>OX422213.1:474667557-475867557 GCA_949130495.1 Sambucus nigra
CTACACAAAAAATTTCAGCTCGATCGGACGGTCGAATATTTTTATATATTTCTTTCTAGAGAATTTTATGTTTTGAGGACTCTTAGAGAGTTTTATGTTTTGAGGACTCTTTTAAACGACCCAAGACTTATATATACTGATATTAGGAGTCTTGTAATTAGTTTTTTGAATTTCGAATATAAAACCAACATATTTTATTATTAAAAATAATTAAATCCAAAATTTTAATTTTTTCTCTAATTTCTGAATTAATTAAATAATTAATTAATAAAAACACGGGTTGTTACAGTTTGGTTCTTGTGGTGTTGAAGATATGAAGAGATGAGGCGTTATCTTATATTTGTTCTTCCATGGTGATGAAAAACGATAAAGCTTGAAGAAGACATTCTCTCTATACTCTCTCTTTTTGTTTTGTTATATTTTGATCCTTACATTTGGATTATGTGTTGCTGTTTGTCTGTGCTTAATTCTGATTGGTTGGTGTGGAGGTGGGTTACACGTGTGTAGGTCTCTTAATTGTTCGAGATACTTCATGTTGATTCTAGGTATTGGGCATTTTGTTTTGGTTGTTTGCCTTTAGGGATGGGCTTTTGTGTAGGAGTCAAGCTTTGGGCCTTTGTGTTTGGGTTCATGTGACAACCCGCTTAAAATAATAATGGGTGGGAAGCCCTATACTAAAATAATCAAAAATTTCAAATGGATCATCCTCAGTATCTACTGACGATTCTAAAATAAACACGGCTAACTACCCATTACCACAAAAAGAGGGTGTCAAAAAAAAAAATTCTAAACATTTTATTTACATCACTAAAACAAAACCATGCAACAACTAACCCACAACATAACTCTAAATATGATAAGAGACACACACATGCTCGAAATAATGTATAAAAGAGTACAACACAATGTACAAAGTAAAATACCCGAATATGTTGTCGGGTAACAGACAATACAACAGTCTGATAAATAAAATATAAAAGCGCTACTCTACAATATTTGGGTATAAGCCCGATACACAATCTGAATCCTAATCTAGATAAACAAAAGATAGGAATCGACTATATCAAAATACCGCAACAGTCCGTTACTGCCACAGCTCCCCGAATACACTGGACGGATGACATCAATGGCGTCCTTGCGGTGGGACACCTAAAATAATACAGTATATATACATAGCAAGAGAAAATATAAACAGGTCAGAGCCCGAGGCCTGAAAACATTTTATATCAAGTGCATTAAAATGCATAATAATTATAAATGCATTATGACATGATTAAGGTGGAGTCGCACTCTCCATAAAATCCAACTCACCTCTCAACTAAAGCGCGCAACTAAACGTATGCACATAATATCCAAATAAGTGCCCAAATCTATCTAGGCAAAGTAATCTAACTTACTCCCAAAGTCTTACTCAAATAAAAAACCCATCTAAATCATATCCCTCAACTTCTAATGCTACTCGTCCTAATTATTCGCCAACTTACAAACATATAATTTATACATAACCATTCTCTTATACTAGAATTTCTCATATTATATATAAATATATATATATATATATATATATATATATATATATATATATATATATATATATATATATATATGAGTTATTAGCATCTAGGTGCTAAGGACTAAACTTCTCCTAATTCTCAATACTACACTGCGTTTCGTGCATGGGACGTCTCGCAAGCGAAATCCAAACAAGGAACCCCCCCAATACACTACTCCTTGGCAGTATTGATTATCAAGATTCATTATGCCCTCAATGCATGACGCGTATAACCCACTTTCTTATTACCCAATTAATTAATTCTATTATTCCCAATTCTCAACAGTGCACGACGTTTCGTGCGTGGGATGTCTCACAAGCGAAATCCAAACAAGGAACCCCCGATACACTACTTCTTGGTACTGTCGATCGTCGAGATATACTAATATATAAATATGAGCACTAAGGACTAACTTCTCCTCACTCCTAACATTGCACTGTGTTTCATGCGTGGGACATCTCGCAAGCGAAATCCAAACAAGGAACCCCCCCGATACACTACTCCTTGGCAATGTTGGCCGTTAAGGTTCATTATGCCCTCAATACCCAAAGTACTCTATACCCATGTAATTACTACTTTTCATTTTCTCATAATTGATTCCTCGCAATTTAAGTCCGGATAAAATCTCCCAGAATGAGATTCAAGCAATCTTCTTATGTCTCTTTACTCTAGAGACAATTATGATATCACATAATCATATTTAATTAATATACTATTCATACAAGTATAATAATAACCATCCCAATGATCTATAACTCAAGTATTCAGGTTCTAAATGCTATCATCTACCAGGGAATCACTCACATATCATCCTGGGTACCAACGGTCTGAATCTCACACTGCCTTGGGAAAACAACCATAACACAACGTACGGGAAGCGATCATAGTTCCTCCCCGAAAATGAGATGAAACATACCCACCACGTCTCACCCCTAATAAAAACAATCACACAATAATAAATGGACGCTTTGACCTGGGGAATATCCACACCCTACTCCTTAAGCCAGGGCACTCACCCTCATCGCGCAACTTCCCATGATAGCAAGGAGGGGATATGCTTCACTTATATATATATATATATATATATATATATATATATATATATATATATATATATATATATATATATATATACATACATCAACACATCATATAAATGTATACCATCACCCAAGGTATAATTATCACACGATTTCATACTCATAGTACGCTCTTAGGCGTAAGTGAAATAATCTCATTATTTAGTATATTTTACTCTCGATATACTATTCATCAATAACTCACATAACTTCCCCACTTAATATTCGCTATACTATTTCTCACTTGAAATTCACACATCACTTCTATTTGTAAAAATCGTCTCACAGTTTCATTTATGTTAAGGATATTCTCTATATCCTAGTGCACCTCGATCAACATTTATCATTTATGTGAAACATCTCCCAATTCAATTTACATTAAGGGTACTCTTTAGATCCGTATGCACATCTATCAGGATTTATTATTCTCAATTCATAATATGGTTCAATCAATCATATGAACCTTTAAATTTATCCTATTTGGGATTTAATACTAAAATCCATTATCACTAAGTTCATTCTCACTCTTTCATATAATTCCATAATTATCTCCAAATAGAACTCTCTATGGTAGTGGGCTTCCCCACTAGTCGGTACATTACTCTCCAATCGGTATTCTCTCGAACTAAATCAATATGACTCCAATAATTTCTTATAAGGGAAACTCCCTAATAGTCTCTAAAACACACTTCTCATAACCCAAATAGACCCCAAGTACAGTCATTTCGACTTTCTCGGCCCTTCCGGAGACAATGGCACACTCAGAATCGACATTCGAATCACTTTCCAACATCTTCAAATTTTGACATCAAATGCCAATTTGATCATTCTCCAATTAAATTAATATTTATTTCTCCCAAAAATAAATAAATTATTGTCTCAAAAATCTCAGGTTGTTACAGTTCATAGTGTAATTCCTTCGGTTGTTGTCTTTTAATTAATGAGTACATTTCATAAAAAAAAATCTCATTTATTATTTATTATGTATTCCCCTAAATTGTGTATAAATTTTTATATACATTCGTGAATAATTTTGTGTAAAGCTAGTCTGGAATTTGTGTTTAAAATTAGTAGTTGGTGTAATTGTAGAAAGTCATGGAGAAATTTTTTAAATGAAAAAGAGGAGACAACACATAACAAGACAAATCTATTTCATTTAAATTTCACAATGAGCTTTTGATATATGGGTCCCAGTACTAATAACCTACCGAAGGAGGGTAAAAAAGAAAGGTCAGTCAAAGATCCCACCCCTTTTAGCATTAGAAACGGATTGCATATTTTTTCTTTCCCTTTTATCTTTTTTTTAGGGGGGCCATCGAAGAAAGAACAAACCCGAAATGAAAATAGTGAATTTTGGGGTAATATTATATTAAAATATTATATAAAAAATTCACGAACAAAGTAGGGATCCAAATTTAGTTAATTACTAAGGTTAAAAATTGCAAAAAAAAAAGTAAAAACAACCCAAAAAATCGAATCGGGGGCTCCCGCCCCCCCAAACCCCCCGGCTTCGTCAGAAATTTTTCTCCCCTTGACTCAGATTCCTGGATCCGCCACTGAGAATTAGAATAATGATATACTTACACAAGTGATAATACCGACCAAAAAACCCATACTGATCAAGTACCAAAACCCATATAAATCGTTCATCCATTATTCAAATTTGTGCCAAATCTCTTCCACTTATCGTACTTTTAAAATTATAAGTTCCTATTACTGATTCTGTCTAAGAATTATTTTTTAACTCATCAATCCTTAATTAATGCTTTAATATATTTAGACTAATATTTAAAAGGGATATTTACACTTAGGTCCCTTATTGACAATTTCTAAACATTTAAGAATAATTTGCTATTAGGTCCACTTGTTATGCCACTAACGTGAACTTTTACAAGAAACGAATCAGTAGACCTAAGTGTTTAAAGTTTGCCAAAATTCTTTAAGTTTTTAAAATTTGTTTGCGAGGGACATTAAAGTAATTTCCCCTATTTAAAAGAGTGATTTATTTAAGATTTAAGTAGATTTATGTTAGATTCAGATTTTCTCCAAGGTCTATGTGACTTTTTAGTTTTATGAAGTATTTATTTGCACTAGTAATTATACAATACTTTAGTCCAATATTTTTTTAAAAGCCATGATTTATTTTTATTTAATTTTTGTCCACCAGATTACAATAAATAACATTTTCCCACAAAGCAGACAGTCGCACATGTTAGTATTTTCAATGATTTTCCAAGTAGGGCATCAAATAACTATGGATTTGATAATTGAGTGATGTTGTGTCACTACCAAAACGAGAAGGTTTTTTCGGACACGATCAGGACACGACAAGATTTTTTGGACACAAGCACGATGCGACGAGACTTCCTTTTTTTATCTGACATGAACACGATCCAAATACAACATGACACGACTAACACAATTTGATAAATTAAACAAAATAGATATGAAAATCCAAATAAAACACGATTAACACGACAAGACACGATAACACAACTCATAATTTTGATATGAATACGACATGACTTCGTTAAGAAAATGACACGAATACGAAATATCGTGTCAATATTGGTTTCATTTCGTGTCATTTTTTTCTTGTTTTCGTATCGTTTATTAACATCCCAATTGTAAGTCTAAGTATGGATTTGTTAAATTTATTCTCAAAAAAACATTTCACTTAATATTAGGTACAACATATTTCTATTTGAAAATATTTTTAGCTCCTCCACAAATGTCATTTTCCCGAAAAATGTTATTTATTATAATATGTTGGACAAAAAATAAATAAAAATAAACCATTGTCTTTAAAAAAATATTGAACTAAAGTATTGTATACTTACTAGTGTAAATAAATACTTGATAAAACTTAAGAGTCACATATATCGTGGAGAAAATCTTGAATGTAACATAAATCTACTTAAATCTTAAATAAATCACAATTTTGATTAAATATTAGTCCAAATATATTAAAACATTAATTAAGGATTCATGAGTTAAAATTATTCTTGGATTGAATCAATAATAGGATCTTATAAGAAAGATAGAGATAGATAGATAGATAGATAGATAGATAGATAGATAGATAGAGAGAGAGAGAGAGAGAGAGAGAGAGAGAGAGAGAGAGATTTGGCACAAATTCGAACAATGGATGAACAGTTTAAATGGTTTCAGTATTTGGTCGGTATTATCTCTACGGTAAGTATATCATTATCCTTAACAGCTTGTTTGGGAGTTTTATTTTGGAGAGAAAAGAAAGGAAAGGAAGGGAAATTATGCTTCCTTTTCGTCATTTGAGAGTTTACATAGAAGAGAAATGTTGTTTCACCATTTTTCGTCGTTTGGGAGTTTAAAAGGAGAGAAAAGAAAGGAATTTTTTTAAAAAAAATTCCCTTCCTTTCTCTCCAAAACTTTCCTTCCAAATCGTAAAGAAATGGAGAGAAAGGAAAGTTCTATAAAGAATGCATCTTGTTTCCCTTAAAAAAATTATTTTCCTTCCAACTTCCAAACACTAGAAAAGAAAATTATGTTTTCTTCCATTCTAAATCGTTTCTCTTCTCTTCCTTTCTTTTCTCTCTTATAAATTTTCCTTTCTTTTCTTTTCTATCCTAACAAAACTTTCCTTTCCTTTCCTTCCTCTAAAAAAACTCCCAAACAAGCTGTAAAGGTATGATAAGAGAAAGATATTTGGCACAATTTGAACAATGGATGAACAGTTTAGATGAGTTTCGATATTTGGTCAATATTATCTCCTCGGTAAATATATCTTTATCCATATATTAGTGGCTCAACCGTGTAAATGTCACATATCATACACACATACTAGTGTACTTTTCAACTCCTTTCCTTTTTTTATGGAAGCTTACATCACCCTTTACAAAATACCAATTATTTTTTTTGGTCGTTAACATGACTATACATAATTACAAAACATATCTTATCATTTCCTTTTAGATCATAAGTCTAATTTGTTAATATCGAAATATCAAATCATCTTATGGATCATATTATGACTTTTGCACTCATTTAATTTGAATATAAAATTCACACTCCGTATTTACTAAATGAAATTATCATATCAGTTTAGCATAAATTCCTTAACATTTTTCACTTTATTACGACATTTTGTTATTTTATGTACATCAATAGTTTGTTATCTATAAATCTTTGTTGATGCCTCGTAACTATCTAAAAATAATTATCGACGTTATCAATGTTTGATACATATTATTTAATAAGTCCTATGTAAAATTTGGGACGCATAGTTTCTCATTATTATTTAAATTGGGACCCAAAGTTTCAAAATAGTTATTTTTATTTGGGGCATGAAGTTTTCAATAAGGTGTCAAATAAAATATATCACAATCAAACCTGAAGTTTTGATTATCTAATTGACATGATATAGACCAAGTATCCCCAAATATATTTGTGATATAAAGATATATAATTATTATTGTAACCAGGTGTTCACAAAATATTACTTATAATTGGGATATAGTTCTTCCTAATTACTATTGAAAATGTGAAGGTCGAAGCCCTTATGTTATTAAAAAAATATATGGATTGAACCTCCAACAAAATATATCATAACTTATAACTTCATGTTTTGATTATTCATGGGGTATATTTGAAAGTTCTTAAAATTATTATTTAGAATTTGGACCTGAAAATCCAAATATATATATTGGAATTAGTTTTAAAATAAATTAAATATTAAACCATTTCTTTCAATTTCTGAACTTTTTATTTTCTTTATTAAATGAAATACCTTTTTACATACTCTTTTCATGGTTAAATGTCCCTTTAACTAACCTATTAATGGTTTCACCATTCAACTTTAATCTTTTGGACTTTCGCTACATTTGATTATTAAATTTATCATTTTAATGGTATATAATTTTCACTCATTTTCACATTCCAAACACTTCCTATATACCGGAGTCTTGGAAATGTATAGATAATGTAAAAATATACCCCTCACTTTTTTTTAATAAAAAAGGTAAATTGTATTATCATCGGTCATATTTGTTGACATATATTTTTTACACTTATTTGGAAGACTCTCTAACATTGTTACCATCATCAAACCTAAAGTTTTGATACAAAATTATAGAAAATTTTATGTTAGTTGACATTTATAATATTGAACTTGAAGTTCAACTATTTGTGTAGAACCGGAAGTTATCACACACAAATGATAAAACTTGAAGTTTTATATTCCACATAATTCGCACCACACATTTTGCAAATTATTTTAATTTAATACGTAAAGTCCTAGATTTTATTTTTTTAATCTATTTTTATGTTATATTTGAACCCAAAGATTTATATACATATGACATAAAATAGAACCTAGAGTTCTACAATACTGAATCAATTTATGGACATGATGCAATGATCTCTTTACCTCTTAGAAGAAATATTGATCATAATTATTTTGTGGGAATAGTTACTTATTGAAACACTGAAGTTTCTCATTTCTAAGTCTAAAGTCTCAAACATATGATCAAGAATATAAATTTTGATTCATCAGTTATGAACCCAAACATCTAAACTTTAATTGACCAATTTTCCTTCTTTAAAAATATATCTTGGTTTGATATTTGTATAGTTAAGGTTTTTGTGCTTAAAGCATAATGATTAGATTCTGATTTGTGATGATCCGAAGTCATCAAACTGTATTATTTTTATACAAATATTTCTTTGGATTATTTTTCATAAACAATCTATATCCTCCAATATGAAAGTCTTTTGAGATTACTAAGTATTCCACTATTCGTTACAAAACTTAAAAAGCTTCCATCCTATTCTTTTAATACATCATAATTATTTAATACGAGTTTGTTTTAAACAAAATACTTCCATTTAGGTTTGGTCACCAAATGCTTGACTGACAAATAAATTATATTATTATTGTGCATATATATATTTGAACTCCCATGCAATTCAAGTATATATTGAATCTTGTAACTATCATTATATAATGACATTTATCGATCAGAAAATGAATAACCCACACTATTATAAAAAACTAGAAGTTTTTCAGACTTGGTATGTCTTGTAGCCTAAAATTAATAGGCCGTATGGACTAATAAAATAGTGACACCTCTGAACACTACCATTGGACTCTCCACAGCGGGTAAGTTTGGTCGGCTCAGGTATCATTTGGTTGGTCGCCAAGCTGACCACAACCAGGAAGGTGAACCATCAGTAAGGTGAACTCATGCACATGGGGTATTCAATAGTCACTATACTCATGCATGTGAATAATGTCCTACTGCATATTATCATGTAAAGATGTAAATGCCTGTTGTATAAAGGTATTCCATCTCTTTAACTTCCATCTAATATAAATACACTAATACGTCTCTTAGCTGAGGGAGAACCATTTTCATTCTAAACCTTAAAAGTTGTTACTAAGAGACTAGTACTAAATCCAACACCTTTAGTGGCATTACCTGTCGATGTAGGCTCCATTCTTGAGCTGAAACACGTAAAACCTTGTGTCTCTTTTCATTTTCTTTATCAGTGACTATAAATTTGGGTAAACTAAAGCTAAGATCGTTCCTTAAATATATAATTCAAATTTAGACATCAACAAATTGTCATCGTTTGTGGGAACTCGACAAGCCATTGTTATTTCCCATCCATTTTCTTTTCAAAACTTATTTTTAATCACACTCTTGAGATATACTGACGTTCGAAGGAGCAGTTTTGCTAGAGGCAATGATATTATGTAACACCCCGCCCGCCCGGGAAGAGATAACGGAGCGACACTATCGATAAAACCAACTAAATCCATAAATAATAAGGTATAGAGCATCTAACAAAACCCACAATAAACAAGAGAAACCACTAATCTCAAACTCTTCAAATAAATACAATAATATTCTCTCGAATAAAATAACTAAAGTAAATCTCCAATGCTCTATACATCAAAATAAATAAATACAAGTCTTCTCCTCTTGTATTAAAAATTCTTCCCAAATAATCCACACTAAAAATCATCCCAATTGGTCCATAGCGTCCCAATCCACGCTAACATTCCAACTAAAGAAAAATATGGGTAAGTACACACTACAATAGGAAAGATGCACAACAAATATATTAACGACGAATAAAGCGTAACAACACGAGTTCGAATATTCAAATTAAATACAAATCTCAAATCATTTATCAATAAATTTCTCAACAACACATTAATCGAGTCACCAGGCCTCACCCCATCCACATATGCTTTATCAAGTCATAGCCCCGGGAAGAAGGAATTTTGGCGGGTGCCCAACATCCGTGACATATTAAAATTTTATGACAACGTGCTCAACAACAACATGAATCAAAATAATTCAACAATTATTTTTTCAGATTTCCAAGAATTTATCAATTCAAACACGAGTCCAATTAAACATGAAATCAACAAAATAAACTCTCGAGAGATTTAAAGGAGCATATTGTGTAAAATCTCATACCTTAAAATCATTGCATGAATCACCACATAAATTCATCCTCAAAATCTAATTGCACCATCACGTTCCTCTCACAAAATAATCAAATTATGTTCTAACCGTAACACGAGATAACCTCAAATATTTCTATTTTAAAACTCAGAAAAATAAGCTCCAAAAATTATTCGAATCGCTGATCCAACTTCAGATTTGGATTCTACACGAAAAATTGAGTCAGGTATGTGTTTTGAGTTTTTCTTAAATCTCATCCGAATGCAATCAAAAAGAAGATCTAAACATTCCAAATTGGCTTTTCTCATTCCACTCGTTTTTGCCTCTTTGGATTTCGTTTTTGGCCTCTCTTTTTCATCTCCCTTTTCTTATAATCACCCATAATATTACTTATATATTCTCTCTCTCAAACCCTAGCTTGGAGACTAAGCTAACGTATATTACTATATTGCCCTTTAATTCACAATTATCAACTTTACGTATTTAAACCATTACAAAGTGTCCAAAAACAATTTAAATTTAAATTTTGATTCGATTTCAAACCAAAATAAATGATTTTATTCCCGATTAATAAAATAATAATATTATTAAAATTATATACCATATTCATAAATAAAGCCCTCAAAATTACGGGGTATTACATACTTCCCCCTTGAAAAGAAATTTCGTCCCCGAAATTCAACGAACCCTCACACTCGAAAAAATGATACTCGATTTTATTTCCAAAATCACACACTAAAGTCCTCAAATCAATTTTAATCTCCAAAGAAAACATATCTAACCCGCATGCTAGACCCAATACCCAAGACCCGAGGGTTTTCGTATACCTAAGCTTTGATACCACCTGTAACACCCCGCCTAATTAAATACCGGGAGATCAGTCCCATACCCAATTAAATCAGAATACAAAGCTGGTTCATTCTTAGCATCACTGTCGAAAATATTTTCCAATCACCTAATACTCAATTAAGCTGGTGTTAAAAACTTTACAATAAAAATTTCATTTTACCATTTCTAACAATTCTACACATTCCATTCCACAACAACAATAAACTGAATAGATATCATAATAGAATTTAATTGCAACTGGAATAAACTTTCCAGACATAAATCCTAACAATAGTAAATGTAACACAACGACACAAGTAGAAAATCCCGACTCAAATAGAAATGAAACAGCTGAAATCCTCTGGGGCGACATGCCCTAAATGAAAGATCACTACAGAGTATGAATCAAATAAATGAAGGCATCTAAACAATACTCCATAGTTCATCAACCATCATAATCCTCTATGACTGGTGTCCCTGCATCTGGACACCTAATATAGAAGATACAAAAGAGAAAAGAGAATATGTAAGAAAACGGGTCAGAGCCCGATGGTAAAAATAGTTTTGAAAACAACAAGTGAATAATTGCAACATTTATCACTTATAATATACATGTAGCAGACTCTCTCTTGAGATTCTCACCTCTCATATAGCATGCACACCTAACGTACCTCTAAACCATTCTAGTTATAGTTCCCATACATATAATGATGTTATAAACATACATATCCATTGAGATAAAACATGGATAAGTCCCTTATCAATTCAATTCAATTAAGTGTTATCATATGTAACTATCTTATATTTCTAATTTATCCACATAGTAGATATCATCACATGTATATATATACAGTATATTATATATATATTATACTGCACCCCGAGACACATATGCGGTGCTGCATTACTCTGCTATCTTGTCCCTATACATCTCGTCACTGTATAGGGGACCATAAGTTCGGTAAAGATCCCTCGAACCACAAATATCAAATCACAAATAATGGAGGCGAACATAGTCCTAAACCTTTGGGCTACGCACATACCTACGCAGCCAAATGAGCATTCTATACCATTGTTCTCACTAATGGTAATCGACCTAAGTCCAATGTTCTCGAGCGACAAGTCGAAGGTCCCATATATTCATCGGGATAAAACTGCCCTCACGCGTATACCTCCCGTCGATATAAAGTAAGCTAGGTATGTCATACACATAAATTATCAATCCATCAAATAGACATTATCATCTACCTATATAAAATTAGGGACTTACACTACCTATATCATATTAAGAATTCATCCTATCACAAGTACCCGTCGCATTTATTGAATACTACCCACACTTGTAATCATGATTATCATTATATTTTTTTTCATGTAGTTATCACTCACATAATATTTTATCCGACCCAAGTACCCGTAAATATATCATCAATATTACCCTTACTTGATATAACGATTATTCTCCTCTAAATCGTAATACAATTATGTAGATATCTCTCCCAAAAATTTAATCCTCAAATCCAAATAATTTTTCAACATTAACCCAAGTCCCTCTCTCCTTGTTAATGTACAAAAATTAATAAAATCTCACCATGGGACAAATTATTATTTTCCAATTATTTTTTTCCGATAAAGGTACATTCTGCCAGAAATATAAAATTACAATTTTAAGGCTTTTCTGCTCCGATTTTGAAAAAACTTAAAACTGCAAAGTTGTGCAGAACTTGATTTTATACAAAAACACGCTTGCACACTGCTAATTTCCTCTTAAAATAGTCCTAAAATTTCATACCATATTCATCCTTTTCAACATTTTTTTTCATGTGTTTTATCCATTTTCTGTCTCATCAAAACCAACACAAATCAATCCAAAACTTCTCCTAATTAATCTCAATTGATATAGCAAGATATATGATCAGTTTCTAATAATCAAACAAACAAAAATCATGAAATAGTTTGGATTGAATCCTATTATTCCCAGAATTATCATAGGTTCTTATTTCTCCAAAAATCATATTAACTCCGACTTCTTCTATCATTTGAAACCCAAAATTTGTGGATTAAATGATTTAAACATAAAGAGATTGATTCTATCTAATTTTCATATCAAGAACAAATTTCAAAAACTCTATAGTTCATCTTTAAATCATGTAAGTTCATACTTCTTACTTAACCTATCTAGCATGGATATTGTAAGCAATAAAATAAAGCAAGAATTACACTTGCCTTAATTATGTAGGTATGAACCTTTGGTGATGATGGTGTAGAATCTTTTCCTCGATTTTTGATGACTTTTCGGTGGTGGTGTTGGTGGTAGAAGGTGGCTAATCCCCTTTGGCTTGCCCCAAAAGTCTCTCCTCCTTCCTAAGCAACCTCTTCTCCTCCCAAGAAACTCTTCACTTTCTCTCACACTAATACCTCTCAAATATTTTGTGATAAAATGAAATGAACCTACGTTCCTCTAATCCATCACCTTTATAATAAGACAAATCCTAAAATTACTATTCACCTTCTAAATAAAATGACTAAAATGCCCCTTCGGGGAGTCCTTTCATTTCCAAAGTGACTCGAGACCCAAATACAACACCCGAATAGACTTTTTTGACTATTTCGACTCTTCCAGATGCAACGGAGCACTCAAAACGACCATAAGGTTGATATAAAATAATATTTTCTTTTTATTTATCTAAATTAGTCCCGACACGTCCCATACCGCATCCCGACTTAAGTTTCATAATTACCGTATTAGTAACTCACGACAATATAAATAACATCATATTCATATATTACTTAGATATAACTAAGTAATATTTAGAATCATATATTTCATTATCCACACGTAATATAAAATCCGGATTAATTCCAATTAATTTAAAATTAATTCCAATTAATCCAATTAACTTTTAATTTAACTCATTTTAAATGTCATTAAAATTACGGGGTATAACATACTTCCCCCTTATAACAAAATTTCTTCCCAAAATTTGAAAAATAAAGTGTAACTGGTAAGGACAACTCCTGGTATTAATCTCACATCTCATGCAATCTCTGTTGTACCGCCCATATAGTACATTACCGAATACCCCCACTGATGTTATACACCAAGCCTTACCATTTAGTTTCAACTATCTCGAGTTCAACTTTACCCAATCCTTCCTATACCATCTTCGTGGAAAATGTGGGGAGTAGCGATCCTAAATCATCAAACAACTAAATCCTGAAGTCACAACTTCTACTTTCGTTAACCACAAGAATACTTACTGTGTCACAATTATGGAAAATACTATATTCCAACCATTTAGGGTGCCCATACACCCAATGTGTGTACATTCATCATAAGATCTAAATGAATGTGATTCCTCTGTAAGGTTACCCTTAATTAACTAACTACTTATAATAATCCGTATCACCATGATTTCCACATTAACACTTGGCGACTCCATTACCCTCAAATCATGCTACAACTCATAACTCTCTGATTAATACATACATAATAGTAAAGGTTATAAACTCTTATCCTAAAGACCCAACTTACTTCGACTCCCAACGTTCCTTAGTTTCATGCGTGGGGTGTCTCGCAGAGCGAAATCTAAATAAGGAACCCCCTGATACACTACTATATAAAATAGTCGTTCATCGAAACTCCTCAGGTCCTGAGTCTATAGTATATAACTTCCCAATAGGTTTTTATCTATTTATATAAAAGTCTACGTATTCACTCTCTCGTCAAAGATAATACGCTGGCTATAAAGGTCAACCTTGGCCTCTTATCAATCCATACCAATAATCACTTTGAAATGCAACAATCCTAATGATAGGGATCTACATAAAAAAAAGCTAAGTTGAAGCATAGTAAGCCATACGGACCCTAAAGTACACTAGAACCTGATGCTCTGATACCATCTGTAACACCCTGACCGCCTGGGGAGAGCGAACGGAGCGCCACTATCGATGAAACCTACTAAATCTACAAATAAAAAGGTATAGAGCATCTAACAAAACCCACAATAAACAAAAGATACAACTAATCTCAAACTCTTCAAATAAATACAACAATATTCTCTCGAATAAAACAACTAAAGTAAATCTCCAATGCTCTATACATCAAAAAAAATAAATACAAGTCTTCTCCTCTTGTATTAAAAATTCTTCCCAAATAATCCACGCTAAAAATCATCCCAATTGGCCCATAGCGTCCCAATCCACACTAACCTGCTAACTAGAGAAAAATATGGGGAAGTACACAATACGATAGGAAAGATGCTCAACAAATATATTAGCGATGAATAAAGCGTAACAACACGAGTACGAATATTCAAATCAAATGCAAATCTCAAACCATTTATCAATAAATTTCTCAACAACACATTAACCGAGTCACCAGGCCTCACCCCATCTGCATATGCTTTATCAAGTCATAGCCTCGGGAAGTAGAAATTTTGGTGGGTGCCCAACATTCGTGCCATATTAAAATCTCATGACAACGTGCTCAACAACAACATGAATCAAAATAATTCAACAATTATTTTCCAGATTTCCAAGAATTTATCAATTCAAACACGAGTCCAATTAAACATGAAATCAACGGAATAAACTCTCGAGAGATTTAAAGGAGCATATTGTGTAAAATCCCATACTTTAAAATCATCGCATGATTCACCACATAAATTCATCCTCAAAATCTGATCGCACCATCACGTTCCTGTCACAAAATAATCAAATTATGTTCTATCCCCAACATGAGATAACCTCAAATATTCCTATTTTAAAAACTTAGAAAAATAATATCCAAAAATTATTTGAATCACTGATCCAACTTCAGATTTGGATTCTCCACGAAAAATTGAGTCAGGTATGTGTTTTGAGTTTTTCTTAAATCTCATCCGAATGTAATAAAAAAGAAGATCTAAACATTCCAAATTGGCTCTTCTCAGTCCACTCGTTTTTGCCTCTTTGGATTTCGTTTTTGACCTCCCTTTTTCATCTCCCTTTCCTTATAATCATCCATAATATTCCTTATATAGTCTCTCTCTCAAACCCTAGCTTGGAGACTAACCTAATGCATATTACTATATTGCCTTTTAATTCACAATTATCAACTTTACGTATTTAAATCATTACAAAATGTCCAAAAATAATTTAAATTTAAATGTTTGATTCGATTTCCAATTAAAATAAAATATTTTATCCCCGATTAATAAAATAATAATATTATTAAAATTATATACCATATTCATAAATAAATCCCTCAAAATTACGGGGTATTACATATTAAACCATTTGCCCGTCCTGGCATAAGATATCTTCTAGGGATTCTGTTTCATATAGCTAAGGGGCAAGAATAATGCAAGAAATTATAAGGCAACTTACTCAAACGCTCCAGGCCAGTCCCACTACTACCCCATCGACCAAGAGGAAAATGTCACCTCCACCTCCTAAAAATCATAGAAGCATATCTAGATATTCCAGGTTCTCACAGGATCGAAGCTACCACCCTGGTGCAACCTCCTCTGTTCGATCTTCTAATTATTACAATGGACGATCTCTTTCCTAAGAACAGTCGAGAACCCTAGAGAGGTTGAGTAAAGCCTTTACTTTCGATCGGCTAGGTTCCTGAATGAATAAGGGTCATAATCACAGGTAAGTGTCCAAAGCACTAGACCGTCGATAAGGATCTGTTAGATCTAGAGCCAGTGTGTGAGGATTCACACAAGCCGAGTAGACTTTCGAGGAAGAGAGCTCAGTACAAATGCTCAATAAAACTTCCAGGGCTGCCTCCATTAAAACTAACCTTGAAGACCACCCTTGGAAGGGTTCAATCCATCATTTGGAAGACTGCCTAGGAAAGATAGACAAATCCAAAAATCGATTGCAATGGAGTTTTGTGAAACGATCACTCTTTGTCCCATCCATCGTGAATTTCCCCATGCCTACTAAATCCAAGCCACCCATGGTTACTTCAAAATATAATGGTAAAATCGTCCATGTCCTTTATGTAGAGCAGTACCAAGCTACAGTCGACATTTATTTTGTTCCAGGTGAGATGCGATGTCGAGCATTTTCAAGTACCATCACTGGATTTGCCCAGATTTGGTATAATAATTTTTCCCGAGGATAAATTTCAAGCTTTCAATAGCTTGTCGAGCTATTCATCAGCAACTTTTGCTTCGGAGTTGAACCCATCAAAAAGGGTATCCCATTTACTAAGTGTTTTCCAACGACAAGAGGAAACCACTCATGAGTATACAACTCGTTTTAACAATGAAAAGATAGATGCGGTAGATTATGAAGAAAAGATTGTTATTATTAATTTAATGAGCGGTCTGCTCCTCGAGAAGTTGTATTATGTTATAGAAAAAGATCCCCCTAAGGCCATGACTTACTTAATGGCTAAAGTTGGCAAGATCATCAATGCCAAAGAGTTTATGGCCACTAAGCAAGTCCTGGGTACCAAAGTCGACAGTCATAAAAGTTTTGACAAAAAGGATTAAAAGGATAAAAAGGTCGAAAAGTCCATGAAGTATGACGAGTATACGCCCCTCACTCTTGTCGTACATCACATCCTGGAGGAAATTAGAGTAAGCAGGGATCTCAAATGGCCAGAAAAGTTGAAGTCCACTCCTAACATGGGAGATAATTCTAAGTATTGTGAATTTCACAAAGATCATGGGCACACTATAAATAACTATATTGCCTTAAAATGAAATTAAAAATATGATCCAAGCTGTCTAGGTTCATTGATAGGTTAAAGGAACGAGACTCTAGGAGGCGATCAGAATATCCTTGTAAAGGAAGATATTATAAGAAAAGAGGCAGAGATAATGACTAAGGAGATGACCCAGACCTACCGAAAAAACCCCAGCAGCCTGAAATTACGGAAAATATGATATCTTTTGGTCGTCATTTTATTACACGACGAGATGCTGATGGTGGTGATGAAATAGATGAAAGAAATGCCTATTTAAACAACGACAAAGCATGTTCCTATATCTGTCAGATCAACCTATCTGACGAGGTTGATAGTCGGCCAAAGAAAGTAAGCAAAGATAAGTTGATGATCATATTCTCTAAGAAAGATCTATCATGGGTGCTTTTATACTCGTGATTATCATTTGGTCATTGCTCTGAGAGTACATGAAGCAAGGGTGTCCAAAATCCTAGTAGACAATGACAGCTCAACTGACTTCATGTTCTACAATTGTTTCCAATGGTTAGGATTGCGTAATATCAAATTGGAACCCTATTATAGGCCCCTAATAGGCTTCTCGAGAGAAAAGGTATACCCTTTGGGAACTATCAAACTGGAGGTTCTTATCGACACTTGGACTGCTAATAGGACTGAAAGTATTCATGTCTTTGTCCAAGATAAGAACGTTCAATCACCTTACTATATGAACATCGACAAGGTTGGTTTGAAAAATTTCAAGGCAGTTCCATCTACTGTCCACCAATGTTTAAAGTTCTCCACTCATTATAGGATCGGCATTGTCATGGGAAATCAAATTAAAGCAAGAGAATGCTATTATACTTTAGCCGACTAGGAGAAAGTGAAGAAAATCACCACCACATACCAGATAGAGACCCTAGATCCCCGTGAGGAGGCTAATTTAGTTAAAGGATAGGTTGTATAATCTATAAAAACTAATTATCCTAGATGACAATCTCCCAAAAAGAACTACACAAATTGTTTCATTTCTATAACCAACCATCAAGTCGGAGTTAATAAAATTTCTTAAAGACCGAAAGAGCGTATTTTTTTGGAGCCATGAAGACATTCTAGGGATTTAGACAAAATTTATATGACACGAGTTGAATATCACTAAAGATGTTAAGTCGATCAAACAAAAGCAAAGCATGTTTAGTCCTGAGAAGAATATGGTTGTCCAAGAAGAGGTTGACAAGGTATGGAAATCAAAGTTCATTGAAGATATCAAATATCCCGACTGGTTAGCCAACGTAGTAATGGTGAAAAAGAAAAATGATAAGTGGCACATGTGTGTTGATTTTAGGAATCTCAACAAGGCCTGTCCAAAAGATTATTTCCCTCTGCCCAAAATAGACCAATTGGTTAATGATATAGCCAGACATGAGATGCTCAACTTTATGGATTCAGGGTACAACCAAATCAAAATGAAGCCATAAGACAAGGAAAAAACCTCATTCATCACCAATAAAGGTACCTACTATTACAATATCATGTCGTTTGGGCTCAAAATGCTGGAGCACCATACCAAATGTTAGTGAATAAGGTTTTTGAAGAACAAATTGCCACGGACATGGAGGTGTATGTGAATGATATTCCTACTAAGAGAAAGAAAGTAGACGACCACATTAGGGACCTCAGATAAACATTTGGAACTCAATCCGACTAAATGTGTGTCAGACTTACAAGAAGGAATGTTCTTGGGGCTCATAGTAAACTAAAGAGAAATTGAGGCAAAACTAAACAAGATCAAAGAGTTAATCGACATGCATTTTCCCTCATACAAGAAGGATGTACAAAATCCACTGTTCTAAAAAACCCGCCTAGACACGCCTAGGCTTGAGGCTTGGGAGAAACGCCCCGCCTTAAGATTTTGATGCCTTATGCTTGGTAAAACCCTTAAGGCGTACTTTTTCTCTAAAAACAACAATGTTCTAGTGAAATGATATCGCCTTTTAAATATTTTTTTACAAACCGGACCATTATCTCATCCAAAATAATCAAATAGTATTTTTATTTGCAAATATTCAGACATATTTTTATGATATGTACAATTTTAGTATTTTAATAGCCTTGTTATGGTTAAAAAATATTAAAATATATTAAAAAGTCCTAAACGCCTTTTCAAGCCTTTTTACGCCTAGGCCCGCCTAGGCTTCTAAGGCTTAAGGCTTGGCCTCCACGCCTCGATCACGCCGCGCATTTTTTAGAACCTTGACAGAATCTAACAGGAAGAGTCGCTGCCCTTAACATGTTTGTCTCCCGAGATACTTACAAATGCTTACCATTTTTCAAAGTACTAAGAAAAACTTTTGAGTGAAATGAAGAATGTGATAATGCTTTCCTGGAATTAAATAAATTCTTAGGATGTCACCATTTCTCTCACGACCACTCATGGGAGAGAAATGGTGTATAAATTCTTGTACCCAGCAGTTTCTAAGTCTGAAATTAGCTTGGTTCTCATTCGACTAGGAAACAGGGTGTATAAACTAGTTTACTACAGCAGTAAGGCCTTCCGAGGAGTAGAAATTCGGTACCCTCACCTGGAAAAACTTGCTTTGGCCCTAATTAAACCTTCGTGAAGAATGAAACCATATTTCCAAGCACATACTATTATGGTATATACATACCTACCCTTGTTCCAGGCCATCCATAAGCCAGAGAAGTTAAGGAGATTGATGGCTTGGGTTGTGGAACTTGAAGAATATGATATACACTATGAGCCCAGGACAATGTTGAAAGGTCAAGCGATGGTAGACTTCATAGCAGATTTCTCTTATAAATAAAAGTCTGTTGATCTGGATTTGACTAAAGGGAAACCATTCGATCAGACTTCTTTAGAAGAGAGCTTAATACCAAATCAATCAGAGCTTACTTCTTCAAAAGATAGCTCTAAAAAAGACAAACTAAAAACATCCACTGCACTAGAGGTATCTGATCGATACTTGGAGTAGAGCCAAAATGTGTTCAAATAAGGATCCTTGAGTGAAGGAAACTTTTACGACGAGCTGCCTATATGGAAGATGTACGTAGATGGATCTTCATGTGAAACTAGTAGTGGTGTAGGATTAATAATTAATACTCTTGATAATATATATGTGGAATACGCGCTCCGTTTTCAATTATAAGCCTCCAATAATGAAGCATTTATTATAGTTATGAATTAGCTCTGTTATTAAGTGACAAACATGTCATATCTCTTAGTAATTCCAATTGATCGTCAATCAGGTGATAGGGATATATAGAGTCAAAGGAGAATTAATGACAAGATATCTGGCCAAACCTTATAGTACTATTTCCAAATGGTCAGAATTTTAAGAATTGAGAATTCCCGAGCAGATGATCTTGCTCGAATAGCTTCGGTAACCAGGATAGAACTAAAGAGAACTATCCCTATGGAAATATTGGAAAATAAAATCATTGATGAAGAAAGTATTAACTTTATTACGATTGATTTGGGTACCTCATAGATGGATTCCATCAAGGGATGTATAAAAAAGGCATACTAGTAGAAAACCCAAAGGAAGCAAGGAAATTAAGATATAAAATAGCCAGATAGATCTTGAAAGGAGGAGTCTTATATAAAAAGGGATTTATTATCTCCTTACTCACATGTATTCACCTTTCTGAAGTGCAGGACCTGATCAAGGAGACGTATGAAGGATCATGTGGAGCTCATTTGGCAGCACGATCATTAGTGAGATGAGTGGCCATGTAAGGATATTAGTGGCTAACGATGAAGGAAATTGCACTTCATATGCTAGGAAATGTGGCAAGTGCTAAATGTTTACCACAATACATAGAAGACCAGGGGTTGCTCTGACGCGAATCACATTCCCATGGTCTTTTTCCATATGGGGCATTGACTTGGTCGGTCCTTTGTTAAAAATAAGGGAATGGTTTTAATACTTGGTCATTGCTATAAACTACTTCCCTAAATGGGTGGAAGCTGAGCCACTGGTTGAAATACCCTATGAAATAGTCTTCCAATTCATATGAAATAACATCATATGTTGCTATGGCATGCCATATGTGTTTATTACAGACCATGGAACTTAATTTGACAACCCAAAATTTAAGGACTACTGTATCCAGTCCAAAATTTAATAGCTACACTCTGCACTCGGGCATCTTCAATGTAATGACCAGACATAAGTAACCAATAAAAAACTTCTTGATGGTTTGAAAAAGAGGTTAGATGATGCAAAAAGGAATTGGATCAATAAATTACATAGTGTATTTTGGGCTTATAGAACCACGTCGAGGACAACTACCGACAAAACTCCTTACATGTAGGCTTTTAGAACATAAGTTATAGTCCCTACCGAGATTATCTTACCCAGACTCTCCTGAAAGATATCTCATAATAATAATACTTAGTGGAAGAAGTAAAGGAAAATGTAATACTTTGTGTAGCTACCTACCAACAATATGCTGTCAGGTTCTACAACAAAAGAGTGAAGCCGAACAACTTAAAAGAGGGAGATTATATTATGAAAAAGTTCTCCAAAAAGGAAATAAGTTGGAGTCTAACTTGAATGGTCCCTACCTTATCTCTACAGTTATCCGACCAGGTACCTATTGTCTAGAGACACATGAAGTACAAAGTGTTCCTGAAAAAAGTTCCATTCTTAAGGAACGATGAGAATTATAATGGAATACTTCCATTTTATCTAATTTAATTCCCCATATCACTCATTGCAAAAATAAAATGAAAATTGATATTGCAATATCAAATGATTATAAAACTTAAAATTTTAAATGTTGCAAATTTTCTATTACTCTAGTAGGACAAAATAATTTGACAGCAAATAAATTTATTGCACGCCAAAAGCGTGGGAAACTTATAGATCCTAACTACTTGACTTTCTAGTAATGGAGGTAAAATAAAACCATGCCCAAATAACTCTCAAGAATAGGTTATACATAACTCTCCATAAGAGGTTATGAATAAAATACCCATTTTGTCTAAAATCCTAGAAGTGGTTATTGTCTATGAAAAGAGACAAGTCCCCGAAGTGACTATAAAGCCCTTGATGTAGGCAAAGGTACCTAATATTAAATGAGATATCTATGTTTTATACATATACAAGAGAAAATTGGGATAACAAAAAATGATCATCGATAACACAATTACATATATTTTAGCTAAACAAAATCAAAGAATAATGATACAAATCCGCATACTATAAATTAATGTCAACAAGGAATATATTGGCCAAAATGAGGCAATGCCATGATGGAATAATTCGAGTATCTAAATAAACAAGGTTTATTCAAACCTATAGTACAAAACCTATGAGATATTGACCCTTAATGTTATGAATGAGTGTTTATATGAAAGTGAAGTGATAAAGCTAAAAAGTGCATGACCTGTGGTGTAAGGTTTCCTGAAGAAATCGAAATTGATCACATATTAAGATACCCTTCCATTACAGTCGTAAATACATTTTAGATATCTGAATTGCTTAGCTGTTTTTGAAATATATTATATATGAGATTCACGAATACTGTAATTGCTTATTTATACGAGATTTAGACAAAGAATACATATAAAAATCCCAGAAGGATTTTCTTTACCTGAAGCAAAGGTATGGAGTACATACTCAAATATAATAAGATGTTCATTATATGGAAAGCAATCCGAATGGATAAAAGTAGATTCATCTTAGCAAATACTCGTCTAAGTAAGGGTATGAGAATAATCATATATGTCAATGTGCCATTATAGAAATATCCTCAAATACATTTGCTCCTGAATAGTTCAATTGAAATGCCAGATATCTAATTATAACGAATTCAAAAATGAATGACCTTGAGGTATTAAATTATTATCCCTGCCTACAAGTCGAGAATAATAATGGTTGAAATAATGTACATCCAGGGTATATTATAAATTTTTTTGGAGTGGATGTCCATATATATTCCTTGTCTCCTGAAATACCATACATTATATTGTAAATAGGTGTGATACCCATTGAGTATTTACATACAAATGAAAGGAAAAGTTATCACTCTCTCTTAATTCTCTATGTCCCTTTTATTTTATATCATATATATATATATATATATATTGTTTGATTATGAAATATGTGGGAGAGACCTACAAGCATATATGACACATTAAATGGTTGGTCAATTTAAAGCTTTTCCTATATTAATTAACAAAATCTTTATATTGTGGAATTTGTCTCAAAAAATGCATGGAAGCATGTTTGCTGTAGCGAAGGGGGATCACTGGGAGCATATGTCTCTATAGATTTTTGTCGTGTTTCATTTTAGACAGCGCGTCAAGCGAAGATATTGGTTTTCCACAGTGAACACACCCATATCTGTAAAATAAGGGTCTCTAAGCGGGGGTATTATGAGGGGTTTTCACAAATTTGTTTCACCTATAAAAGGAATCATATGAGGGTTAAAACGCTAACTCTTGGGTTACTCTATTGAGAGATAGAGAAAGAGATAGAGTCTTATCCCAAAGGTGAGATTTTGGGATGATAACTGAGGTACTTTCTCCCGCACTCATAAGTATTGCTCAAATGTGGAAGAAGGGCATAAGTGTGAGTATAATGTGTGGGGGATTTCTTATCGATTTATATGGGAATAGGATACACCTGATTGGGTTCATGAAAAACTCTTAAAGGAAATAGATTAAAAGGGTTCTTGGGTTAGAACTTGGATTCCCTTGAGTAGAGAGTTGGTGTACAATGGCTATGTGAGATTTGGGTAGGATATTAGAGTGTATGTGATTTATCCTTGTCTATTCTCTATAGTACTGTAATACCCCGTGATTTTTAATGACTTTTAAAATGGGTTATATTTTAAATTAATGGATTAATTGGATTTTATTATAAATTAATTCATTTGGGTTTTATCCGAATTGTGGATATTAAAATGGATGATTCTGAATATTACTTAAAGATATTTAGGTAATATATGAATATGATGTCATTATTATGACGGTGTGATATAATTTCGGTAATTTGGATTTTTTAGTCAGACGCGGTATGGGACGTGTCGGGACTAATTTATTAAATTAAAAAGGAAATTTATTTTCTATCGACCTTATAGTCATTTTGACTACGCCGTTGCGTCCGGAAGGTTCGAAATAGTCAGAAAAGTCTATTTGGATGTTAATTTTGAGTCTCGGGTCATTTGGAAATGAAAAGACAACCCAAAAGGCCATTTTGGGTATTTTTACAAGGGGGATGAATAGTGATTTCGGATTTTGTCTTATTATAAGTATTTGGAGATTAGTGTATGTAGGTTCATTTCATCTCTTCTACACAAAATTGAAAAGTCATCTTCTTAGAGAAAGTGGAAGGTTGCTTGGAAAGAAAAAGAAGTTTGCTTGGGAAGGAGGAGAACCAAAGGTCAAAGGTCACCACCACCATCACCACATGTGTTATTAAACTCCAAAGGGTCAGATCTTCATTAGAGGCAAGTGTTTGATATTTGCAATTTAAGTTCGTATATTGTCCATGTTAGGATAGTTATAAAAAGAGATGATTTTCATGCTTGGAAGATGAAAGGATATAGTTGTTAATGGATTTTTGGAATCTAAAAATATATATGAATTAAACTCATGTTGTAGGTAGTTAGTAATCCAATAAATAATCATCAATCTGTGGAAGAAATTCTGAAAATAATTTAGTGCTCTTGAAGATAATATGTTGATAATTTTCTGGAAAAAGAGGCAAAAACGAGTGGAATGAGAAGAGCCAATTTGGAATGTTTAGATCTTCTTTTTGAGTGCATTTGGATGAGATTTAAGAAAAACTCAAAACACATACCTGACTCAATTTTTCGTGTAGAATCCAAATCTGAAGTCGGATTGATGATTTGAATAATTTTTGGATCTGATTTTTCTGAGTATTTAAAATATGAGAATTCATGATGTTGTTTCTTTTTAATGTTGGTTCTTATCCCAAAACTTTTGTAGATCTTCGGTGATTATTAATTGGATATTATGGGACTTAGAGAAGATCAGTAAGCCCTAGTTGAGATTTGATATTTAATTTGAAGAGATTGAGATTAGTAGTTTCTCTTTTGTTGTTGTGGGACTTAGATGCTCTATACCTTGTCACTTGTGGATTTGGATTTATTTTATCGCATTAGCGCTCCGTTAGCTCTCCCCGGGCGGGCGAGGTGTTACAGGTGGTATCAGAGCATCAGGTTCTAGTGTCCTTTAGGGTCTGTACGGCTTACTGTGTTTTCAGCTTTGCATTCTTTGATGTAGAGCCCTATGTTTAGGATTGTTGATTTTCTTGGTGGGATTTCGTTCTCCTGCTATAACGTAGATATTAGTGAATCTTATTTGTGTTCGGACGAGTTCGTACAAGAAGTATGGCAGATGAGGGCCATTGGATGGATAGCGGAGATCGTACTTAGGAGGTTATGAAGTATGTTCGAGTATGATGACCATAGTCGAGGTCAACCCTATTATGGAAAAATTGAGGAGAGTCATCAGTAAAAGTTCTTGAAATGCGGGAATTTTGTGTGTTACCTAGTGAAGGCAATATATTCAAAGGCTTGGGCAAATAGTGGAGTGTGGTTAACTAGAACTGGAAAATTTGGGGTAAAATTTTTCTTGACTTATCGGAGCAAAGTTATAATAGTGGGATTCAACAACCATCACCCGCAAATGAGGGTATGTTTCCTATCTAAGGAATTATGAGGCGTATTGATTTTTGTAGCAATTAATATTGTGTGGGCAAAAAGGATTGCTAAACTTAGCCTATAGCATCGTTATTTATGTAGACTCACTGAGGGGTGTGGGACACCTATATATTACATGTTATCACGTGGGTTTGATTTTTATCATGGGATGATTTACCTTGGGCATGTCCGAGCGTGATGTGATTATCGGCGTGCATTGACTTGTGGTATACGAGAGCGTATGTGCTACTACTATCCTGCATCTTGTCTTCTATAAGAGAGTAGATGCGTAGACTCTATTTGAAATCGATAAAACCTAATTTTTGTTTTAAATCGATAAACCTGATACTTTTTTTATAAACCAAATTTTTATATATTATTGACTACGGACCTTAGGAGTTTCGATGACCGACTACTTTAGGTAGTAGTGTATCGGGGTGGTTCCCTGTTTGGATTTCGCTTGCGAGACACCCCACGCATGAAACTAATAACCGTTGGGAGTCGAAATAAGATTGGTCTTTAGGATATGAGTTTATAACCTTTGCTATTATAATCAAAGTTGTATGATAGGGTGTATGGGCGCCCTGGATGATTGGATTGTAGTAGTTTTCAAAATTGTGAATCAGTAAGTAGTTGTGACTTCAGGATTTATTTGTTGAATAAGTGAGGATCATTTTCCCAAACTTTGTCACGAGGACGGTATAGGGAAGATTGGGTATAATTTAAATTTGATTCAGTTGGAACTATATGGTGAGACTTAGTGTAACATCGATGGGAATTTTCGTTAATGTACTGTATGGGCGGTACTACTTAGATTTCTTGCGATGTGAGATTTATACTCAGAGTTGACCTTATCAGTATGGTTCATTTTTCTGAATTTCGGGACGAAATTCTGTTATAAGGGGGGAAGTATGTAATACCCCGTGATTTTTAACGACTTTTAAAATGGGTTATATTTTAAATTAATGGATTAATTGGATTTTATTATAAATTAATTCATTTGGGTTTTATCCGAATTGTGGATATTAAAATGGATGATTCTGAATATTACTTAAAGATATTTTGGTAATATATGAATATGATGTCATTATTATGACGGTGTGATATAATTTCGGTAATTTGGATTTTTTAGTCAGACGCGGTATGGGACGTGTCGGGACTAATTTATTAAATTAAAAAGGAAATTTATTTTCTATCGACCTTATAGTCATTTCGACTGTGCCGTTGCGTCCGGAAGGTTCGAAATAGTCAGAAAAGTCTATTTGGATGTTAATTTTGAGTCTCGGGTCATTTGGAAATGAAAAGACAACCCAAAAGGGCATTTTGGTAATTTTTACAAGGGGATGAATAGTGATTTCGGATTTTGTCTTATTATAAGTATTTGGAGATTAGTGTATGTAGGTTAATTTCATCTCTTCTACACAAAATTGAAAAGTCATCTTCTTAGAGAAAGTGGAAGGTTGCTTGGAAAGAAAAAGAAGTTTGCTTGGGAAGGAGGAGAACCAAAGGTCAGAGGTCACCACCACCATCACCACATGTGTTATTCAACTCCAAAGGGTCAGATCTTCATTAGAGGCAAGTGTTTGATATTTGCAATTTAAGTTCGTATATTGTCCATGTTAGGATAGTTATAAAAAGAGATGATTTTCATGCTTGGAAGATGAAAGGATATAGTTGTTAATGGATTTTTGGAATCTAAAAATATATATGAATTAAACTCATGTTGTAGGGAGTTAGTAATCCAATAAATATTCATCAATCTGTGGAAGAAATTTTGAAAATAATTTAGTGTTCTTGAAGATAATATGTTGATAATTTTCTGGAAAAAGAGGCAAAAACGAGTGGAATGAGAAGAGCCAATTTGGAATGTTTAGATCTTCTTTTTGAGTGCATTTGGATGAGATTTAAGAAAAACTCAAAACACATACCTGACTCAATTTTTCGTGTAGAATCCAAATCTAAAGTCGGATTGATGATTTGAATAATTTTTGGATCTGATTTTTCTGAGTATTTAAAATATGAGAATTCATGATGTTGTTTCTTTTTAATGTTGGTTCTTATCCCAAAACTTTTGTAGATCTCCGGTGATTATTAATTGGATATTATGGGACTTAGAGAAGATCAGTAAGCCCTAGTTGAGATTTGATATTTAATTTGAAGAGATTGAGATTAGTAGTTTCTCTTTTGTTGTTGTGGGACTTAGATGTTCTATACCTTGTCACTTGTGGATTTGGATTTATTTTATCGCATTAGCGCTCCGTTCGCTCTCCCCGGGCGGGCGGGGTGTTACAAGTACTTATAATTATTTCAAATACAGTGAAATCGGGCCTCTCTGTGGATGTGACTAAGTTGGTGAACATGTATATCTTGTTGTCATCTCTCTTGTTTAAATATTTATGTGCTTTTCACTATTACCATTTTATCTGGTGCGCACAAGTGTTTGCATAAAAATCAGAATAAGATTTTGGCGCCAAACCACTAGTTCTTGGATTTCTTGGGTGTGTTCATTCAACCATGAAAGGGGATATTTATTCACAAGTTTAGGTGGAGGGATTTTATGGTAATGGGTGCTTCGCTTTTGGTTATTAGAGTGAAGGTCAATCTTTTCAACTTAAGTCGTGTATCGGGGATGATGCAATAATGGAAGAAGAAGAAAGACAAGTGATATGATTGCTAGCTCATAATGCAATTGCTAATGGTGTGATGGGTTCCTGTAAAGTCTATTGATATGATTTTATCTTCACTCTTAAAAAAATTAATTATGGGGATGTTGTTAGATCAAGTCTATATCTAAAGATAATGAGCATTGTTACGTGTGGAAGGAAATGAGCCATTTCTTGATTCGGTATTTGAAACAATGATGGGGGTGGCTAGGGAAATACATCAAAGCAGTTAATGATACAAACTAGACAATGGGTATATTCTCATAATCTCTAAAAGTGATGAATTTCAAGGACAACGGTGCTAAATTATAGACAGAGTTTATGGATCACACAGTGTGGTATGAATTTTGTCGGATTGGTTGATGTCGTCTGGATTGATCTAGATCGCATATTTTTTTTGGGAAAATGGTGGACAAGTATGAAAGTCCTTTCAAATGATCTCATTTACAACCGATGAGTGGGGTGTATGTTTCGACAGACGGTGGTGAGAGTCATATTTCAAGCGAAGGAGTAGGGTCGAGGTCCCTCTTTGGGGTCGCTAAATATATTCGACTAGTTTTAATTACATTTAGGCATTGAAATGTATGTTCAACTTGAAAATATGGCTAAGGAGAGAAGTTAAAAATTGAGAGGTGCAATGGGTATATTTGGAAGAGGAGGTGCATGCTTCGAGAGTAGTTTTCACTGATTAATTGGATATTTAAATAGTCAATGAACGGTATACGGATAGGTATACCTAGTACAATGAAGATCAATGGTGGTTCTTTTGGTAGCGTGGCAAAGGGGAGATTCAACGTAAGGGGTAATTCTCAATGAGTGGAGTCTTGGTTGTGGTTTTTGATAGTTTTTTTGTTAAGGTGGAGATTTGTGGAATTTGGCTCAAAATACACATAGCTGTAGGGTCACTGCAAGGAATATCTTCTTGGCTACAGCGAAGTGGGATCGCTATGCATGGATATCTCCAGATGTTTTTTGGTATGTTTCACTTTGGGAGGCGCAATCAAGGAGGTATTATATCGCCATAGTGAACCAACCCAAATCTGTGAAATAAGGGTTTTTAATTGGGGGTACTTTGGAGATAATTCCACAAATGTGTCTCACCTATAAATGGAACCTTATGAGGGTTAAAACCCTAACTTCTAGGTTGATCTCTAGAGAGATAGATACAAAGAGAGAGAGAGAGAGAGAGAGAGAGAGAGAGAGAGAGAGAGAGTCTTGTTCTAAAGGTGATATTTTGGTTGATAGGTGAGGGATTTTCTCTCTCACCCATGGGTATTTCTCAAAGGTGGAAGTGTGAGTATTTCATATATGGTAGGTGTGCTTAAGAAGATATGTGTAGGGGATTTCTCACCGATTTACATGGGATACATATACAATAGGTTGGGCACATGGGAATTACTTCCGAAACACTTGAGGGCAAGTTATTGAGAGTTTTTTATTAGAATTTAGATTCACGTGGGAAGAGAGAGCTGGTGTATAATGATTATTCGAAATTTGAGTAGGATACTAAAGGGTGTGTGATTTATCCTTGTATATTCTCTATTGTACTTGTAATTTCTTCAAATATAGTGAAATCATGCCTCTTTGTGAATATATCCAAGTTACCAAACCATATATATCTTGTTGTCTCTCTTGTTTACATCTTTATGTGCTTTTAATTACTACCATTTATCTTGATTATATTCAGGTCATGGTTGACTAGAGGCTGCCCTGACAAATTAGGTGTTGGGGTACGACACATATATCATAGACTTTTCTATTACCTCTATAAAAATGTTACTTAAATGAAATTATTGTAGGTTCTTGTTAAAAATAAGCAAATGAAAAAAAATAATAGTGTTTATTGTTATGCCTTGATACTCATTCATTTGGTAAATCGCTAACAACCATGATCCCATTTATATAAGATATAAAGGTAATAATAAACAAGTATAATATAGAGTTAAATGATAGAGGGGAATAACAATCACACTAAGATATAAATGGTTCAACAATATGACTACATCACAAATAGGCCAAATTCATTATATATGGACAAGTTATAAATAAAATATAGTATAACACAAATGGTAAATCACATTCCCTTTACCCTCAGACTTGAATCTTAGATAAATAGTGTATGCCAACTCTTCACCCAAGTGACTCAAAGTTCTAAATCTTAGACATTATTAATCTCATGCTTAAAAGTATTTCCCATTTACTCAACTCGGTATATACCACTCACCATATTATTCTCATTGAGAAAACCTTCGCAAAATACCTATTGAGGATATATAGAATACATGAAACTTGAAACATGCACACTCATTTATCTTCCACCTTTTAGCAAGACACATGGGTGAGCGAAAAAATACCTCACATCTCACCTTAAACCCTCACCTTAGGAAGAGAATCTCATTTACATCAAAATCCCGCACTCAAACCTAAAAAATAGTAGAAAAATTCGCAAAATTTATGTCAAAGTGACCCGTAAAACGACCTTAAAATGATCTTATATAGGTTAAAAAACTTATGGCACAATACCCCCCCAAATTCCCATCACTAAGCTCCTTACCTATTCTCTGAAGCCATAAACCCTTCGTTGGCTTCCAAAATAAATTCATTGGAATGAAGCCTTCCTTTGATGGCTTCATATAAATATTAATTGGAGCAAAGAGTACCTTTGATGCTGCTAACTTCTAAACTATGAAATCCAAATATTTTGCCTTAACTTCCCAATCAGTAAAGCATAATGAAACCCACAAAAAAATTATCCCTAGAACTTAATTTCTAGCCAAAATTGTGAATCCGGAAGATAGTAAAAAAGAATTACTTATTATTTTTATGATAACAATGTTAATTGATAATAACTGTGTTACTAAATATTTTCATCAAAGTGTGATTGAGATTTCAGGATCAAGCTACATTGGTGATTCAAGTTAAAGATCATCTTTACACGTGTAATTAAGAGATCAACTACAATGAAGAACTGGTGAAGACATAAACATTTATGATTCAAGATTAAGATTATCTCAACACATGTCAAGAAGATATCAATTAACATAACAAAATAAGAAATTACGAACATTGTACCTGTTCATAACTAAGCAACCCAGTACGAATTAAGAAAACTTACTCAATAAGTAGCTCACTTATCCAAGTCCCATGAAATTGATATCAAATAAATAATCTAATATAAATATCATCATCCTATAATGTCAAGTTTGTAAAATAATCCAATTAAACAGAATTTTAGAGTGAATGAAAACTCAACTAGTCAACTCTGTTAAAGCATTTTTTAAAGCATTTCCCCAAGTTTACCACAACAAGTAAATCCTCTAAAGATATGTATAACTAAAGAAATAAAAAGAAGGTTCAAAAGATCTATGAATGAAGCATAAAATATTTTTCAAAGATTCATAAGTACATACCATACTGTTGAGTTGTTAGGGAATGAATGTGAAGATATAACACACCCTGAATGATCAAACTATGGCCCAATAATCCAACCAAACTAACTATAAATTAACCTTATCCTAGGAAAAGAAAATGTATCAAAGTACACACTTTAAGTAGACTTAAAATAATTTTAACTTGAATTAAATATTGTAACTTGATCTACCTAGTTTAAGTCTTAAACTGACCAAGTTGGCATATTCTAACGTCTAGTTTTCAAATTCAAAAAATCAAGGCCCCATAATTTATCGAAATACCCTTCAATAGCTAGTTTCCTGTTAAGACTACAAATAAACCTTCAGAACTTCATTAAAAACAACCAAGATTATTCCAAGCTTATGTTATTAATACCATAAATAAATACCCATTTCCAAATATGTGAGGTTTAAACCTAAAAAGTCCATTAAAGAAAAATTTCAAACCAAATACCTATTTGAACTAGGGATTAAAACTCCAAACACTCTTTAATCAAGTTCTAATTCTAATAATCACTTGAGACAAATGATGAAACCCAACCACCATTTATGCAAAGAATCAAAACCCAAAATAAAACCTTGTGAATGCTATAAAGAGAAATCTCTACATCTTATGAGAAAGTTACGAACTTAAAACCCGTTTTGAACCAGTATTCAAAAATAAAACTTAAACCATTGAGATTTATAGAGAGATAAATCAATACCCATTTCAAAAGAAAGAAGTTTCATATACAAAACACATTTGAACAAAGTTCCGAACCACAACCTCATCTCAGTTTCAAATAGATTTAAACCAAAATCTTTCCTCAGCCACGAAAGCCAAAATCTTACTCATGCTTAGATATTGAAACCCATTATCACCTAATCCAAGAGATAATCCCAAATTACAATTGATCTAAGATATAAATCAAATACCCACTTTAACCAAATCTTTGTGATTGCTAGAAATAATGTATTTCTAGAGACAGAAAGTTCCACCCATTTTAAAAGATTGGTTTTTAAGAAACTATTTACACAATATTATTACCATCGAATAAGGTATCGCCACATGAAATAACAACCAATTATTATAGCAAAGAAATACCACAATCCAGGTTAATACAAATAACTAAATAATTGATCGACACTTTTCAAGACCTTAAACATATGATAAACACTTAATTAACTAATTTAGGGGTGTAAGTTCACCTAGGTGGGAATGTTTAAATGGGTAACAATCCAACAATTACAATAGCAGTTGTATAGAAAATAGTTCTATAAATAATCAACCAAAGGATGAAAGAAAAGAGCAGCCACTTAACAAAAAAAATAATTTTCTCATTATACCTTTTCTTTTCTTTTATTTTATTTCCTTTCTTTTCTTTATAGTTTTTTTATCATATTTTAACCTTTCTTATTGGAATAAATGTGTATGGTAGAATTATTGTAACTCTTTTTTATATTTATGATAATTTTCTTTACCTTTACATTTGAATTATCTTTACTTTTCTTAGTGCAATTTGTTTTACCTTAGTGTAATTTGTATAGTTATCGTAATTCAACTTTAGTTCAGTGTTAAATTCTTTTACTTAATTATTTTAGATAATGAGAACCTATCTTTCACTTTTATTTATGCCATGATTTAACTATTACTTAAGTTTTAGTTTATATATTTGTAACACCCCGCGTAATTCTGGCGTCGGCCTCCACCAAAATTATGTCGGGCGTTAACTAAATGAAATATTATTCTTAGCATATGACATATATGAGACATATAAAATTCATTCCAAAAGATAATAATCAAATTGAACCAATAGATATGAAATACTAAAATCCATCACCATGCTAACTCCAAAATAAATCCAACTAAAATAAATATAAACTCCATTGAACTAATCCAATGTAAATGTCTGGATGAAAACCGTAAAAAACCACGTAACCAAATGGCCCAACAATCCATAACCCGAGTCTCAATATAAATGCGAATGAAAGTAAATGTAATACCCCGTATTTTTATAATATTTATTTATGGGATTAATTGAATTAAATGTGTATTAATTAGAAATTAATCCGGATAAAAATACTAGCGAGATGCGCGTTGGTATTTGATTTTCATGGGTATATATGGCTATATATGAATATTGAAATTATGAAATTTGTGGTGATATTGAAATACGACAATTTAGAATTTTGATGAGACGCGTGTGACAGTCGCGTCAGGAATATAATTATTTTAATTAAAAAGTGAATTTTATTTTATTAACCATATGGTCATTTTGAGTGCGCCAACGCATCCGGAAGGGTCGAAATAGTCAGAAAACACTAGTCGGGGGTTTAGTTTGGGTCCCGGGGCATTTTTAGGTCATGCCGACAACGTATAAGGGTAGTTTGGTAATTTTGGATTTTTGGGAATTAAAACCCACGAAAATTAGGAATTAATATCTGATTTGGACTTTACCCACTAAACCCACTAACAATCCTAAATGACTTAATGGGCTACGGGAGTTATTAGAATTAGTTCCAAAAGTTTCCTAAGACAAACCCTAGCCTCCATTGTCACCTTGGAGAAAAAGACTTGTAGAGAGAGAGAGAGGAGAATTCTGCAGGGAGAGCGAGAACAATTCATCAACTCGACACCAAAATCAGAGAAATACATAAGGCAAGTGGTTTAATTTACATTATTTTGGAGTGAATGTCTCTTCCATGCTTAGACAATTCTAAAATTTCATTTGTTTGGGAGATTGATGAAAACCCATAAAATTTGGAGTTATAAATTTAATTTTGGATATAGGTTTGCATGTAGAAATGTTATTGGATGATTGAACTAAAAGAATTACTACTTTTTGTGTTACAAAAACGGATTTTATTAGGCTCATTGATGATCTAAAATTTCTAAGGTTCATGTTCTTGAGATTGGGGAAAAATGTAGAGTTTTGATATTTGGATGATGTTTAGGATGAATTAACCCCACAAAACACGTTAGTATATGACCTGAATGTGTTTAGGAATGATTAGAAACCTTGAACAATTGTTGGATTAATGTTTAGATGAGATTAGAGGTGAAGAAAAGATGGAAAAACGAGAATAGGAAAATCTGGGCTCGAAATTGTCCTCTCGTTAGAAGACCTGCCCAGGTCGTTCGAACGAGCTCGTTCGAACGAGCTTCTCACGAGTTGACGGTTTTCCTTCTAACGAGAGGGATGTTCGTTGGATGCCTTTCGTTCGAACGAGATCTCGTTAGATGCCCAGTTCGTTCGAACGAACTCTCGTTCGAACAGCCTCGTTCGAATGAGACTTCTAACGAGCTGACAATTTAGGCTTTTTGGCCTGTTTTGATTTCGCATGTCCCGTAACCTTGTTTAATTGTAGAGATACCATTCCCTTGATGATAAATTGATATATTTGGGACATTGGGGATACATTTAGGAGTAAAACCTAGAAGTGCAAATTCGAATTGAATGGAAATTGTGGAATAGGACGTGAGTGACTATTACGATGCGCGAATTATTGACGGCTTAAATAATTAAATTAACCGGGAACTTATGAATTGTGTAACATTATAAGTTGGTACGAGAATGAGAAGTGTACCACAAATAAATTACGGTGATTACTAAGATGTGTGTATACTTAGTATATGTATAAGATCTTATGTGTATGACATACCTACCATACTTGCTATCACGGGAGGTTTACGTTCGCTTAGGGCCCTCTAATCCTTGTGTTGCCCGGATTTAGATTGGTACCTCGAGAATATAGGTCAGAGAAGGACTTATTGGGATGTTAATAAGTTTGCTGATTGTGGAAGCGTAGGTATGTGCGTGACCCATGTGATGTGACTGTGTTCGCCTCCATTGTTTGTGATTTGCTATTATATGAGAACGATTCCTGAGAGATTTGGAATGCGTGATCCTTATGTACGTGATGTACCGGGATGGATAGCAGAGTATGTGTGCACCGCAGCTTAGCCTCGGGTGTTTGTATTGTATATTTATGATGTGAATAATATACACTTAATTAATGAGAACTTTCATGTGGTATTGTGTGTATAAATATGGAAACGCTTTGAGAAAATAAAGGGATAACCTGAAATGAATTGTATTGCTTAAATTGAGAATCCGAGTGTATGTAATGCCTCTATTTAATTGATAACATTAGAATGTATAATTGGAACCGAGTAGAAAGGTTAGAACTCATGTCAGTTTAGTTAGATGTTATTATCACTTAGATGGGTGCTATACGTTAGGGGTGCACAATTAGTCGAGAGGTGAGTATTTCATGTGAGTGCACGTCCTAACATGTATTTTGCATTCGTTGTTTTAATGTTATTAAATCACTTGCTATTTTAAAATACTCTCCACTTTCGGGCTCTGACCCGTTTGCTTTCAAATCTATTTTTTGTAAAAACTATTTTAGGTGCCCAGTCACAAGGACACCATGCATAGGATTTTCATTCAGGTGACGAGCTGTAGCTGTTTGTGGAAGTTACAGAACTTTGCTAGTAGAATCTTCATCTATCTTGACTCTATATTCAACTTTCATCAGTTGTACGGCATGTCGCCCATTTCTATTAGAAACATTTCCTATTTCAGATTTACAGACTTTTGGCATGTAATTAATTCAGGATATTTTGTTTTATTTAGTTCAGTTGTGGGATTGTTGTGAGGAGTTTTTCCTATGGACCTATTATTATGTTGTTGGTTATTCTATTGTTTCGTTATGGTGAATGTTGTTATTCTATCATTATCCTCTTATTGCATGTTAATCAGAGTTAACTTAAAATTTGGCAACTCACTTTTTGAATACTAGGTGGTTAGTAATCATTAAAAATGTTTTCGACAATGATGCTATTAACTGGACCAACTTGGCATTTTATATTAATTTAATAAAGGAGTAGCTACCCGGTATTTAATTAGTCGGGGTGTCACAGGTGGTATTAGAGCATCAGGTTCTAGTGTCCTTTAGGATCTCTACGGCTTATTATGTTTCCGCTGAGCTTTCTTTGATGTAGAGCCCTATATTTTAGGACTGTTGTATTCTTTTGTATATGCTACGTTCTTCAGCTATTTTAAGTTTATAACTGCGAACTTATAAACTTTATTCTTATTTCAGATGCCTCCACGACGTGCACAACGGGTTCCCAGGGATGCGACGCCAGAACCACAGCCCGCACCAGTTCAGGGCACGATGAATGCCGCCGAGGTTGCAGCTATTGTGGCCCAGGCGGTAAATGCCGCACTAGCCGTAGTTTAGCAGGCACCACCTCAGGCGCCAGTAGCCGTGCCAGTTCAAGCACATGCATTCCCGTCTGCTTGGGAACGTGTACGTGATGCTTTTCAGAAAGCACACCCACCGGATTTCGCAGGTAGCTCCGATGTTGTGGTTTCGAGTCAGTGGAGGAAGGACATTCAGCGGTACCTGAGTATGTATGAGTGCACCGATGTCCAGAAGCAGATACTAGCTACCTTTAAGCTAGTGGGGTCTGCACTGCAGTGGTGGGAGTCTATTACCACCGTGGAGGAGAGAGATACTCTCACTATACAGGAGTTTTGGGTGCGGTTTGACCGTAAGTATTTTTCGTCAGCTGTTCACACGGAAATGAGGAGGAAGTTGATGAATCTTAGGCAGGAAGGTAAGACTGTGGCCGAGTATGAGGCCAAATTCACAAATCTGTTGAATATTATTCCGGATGAGATATCGACAGAAGAGAAGAAGATACAGAAATTTACAGACGGGTTGACTTGGAGGATCAGTCAGCATTTGTTGGGGAATCTATCGTTGGCCACTTACTCTGATGTGGTTAACGCTTCACTGTTACACTGCCAGGATCACCGCTTTCACATGGCTAAGGGCAAGAGATCGGGAGAGTACAGCCATCAGGGCAGGACTGGAGGACATGGTGCCAGTGGGGCACAATCTGTTCAGGGGTAGAGACAGGGTGACCAGGGTTCCCAGCAGGGGGATCACAAGAGGTTCAGATCGGGAAATTTCAGGCACGGACAAGGAGGTTTCCGGCAGGGCCATCAGGGTCCGAACGGCCATCAGAACCAGCAGGGTCAGAATGGTCAACAGCAGTTTCAACAGGGCCAGTAGGGCCAGGGGAGGAACGGTAACGGCCACTAGGGCCGGGGGCAGCAGGGACAGAGAGGCAGAAACTTCCCGGGGAAGTGTTATGTTTGTGGCAAGACTGGACATAAACGTTAGGACTGTCCTGATAGGGGCAGGGCCCCGCAGCAGCAGCAACAGCAGCAGGGTGCTCGACAGGAGCCACAGAGGCCTATGTTTCCCGCCGCCCTCCCGGCGCCACCACAGATGGCACCATTGCCACCCATTCCAGCGGTCCCATTTCAACAGGGGCAGCTGCAGTATGGGAGAGTATACCAGCTTTAGCAGGCAGCAGCTCCATAGGCACCACCCGCGATTGAGGGTATGTTTCCTATCCACGACACTATGGGTCGGGTTTTGTTTGATACGGGGGCAACGCATTGTTTTATAGCTACACATTTTACGAAAGCCTTAGGGTTGTTAGCCACAGCAGAGAGCACAGTGACGTGTGTAGACTCACCATTGGGGAGTGGGTCACTTATTTTCTTTATATGCCGGGGAGTGGGGGTAGAGATTGGTAGTTTGGTATTACCTGCAGACATGTTGGTATTAGATATGCATGAGCACGATGTGATTATCGGTATGGATTGGCTCGCAGTTTATAGAGCCATGATTGATTGCTTCGGTGGGAGCATTGTTTTTGCCATTCCAGGGCAAGAGATGTTTGTAGTGGTGATGCCTCGCCCAGAGGGAGGCTCAACCGCTCATTTGTATTACATAGAGGAGGATACCTCTAAGGAGGTTGTGATTCCTTTAGATTCGATCCCAGTTGTCAGGGAGTATTCCGATGTGTTTCAGGAGATACTAGGCCTACCCCCCAGTCGAGAGATAGACTTTGTCATAGACTTATTACCAGATACGAGACCTATAGCACGCGCACCGTATCGTATGGCTCCGACAGAGAAGCGAGAGCTACGAGATCAGATTGAGCAGTTGTTGGGTCAGGGGTTTATGCGGAGGAGTACTTCGCCGTGGGGTGCCCCTGTGTTGTTCGTAAAGAAGAGGGATGGATCGTTGAGGTTATGTGTGGATTACCGAGAGTTGAATAAGGTCACGATACGGAATAAATATCCGTTACCCCGAATCGATGACTTATTCGACCAGTTGAGAGGAGCTTCTTTCTTCTCGAAGATTGATTTGCGATTGGGATACCGTCAGTTGCGTATCAAGGAAGAGGATGTCTCGAAGACTGCGTGCTTAACGAGATATGGTTCTTACGAGTTTCGGGTTATGCCTTTTGGCTTGACCAACGCTCCAGCAGTGTTTATGGACTTGATGAATAGGGTGTTCAGAGAGTTCCTTGATCAGTTCGTCATTGTCTTCATTGATGATATTCTGGTTTACTCCCAGACATAGGAGGATCATGCCGAGCATTTTAGGAAGGTTTTGCAGACGCTACGTCAGAACGAGCTGTATGCAAAGTATGAGAAGTGAGGGTTTTGGCTGAAGGAGGTCCAGTTTTTGGGACACATTATTTCCGACCGGGGGATATCTGTTGATCCGGGGAAGGTATCCGCGGTGAGGGAGTGGGGACAGCCCACGACACCGACTGAGATCCGTAGTTTCTTAGGCCTAGAAGGATACTACAGGAGGTTCATTCGGGTATTTTCGAAGATAGCGGATCCTTTGACACATCTGACTCATAAGGGTGTGCCATTCATCTGGAGTGATGCCTGTTAGTTGGCATTTGATGAGTTGAAGGATAAGTTGACCTCAGCACCTGTGTTAGCATTGCCGAGACCGTGAGTTGAGTATCTAGTCTACACCGATGCGTCCTTGCAAGGACTTGGAGGTGTATTGCAGCAGGAGAGTCAGGCCATAGCTTATGCTTCCCGTAAGCTAAAGCCTCACGAGAAGAATTACCCCACTCATGACTTGGAGTTAGCGGCAGTGGTATTTGCCCTTCGGATTTGGAGACATTATCTTTTGGGGGAGAAGTTTCGATTGTTCACGGACCACAAGTCCCTACAGTACCTATTCACGCAGAAGGAGTTGAATATGCGGCAGCGAAGGTGGCTTGAGTTTGTGAAGGACTATCAGTTTGATATCCAATATCACCCGGGGAAGGCTAACGTGGTAGCAGACGCGTTGAGCCGTAGGCCAGTAGATGAGGTGGTAGGGGTGTGGAAGGCCAAGTGGAAGGAGTTGGGACACCAGGATGCAGTGGCCCGATCATTCATGTCGGTGATGACTGTTACACCACAGATTGTCACGAGAGTGGTAAAGGCACAAGCAGATGACTCGTTCATTCAGGAGCAGATAGTTCGATTATTAGGAGAGGGAGCCGAGTCCTATACCGTTATCTCAGACGGGGGATTACGCTTCAATGGGAGATTGGTAGTTCCGAAAGGGGAGGAATTGTGGCACGAGGTGATGGCAGAGTCGCACGGCTCACGGTTCGCGGTACATCCCGGTGGGGACAAAATGTACCAAGACATGAGACGACAGTATTGGTGGAGCGGGATGAAGAGAGATATTGCCGTGTTTGTTTCTAAATGCGCCACTTGTCAGCTAGTAAAAGTGGACCATCAGAGACCGGCAGGACTTCTACAGCCGTTGGAGGTCCCAATGTGGATGTGGGAGAGCATATCCTTGGATTTTATCACGGGGTTGCCTACGTCATAGAGAGGTCACGACTTTATTTGGGTAATTGTGGACAGGTTGACCAAAGTGGCTCATTTTCTACCCGTAAGGACAGACTACACTACGGGACAGTATGCCCAGCTCTTTATTGCAGAGATAGTGGGAAAGTTTTCAGGAAGCCATGGGCACGGAATTGCAGTTGAGTACGGCGTATCACCCGTAGACCGATGGGCCAACCGAGCGTACAAACCAGATGTTGGAGGACATATTACGTATGTGCATCATTGATTTCGGGGGTGGATGGGAGCAGTATCTTCCACTGGTGGAGTTTGCTTACAACAACTCCTACCAGTTCACCATTGGCATGACTCCATTTGAAGCGTTGTACGGTAGACCTTGTCGTTCCCCAGCATGTTGGTTGGAGGTGGGGGACAACAAACTACTTGGGCCGGAAGTAATTCAGGATACTTCGGCAAGGATAAAATTGATACGGAGTCGCATTCGGGTAGCTCAGGACAGGCAGAAGAGCTATGCTGATGCGAAGAGGTCCTTCAGGGAATTTGAAGTGGGCGACCAGGTTTTGCTCAGAGTATCTCCTATGAAGGGAATTATGCATTTCGGGAAGAAAGGGAAGTTGGCACCGAGATATGTGGGACCATTTCCTATTATTGAGCGGATTGGACCGGTTGCGTATAGACTTGGGTTACCGGAGCATTGGCATCGGATTCACGATGTGTTTCATATTTCCTCGCTAAGGAAATATCTTAGAGAAGATTTGGCTCATTCTCACATTTCTTTGGAGGACATCGATCTCCAGCCCGATAGCTCCTACGAGGAGGGGCCGATTGCTATTTTGGACCGGAGTGAGCGGAAACTGCAGTTAAAGATAGTCCCGTTAGTGCGTGTTCAGTGGCGACATCATAATGTCGAGGAGTCCACATGGGAGCGCGAGGATGAGATACGCGAACGTTATCCAGAGTTGTTCTTACCAGGTACTTTCTAGTTCCGAATTTCGGGACGAAATTCTGTTATTAGGGGGGAAGTATGTAATACTCCGTATTTTTATGATATTTATTTATGGGATTAATTGAATTAAATGTGTATTAATTAGAAATTAATCCGTATAAAAATACTAGCGAGATGCGAGTTGGTATTTGATTTTCATGAGTATATATGGCTATATATAAATATTGAAATTATGAAATTTGTCGTGAGATTGAAATACGACAATTTGGAATTTTGATGAGACACGTGTGACAGTCGCATCAGGAATATAATTATTTTAATTAAAAAGTAAATTTTATTTTATTAATCGTATGGTCGTTTTGAGTGCGCCAACGCGTCCGGAAGGGTCGAAATAGTCAGAAAACACTAGCCGGGGGTTCAGTTTGGGTCCCGGGGCATTTTTAGGTCATGCCGGCAACGTATAAGGGTAGTTTGGTAATTTTGGATTTTTGGGAATTAAAACCCACGAAAATTAGGAATTAATATCTGATTTGGACTTTACCCACTAAACCCACTAACAATCCTAAATGACTTAATGGGCTACGGGAGTTATTAGAATTAGTTCCAAAAGTTTCCTAAGGCAAACCCTAGCCTCCATTGTCACCTTGGAGAAAAAGACTTGTAGAGAGAGAGAGAGAGGAGAATTCTGCAGAGAGAGCGAGAACAATTCATCAAATCGACACCAAAATCAGAGAAATACATAAGGCAAGTGGTTTAATTTACATTATTTTGCAGTGAATGTCTCTTCCATGCTTAGACAATTCTAAAATTTCATTTGTTTGGGAGATTGATGAAAACCCATAAAATTTGGAGTTATAAATTTAATTTTGGATATAGGTTTGCATGTAGAAATGTTATTGGATGATTGAACTAAAAGAATTTCTACTTTTTGTGTTACAAAAATGGATTTTATTAGGCTCATTGATGATCTCAAATTTCTAGGGTTCATGTTCTTGAGATTGGGGAAAAATGTAGAGTTTTGATATTTGGATGATGTTTAGGATGAATTAACCCCACAAAACACGTTAGTATATGACCTAAATGTGTTTAGGAATGATTAGAAACCTTGAACAATTGTTGGATTAATGTTTAGATGAGATTAGAGGTGAAGAAAAGATGGAAAAACGAGAATAGGAAAATCTGGGCTAGAAACTGGCCTCTCGTTAGAAGACCTGCCCAGGTCGTTCGAACGAGCTCGTTCGAACGAGCTTCTAACGAGTTGACAGTTTGCCTTCTAACGAGAGGGATGTTCGTTCGATGCCTTTCGTTCGAACGAGATCTCGTTAGATGCCCAGTTCGTTCGAACGAACTCTCGTTCGAACAGCCTCGTTCGAACGAGACTTCTAACGAGCTGACAGTTTAGGCTTTTTGGCCTATTTTGATTTCGCATGTCCTGTAACCTTGTTTAATTGTAGAGATACCATTCCCTTGATGATAAATTGATATATTTGGGACATTGGGGATAGATTGAGGAGTAAAACCTAGAAGTGCAAATTCGAATTGAATGGAAATTGTGGAATAGGACGTGAGTGACTATTACGATGCGCGAATTATTGACGGCTTAAATAATTAAATTAACCGGGAACTTATGAATTGTGTAACATTATAAGTCGGTACGAGAATGAGAAGTGTACCACAAATAAATTACGGTGATTACTAAGATGTGTGTATACTTAGTATATGTATATGATCTTATGTGTATGACATACCTACCATACTTGCTATCACTGGAGGTTTACGTTCGCTTAGGGCCCTCTAATCCTTGTGTTGCCCGGATTTAGATTGGTACCTCGAGAACATAGGTCAGAGAAGGACTTATTGGGATGTTAATAAGTCTGCTGATCGTGGGAGCGTAGGTATGTGCGTGACCCATGTGATGTGACTGTGTTCGCCTCCATTGTTTGTGATTTGCTATTATCTGAGAACGATTCCTGAGAGATTCGGAATGCGTGATCCTTATATACGTGATGTACCGGGATGGATAGAAGAGTATGTGTGCACCGCAGCTTAGCCTCGGGTGCTTGTATTGTATATTTATGACGTGAATAGTATACACTTAATTAATGAGAACTTTCATGTGGTATTGTGTGTATAACTATGGAAACGCTTTGAGAAAATAAAGGGATAACCAGAAATGAATTGTATTGCTTAAATTGAGAATCCGAGTGTATGTAATGCCTCTATTTAATTAATAACAGTAGAATGTATAATGGGAACCGAGTAGAAAGGTTAGAACTCATGTCAGTTTAGTTAGATGTAATTATCACTTAGATGGGTGCTATACGTTAGGGGTGCACAATTAGTCGAGAGGTGAGTATTTCATGTGAGTGCACGTCCTAACATGTATTTTGCATTCGTTGTTTTAATGTTATTAAATCACTTGCTATTTTAAAATACTCTCCGCTTTCGGGCTCTGACCCGTTTGCTTTCAAATCTACTTTTTGTAAAAACCATTTTAGGTGCCCAGCCACAAGGACACCATGCATTGGATTTTCATTCAGGTGATGAGCTGTAGCTGTTTGTGGAAGTTACAGGACTTTGCTAGTAGACGCTTCATCTATCTTGACTCTATATTCATCTTTCATCAGTTGTAGGGCATGTCGCCCATTTCTATTAGAAACATTTCCTATTTCAGATTTTCAGACTTTTGGCATGTAATTAATTCAGGATATTTTGTTTTATTTAGTTCAGTTGTGGGATTGTTGTGAGGAGTTTTTCCTCCGGACTTATTATTATGTTGTTGGTTATTCTATTGTTTCGTTATGGTGAATGTTGTTATTCTATCATTATCCTCTTATTGCATGTTAATCAGAGTTAACTTAAAATTTGGCAACTCACTTTTTGAATACTAGGTGGTTAGTAATCATTAAAAATGTTTTCGACAGTGATGCTATTAACTGGACCAACTTGGCATTTTGTATTAATTTAATAAAGGAGTAGCTACCCGGTATTTAATTAGTCGGGGTGTCACAGTAAACTAATCTAGACTACTAAACATAAAATAAATAACTCCAACTGCACCTCCAAGATATATCTCCAAACTCCTATGCAGCTACTCCAATACTAACACCTGAAAAAGTTAGTCAACGAACAGGGTCAGAGCCCCGAGCATGAATACACATTACTCCATTAAATTAGGGTCTGTGAACCAAGACATTAGCATTATACACGATAAATATCATAATAGAATATTTTAAATTAGAAGGAGATAATTAATAACGATGCGAGTAAATAACAACATATGCTTAAATACGCAACTATGTTATCCCAAAGTCTAAGTCCAATTATTCATTCATCCAACTTAATTTTAATTAATCAAGTTATTAAATTTTATCACTTTGTATCATTTGTGGGACTCCCACTTAAATCTTTATCACATTTTATATGTTTGGTTGCGGGACTCTCGCTTTTCTACACCACACCCATTCCCCTCGTAATAGCCAGCCAGTCCTTATTCAGTTAACCCTACACTTATTGACGAGGTTTCATGCAAGACACGTCATAATAGTCAGCGAGACCGTTTAACTGTCAGCCTTACACTTACTATGATGTCACACACCCACACGTCGTAATATCTAGCCAACCCGTTTAACTGTCAGTCCTGCACTTATTAACGATGCCAATACATTTTAATACCCATTTATTATCTTAGGCATTAATTCTCAATTTCAAGTTTTCTCATTTTCTCAAATTAACCCCACCCTTTATATCGACATAAAATCCTCAAAACACCCTTAGTCCCATACTTAAGGGCCCCCAAAGCACAAATACATCCTACCCCATTTATAGGATGAATTTCTATCAATATTCTCTTCATAGTCTTATGCCTAGGTTATTAACTTTACGGTGCGACATAAAAATTAGCCCACCCCAGAATATCCCATTCGTAAAAATCTACACTAACTAGTCCCATACCTAGGTAGTGTTAACCGCGACTAAGGCCTACCCACCAGTCCCATAACTAGCGAGTATACTAAAATATAGGTGAGAGCGTACTACCAAAACTCCCATCATGCCCACTATGGAAATTATGAATAACAATCAATCACACAATCTAACAATATATATATGAACAATATTGCAATTTACTCATAAAGGCACAATTTAATTTAATTTAATTAATAACACCGTCGTCGTTCTTAACACAACTATTTCCATTCAATAATTTTAAATTAATCAGCATGCACATTTATTCAATAGACAATAATTGTCCACTTTTATTAACTACATAATTTTATGAGCGTGTACATGCCCCATTTTTATTTAAATAAACTCTATAAAATGCTACATGCGAACCTACATCCATAATAATCAAAACCCAGTACTCTATTCTACGCATCCAAGGGTTTCCAATCTTATTTCATATTAAAAAAATTCATGAAAATAGTACCAAATTAGTTTTCACTTTTTCTAATTATAGTTGCTAATTTATTTTAAGAAAACATGTAATTACTTATTTAGGCGACACTTAAAATGCGTAATACTAAAGGAAGATAATAGAGTATCCATGCCTGAGTAAAAGTCGTTTAGAAAATCTTAGTAAATGATTGAAATCCTCTCGAAAAATTATGAAAGATTTCTTCTTGAACCAAATTGAGAAAACACAAATTGAGCCTTCAAATCTTGAGTTAAAACTTGATAACTTTGGGGATAGGGTTTGTATGAGGAAGAAGATGAACAAAATAGAGAACTACTTCTCTTAAGATGTTTAAGAATCAGTTTTAAAAGTCCAAGCTCTGAAATATATATATATATATATATATATATATATATATATATATATATATATATATATATATATATATCGAGAGGGAGAGAGAGAGTTTTATTTTACAAGGACTCTTTCTAGAGAGTTTTATGTTATAAATACTCTTCTAAACGGACCAAGACTTATATATATATACTCATATTAGGAGTCTTTTAAGCTACCTTTTTGAGTTCCGAATAAATTTAATTAATTACCGGATGGCACGGGAATTTCGTCCTCGAAATTAGATGAAGCATCAAACGTAAAGTCGCACAAATAAAAATAGGGCTTATATATGACTACCCATAGAATATCACAATTATGCGCCCATACACCCAATTCTACTCGTACATATTCCCATGAACAAACATACAATATATACCATAACTATATAAATAGGCGTACCTATGAAAATAACTACGTACCATGTTTTTCCACGAATCATCACTCGTATTTATCTCCAAAAGTCATCGTAACACTTAAGTCCTCAAGTAAATTCATATCCCCAAATTGATACTTACGATACCTAACATCTGCACTAAAAATCTCCAGAATAAATCACGTCTCCGAAAATTAGTTCTAAGTATCCTCACATTCAGATTACTAGTTCTAACCTCAATGCCTACAACGTCCTTAACACAAAACTACATATATCCAAGAAACACATCTAACACGTAACTCTACCTTAAGGAGTACGAATCAATAAAGGGGATCAAAGATCAGTAATGCGAAAGATAAACGGACTACAACCTACGAGGCCTAAGACCATGCTCTGATACCAACTATTAAAACTAAACAGTTCGCCCGTTAGTCACGGTCCAGAGCCGTGAAAAATGTTTTTTTTAGAGTTTTATGCTGTAAGGACTCTTTCTAGAAAGTTTTATGTTATGAATCTTCTAAATGGCCCAAGACTTATCTATACTCATATTAGGAGTCTTTTATGTTAGAGGAATGATATTTTATTTAGTTAACGCCCGACATAGTTTTGGTAGCATCCGACGCCAGAATTACGCAGGGTGTTACAAATAATACAAAGTGACAAATTTAATAATTTGATTAATTAAAATTAAGTTGGATAAATGAATAATTGGACTCAGACTCTGGGATAGCATAGTTGCGTATTATAGCATATGTTATTATTTACTCGCATCGTTATTAATTATCTTGTTCTAATTTAAAAAAAATTATTATGATATTTATCATGTATAATGCTACTGTCTAGGTTCACGGACCCTAATTAAGGGGAGTAATGTGTATTCATTTTTGGGGCTCTGACCCTATGCGTTGACTAACTTTTTTAGGTGTTAGTACTGGAGTAGCTGCATAGGAGTTTGGAGATATATCTTGGAGGTGAAACTGGAGTTATTTATTTTATTCTTAGTAGTTTAGATTAGTTTCTATTCCTTCGCATTTATATTGAGACTCGTTTTATGGATTGTTTGGCCATTCTGTTCCACGATTGTTTACGATTTTCATTCATACATTTACATTGGATTACTTCATTGGAGCTTATACTTATTTGAGTTGGATTTATTTTGGAGTTAACATGGTGATGGATTTTTGTATTGCATATCTATTGCTTAAATTTGATTATTATCTTGTGGAATGAATTTTATATGTCTCATATCTATCACATGCTAAGAATGATATTTTATTTAGTCAACACCCGATATAGTTTTGGTGGTGGTCGACATCAGAATTACGGGGGTGTTACAATATTTTACAAACATATTTGGCACTCATTAAAAAATATTCTTAATTAAAGCATCAAATGGTATGCAATGGCCCGCTTATCTCTGGATATGATAATCAACTAATTGGCAAGACCACAACCTTGCTTGACATGCTCACACACATTAAAACATATACAAACCAACCAAGTCAAACACTATCTTATACTATATGAGATATCGGGTCGATTGGTGGTAAGATAGAGAAAACTACCAATCATACTTCGATATAAATTTTCTTCCACATCCTTTCATATGTCATCTTTGGTGAACTTAGAGTTAGCACCCATAGGTGCATTATAATATTTTTCTAACTCCATACAAAACTTCCTGACTAATTTCTTTATATATTTGGCTTGAGTTATGAAAAATCCTTTTTTCACATATTTATATTGCAAACCATGGAAAAAATTGATCTAACCAACCACGCTGATTTCAAACCCATTCTTCATTTCTTCCAAAACATTATGACCATACTACCAATGATTGATGTAAACACTATATCATACACATATGTTTGAGCTATAAGGATGTGATCTCAATATTTCCTAATATATAGTGCTTTATCAACCCCTCTTCTCATAAAACCACTCTACAGGAGATATGCATTCAACCTCATAACAAGATCTAGGAGCTTGTTTGAAACCATAAAAGGATTTGGAAAGCCTCAAAACATGATTTTGGAACTTAGGGCCTTCAAAACACTTTCGTTTATCAACATAAACTCCTTCATTCAAAATTTAATTTAGAAAAGTTCCCTTGACATCCATTTGATATAATTTTAATTTCATGTAAAAAGCAATTGCTAACAAAAGAATAAATTCTTTCTAACTGGAGAAAAAGTCTCACAAAAATAAACTCCCTCAATTTGTGAATATATTTGTGCAACAAGTCTCTCTTTTTTTCTCACAATCATACCATTTTCATTTAATTTTTTCTTTAATACCCACTTAGTCCTAGTTATGTTTTGATCACATGGCCCATGTACTAACTGCCAAATTTCAAGTCTTTTAAATTTTTCCAACTCTTATTGGAAAGAATTTATCCAATTTTCATTTTTTAAGGCTTCCTTGACATTATTTGGTTCAATTTGTAATGTGAAACATTTAAAATTTGAATTCATTTAGAAGTTAATTTCTAGTTCTAACTCAATTCTTAACATATCCAATTATTCTAGATGGGGTTTTCTCTTTTTAAACCTAAATTGGAATCCTCGCTCTCTCTCTTCGAGAATCATTTAGGGAAGAATTTCCCTCAACATTTCTCCTAGACATGCCAGACGCACTCAATTCATCACTCTTATCCTCAATAAGCTTCGGGTCTAATTCCTCACCTTCAACTTCATCGTCATGAGTAATAGTATAGGAGATATCATTACTACCCATAACATTATGTGTCTCTATCTCCCTTTTACTCTCCCAATTATACACATAATATGCTCGGCTATATTGTGAAGAAATATTCCTTACTCACTTCTTGAATCAAACTTGGTCAAGTTCTCTTTATCCCTAAGAATATAGCACTTACTCCTACATAATTTTTTTGATTAACGGTCTTTTCCATTTTCACAAATCATATGGAGTATTTTTTATGAAGGGTATAAGAAAAACCCTATTAGAAGTATGACAAGTTTTTTTCATTGCTTAAGCCTAAAATCTCTTCGGCTAATTCTTACCCTCAAGTATACACTTCGCCATTTCTTGTAAAGTGCAATTATGTCTCTCAACAATTCCATTTTATTGCAGAGTTGCAACGAATGAAAATTCATATTTGATTCCAATCTCGTCAAAACATCTCTCAATTTTTTTATCAAATAATTTAGATACATGATCACATTTTAATCTCACAATTGGAATTGGTAAGCACAAATTTCCAAATCGATTCAATTTATATATATTAGCATAATTTTGTGTTTGGACAATACTTGTTTGTGTCATAAGTTAGAGTTTAAGTTATTTTTCCTTCAAGCTGTAACGCGTTATTGAAGATTGTAGTGGCCAAAGATAAATCGACATCGAGTGTACATCATGTTTCGAGCCGACTTTCGTCTTCATCATTTAAGAAACATCAATAAGGTATGGATACATGTTTATGTTTGATCCATGGATTCTGTTTTGGGTGTTAAGATTTTATAAATTGAATTTTAAAATATTTTTTCCTTTTAAAAATTTTTAAAAGGAAAATATTTTTTTTCAAGGTCATTAGAACGGCATTGGTATGTCGTTAGAACGAGATATGGTACCTCATTAGAATGTCTTCGAATGAAATTTGAACGAACCATGTCCTTAACGCTCAAGAATTCGTTGGATTTGTTGGATACGTATTCGAAAGAGATGTTATATTTCGTTCAAATGAGATGTACCTAATTCGATTGAGTGCGTACAGTTTTATTTTATTCAAGATTTTCCAAATGTCTTTTCATCCTTATCTCATTTTTGAAAAACCTCTTATAAATCGAATTGTGGAGTAACAATTGTATTTGAGACTTTTGCAAGCTTTTTGAGTTCCCAAACTTGTTTAAAAATCTCTCTAAGTTTATGTGTTTATTTTGAGAAAAATCTTCCAAAATAAAATCGTAGTTTACACTCATGTTTGAAATCCAAGAATCATACATACACATGTCATTTTGAGATCTCCTTATTTTTCATCAAAGTGGTTTGTTCTTCATATTGTGAGTGTTTTTTGCGGTGGATATCATGTTTATTGTAGTGCGGCGGCTGAACAGGTCATGCGACAAGTAAGATCAGTAGGATGACGAGACATGAAAAATTTCTTACATTGTGTCACTATTGTTAGGCGTCCAACATTGGCTGCAAAGAAGGTTAGAAGGATCAAGGAAGCACGTTAAGTCTTAACTGCATCGAGTCTGTGAGATAGTCTAAATTGGTCTTATAAACTACATGTATTATAGTGGACTTGTGTGGCTAGGCCACCCCAGGTTTTTCCTATAGTGGATTTTCCTTGTACATCATTATGTTTTGATTTACTTATTTTACTCTTGCTTACACTGACCTAGATGCAAGTTTTGGTCAGGACTAAAATTGGTAAATGATTTCACACAACACTTGCAGGTTTTTCAAATTGGTGATAGTTAATTAAAAATTGTGAGACTAAAATTTTATGGTGTTTTCTCTATAAAACCTAGGGCTCTTAGCTTTCTCAAATTGGTATTAGAGCGGGTCACGCTAGTTTGTTGTGTTAGATCCCTATCTCTGGGATCTTTTAGAGCTTAGATAAATTTTAACCGTTAAGAGGGTTCCGTTGCCAGACCTTCATTATTTAATGGGACAAACTATCCCTATTAGAAGGCGCGATTCAATTTTTTCTTAAATCGATCAACGAGAATGTTTTGAACTCGGTTGAGTATGGGTGGATTCGTCCCACTAAAGGTGGTGCTCCTAAAGAGTTCACCTCTTGGACACAGCCTGAAAAGAATGCCTTGACTTTTAATTCCAAGGGTGACAACACTATTTTTTTCATTATAAATGTTGAAGAGTTTAGACGCATTATGACTTGCAATAGCGTGAAAGATGCTTGGGATATTTTACGATCCACACACAAGGGAACTAATTGTGATAGGGTTTCTAAGTTACAAAATATGATGATAAAGTTTGAGACAATTAGTATGTTAGAGAGAGAGAGAGTCTTTTGAAGAGTTTTATTCTAATTGTCGGATATTGTGAATTCATCATTCAACTTAGGTGAGCCGATCCCCGGGCCAAGAGTTGTGTAAAAAATCTTAAGGTCGTTGCCTAAAAGATTTAATGCCAAAGTCACAGTCCTAGATTCCCTAAGTGCTGTCGATACTATGAGAGTCCAAGAGCTTATAGGTAACCTTCAAACCTATAAGATTATCATGTGTCCTCCTAAGAAAAAGGATAAAGAGAGGAGTATTGCTTTCAAAGCCTAAAAAGAGGATGTGTCGAATTCTGAAAGCGACGGTGAGCTTGATGCTGAAGAAATAGATAGGTTTGCAAATAAGTTCAAGAGGTTTATTAATCTTAGAGATGAGAAGAGTTTGAAAATTAACCTAAGAACTTTAATGACCGTGATAGAAAGAATAGGGAAGGTCTTAAGAAAGTGAATGTCTTGGACAAGTGTTTTGAATGCCAAGGTTTAAGGTGTTACTCTCGTGAGTGTCCCACTATATAAAGGAAGGAGATAAAAAACCAAAGGTATATCATACCACCCTTAGTGATAGTGAGCTAGAAAAGGAAGGTGATTCCCCCATAGGGTGCAATTACTCATCGTTCACGGCTAGTCATTTGGGCTTAAATAAAGTATATTCCCCCGATGAATATGATCACGTGCATAATGGTTTTGAGGTCTAGACTTTTTTATTCCAAAGCTATTAAAGAGGATTATGTTAAAGAACAAGAAGAAGAAGTAGAAGTAGAAGAAGAGGATGATGAGGATGAGGAGGAGAGTGAGCTTCATGTGGCCTTTAGGGAATTGTACATCGAGTCTTTAAAGTTTAAAAAATCCAACTTGCATTTATAATATAAGATGATGGAATGTGTTAATAGCCTTTTTGGTTTGGTGGAGGTTTTGAAGAAGAAGATTCTTGTGTTTAAAGAGTCTAAGTGTTTGCTTAATTCTAGGATTATGGAGTCAGAAGAAAAATTGAGATACTCGAGTAATGTCAATTTTGATTCAGAGTCTGGGTCGAATAATGGTGATAAAATATTAGGCACCATCTGAATTAAAGATGACAATTATAGGACTGGCTTCGATGTTACAAATACTTCTATGGCTAAATCCAAGACCAAAGATTTTAGAGAGACAACCACTGCTAGGGGCATTAGAAAAGGTCATCCTAAAAGTAATATTATTCATGTCTACACTTGCACACATTGCGGTAGGAAAGGTTACCTTAGGCATTTTTGTTATGATCCTATAAATGGTCCTAGGAGGTCTAAGATTGTTTTGAACAAGGTTCCCCAAACTCTAGATCGTCATGTTACACATATATGGGTTAGGAGATCCGATTTTGAGTCACTTAATAGTAAGCTTGTTAATTCCCTAATGCTTTCACATATTATTCCTATTCTATATTTTATGAGTGATTATGATTGTATGTTTATCATACACTAGTTTTTGACTTCATGTTATATGTTATTTTTAGTGTTATGATGTGTATATCTTTTTTTTTTGGATTTTTCCATTTCTTTGGGTCTTAATTAGGAAAATACAAAAAAAATTATTCATCTTTTGAGTCATTTTGAAAATGTTTACAAAAACTCAAAAAGGACCCTTTGTGTAGTTTAGTTTTACACATATTGTTTCACATATCGGTGAGTTTGAATCCCATTCATTTTATACTTCCATGTGTTTAGAACATTTGATTATGATTTTTAATGCTTCGATTGTTCTTTATCATGCTTGCATTGAATAGTTTGAAATTTATTTGCATATAGTATTCAATTTGTATATGCCTCTGCACACACTTTGCACGATCTCTTTTGGATTTTAAATCCATATGTCACATGAGATAAGTGAGGTTTTCTCCCATTAATCTTCTCATATACATAAAAAAAATTAGTATGGGAGAGTTGTGCATGTAAGAACCATTGCCCATGATTTTGATGCTTTAAGAAAAATATGAGTGTGCACGGGAAAGGGCTACGAAGGGAGAATTCTTCCTTGTGTGAAGGGACACCATGGATAAGAGCCTAAAAGTTTGAGGGGCAATAAAAACTGAAAAAATTGTCAAGGCCAATGTTTTTACATTGATGCTTCAAAATTAGATATCTTTAAAAGAAAAATAGAGAGAAAAATGATAATTTTATAGGGTGCTTTATTGAATATATATGGGTTTGCACAATGAGTCCTAATTGAACTTAATTGTTTTGACTCTGTCGATTCGAGAATCATAAAAATTTCTAATCTAGTGTGCATTTTGTTGGTGCTTTTGAGTTCTTTAATTGACATGTGAGGCTAAATAAATGTTGATAAAATATTGTGGTCAAATAGAACTACTTGGACTTTTTGAGTGATTAGGTCATTTTATCTTGTTTCTAGTTCATGCCCCTTCACTACATACCACGAAGTTTAGATACATTGATACTATGCAAGTGTGTAAACCTTATGTGTTTATTTTTTTTGGTCATTCATACCTATATACGTGTATGTTCTTTCTTGCTATATGTAAGGTTATATATATATGGTATATTTTGTATTTTGAGTCTCTGCGTTTTCATTTAATCCACGATTGCCTTATGATTAATCTTGGATTCAAATTAGCGTGTGTTATGACCAACTTGGTATATTATACTTAAATGCTTGCATCATAGTTGATATCATTTGTTCGTAGTTTGGATTATATTTGCTTGTGTTATCAATCTATTTTTCATTGCACGCTTGCTTCACACTATTGCATGATATATTTATTTTTCCTTTATGATTCCCGTGCTTCACTTAGGGGGATATTTGGTTTTATTTGGGAAAAATGCATATTATTGTGTACCTTATTCTGTGTCTATTCCTGAATAAAAAGGGGGAGAAATGGTATCTAACTCTTTTAATGTTAGGGAGATCTTCAACTTTTAGGGAGACATCCTTTCTCAAGTAAAGATGGTTTGACAATGGGGGAGGGTTTTTCATATGTAGTTTATATTGTTATATTCACATTGCGTTTGAAAGGTGTGATTAAGTGTGCAGTTAGAAACGATGTGGCAAAGATTTACAAAATAGCTAATGTACACAAGTTGTTGTTGGTCAAAAGTCTGTATTTTTCTCCTTTTAGGGTTGGGAATTGAGTCTTAGTGAGATTGACAGCCTGATAGTTTTTTTATTTATGTTTTATCTAGGAATAGATAAAGGGGGAGATTTGTAAGGAAAAATTTATGAAATGATTCAATTTATATGTATTGACTTAATTCCATGTTAGACAAAACTTGTTTGAGTCATAGTCTAGGATTTAAGTTGGTTTTCCTTCAAGTTTGTGACATATTATTGAATATTGTAGCGGGCAAAGATAAAATGACATCGAGTGTACATCATATTTCGAGATGAGTTTTGTCTTCATCATTTAGGGGATTTCAATGAAGTATGAATACATATTTATGTTTGACACGTCGAATTTGGTTTAGATGTTAGGATTTTATGAAATCGATTTTAAAATGATTTTATCCTTCTAATATTTTTTAAAATAAAATTATTTTTTCGCAAGGTTGTTAGAAAAAAATTGATATGTCGTTCGAACGAGATATGGTACCTCGTTAAAATAGCTTCAAATGAACCATTTCCTTGATGTTGGATAGTTCGTTGGATAGGTTTTCAAATGAGATGTTATACTTCGTTTGAACGAGATGTACCTTGTTTGAATGATTGCGCAAAATTTTACTGTATTCAAGATTTTCCAAATGGCTTTTCATCCTTATCTCATTTTTATAAAACGTCATATAAATAGGAATGCATAACATAATTTTTATTTGAGATTTTTTTAAAGATTTTTGAGTTACCAAACTTGTTTAAAAAGATCTACAAGTTTATGTGTTCAATTTGAAAAAAACTACTCCAAAAAAAATCGTAGTTCACCCATTTTGATATCCGAGAATCATACATACATATGTCCTTTTGAGATCTCCTTGTTTTGCATTAAAGTAGTTTCCTCTTCATACTGTGAGAGTTTCTTAAGATAGATATCGTGTTTGGTGTTGTGTGGCGGATTGGACTGGTCACGAGACAAATAAGATCGATGGGATATCGAGACATAGGAAAGAGACTACATTTTATGGTTGTTGGAAGGCGTCCAGTAGTGATTGTAAAGAAGGTTACAAGAATCAAGGAAGTGCGCCAATTCTTAAAGGCGTCGAGTGTGTTAGTAAGTCTAAATTGGTCTTATAAATTTATATCATAATGGACATGTGTATCAAGGTCGTCCAAGATTTTTCCTAGTGTGGATTGTCCGTGTACATCTCCATGTTATGATTTACTTATTTTACTCCTTCTTATACTCACTTAGACGCATATTTAGGTCAAGATTAAAATTGATAAATTATTTTACTCAACACTTGTGGGTCTTTTTAAATTGGTGCTATTTAATAAATAATTATAGAAATAAAATTTGGTGGTGTTTTCTCTACAAACCTTTGGTTCTTAGCTTTCTCAGATGTCATTGATAATTCTTGATTTTTTTTGCACGCGGACACAATGATCTCAAATGAATCGCAATTTTTCCCTCATAAAATAAACAAATGAGAATCTAGAGTAATCATCCACTGTCAAAAAGCATATCTTTTCCCCCAATGCTTTCAATCTTTGAGGGACCCATCAAATGAACATGGACTAACTTAAAGGGTCAAGAGGTATCAATAACTTTCAAATTTTTTTGGGGACTTTTGGTTTATTTATCCTTTTGACAAGTACCACACACCTTGCTTGTTGGGTTTCCTAGTTTAGGAATACCTTCACTCTTTATTTCCTAAAAAGACTATCCAAATCTCTATTGTTAATGTACCCTCGCCTTTTGTGCCTAAAAAAATTGACTCAACTTTTTCATTCTGACACAAAATCTTAGTCTCAATCACAATAATATAAAAATTCTCACTCGATCTAACATAGAAATTCTCACTCGATTTAACACCTCTAAGCATTCCACCATTTTCCTTTTTCTTCACAAGACATTCACCTTTTGGAAAAATACCAAGCGATCATCATCACAAATTTGACTAATACTAATGATATTAATGGCAAGCCCTATAACATAAAGAACATTATTAAGAGTAGTATTCTCCAAAACCTTCATGGTACCCTTAACACTTACATTATCCTTTTTCCAATTGTTAATACTGATAAGACCGCCCTTATACTCCTTTAGTGTTGTAATAAACGACTTTTCTCACGTCATGTGATGTGAACATCCACTATCAAAATATCAATTGATCGAGTTAGAATCTTTAAGATCCGTGATAACAACACAAAACTTTTGACTTTCCTTCTTAATCCATATCGGTTTGACTTGAACACTCTTTTTCAACTCACAAACTTATTTTTGTGGTCTTAAGTTTAATTTGCGTTTTACATTTACTCCTTGAAACTCATTTTTTTCTCGAGACCTTTGAATACAGTAATACATCATCTCTTTGAAGTTTTTACAAAAAAATATCGTAAATTTCCTCTCATGGAACAATAGGAACATTTGTATTTCTGAAATGGTTTTTGATCAAAATTCACATTTATTAAAAAAAATTGCGCTTCTTTGGTTTTGAAAAACTTTATCTCTCACAAAATTATTTACATAATGCCTTTTGGAGGTGATTGGTGTGTTTAGAAACCTCTTCGAATTTTCTTTCACTTGAGGACTTTAAGTAACTTTAGTCTTCTTAAGTAACTTTAGTCTTCTTAGCTTAAGAATCATTTTCCATATTTTTTCATGTATATTTGTATTTTTTTTATGAGTTATTCTTCTCAAATCCTTATCTTTAGTTGTTATTTAAAAAAACATTCTCATTGACTTGAGTAGAACTAGATTGATCATTCACAGTTAATTTTTCATGAAAAAAGTTAGGAAAAGCAATAAAAGAAGAAAAACTTAATCCTCTCTTTCCATTTTGAATCATGGATTTCTTAAAGAGAATTTCATTCATGTTATTAGATATTTCGTCTAATGAAAGCTACATTTTCATAGCATTTGTTTACTTAAAATTTCTTTTCCTTATTGTCAAATAACCCACACTCCTTCTCAAGACTTTTACTCATTTCAACAAGATTATATTTCTCAATTTCAAGTGAGGAGTCAATTTCATTCAGCCGATTTAACTCAATCTTAAGTTGAAAAGTCATTTAATCTTTATCTTTGGTCAAGTCACTCTCTTCCTTAAATGCTTTGATTTTGTTTCTTATTTTGATGTTTTTATTCCATTAAATTGACTTATGAATTAATTTGTAATATGCATGATTTATCTACTCATATGCTTAGTCACTAGATTCATTATTATTGAGTTTAATTTCATAGGCAGATTTACTAGAAGAATGTGTAGTGTTCTTAAATATATGATGATGAGATAAAGAAGGCATATTATGTAAACTTATCCCTAAAGCATAGTTTTTAACAATATCTATGGTAAACAATAAATCAAGAAAAATAAGCAAATACACAAACTCACAACTTGAAAAAAATAATAAAGATGAACAAAACAAAATAGGACTTAGATTTCTTCTCTTTCTCTAAAGTGTCAAAACATCTTTAAAAGAAGAAAAAACTTCAACATAAAAAAAATTTCTCTATATTTTTCGATGATATCAAAAGGTAGTTTCATATGATTTTATATATGGAAAATTTTAAATTAATTTAAAAGACAAAACAAAAGAGAGGCTAAGGGGTAACTTATTACTTGACATTAAGCTGTGAGAGAGTGGTATGAAGGTATAAACTCCAATCATCAGGTTTTACACCCCTAAAAAAAGGGATGGAAACAAGAATCAATGAAACCTTTGATTTTAGGTCATAGAGATTCACATTTGGGTATGTTCAATGAAGTGAGCATGAGAAGTTAGTTGAATCAAATAGAACCTTAGTTGTGATGAAGATTTAAGGAACTATGTCATAAATACTACAAGATAAATTTCATTAAATATACAAACACGATTGCAGATAGTGAATAACAAATTCATTGAAGATGAACTCCAGTAAGTCACGAATATATCCAAAGAATTTTGTCAAAGGGAACTAACCAATATTATAACCAAAAAAGAAAAGGCCTAGTTTTAGTAAGAAATGGGACAACTTCATCATATGCCTAAGTTTTTGGAAAATATATTTTCAACTTAAAATGTATTATGGAATATGGTGGTGGAAAAAAGACGCACATCCAGTAATGAAAAAAATGATTTTTTTTAATCCTAAACAAGTTGAATGCTAAAATGACTAAGTATTTATATTTTCATCCTAAATGTGATCAAAATGACTTCTTAATGAATGGTCGACTTAAAAGAAAACTAAGTACTAAATGTGTGATTTTTAATCAAGAAATTAAGACAACCTAATTAATAAGAGGCACATGATTATAGTGTACTCTTACAATAATATGTCTATTACATGATAAAATACACACACAAAAAAGATAATTACAAGCAAGTAAAGAATATCTATCACATTCCATGACTTTTCGTACCAAAATCTTAAAAGATAAAAATTAAATTTACAAAAACATCAAGATGACACAAGACATTCAACCAACTTGAATGGATATCATTTTAGAGTTTTTTTTAACAAAAAGCATATTTTTCTATTGAGGTTGATCAAGTTCCTCTGCCAAGATATGTTGGACATTAAAAATTAAATATCGTTTTTAGCATGTGATAGAAATATGAGACAATTTAAAAAATTTCCAAAAATGTAAGATGCGAGAGAAATATAATATGAATACCCATTAACAATAAAGTCAAACTACAATATCCCCAAATAATCAAACACTGATAAAAATCTGAAATAATTTCCCCATGTAAAACTGTGGAGTCACAAGCAACCCACTAATCTAAAGGATGTCTCGTATGATATAAATGATGGAAAGGAAAATACATCATACATGAAATAAATATCCAAGGTTCCATCTTTTACTCTAAGATTCTAGAAGTGCACTCCTAACCTGAGATGTTAGCCAACAACAATTGGTTCGGGCCCACCCATACTACAAGAATACTAGCTACATGATCCCATATTGGATAATATAATCAGCCATAAGTACCAAATGAAATAAATACCATAGTAGAGTGTGAAACCCCATGAAATTTAATAGTAGATTGACCAGGGTTGATACAAACTCACAGGAGTCAAACAATTTAATATCATTCTAAGCATGAGTGTCACAAAAACTAAATGGATAAAATAAAATAAATAACTGAAACATACCATATGTAAACCATATAATTTTAATACCAAACTAGTAAACAGTATTGGTACCATCATGTAGTTACAACTATATCAACATAAATCCAACTACTAAAATGATCTCTGGGAGGAGGTGACACAACAATCTATGTCCTAAACAATGTTGATAGGATACGTCAATGTCAAACCTAGGTATCATAATAATATAATTGAATTTGGGTTACAACATAACTACACACCTTCTCCTATTCTTTTAGTTGCTTTTAAGTTAACCCATCCCAAAACAAACCTAAATATCACATTCGTCTACACCTAAACACATATGTTCCCCATGACTAAGTCTTAATAATCGCAATAGCTTTCATGTACCAATATTATTCTTATTAGTTTATATGTCATAACTGTATAATGTCACAGGGGAAAGTAGTTGATAAGCACCCAAAACTGTACAATTTATACCTCGAATAGATCTCTGGGAGGAGGTGACACAACAGTCTATGTCCTAAACAATGTTGATAGGATACGTCAATGTCAAACCTAGGTATCATAATAATATAATTGAATTTGGGTTACAACATAACTACACACCTTCTCCTATTCTTTTAGTTGCTTTTAAGTTAATCCATCCCAAAACAAACCTAAATATCACATTCGTCTACACCTAAACACATATGTTCCCCATGACTAAGTCTTAATAATCGCAATAGCTTTCATGTACCAATATTATTCTTATTAGTTTATATGTCATAACTGTATAATGTCACAGGAGAAAGTAGTTGATAAGCACCCAAAACTGTACAATTTATACCCCGAATAGATGTATTTTAGTTGTTAATTCTCGACAATTTGGTCTTATGTGCTTAAATGTTCATCATACAGGCTTAAGTGCAGTTGCGGTGTCAAAAGCTACATTTCGAGCCCAATTGCAGTTAGAATGTAGCTAATTCCCTCTCCCGTATCCTAACCCGAGCTTAAACCTAGCCCAAACTTACCCCAAGCCTGTGTGTGTTTTGTTTGTGTCATTTTATTATTTTTTTTAGATTTTTAGTTTGAGTCATTTTTATTTTTAGGATTTATTCTAGAGTTATTTAGTATTTTCTATGTTTTATTTTCTATTTTTCTATTTTTATTTTTATTAGTATAATTTTATTTTTTTTTGATTTTTATTAGTTTTTAGTTTTATTAGGATTAGTTTTTAGGAGCTTATTTTTAGTTTATTAGATTTTATATTTTGTAGGACTTTAATTTTCATTTAAAATTTTATGTTTTTTATTTCTTTTATTTTATTTTAGTTTTTAATAGCTTAGGATTTTATTTTTTAGTTTTAATATTTTTATTTTTTAATTTATTTTATATTTTTTATATTTTATTATATTTTTATTTTATTAATTTTATTTTATTAGTGTTATTTTTTAGGTGTTCAAATTAAACACACACCCCACTAAATATCCTACACACTACATTACACCCATTTAGCTCTCACCCCCCACACAAACTCCCCAATACCCTCACCCATACAATAAACCCCAACTTCATCTTCCCCAACAACTCACCCTCTCTCCTCTCACCAACACCCACAACCCTCATCACCATCCACACTCTCTCTCCTCCATTACTAACCCACTTCACTTCCAAACTCACCACCACAAGACCTATTAAACCCGCCACCACCAACTGGTGGTGGCTTGCCACAAAATTACCGCCCCAACCCGTCGCCTGCGCCAGCCCACCACCTCCGGCGACGACCTCCATCTCCGGCACACCAACCGTCGGCGCAACCCTCCTTCTCCTGCGCCCATCCGATCACACCGATCGCAACCTCCGATCGCAAACCCGGCGATCCCAGCACCCATGTCTGGCGACCACTCCGACCTCTCTCTCACCAACAAACCCTCTGATCGACCTCCGCCTTTCCCACGTCGCTACCCCCTCACTCCGGCGAACTCTCCGACGACGAAATCATCTTCCAGCGACAAACCCCAAACCAAACCCATTTTCCTTTTCAATCCATCTTCTCCAAACCATTTATCCCACCCACGACTTTTTCACCTGCATAAACCAAACAAAGAAATGCCACAAATGCCACATATGTTTAAAACCCACTTAAACTTCTTTTACCCATTTACCCATTTTACCCCCCAATTAAAACCTCTTACCCAAAAATACCCTTATAACATATCAGATTTTTATCTCATTACCTCATTCCCTCACTTTCCACATGACCTCACATCCCATTTCCATGACACTCCCAAACCACATGCACACTTATATCAATTACCCAATTACCCCTAGCCCCATGTCACCTACTATTAAAAGAGGATGAAGACCCATTTGCAAAAGATCTCAAAATTAGTTTTAACCTTGGTGTGATAAAATTCTCTCCACCCCTCTATGTTGAGTATTTACATTTTTAGCAAATACCTCAATATAGAGGTGTGTGTTGAAAATTATCTCTAGGATAAAATTCACCACACCCCTCTATTATGAATTATTGCATTTTTTTCAATTAATTCAAAATAGATTGATGTAGTGAAATTTATCCCTCATGGGAGGTAAATTCTAACCCATTCCTTTATGTTGAGATTTTGCATTTTTAGCATTTATCGCAATATAAAGTAATGATCTAGAATTTATTTCTTTGGATGAATTCTAATGTACAATTTTATAATGTTAGGATATGCATTTTTGGCAAATCTCTTTTCTTATTTAATTGTCCATTATGAATTCATCCACTATCCTTTTTATTTTTATTTTGTAATTTTTAGTTTAGATTAAAAGAGAGCTTAGAGATAGGAAAATTCTTGTGAGAGAATTTTAGGGAAAACACCATTTGTATATAGTTTTATTTTATTCTTTTTATTTTTGTTAGATATTTTTGAGATTAAATATTGTATGAGAGTTAATTGAATGAATAATTAATTTCAAAGCATTTGGATGCTCAATTGGAAGGATTGTATGCTTCAATTTGGAAGAGTAGAGTTCAACTTTCTCAAAGAAATTTGGTTTGCTTGTTCTCTTCTCTTCTCTATTATTTTAGTAGCCTTGATTATTAATTTGTCATGTTTAATATCATGTTAGGCTAAATCCCTTTTTAAGGGATGGGGTAAAACCCTTATTTGATATTATTTTAGTTTAATTAGTTTAATTACTTGAAAAATCCCTTTGAATGTTAATTTTGATCCCTCGCCCTTAAATTTACGCCTCGAGAGAGCGTAAATGATTTTCGAGAGAAAATCGAAATTCTAGTTATAATACCCATTTTAGATTCGAACTAGAGATAGGGGTTTCTTAAGTGGGGTATTATAACTTGAATTTCAACTCTAAATTTATTTTCTAAGATTGACATAAATTTTAATTGATCGATCCTAGCGGGTGATTAATTAAAAGGAGTGTAGATATAATTTTCTAGAGTTGTGGGGTGTTAAACTTAATTTTCTAAAATATTACTATTATAATTACACTTGCAACGAGAGTTGGTTTGTAATTTTGATATTAATTTGAGAGAATTCAAATAATTAAATTAATTAATTAGAATAACTAAAATTTGTGGCGTAATCCTATTCCTTGATTGTTCTCACCATTATTTACCTCACTTTATCTCTTATTTTTAGTTTAGACTTTATTTTCCATTTTAGTAATTTTCTAATTAGTTTTTTTCATCTCACACTTTAGTTTAGTTTATACCTCACCTCACCCTATTGTTTTAATATTGTAAAAGCTAAAAAAAATTAGAAAAGTGAAAAAGCACAAAAAGAAAATAAAAAGTGAATTACAATTGAATTTGTCTCTAGCTTACTCCCTTGAAAGTGGATTGATACCCTTACTTACCTCTACACTTGAGTTTATTATATTTTGTAGGTATGTGAGGATTTTTGACTAACTTGGCTTCAACAACAACGATATATACGCAAAAGTCATAGTTATCAATAGTCTATACGTCCACATTCACATAACATAAGTATGGATATTTTCTACTTAATTATCATATACATCTTAATTGTATAATATCTCAATAGTACTAATCACCACATCTATATCCACATAATACAAGCATGGTCCCACACGCGTACTTCATCCAAGGTCCATTTTGAAGCCCGCATATAACGAAGGCCTATCCTATTACCTTAGAGGATCATTCGCATGCATTAGGCATAGTTATAGGTTGTCCCACACCCATAACCATCAAATCACATCCAAAGGAATAATCATTATACCTTCACACCAGTCATATAACCCTATACCCAAAGTTATATGAAAGGATCAACCTGAGCATCTTACTATAAATACAATCGAAATTTCATTATGTAATATTCGGGGTAAATATAAGAAAGTTAAACCCATCACCATCGCATTAGGGTACTGATCTCCGTCGATCATGTCCCCATAAGGATATCCTATCTAGTCGTATCCTATGAGTATACACACCCGGTATGTTTTACTTCATACACCAATCAAGTAATCTTATACAGTTAAGGGTTACGAGACTTATCTCAAACTTATTACTTCATTAACCTTTATTAATTAAGATCATTACACAAGTCTTAATTATCATTATACTATGTTAATTTAATACAATTAAAGCCCATCCCAAAGCTAGGAACCAAACTTTGGTAAAACGGAAAGGGCCGATCGATCGTCCAGTGTTTAATTATTATCTTAGATTCCTTATCTTCTTCTTTACATACTTTGCATCTCCAAACCTCCATTAATAAATATTTAAGTTCCGAAATCAGTAATACAAGATACAATAATCATATATAATGTTGATGTCTAAAAATGGAATAAGTTCAAATGTATAATAACAGATAAAACAAAGATAATTAATAAAGGAAAACACACAACAAAAAATGTTTTCAAAGTGGTTCAACTATGAGAAAAGCCTACGTCCACTATTTGTATTATTTTTGGTGGTTATAATAGCCCAGGGTTATATATGTTTAGGCCTGAGGAGATCATATATTTACAGTGGTCAGGAACCTAAGAGATGTAATGACTTTATATATTCAGGCATATACACCTGTATACAATAAATAAGATTGTTAATATCCGCCAGTACGCGTACAAAAGCTATTAATTATTCCACCCGAGTGACTTTTATATTCTTGATTGTTTGTATACTTGACGTTGGTCAACCGGGTGGCCGACTATGTATCTCTAGAGATGACCAAGAAAGTAAGTACTATGATAATTTCCATGTAGGAGAACAAGTGTCCATTTCTCACTGGTCCACATAGATGAATAATTTTTACATACGACAAAAGCCCCCAATGCTGCATGAAAGCATGGATTATTTGTTTGAGAATCTTGCTCGACGTGTTATCTGGAAGTTGGTTGGCTGCCGACCTCCTGGACTTGTAAAAATTTTCACTAGCTAATCTAGTAAAGGAATTTTTGTAAATACTCTAAACTTTAGCGAATCGCCAAAGGGTACCTCGGTCTTTCTGCGTGTTCGGACTTGTACGATCGCTAGCAATTCAATCATTCATTCAGTTAGTTATTTCATTTCTAATTTCGATGTAACCTATAGAAGGACAGTTATTTTCCATCCACTTCTCCTTACTCAAAACTTCTAAGCTTAGGCCATATCTTTCTTCTCAAGATTTTTTCTCTTCTTTTGTTATTTTTCGTCTCTTCTTAAACTTTGTAAGCTTTCTTGCCTTTTTTTCTTTGATTTTTCTTTCTTTCAATCATTGTGTACATTATAGACGAAGGTTTCTTAGAGGAGTTAAGGTAAAGAAGAAATATTCCCAGCTGGGTAGGTTAAAAAATATTAAATGGGCTTGTTAATGTGTTGTCATTATCTGAAGGTCACTGGATTCCCACTTTATTCATTGCTAAGTGTGGTATCACCTTTCCCCCAAACTCCCCTTTTCTTCAATTTTGCCAGTGTTTTGATGTAATCCCAGTAAGAGTAGCCCCAAAGACATAGAGGGTTGTAAATGTGGTAAATAGGCTAAACGAAATCCATGGGACTCGTATTGGGATTCCCGAGTTGATATTCTGTCATAAGTGGGGAACCACTGGTGATAATACCTATTATATGAAGACCAAACAGGACAATAAGGCATTGGTGGTTAACTTGTCATATTCAAACAAAGATTATTGGGACTATAGTGTTGTAGTGAATAATTGGCAATATGCCCCCATGTGCCCCCAGGAAGGGTGTGGGATTGGTTGTACAACAGTTTAATTTTCTATTTTCTTCTTTCTTGCTAATTGTTCGATGATCTGCTGACTAACTATCTCAACTTGTTTTTGTGCAGAGGAGAGGAAATATAAATGCCCAAAGGAAAATGAGGTTGATATTGACGATCTCAAATACTTGTGGGCTCCATCAAAGAGCATGAGAAGATAATCCTCGAGCAACTTCTGTTCTGCTAGAATATAAATATCCTATTACTTCATTCATTGTCTGACCAATGATCATACTGCCTAAGTACCCCATCAATTTGGATGAGGAACCAATTTCTACCTCCTCTGTCGCTGAGCCACTTGGAGTAGAGAGAGTGTTTGTGCAAGGAATAACCTCTTCTTCCTTTGAATCACTTAACATTACGACTCTCCCGACTACACCCTCTGCAGAAATGCTGAAGAGAATAATCCCTAACCCTTTGACTGGATCTAGATCACCCCCTCTTTTCAAGAAAAATACTGTTGTCGATAAGAGGCCTTACGTTCTCAACATGGAAGAGCCAAGGACTATTGAGCATCAATTTAAGAGGTTGAAGAGAGGTTTTCCCAACCACCAAGAGTTAGACAAGAAATCCTCTGCCGACCAAGGAAGCATTAAATATGCTTCTATGGAAAGGATTGGTTAGGGGTTTGATAAAGGCTGTAACTCTTTCAGTGGATCGGTAGGAATAACCTCTATGTCCAAAGCCAGATTAGTTAAAAGGTATAGTCAAAACTTAGCCTTGGTAAGTAGTTTAATTCTTTATCTGTCTTTAATAATGTCTGTATGATATTTTTCTATACTGATGTCGTGTATTTCTTCTTTTTTAGTTCTTAGTTGATTATAACCAAATGGTTGAGAAAGACGACCAGCTGAATGGCTGATGTAGAGGAAGCTTTTGAAGACTTGAAAAAGTTCTTATAGGAATCTGAGGAGGCATTAGAGAGAGAGAAAAAATCTTGGCAAGATAAGTTAAAAGTGTCTGAGTATAAGGTAAAAATAGAAGAGAACAAAATAAAGGTTGCCGATGATAAAGTGACCCTTGCTGAGCAGAAAGTGAAGGAAGTTAAGGGCGGGGCAAAGGCTACCGAGGATAAAACTTTTATTTAGCACTGAACTTACTTCTATGAAGTCTAAGAGCAAAAAGGAAAAGGAGGAGGCACTAATAAAGGATGGTACAAGGCATTTGCTGCTGGAGCCATCTAAATTGAGTATGCCAAGAAGCTCTCCTACAAAGATGGTTGGTCGGATGCCTCGAAGGAAGATGGTACCCAAGTTGATTCTGAACTATTTCAAAGGCATAACCTAGGAACCGTTCCCAATTTGGATGAGTAGTTTGATTATGAAGAGGGTTTTGGAGAATCTTCCATGGTGCCAGCTGACCTACCTCCTTCTGACATAGCTGCCAAGGTCAAGGAGAAGGTTTAACTCCTTTAGCTAGTTTTTGCCTTCTTTTTTTGTATTTTTGTTTTCTTCTTTCTTCCTTCTTCATTTGTAATGGAACCACCCTTGTAGTCCTTAATTTATTAATGAAATGAGGAAGTTTTATACAAGCTTTCCAGTGATCCTTTGATATTTTTCTCTTATTTGATTATTTATTGCTTGTCTTCCTTGGTCGAACGTATGTTCTTATACTTTTGAATTTCCAATTTGATGCTAGGAAGAATGTGATATTTTTTTACTAAATTCGACCTGTTGAGATGTTGCAAAATTCTTCTTGAATCTGGTCATGTGGCTTTGACTGAAGCAGAGTTGGAAGGCTTTCTCAACGCAATGCTTCTGACCAAGTGAAAGAAGCCTATGTTCATCTTCATTATCTTCTTGATAGAGCTATGGAAAACAACGTTGCCTACCATTAGCTATGGATTTGTTAAATTTTGACTATGAAATTAGATATGAGGCCCTGAGCGAAGGTTGGGGATTTGATAAGAAGTTGCAAGAAATCATATTTGCCTTGAAGAAGAAGGAAATTATGCTAAATAAAGAACACAAAAACTGCTCGGGATATATCTGCACTTCTGGAAAAGGAAAATAACGCCTTGAGGAATGAACTGGAGAGTATGAAGAAGACCTCTGAGACTGGTTCGAATAAAGGTGCCTCTATCCTTGAATTGGAGAATGACAGAATATTTGAGGAGCTGAAGAACAGGAAGAAGAGAAAAACTAAGTCTGGCCAACCTTCTAGATAGATGGTAGTTGCTAGGCCAACTATAGATAAAGAGAGAACTAGGAAGACCCTGGCCGACCAAGAAGCTTTATTGAAAGAGAAGGATAAAGCCATCAAAAAACTACGATATAGGGTGGATCAACTAACTTTCCACTTCAATCAGTAACCCAAGGTTCTCTTTATGGATAGGTATGATGAAGCCTTAACCAACCTAGATGATAATTTGGAGCAAGCTCACCAAGAAGGATACAAATGGGGTTGGTTGAATTTATTAGGGTTGTTAAAGATACAAAGAAAAAATGAATTGAGGTACAAGCATGATCTAGGGATGCTGGATTACCCTGACCCCCACCCTTTAAGATTGATGTCAACTGGATTCAAACCAATGCCATTCTTGAGAGCTTAGTGAGTAAATACATTGGGGATTATGGACTTCAAGGAGAAGATGAATATATTTAGCCCCCACATCTGTTAGATAGGCCGAGAAGCAGTGGACATACTAGGCCAAAATATTTCAAAGCGACAACCTTGCCGAGAACCCTTAATGAGCCCCCTACTAGGATGAGTAAAGATAAAGGAAAATGTCCAACAGAATAGACTTGTATTTCCTACTTTTTGGTTTTTGTATTGTAATAAAAAAATGTGTTGGGAACAAAATAGACTTTGTTTTTCAATATGTATGTTTATTAATACCTCTCAGCATTTACTTAAGATTATAATTAGTTGATCAGCTTGTTGACTAGGTAATCTACTTAAATGATAGTGTTTGGTCCATTGTTGAACCTAATTTGTAATGCCTGAGATTCTATTAATACACTTAGATAAAACTGTAACTAGTTTTCTTAAGGTAAGTGTTTGCATTAGTTATCATTGGCGACCAAGTGTGTTAGTAATGTACATTAATTCATGTGTTTAACCCAGTCGGGTAAAGCTTCCAACGTTTAATTTTAAGTTATCCATGAAATTTTACCGACTTCTTCTTCTTAACTTATCAAAGACGAAATCATACATGAAGCCTAAAAGAAATTTCCAAACTAAACTTTTTTGAAATTGGAAAAGTTTGAATTTGAATTTGGAGAAGTTTGAATTTGAAGTTGGAAAAGTTTGACTTCTTTGAATGTGAAAATTTTTGTTAGTGGGGGATGTATATCACCATACCCTCAAAAAAATATATAAAAATAAAGCATAATTGATAGAAACTCGCAACTTCATTAAATTGAATAAACGATTACATCAAATAAAAATTACTGATAATATTTTCATAGGTGGTCGGCGTTCCATGGATTATTTAATTCTTCCCCTTCAAGTGTTTAAAGGCAATAGGTGCCCGGTCAGATGATTTTTGAGATGCAATAAGGACCGTGCCAGTTGGGCTCCAACTTCTGGCCGTTATGAATAACTATCTTAAGGACATAGTTTTCTTCTTTTAGGTTGGTCGTCTTGACCTTCCTATTGTAAAATCTAGCAGTGCTTTGTTGATAAGAAGCCATTCGAATTGCATCATCCTCACTAACTTCTTCAACCATGTCTAGATTTATTATCCTCATAAGATCACTCTTAGGGGAGTCAAAATTCAATACCTTATGAGTCGACAGTCCTATTTCAGCTGGTACTACTGCCATAGTGCCAAAAGAGAGCATGTAAGAAGTCTCTCATGTTGCTATTCATGACATAGTCATGTAAGACCAAAGGACATTGTGCAACTCATTAATCCTTTTCCCCTTGACATCATCCAACATCTTCTTTAACCAGTCAATCAATTGCTTGTTAGTGATCTTTATCTGACCATTGCAGTGTGGATGTCCACGTGCTGAATGAAGTTTTCAAATCTTGGATCGGATGCAATATTCCTCAAACTCCTCATTGTCAAACTGAGTACCATAATCAATGATGAAATCATGAGGCATCTCATAGCGACATATGATATGCTTCCATATGAACTGAAAGACTCTCTGATAAGGCATATCAATTAAAGTCTCAGTCTCTACCCATTTGGTGAAGTAATCCACTGCTACTACCAAATACTTGAACCTTCCTTTGGTGTTAAGCAATGGGAAGACCAAGTCAATCCCCCAAATAGAAAATGGCCAAGGAGAGGTGATGGAATTTAGGGTAGTCCCTGGTATTTTATGAATAGTGGCAAACTTATGGCACTTATCACACTTCTTTACGAAAGAAACACAATATACCTTCATCATCGGCCAGTAGTAGCCTTGCATGGTTATTCTTTGTACTAGGGGTGGCAATTTGCGACACGAGTCGTTAACCTGACACGAAACCAACACGCTTTAAGAGGGTTTGGGTATAGCCTTAACGGGTTTGTGTCATAAATGGGTGGACCCGCCAGACCATTAAGAAAATGAATTGCGTTTGTGTATATTTGCGAAACTCGATTATTACCCACCAACCCGTTTATTTAATGAATTAATAACGAGTCGTGTAACCCGTATAGACCCGCCTAACCTTTAAAAAGATGGCTATTTTTTTACTTTAATAATAAGAAAAAAAACTAACTAAATTCCCTACTTTCTTATGCCAATTCATTTCTCAATATTCTTCTCACTCATCTCATCACACCAAACCAAACTGAGCAGCCAACCTTCATCCCTCACTGTCGATTCCTCACCGTCGATACCTCACCGTCAACTCTTCACCAGTGGCTAGCCTTCATCAACGACCACCTTCACCATCGGTCAGAGTCGATGCCTCACCAGCGACCACCTTCACCATCGATTCCTCACCAGGGGGTAAATCTATTTCTGGTAATATGTAAACCTTTAATCTTGGATCTTACATAATATTAATTTTCTATTTATAGATCTCTTACTCTGATCTTTTTTATTTAGAGAATATTAATTTCCTTGAATTAAATTCGTTGATTCTGAAATTTTTTATCACGGAGATGTTTAAGCTTTTTTTACTTGTTTTTTATAAAACAAAAATAAATGTTTTTTTACATTATTAATATTCTTGAACGATCACTGTTTTTATTAGTAATATTATTTTTTTAACATTTTATTCACAGAATATACTATTTTTTCCAAACAACATTTTTTTTACATTTTTTTCAGATGGAGTCATTTGAGTCGACAAATTTGAATGGTGTTGAGGATAACTTGGAGGAGCTATGATATAGAGGAGGCAACGAGTTAATATGATGAAGATGAAGAATAATATGTTTGGATTTTGAAGAATAGTTGTGTTGCTACTTGTTGTGATGATTTTGTTTGGATTTTGAACAATTTGGGGTCGTAATAATTGTGTTGTGAGGTGATGATTTTGAACAATTTGGATTTTGACAATTTAGATTTTGAACAAATTGTTGTTTAATTTCGGATGATATCATTGAATTAATTTTCATCATTTTATAATAAAATTGACACTTAAACTTGAACATTTAATTTTTGAAATGGGTTAACGAGTGAAACGAATGAAACGGGTTAACGAGTGAAAATAAGTCATGTCGTTTAGTTAAACGGGTGAAAATGGGTTGTGCCGTGTCACCCGTTAAGCAAACTAACCGTGTATGAATTCAATTCGTCCAACCCTTTAGTAAACGAATCGTGTATCGGTATAGCCATTTACCATACGATTCGTTTATCACCCGACTCAACACGACCCGTTGCCACCCCTAATTTGTACCAATGATGGACCGGATGAATGGGCTCCGCATGATCCTTCATGTACCTCCTTGATCAAGTCATATACTTCGACTGGACGGACACAACGAAGTAGGGAGACAATGTATCCCCTTTTGTATAAAATGCCTTTCTGCAAAACATAACTGGATGCTTTGTATCTCTTCTTCATGGATTCTTTTTGGTTAGATGGAAATAACCCTTTGTCAATGTAGTCTTTGATCGGATCCATTCAGGAAGGACCCAACTCCATAGAAATAATGTTGAAAACTTCCACATCAATGCTTATGTGTGTGAGGATCTCTATTGGAATGGTTCGTTTAAGTTCTATTTGAGTTGTTGAGGCTAGCCGAGCAAGTGCATCTTCTCGATCATTCTATAATTGAGGGATCCGGACCATATTAACTACAGGAAATAGAGAGACATTACACGAAAACAAATCAATTGTAACGGGAAAAACGTTACAAAAAATATTTGTAATGAATTAGTTTCGTTAGAAAATTGGCGTTATTTACTTTACCAACGAAATTTGTAATAGATAAAATCCGTTATAAATTTAATATTTGTAACGATCCAAATCCATTACAAAATATTTTATAATGTATTTGGCATTGGTACACATCTCATATATTAGTAACAAATATACTAACTTGTAACGGTTTCTATCCATTACAAATATAGAATTTGTAACGGATACAAACCATTACAAAATACAATGCAACAGATTAGGAGTGTCATATATTTGTAACAAATGTTTATATTTGTAACAGTTAAAATCCATTAGCAATATTATTTTATTTTTGAAAAAATATTAATTTTTCATTAAACAAGTAGATATAAATACACCAGTAAAAACTTGTGTTCAACCAATGTCAATGCAGAACGAATTCACTCAAAACATAATTTCAAAACACACATGACAAAATGAATGACGCTGCATTTCAGTGATATTAAATCGATCTAAAACTATATTTCATTCATAACCATTAAAGTTCTCAAAACAAAATGTACTACAAGATAAACCATTTATCTTTTAACCATAAACTTGAAACGAATTCTAACATCATTAAAGTTCTACACATATTATTCTCCCAAAAGTAGTGTTCGTGATATTCCTATCAAAAATAGACTTCATTCTCCCAAAAGCAATCTTCATATTTCCCCATAAGAACCTGTTGAACAAACTCAATCTTAGTAAATGTGTAAGAATAAATGAGTAAATAACATAAAATACTAGTACATTCATGTGCCCTTGGTACGCATGTAATTTTATTGGGGATTAATCGATACAAAACAAATGTCCATACCCAATGAGAATGCGGTGAGTTTAGATAAGTTACTTTGGTATCGCTTGATGTGTTTGTACCGATTTTTAGGCCATTAGGTTATTTTTATTTTTTGTCACCAAACACCCATTTTTAAACCCAAAAGAAGCGTATACTAGTCAATTAGGCCAACTAAGAGTTGAATGAGGACGCGGTTAGTTTAGACAAGTTTCTTTGGTATCACTTGTTGTGTTTGAATCTATTTATAGGAAGCTAAGTTTTTGTTTTAAGTTTTAACCCCCAACGCCCATTTCTAACCCCCAAAAGAAGCGTAAAATAGTCAATTAGGTCAACTAAGAGTTCGACGAGGATGTGTTTAGTTTAGACAAGTTATTTTGTTTTTTATTTATATATTAATATATATACTTTTTTCTTTTAGGGGGTGAGGGGATGAGGTTGAGGTCGAGACGAAGCAAAATAAGGTAAATAATAGTGAACTAAGTTATGAGGAGTTTACAGCCATGGATCATCCCCAACCATCATCATGTCATCCTCGTCGTCAGTATAGACAACCTTCCAGTTCTTTCTTGATCCACGAAGAGCACCTTCAATATCAAACATCTCTTAAAGTTTTCTGGGAAGATCCTCATACTCGTTAAACCTTGTCAAATCTACTGCCCTGCCAACAGTCATCTCTTGCATGTGAACATGCATGTTTAAGAATCACGTATTCCATCAAAATGCTCTGATTTGAAGAGAGAGGGGGGGGGGGGGGGGGGCATAAGAGGAAAAACATAACTTTCACTTCCATAAATGAAGCCAGAAAAATAAGTTAAAATAGAATAATCAAATAAATCAACCTATGTAGTACTCCAGTTTAGACATTACAACACAATAAGTTTCATATTCACACACGATTATCTCATCCAATTTCAATTCATCAGGAGTGGTTAATCCTCTCAAGGAAGATATTTGGAGCTACCATATAAGTAAATGCAAGGGTGTGTAAATAGTTGTTCATGCTTGACAGGTAAACCCACAATCGTCTACAATATCCTAATTGAGACCTCGCTTAGATTTTCCTTCACAAGTGCAAGTAAGTTCCCATACTTTGGAGAACAGAGATCCACACTGTTTTCTTCTGCATTGTAAATTATTTTCAACCTATGACTCATTTGGTTCAAACTGAAATATTTTTCAACTTGGTTAAAATAAAATTGTGAAAAGTATTATCACCTATTTGGAATTTTGTTCACTATTCTTATCCAAAATATGCAAACTTATTTATAATTTTAGACAAACAAAACTTCAACTCCACATAGGCAAAAATACCTCTCTGGACACAAAATTGATAAAGGTTCATCCCATTGAACCTGAGCATGGATGATAATAGAGGCACAACTTCATATGTGAAATAACTTAACTAAAATGTAAAAGAGTAAATTGGCACACAAAAAAAATCTCTTAATATTACCGCATTGACAACCTTGGTAAACCACATCCTGATGCACCATTATTGCCCTCATTATTTTCTTGTCATGCAAATGTTGCTATAAACCTGAGTATCTCCACGTGAAAAGAGTTTTAATCCATGCAATATAGGTAAATTACAAGATTCACAGTAAATATGCCTAAATTCATCAAGACGTCTTTCATCCATCTAACTCCTTCAGCGATAATTCTTCTACGAACACCCTGATTTACAGAAGTTCAAAAATCTGGAAACAAAAATGAAAAAAGAACATATATTTCATACAAGGAAAAATAAATGAAAAAAAAAGATTTAAGTATACTTGCATGAAGAATATGGGAACTATTATGTCTAAAAAGAAAAAGAAAGTCATATTTCTTCTATTCTATTTTCTCCATGTCAGATCTTTAAATAATGATACATGTTTTTCACAATCAACATAAAAATGGGATGTATATCTTATGGAAACTCACATGAACTATGAATAACTTGGGATTAAGATATTTAATTCATTTAATTAAATATGTCCTATCAAGTCTGGATTAGATAAATCTATACATCCTATATAAAATTCTCCCAATTTATAAGAGGAGATTGACAGAGTACTTACCGAGCCTAGAGGGTCGCTCAAGAGGTCTAGACATGTTGTTGCTCATTTTTTGCAGCTTGCGAGTTTGATCACGATGCTAGAACTTGCGCTCTTGTCAAAATGCCTACACCTTTTACAAATCATACATCAAGGAGGAATAAGAATACAATCAAGAAAAAATCATTCACTGCTTCATAGTTATATGTTAAACCTGAATTATGAACCCGATGTTTCAAAAGTTATATGTTAACCCTTATATTTCAAATTCCGTGCAATTTCAGCTCCACATCATATCTTCATGACAAGAATTGATAAGATGGATGACATAAGGGAATAAGTTTCCTAGTCATGCACTTTATTAAGCTCCTAATGAGATGTGACATAGGGATAAGATGAACGAATTTTCAAACATTGGGGTTGACATTGAAACTTTTGAAACATGGGGTCTAAAATTGAAAATGAACAATTAAATTTGCACTTTAACCTTATTATATTGAATATTAATAATTTTTTTACACAAAAAATATGATTCTGGAGCCTAATAACATAATAACAATCTTAGTATTTTCATATAAACGCTAAATTTCATACTGTGTCTAAGCCATATATTCCAACAACTTACAGTTATTGGGGGAAATCTAGTACGTGGTTTGCATGATATATGCCAGTTATGGATACTATAAATATTTTTGGGTTACACAGAAGGTGATTTGTCTTTGTTTAGTGGCCTTACTATTTTTAATAGAGGTTATATGAACGAGTAATGTGTTAGTGTGCCAGAATGGATGCTCAAGCTTATCTTAAACAATTTTGGTATAACTCAGAAATTTGTATGATCCTAATACATTTGTTTTGGTTCACAGAAAATAACTTATTCTTCTGGTGTGATTACTCAGATACAACAACATAAATCAACTGAATGTACCAGCCACTAAGTCACACTAAATCTCCCTATGTGATTAATCCAAGACCACAACCCAAAAATAACTTATTATCTGGTAATTATGAAAAAGGACTCAACAGTTAATACACGACATCAAAATGTACAATATCGTTAATATGAAAAAAGACATCAACAGTTTCTACATAGCATAGTACCTCAAGTAAGTTTATATACTCTACTACAACTAACTACCTTAAACATACAATATTGTGTTTGGCTATGAAATAATCCAGAGTTTCGAATTATAGGTTATGCATGTTAGCCCGAGCACGACATAGTTAATACACGGGTTGGGATTGTGTCAAGCCCTTTGAGAATTACTTAACTAAGTTGACTAGTAATCGACTCAAGCTGAAAATAACACAAACTCAAATACAATACACATAATTGACACCCCTAAATCTGGAATCATAAAATCCCCAAATTTCCTAATATTTCATTACTTACTACCCTGTTTTATTTTCACCCTTTAACTTCATCAGAAAAAATATTTAAAATTCAAAGACAGTCTAATGTGAAATTTCAATTGTCCTCATGGTATGTTCCATGTCCAATACATTACTTAATGACGTGGTGCAAAATCCAAAAGATATAAGTGTGACAAACCGCTCAAAATAATAACGGGTGGCCAACCTTATACTACATTAAATCAGGTATCTCAGATGGCACAGTCTCAACATCAACTGACAATACTAAAAATATAAGGCTAACTACTCGAGATTATTAAAAACGGATTGTCAAAAATTTAAAACTTTTATTTATACCAAGAGAAATCCACCATACAACAAACAATCAACAATAGTACATCTAACTATGATGAATGATAAATGCAGACTCCAATAATATAAAAGAGTACGATACATTGTACAATAAAATCTCAACAATGAAATACCCGAATAAGCTGTCGGGTCACAGACAATACAATAATCTGAGCAGGTAAAAGATAAAGTGTTAAACTACAACACTTGAGTATAGACCCAAATATACAACTTAATCCTAATCTAGATATACAAAAGATAGGAATCGGCTAAGGCAAAGTGCCGCAACAGTCCGCTACTGCCACAGATCCACGAAAACACTGGATGGATAAACATCAATGGCGTCCTTGCGGGGGAACACCTAAAGTAATACAATATCTGTACATGGAGGGAGAAAATATAAACGGTTCAGAGCCCGAGTTGAAAACATTTCATAGCAAGTGCATTAAAATGCATAATAATTATAAATGCATTATGACATGATTTAATAGAATCGTCCTCTCCATAATATTCCAACTCGCCTCTCAACTAGAGCGTGCACAAAAAGTATGCACGTGGTCTCCAAATGAATGCTCAAATATAAATTAGGCAATAAAATCTAACTAGATCCCAAAATGCAGATTCGATTAAGATTATCTAACTTATCTCGCAATCTACCCTTATATAAGTTTCATCTACAACATTACTTTATTTTAAATGTTATAGTTCTCTTGATAATTGTTCATTTGTTGAACATATAAAGTTGCATAACCATTCACAGATTAATATAATCACAATACATCAACTTTCTCTTACTAGAATTTCATATATTCTAGTTATTCCCTCATTTGTCATAAAATCATATATGTATGAGTTATTAGCATCAAGTGCTAAGGACAAAACTTCTCCCGGTTCTCAATATTGTACTGCATTTCATGCGTGGGACGTCTCGCCGAAGCGAAATCCAAACAAGGAACCCCCCGATTACACTACTTATGACAGTATTGATCTTCGAGATTCATTATTCCCTCAATGCATGATGCATGTAACCCAAGTTATTATTACTCAAATTTTAATTAATTAATATGCCCAATTCTCAACAGTACACGGCGTTTCATGCGTGGGACGTCTCGCCGAATCGAAATCCAAATAAGGAACCCCCCCTCCCACCCGTTACACTACTCCTGGCACTGCCGATCGTCGGGATAGGTGATATATAAACATATGAGCATTAAGGACTAACTTCTCCCAATTTCCAACGTTACACTGCGGTTCGTGCGTGGGACGTCTCGCCGAGGCGAAATCCAAAGAAGGAACCCTCCCGATACACTAATCCTGGCAATATTGCTCGTTGAGGTCCATTATGCCCTCGATACCCAAGTACAAGCACAACAATGATATCATAACCATCCAACTGAGCAATATAACTCGAGGATGCAGGCTCACATGCTATCATCTTCCAGCACCCCATACACGTAGCAAATTGGGGCCACCCGATGAGGTTCAACAACACCCACCTCATGATCAACTCACGCACACAACGTCTCGAGAAGCGGTCATAGCTCCTAACCGGCAAGTGAGAACGCCGCATACCCCGACTTCTCACCCCCAAAATAATGCATTTATATATCGCATACATAATCACAATGGACGACTATGACCTGGGTAATATCCACACCCTGCTCTTTGAGCCAGGATGCTCACCCTCATCGTATGCAACTTCCCAATGATAGCAAGGAGGGGGTATGCTTCACTATATATATATATACCATCACATAAGGCATACATACATCATCACATCATATAAAGATACACCATCATATAAGGTATACCTGTCACATTGTTTTCATATTATTATATGCCCTTAGGCGCAATCTGATTAATCATCATTGTTTAGTATATTTCCCTCTTGATATACTAATCGTCAATTCTCACACATCTTCCCCACGTAGTATACACTATACTATTTCTCGTTTGAAGCTCACATGTCGCTTCTAGTTATGAATTGTTTCTCAATTCTACTCATGTTAAGGATATTCTCTATATCGTAATGCACTTCAATTAGCATTTATAATTCTCCATCCATAACAGGGTTCAATTTATTTTGTGAACCTTTTAAAGTTATCCCATTGGGGATTGGATCCCAAGATCCATTATCTCTAAACTCGTTCTCATTCTTTCATATGAATTTAATTGTTATCTCCAAATAGAACCTCCAATCAAGGTGGGCTTCCCCACTTAGTATATACCAGAATCTCTAATCGGTATTCCTCAATTTAAGTCTATATGACTCCAATGATTCCTTATAAGGGAAACTCTCCAAAAGTCTCCAAAACATACTCCCAATAATTCTTATAGAGGTTCCCAATCGATAACCTCGAACGAAACGGGATGAAATTCTTCATAGAAAAACATCCCTCAAAAAGCCCTGTTTTCGAATCGATTCGGGCCAATTCCGAATCGATTCGGCCCAGCGAATCGATTCGGCCTCCAAGGCGAATCGATTCGGGTCATCAGACCTGGGACTTTGTCTCAGGACGAATCGATTCGGCTGGGGTCCGAATCAATTCGGTCACTCAGACCTGGGCACCTGCATATTTCCGAATCGATTCGGCTAGGGGGCCGAATCGATTCGGCCTACCTGGAGGTTAAAAAATGGCTACTTTTTAGTAAGCCAAAAATACCAAAATTCATATTAATCATTTTCTCTTCATTTCTTTTCAACCCAATCACATATATATCATCAATATTCATCCTAGAATACATTTAAACTAATTTCCATCATCAAATCCAAGATCTACATAACAAATCAAAGATTATTCCCAAAAGTTAGGTTTTGATAAACTAAACCTAAAACCCATAAATTTGATCCACAAATCATGAAATAAATGTACACAACAATTATTTTGCAAGTTTAATCACTTGTCTCGAGTTCGTAGGGTCTGATTCGTCCTCGAGATCGCGTAAATGCAGGAAATCTCCCCTTTCTCTCTTTTTTATCCTTCTTTCTCTTCTTCTCTCTTTCCCTCTTTCTATTTCTCTTTCTCTCTAAGGAGAAATAAATCTCCCATAGGCTTAATAAGCCTATTCTCCCAAGATACACATCTTTAAATGATAATACACACTTTAAATGACTGGGTATCTTTAATTCGAGTCAAACGAGCTTAAAATTATCTCGGAACCTAAATAGACCCCAAGTACAGTAATTTTGACTTTCTCTCCCCTTCTGGACACAACTACACCCTCAGAATCTCCATTCGAAACACTTTCTAACGACTCCAAATTTTGACCTCAATTGTCATTTCAATTTCTCTCCAAATAAGATAATATTTATTTCTCACAACATAAATAAATAACTGTCCTAAAACCTCGGGTTGTTACAAACTTCCCCACTTACAAAAATTTCGTCCTCGAAATTTAGCTAAGCCTATTACTCCAAAGCTCAACTAGTTCCTACCACACTCCTCCTCACCAAAACTAAACCCAAACCTCTAACTACCCACGATGAATTATTTTAACTTGTTTTAAGTTACATAAAAACCAATTCATTAACCACTAGGGCGCCCATACACCCTTTATTCGAGCTTTTTGTTCGCACTAATTATAATGAGGCTTCTTTTGCCTCCAAAGTTCCACAATTCCGTAAATATAATTGATACTAGCATATTAATAGTGTAAAAAATTTTGAATGGTCCAAGAAATAACTCCTCTCAATTCCTGACATTCGCCACTTTCGTGCAGGGGACGTCTCGCCTAAGCGAAATCCAAACAATGAACCCTCCCAATACACTACTATGTAGCGACATCGGGGATTGAGAGTTTGTTAAATTCAGACTAGAATTTGAAAATATTTTGGTGAAAAATCATTTTGAAATGGCCCAATGGATGATAAAAGTTTTATTTTGAAAATAGTTTATGTCTTACAATATTTACATAAAGTGCCTTATGTCCAACACAAGGTCTTTTCAATCATCATACATATAACAACATATAGCTCACAAAAATTAGCATAATTATGAGCTAAAATTTTCCTGTGTCTCATCAATCCAAAAATAATGAACTCTTTTCAGAAACAACATCTTATATCATATTAACATATAGCCATTTATAAGGCTCATCCATATCTGGAATACAACAATTTTATAAGTCTAACATGACTATATAAAAAGAAGTAGCTTTATCATTACTACTTATCACACAACCACAATTTTTTTTTACATTCACCACAAGGTTTATAGCTCTTTTTTAGCACATCACAAAATTATCTATTCCCTCAAAAGATAATAACACAAGAGTCTAACTTGCTCAAAATTCCCCTTTAGGGTCAATACATACAAGTAGGGCTATAGCACTACCCATTCACAAATATCTTTCACACGATATTCCCAAAACTTCATATAGTAATTATCTCATTCATAAAGGAAAATTAACTTACATCATCCACCTCTAGTCCGATTGCCCTTCCTTATTAATGGACTCCTAAACAAAGTCCCCCGGTATAAAATGACCTCGAATCTTTTGTAGGGGTTGCACTTCCAAAACTTCATCAAAACATGGTCCTTTTCTTCTTATAGGACAATCTCTATTTTTATGACTTATTTCTTTACAAAAGAAACATTACCCGAAATCCCTCTCCAACCATCTTGAGGAACAAAACGTCGTTGTGACTCTCTATAGTCCGACTTATACCAACTAGCATTACTGGCACTATCATCGCCAAACTTACTTGATGAACTCGAATCTCCAAAGTTCTTACCCTCTTGCGAACGAAGACGATTTTCGTGACACTTTAGTAGTGTCGCGTTCACTACCTCGATTAAAATCACTAACTTAGGACTCTCTAACAAATGTTGTTGGATTCTCCAATCTAAACCTCGGACAAACTTTGATATACATTTCTCGTCCATATTTACCTCATCAGGTACTAATTTTGCCCATCTAGAAAAATCTTCCTCATATTCTGCCACTGTTCTATTACCTTGAAAAATCTTCATATTCTGAGTCGGGGAAGGAAAATACCTTCGATCAAAAAGCTCCCAAAATTCTATTATAGGTAAAGTATCTCTCTGTTCATATGTAGTGACAGACTCTCACCATTGAATAGCTTCACCCGATAACTTAAAGGTGGCTAAAAATTACTTCTGCACCTCACTACACTCAACCATACGGAGGCGCCTCTGCATACTATTCTTCCATTGACCTGTAGCCATTGCATCAGCTCCCTCTGCAAACTCGGGAGGATGCCCCTTACTAAAATCTTCCTTTACTCTTTCCCATAAAGACAGTCCTAAATGGGTTTGGGCTGCTTGAACGGCAGATTGCTATGCCAACGTGGAAATGGTAGCAGTTACTGCTTGTGCCACTATATTGACAACTTCATCTCTAGTCATGTTCCTTTGAGGCATTTGGGGTTGCACATTTTCAGCCCCTTTGTTTTCCCTAACTGAACGACCTCCTTTCGGTGGCATCTGAAACAAGAACAATTATATCAGAACGCCTTTCAAATACTTTCAAATCACAGAAGAAATATGGACATGTGAATACAACCATCCTAACAATAAGGCTCTACATCAAGAACACTTACGGAAGATCGTAGTAACCCGCACAGAACCTAAAGACACTAGAACCTGATGCTCTTATACCATCTGCGACAACCCGCTCAAAATAATAACGGGTGGCTAGCCCTATACTACATTAATCAGGTATCTCAGATCGCACAGTCTCAACATCAACTGACAATACTAAATAATATAAGGCTAACTACACGAGATTATTAAAAATGGATTGTCAAAAATTTAAAACTTTTATTTACACCAAGAGAAATCCACCATACAACAAATAATCAACAATAGTACATCAAACTATAATGAATGATAAATGCAGACTCCAATAATATAAAAGAGTACGATATATTGTACAACAAAATCTCAACAATGAAATACCCGAATAAGCTTTCGGGTCATAGACAATACAATAATCTGAGAAGGGAAAAGATAAAGTGTTAAACTACAACATTTGAGTATAAACCAAAATATACAACTGAATCCTAATCTAGATATACAAAAGATAGGAATCGGCTAAGGTAAAGTGCCGCAACAGTCCACTACTGCCACAGCTCCACGAAAACACTGGATGGATAAGCATCAATGGCGTCCTTAAGGGGGAACACCTAAAGTAATACAATATGTGTACATGGAGGGATAAAATATAAACGGGTCAGAGCCCGAGTTGAAAACATTTTATAGCAAGTGCATTAAAATTCATAATAATTATAAATGCATTATGACATGATTTAATGGATTCGTCCTCTCCATAATATTCCAACTCACCCCTCAACTAGAGCACGCACTAAACGTATGCACGTGGTCTCCAAATGAATGCCCAAATATAAACTAGGCAATAAAATCTAACTAGATCCCAAAATGCAGATTCGATTAAGATTATCTAACTTATCTCGCAATCTACCCTTATCTAAGTTTCATCTACAACATTACTTTATTTTAAATGTTATAGTTCTCTTTATATTTGTTCATTTGTTTAACATATAAAGTTTCATAACCATCCACAAATTAACATAATCACAATACATTAACTTTCTCGTACTAAAATTTTATATATTCTAGTTATGCCCTCATTTGGCATAAAATAATATATGTATGAGTTATTAGCATCAAGTGCTAAGGACAAAACTTCTCCCGGTTCTCAATACCGTACTGCGTTTCATGCGTGGGACATCTCGCAGAAGCGAAATCCAAATAAGGAACCCCCCCGATTACACTACTTCTGACAGTATTGATCTTCGAGATTCATTATACCCTCAATGCATGATGCATGTAACCCAAGTTATTATTAATCAAATTTTAATTAATTAATATGCCCAATTCTCAACAGTACATGGCGTTTCATGTGTGGGACGTCTCGCCAAAGAAAAATCCAAACAAGGAACCCCCCCCCCCCCCCCCCGTTACACTACTCCTGGCACTGTCGATCGTCGGGATAGGTGATATATATAAATATGAGCATTAAGGACTAACTTCTCCCCAATTTCCAATGTTACACTGTGGTTTGTGCATGGGACGTCTCGTCGAGGCGAAATCTAAACAAGGAACCCCCCGATACACTAATCCTGGCAATGTTGCTCGTTGAGGTCCATTATGCCCTCGATACCCAAGTACAAGCACAACAACGATATCATAACCACCCAACAGAGCTATATAACGCGAGGACGCAGGCTCACATGCTATCATCTTCTAGCATCACATATACATAGCAACTGGAGCCACCTGGTGGGGTTCAACGACACCCACCTCGTGATCAACTCACGCACACAACGTCCCAGGAAGCGGTCATAGCTCCTAAACGGCAAGTGAGAACGTCACATACCCCTGACTTCTCACCCCCAAAATAATGCATATATATATCGCATAAATAATCATAATGGACGATTATGACCTGGGGAATATCCACACCCTGCTCTTTGAGCCAGGATGCTCACCCTCATCGCACGCAACTTCCCAATGATAGCAAGGAGGGGGCATGCTTCACTATATATATATATATATATATATATATATATATATATATATATATATACCATCACATAAGGCATACATACATCATCACATCATATAAAGATACACCATCATATAAGGTATACCTGTCACATTGTTTTCATATTATTATACGCCCTTAGGCACAATCTGATTAATCATAATTGTTTAGTATATTTCCTTCTTGATATACTAATCGTCAATTAACACACATCTTCCCCACTTAGTTGTGACAACCCGCCGACTAAAATAATAGGTGGCCAGCCCAATACTCCAATAATTACAGGAATCATAGATGGTCCATTCTTAGCATCACTGTCGATAAAAATAGTATGAGATAATCACCAATCATTTTAGGAAACGGATTGTCATATACAAAAAATTTTAAAAGTAAAAGAGAAACACTTAGACAATCCCATTTGTAAAAACGGTGGGTATCAAAAATCGATGAATAAAGTATGACAATACAATAAATAATCACCGAATAAGCTGTCGGTGCACAGACCAATACAAATGATACATTAAGTATTACAATCAATATTTACAATATAATAAATGAGTGTAATACCTTGGGCAAACACGCCCGAATGAGAGTACTGAACATAACTAGAGTACAATAGAGGGGAGCGTCTACTACAAGTATCCTACAACATCCACAATATGCCGTAGCTCCATGACAACTGGAAATGGAAATGTAAACACGGGTGTCCATGCGGAAGAGCACCTGTAACAGCAAAGAATATGCAGAACCAAGGAAATATAGAAACCGGTCAGGGCCGGGTTTGATATGATTACCATGTGACTAAAATGCAGGGCAGGTAAGTGCGTAAATCTCTCGCAGATAACAATAATATTCCTCACCTCTCAATCTAGCAGCAACCTAGCGCAATATAAATGATGCTCAGGTTATAGAAAGAACAGAAGGCTAACTTCTCCCCAGTCTCAACACTATGCCCTATTCGTGCGTGGGGTGTCTCGCAAAGAGAAATACAAACAAGGAACCCCCCGATACACTACTATTTAGGCAAGGTTGATCGTCGAGATCCATTAGACCCTAAGCACGAAATAATAAATAAATACATGTGTGTGCATAAGTGTGGGAGGTCACATCTACAGCTACACAAAGAAAATATAAAAGTAAAACCCCTCCATCATCTATTGGCACAATTCCTAATTCTACCTTTAGGAATATACATATAAATGGTACAACACTTTATCAAGTGTTTACCAAATTAATTTCATCATACACTAATTCATTTCATGAATTTGTTCCTTATCAGGAAATATAATCATACTTTTTATGCTCTAGAGGCATTTATCTCAATTGTTCACTTTGTAAAAATATCTTCCTTATCAGGAATATAATCATCATCATAGGCTCTTTATGGCCTTACATCGTGCTCTTTATGGCACTTTCATCATGCTCTATATGGCATTTTACTGTGCTCTTTATGGCACCCATCAAACATCAAGTCCAACTTGATTTAGAATAGTTATATTCATATATATATAACGATTCTAAGACCGCCCATCCGGGTTTCCCCACTGTGCGCACCCCTAAATGGCAATCATCTTCCAGGGCCTCCAAGACAACCTGGGATCCTATCGAAACGTTGGGAAGCGACCATGTGCCTGCGGGATAGTCAAGACCACACCCGGAATCTCCTAACCAGCGCAGAAAATATAAATAAACGCTAACATGGCCTAGGGACTATATCCACCCTGCATCATTAGCCAGGGGGCTTCACCACAACGCGCGCGACTTCCCTTATGATAGCGATTTAGAGAGGTGTGTATCCATAAATTATCATTTATGAAAAACATTACTTTTTCCATTTTTGAAAACTCATATTTTATATTTCCAAAAATCATTCACTTAGCCTTTAAGCACCAAGTTCCAGAAGGTGCATACCATTTTTATTAAGTCATATATTTTATTAATGACCTAAGACCCAAAGTGCCACTAACCTCAAAATAGCCTCAAATAGTTTATATAATTCATAAGCCCTCAAGGTGAGTCTCCATAATGGAGTGTCTCTCAAAATCTCAACATTAATATTTTAACTTCAAATATATCTTTAGGTTAACTTCCTATATCAATTGGACATTAACCTAATACAACTAGTCCTCGGGTAAACCCAATTCTCCATTCTTAGCCTAGGACATTAGTCTACCCAATACAACCCTCTAGGACTCCCCATTACTTCCCAAAGGAAGGTTCCTAAGCCTCGAACCTAAAGAAACGAGCTAAAAACAAAATCAGAAAAACCTCACCTTTTCAGACGAGGTCGATCGATCGACCTCTGGCCGTCGATCGATCGATCCTCCAGGTTCGATCGATCGATCCTGGCGGACAGCTTCTTCTCCGAGAAGCTGTTTCGGCCATTGTCGAGCCAACCAAGCTTCTACCCGCTATTTCACCCAACCACAACAACAAATAATGATACCCAATCACTTCTAAACATCCTACAATCAATTATTCATCCTCAAATCAAATTAAAACACAAGATTAATGGATTAAACACCAAAATCTACAAAACCCATTTATGGTTTAAACCTCCCAAAACTTAACTACACATGCAATTTATCACACTAAATCAATATCTAGCAAGTAAGGAACTTGCCTCGAGGTTCGTAGTCTCTGAACACCTCCGGTAGCGACGGATTCCGGCCCAAATCCTCCATTTCTCTCTTTCTCTCTACTTTCTCTTCTCTCTCTCTCTCTCCTTTGGCTTCTCTCACACAAATGAAGAAAAAGGAAGAGGGGTGGGGGATTTATAAGGGTCTAAAAATATAAACCCCCACTCCTAATTGCTAATACACCACTAAAATGGCTCGTAACCACTTAATTGAGTCATAACCCCTTAAAAATGCCCGAATCCCAAAAATTACAACTGGGCACTTATTTCGACTATCTCGACTATTCTAAAAATAACCGAACCCCCTATTTTGGCATTCGGGAAAGTGTGAACTATTTTTGTGTTCCAATTCCATTTTAATTCATTAATTATACCCAAATTTAAATATAGGTCATAACCGTCGTTTTACATATAACGACGCAAAATACATAATATAACACTATTTACCTTCTCATAACGGTAAATAGACAAAGCATAGTAAATATTATCCCTAAGTCTCACGGGAAATAATATTTACTCCAACATTCCTATTTTATAAAATTAGCCCATCAGGCAAAATAGCATAAAATAGTCGCTCGAAAACCTGGGTTGTTACATTAGTATACACTATACTATTTCTCATTTGAAGCTCACATGTCTCTTATAGTTATGAATTGTTTCTCAATTCTATTTATGTTAAGGATATTCTCTATATTGTAATGAACTTCAATTAGCAGTTATAATTCTCCATCCATAACAGGGTTCAATTTATTTTGTGAACCTTTTAAAGTTATCCCATTCGGGATTGGATCCCAAGATCCATTATCTCTAAACTCGTTCTCATTCTTTCATATGAATTTAATTGTTATCTCCAAATAGAACCTCCAATCAAGGTGGGCTTCCCCACTTAGTATATACCAAAATCTCTAATCGGTATTCCTCAATTTAAGTCTATATGATTCCAATGATTCCTTATAAGGGAAACTCTCTAAAAGTCTCCAAAACATACTCCCAATAATTCCTATAGAGGTTCCCAATTGATAACCTTGAACAAAACGGGACAAAATTCTTCATAGAAAAACATCCCTCAAAAAGCCCTGTTTTCGAATCGATTCGGGCCAATTCCAAATCAATTCGTCCCAGCGAATCGATTCGGCCTCCAAGGCGAATCGATTCGGGTCATCAGACCTGGGACTCTGTCTCAGGACGAATCAATTCGACTGGGGTCCGAATTGATTCGGTCACTCAGACCTGGGCATGTGCATATTTTCGAATCGATTCGGCTAGGGGGACGAATCGATTTGGCCTACCTGGAGGCTCGAAAATGGCTACTTTTTAGTAATTGAAAAGTCCCAAAATTCATATTAATCATTTTCTCTTCATTTCTTTTCAACCCAATCACATATATATCATCAATATTCATCCTAGAATACATTTAAACTAATTTCCATCATCAAATCCAAGATCTACATAACAAATCTAAGATTATTCCCAAAAGTTAGGTTTTGATAAACTAAACCTAAAACCCATAAATTTGATCCAAAAATCATGAAATAAATGTACACAACAATTATTTTGCAAGTTTAATCACTTGCCTTGGGTTCGTAGGGTCTGATTCGTCCTCGAGATCCCGTAAATGCCGAAAATCTCCACTTTCTCTCTTTTTTCTCCTTCTTTCTCTTCTTCTCTCTTTCCCTCTTTCTATTTCTCTTTCTCTTTAAGGAGAAATAAATCTCCCGTAGGCTTAATAAGCCTATTCTCCCAAGATACACATCTTTAAATAATAATACACACTTTAAATGACTCGGTATCTTTAATTCGAGTCAAACGAGCTTAAAATTATCTCGGAACCTAAATAGACCCCAAGTACAGTCATTTTGACTTTCTCGCCCCTTACGGACACAACTACACCCTCAGAATCGCCATTCGAACCACTTTCTAACGACTCCAAATTTTGACCTCAATTGCCATTTCAATTTCTCTCCAAATAAAGTTATATTTATTTCTCACAAAATAAATAAACAGCTGTCTTAAAACCTCGAGTTGTTACAATAGGAGGCATACTCATGAAGCCAGGAAATCTCACAATGCCTGGAATTTGAGAGAAAGGGAGAGGAACTCTAATTTATACTGGTATATGACATATTGCATATTATCATTTCTCTGTCATTAATGTTAACAGACTAACATAAATTCTTCCATCGAAATTTCAAACTAATAAGTGAAGAATAACTATGAATGATAGAATGAAGTGAAACATGAAATAAAGACATGGAACTCTTGTTTATTAGTGACTTTTTTCCTTTAAAAAATAATTATCACAAGCCCATCTTAAGATAAAAGGATTTCACCTACTCACAGAGCAATATAGGCATTAAAACAAAGGATCTACTTGGATAGTGAGAAGGAAAACTTGGACAACATAGAAAAAAGGAAAAATAAATTATTAGAACAATCCCTGTAGCGGTAACAAGACTTATAACGATTGTTGAACTATAAATGTTATTTGTTATATCTTTAAGTACTAAAAATAGACCTTCTTAATGTGGAACTAGTCATTATCTACTTGAGTTTAAATTTCGTTACCATTTAGTGGGAAGCAGTTAAAAACTAACATATCAAACCCCAATATTTATCTTGAAATATAATATCCAGATATGTGTTAAATCATATCAAAGCTCAAGGTTTTAGCCACATAACAGTAATAATTTCTCTTACATTACGACATCCGAGTCAATATTAGATCATAGTTTTTTTACAGAGAACATATCAAAGTACTGCTAGAATGAACGTTTTATAAAAATATAATTATAAACCGAACATACAGTGTGATAGTTTGATAGAACAACACCAAAACATATACAATCAAATACATAAGTGTACAACAATCCACATCCAAATTAGGTTGTTGTTGTTCTTACAGTTTCAAGGAAATCACAAACTCAAAGGACAACTCGTACTTAGGAAGCTTAGCCTTTTAAGTCATGGATATGCTTACAAATATTAAAATTTATAGCTATATGGTCTCAAAGTAACTTCGTACTTAAGTTTGATATATTAAGTTATCGATGATACCATAAACATATATTACCAATACATCATGAGTTCATACCATTAGGTTCAATCTTCCAAATAAAGAAGGCACCTGACATGGTAGTGTTGTCATGGTACCTACTAATGTGCATATAACATATAGAAACAAGTTAGACATATATAACACAACTATAATTTGATGAAATATATTTACATCAAGTACAAATATTTCAGTGCATCATATTTTTAGTAGCCAGCATACAGAAAACCCATAAACTAAACGGTATGCATAATTTTAAACCCATAAGTTGTAAAAAAAAACAAATAATACATGATGAGGTTAAAGAGGGGGTTTGTGCGCAATGTCGAGAATGACTATTTATCTATATATGCAAGTCCCAGTGATTTGAAGGGTCTAGATAAAGGCAGCCTAGGTGATGCGTAGCCTTTCTATTCGCCTTTGATTGTTTATTATTCTATTTTTAGTCCATATGATTTTGTTACTTGTACCTAACAGGATAAAGATTAATAACAAGAAACAACCCTCTTTACATGTTAATCTATCTCAATTCCTAGTAATGAAAAAAGTCTTTGCCACTTATTTGTTTCATTTTTATAAGTTGTCAAGTGTTCAAACCTCTTCTTAGAACACGTATTACACGCACAATAAAAATAAATAAATAGACGCCCTAAGATAGGCATATAATAACTAAAACAAACCTTGGGGAAAAAACTAGGTATGCTGAAATAGAATACCTTAGGAAAAATAAAAACACCGAAGAATATAAGAAAGGATCATACTGTTGTAGAGAATCAAGAAGCACAACTCTAGAGAAAAAGCATGAGGTCCCTGGTTCACCCAAAGTAAGTTGGAGTCGACGACCTGGACTAACCTCTGTCAGATACCCCTTGGCCCCTAGTTGCAAATCTTCCAGCGAATACGATATATCTAAACCACTAGAGTGTTCTGTACGGATTATATTCTCAATTTCAAGTGCTTCAAAGAGTCCACGAGCCTAAAATATAAAAGACAACTCTATAAAGCTTCCAAGATATAAGACGAACGTAATTGAATAAATAATTTTGTGTATAACTGACAGAAGTTGTTCAAAAAGAATGTTAAAGCCAAAAAATATCAGAAGAAAAATGTTAATACCTTACACTTTATTTTAGTGTCGGTAATCCGATGAACCGAAACCAGAACTGAAAAACACAATAGACCTCATCCCGAACAACATCATCCCATTCACCACCAACAACACCCCATCATTGCCTCCCTGCAAGTCAACAAATCCGCTTCAAGCCTGAAATCAAAATCATACGAATTGTCACCCCTAATACGTTCCATGTACCTATAAAAGAGGGGGATTAAAGTACATGTAAGATGTTACGTATTCATTTATATTTTGACTAGACCAAACTAACTACCTTATTCGTAAGTGTATAAACACCAAACTATGAAATCTGGGAATATATTGAACTTTATATCTCGGATGTTTGAAGTTTATTAATTCTCCAATTAAGTAAAAGTTTCTTTTCTTTAATGGAATTTCACCCTAAATTTTAATATTGTCCCAAGGTTGCATGAGTTTCAAAATTTTCATCTCTATTTTCTTAATGCTATAAATTATTGTCCTACGATAATACAATAACTTAAGTGTTATTCATACGAGTAAGTGAAGATGGGGAATCATATTGATGTGAGAAACCCAAAATACGTTTGGAGACAACTGACTTGTTGGCAAAAACTATAAAAAAAAATAATAAAGCGTCAAGAAGAGAAATGACTTACGTTAGAAGAACACCATTTTTGAAAAAATGTTATGACTAAAAACTAATATTACGATGATGCACCATATTATTGAAGAAATTTATACAATACGTTAATGTTTTCCCCTGAATCAAAACTGACTAAGTTTTCTTGAGAAATGTGCCCATATAAATAGAGATATAATCAATGACATAATTTTAGAGATAACTACATATGGAAAATCAGAAACGCAACAACAGAAAAGTTAAATCAACAAATTATATAAAATTTGTTCAAACCCCGAACCATATATAAAAAAAAACTACTTCATGGGTACCTTGAGTTTCCACACTGCATAATTGATACCACCAATATAACATGTTTCTTCATCCGGCTATCTTTCCATACTATGTGTGCAATTTAGAAACCTAGGGGAAGAAAACAAATGGGAAAGTATTAACATATCCAATTAATTTAACTAAAAAAAGAAAAGGTATAGAAGAAATGAGAAAAAGCATTCATAGGTGGTGATGCTTTTTCATGGTTTAAGAAGGAATGAAAAGAGGCAGTAGCTCATTTATAACGGTTTCAGAAAGGTTGAGTACTAAAGAATCAACCCCTTGAACTTTCAGGCGCGTTGTTGTTGTGTTAATTTGTTTAAAATTTTGTTCTTTAAAACTAAAAAATATAAAAATAGACTTCTTGCTTTTTCGGCCCATCTTTGCCTAAGCACACACCGCATAGGGCATTCTCAAACTGTTTTGCTAGAAATTTATTGAAAAGAAGGTTTTCAAGGCTATAAAGGGTAAATTCGATGGTGAATTTTAAGGATTAAATGGAATCGAAGGATTGTCGATTGAAAATAATTTTAACCCGTAAAAATCTCGGGTGTTTTTTAATTTAAGAGAGAAATAGTGGTAGGAAACAACGAAAGGCTTGTCGTCTTCCCACAGACGATGTCAATCTATTGTTGTCTAGAATTGGTGTACTAATATGATCGTAGCTAAAGTATATAATCTCAAACGATAATAGATAAAAAGATGGAAATCAACTGAATATTTATCCAAAACTTGCTATAAAATTAGATGAGAGAAATATAGATGAATCTGGATTTATATGGTTCATATGAAGGAGGTGCCTACGTCCACAAATGCAAGTGTAGATAGTATTAGTTTCGTATAAAGAGAGTCTGTAATCTTAATCAGGGTGTTCTCGGTACGTTATTTTACCTTTACCCTACTCTAAAATTACTACAATGATGATATAGGTAAACCAAAGCTTTTCCATAACAATTGCAATATGAAAAAAGTTTGTGTTCTTCCCAGTACTTTATTTATTTATTTATTAGAATATAAATATAAGTTGAAAAATAATGATCATTTAAAACAAAAATCAATAGTTTACTTTTCATTGTGGACATATCCTTTCGAAATTACCACCATGATAATCCTCAACTATAGCTTAAAAGTGTATATTCATTCAAGAGAAGAGATAGAAAGAGAGGGATTACATGTCCTCAACATATTTTGAAGCCACCATGACAGTATTAATTAGTAGCCTATGTACATTTCTAGCAGTGATTTGAAACTCAAGGTGGAGCTGGCAAAATCGATCAATGTACATGGCTTCCAACCAGATATGAGAAAGCCAATATGAAGTCTCCAATATATCAAGGTTTAAAGTTTAGGGGGTCAATTTATGAAACCCACTTGATTTGAGCAAGACAATATGATGAAGTCTCCAATTTATCAAACCTACAATCACTGCACCTCCTTGCAGTATGATACAGCACTATCGAACCTCTCTCCTTACCCAACGACTACTACTTTGTCGATGTCCCAGCATTTTCTTTCACCTTTAAATTCTTCTCTCCAGTTTCAAAACACACTTTTCTTGTTTGTCTTTGCTCTATTTTAGGAGATTTCTTCGGGACCTTTTTAACTGGTGCTTCTGATTTGGTTATTTTTTGAGAAACTACAAATGGGGGTTTGCTTGGGTTTGGTTTTGGGGGGTTTTCTGGAAGATTTGGGAAGTCTAATAGGTGGGCATATAAATTATCTTATTTTGGAGAGATGAAATGACGGGGAAACTATAAATGTGGGATATGTGAAGTGAGGCTTGAAATGAATGAAGAGAAAAAAGATTACTGCCACATGGCTATGCTCTGTGATTAGGAGTAATAAAGTGGTGTATTGCGTTTTATAATAGTATATAGATGAATTTTCACCCGTCCATGCTTGATTTTTAAAACCAACATTGTATGTTCTCTTTATCGTTTTATTTCTAAAGTAGATAGGAACATTGTTTCTAAATCTTGCTTCTTTTTCCACAAAGTTTGCTTCAATGCATATATCTTTGCCCATAATTACATATATACCAAAAAATGAGTATTTTGAGTGGTCGTATTGATTAGTAGGCTTCACGCAACAGTCAAGATACAATATCAATGGATGTAGTTTTGGAAAACTAGGAACGAACAAAGAGTCACAGTTTTCAATTTAGAAAGTACAAAAACAAAACAACTATAAGATGTGAGTTATCTGAAAGGAAAAAAACACATGGGTCTAAGGTCATTTATAAACTCGAACAAAACTTCTAATTAGAAAACAATAATCATGCCCCAACTAAACAGTTCAGAAGTTAAAATCAAACATCTTAAGAAATTAAAATCATTCATCAACGTATAAATTCTACTTTATAAAGCTTAGTGCTTCTGAACACTTCTGAGCATAATATACCCTAACAAAGTTGTGAAAAATTCCAACCACAACAAATAATAAAATAAATTACCCCGTGATGGATTCGACTAAGTGTCTTGCCTAGATCGAGACAACCTTCTAAAGTAAATGTTGCATCCCATTTCCTTACACTTAGGGTCTTTCCATCCTGAGCAAAATAAAAGGCCTTAGGAAGGTCATCGAGAGTTACAGGAAAATGTAATTATCAAATCATAGTGGACTTTTAAAATTGCGAGCATATGATAGCTATCAATCACCGTATATGGAAACATCTTCTCACAATTAGAATTAAGAACCAAAGTTGAGTAGGTTCTTGAGTCAGTCTACCAGAAAAAATACCAATCATCACAAAAATAAGAAAACACTACAAATAATCACCAAAAACTACAGATTAAGGTATGTTAACTTGTAGAGGTTGATTTTTGCAAATCCCAATCAAGTAAGATAACCTAATTTAACTGTGAGAAATTCAAGGAACATAATCTTAAAAGTTATGCCAGTCCAAAAAAGGCGCTAAACGGAAGGTGGGTGGTGGGAGGCATCTAGTGCCTAAGCGGATACCTAAATGGTCAGAAATGGATCAAACCTTTGCAACACGAATTGGTTGGGGCAGAGTCTTGAACCTCTAAAATACGAATTGGTCTACAACACGATGAAGCAAAAATTAGCAGGAGGTAGAGTATGAGGGGAGAGGCACTAGTTGGGGGAGGGGAAGAGGTAGGAGGGGAGAAGAATAGAGGTTAGTGACTTTTGCAACACGATAGGAAGTGGGGTAATAATCTACCCGACTTGGGTATTTCTTTCTATTTTTTAATGACTTTTGCAACGCTTACAGATATATTGTAACACTTATATTTTATTTGTAACGGTTTTTAACCGTTATAAATTTATAACTTATAAATTTTGTTACAAATGGAAAAATAAATCAGTTACAAAATAAGCCTTTTGGTGTAGTGAGATAACCTCCATAGTTTGTACAAATACGTTATCATAAGTTCTCATTTAACTCCATATATCTGAAGCAGACAATGAGTTGAGAATCACTATGTGTTATCACCTGCTCGGCACCCAGTGACAAAAAGAGTTCCAAACCCATAGTCAACGCCTTGTATTCTACCTCATTATTGGAAGCTAGGAACTGAAAACGTAAAGTATATTCCACATCTGGGTCATATGGAGTGTTGATGATAAGTCCCGTTCCACTACCAATGTTTCATGAAGATCGATTCACAAATAATTTCGAAATTGGAATGTCACTTTTAAAGTCTTCCTCTGATAATTATTCATGTTTAAATATATTCTTGCCTTGTTCAGCTAATCGCTGAGTTTTTTCTTGGGCAAGTGATGTTTCTAATTGGCAGGCAACAATCTCAGTTTGCTGTTGAGTTGAGCTCTCCTCCAAAAAAGTATGCTCAGCAGGCAAACTTGGATTATTTCTCACCTTTAGGTATGTGAATTATGTAATGAAATTTGCTACTATATGCCATTTTAATGAAGTCCTTGGCTCATAAAAAATCTCATATTCTCCTAGTACAATTGCCCAGGACATCAATCTTCCTAATTTTTTTAGTTTGTGTAAAGCTTGTCGTTAGGGAAAATTAGTCTACACCACAATAGTGTGCCCCTGGAAATATGGTATCATTCTCCTGGAGGCTTCAATAAGTGCAAGTGCTAGATTTTGTAAGCGTGGATACCTAATTTTTGCTCCTCGAAATGCTTTGCTGGTATAGTAAACAAGCTTCTGAACTCCTCCTTCTAGTCGGATCAAGGCCGAACTAATAGTTGACTTTGAAACAACTAAGTACAAATATAGCTTTTCTTATTAAACTAGTCGGGAGAGTAGTGGTGGAGATCCTATGTATTTCTTTAACTCCAGAAAATCTTTCCCACATTCATCGTTCCACTCAAAGGTCTTTTTGAGAACCATGAAAAATGGAAGACACTTGTTTGTTGCTCGGGACACAAAATAATTGAGGGCTGCTACTCTTCCAATCAGTTTCTACACCTCTTTATTGCATGTGGGAGATTGCATCTCAATCAAAGTCTTTATCTTGTCAGAATTGGTTTTGATTCCCCTTTGATTCATAATATACCCCAAGAATATTCCTTCGTATACCCGAAATATGCATAGTCGGGTTGAGTATCATTTGGTGCTTCTCCAACTGGTCAAACGTCTAAGCCAAGTCTTTAACGTGGTCGGCAGTAAACTTACTTTAGGTGAGAATGTCATCCACATATACTCCATGTTATTGCCAATCTACTCTTTAAACACTTTTATCACTAGCCTTTAGTATATTTCTCTAGCATTTTTTTTATCCCAAAGGGCATAATGTTGTAGCAATATATTCTTCAGATAGTGATAAAATATGTGCTCTTCTTGTCTTCTAGATTCATTTTAATCTATTTGTAACCATAATATGCATACATAAGGCTGAGTACCTCATGTCCTATAGTTACATCTACTAATTGATCAATCATTAGTAAAGAAAAATGATCCTTTGGGCATGCTTTATTGAGGTCAATAAAGTCTACGCACATATGCCATTTGTCATTCTTCTTTTTGACCATCATTATATCAGCCAACCAACTGGGATACTTGACATCTTCTATAAGTTGAGCTCCATGCAATTTCTCCACTTCCTCTTAGATGACCATGTTCTTCAATGGACTAAACACCCTGCGATTCTGTTTGATTGGCTTAACATCTTGGTAAATGTTGAGCGTATGGTAAATGAAATTAGGGTCAATTCCTGGAATATCCTCATGTCTCCATGCGAACACGTCCTTTAGTTCTCTAAGGAATGCAATCAATTACTTTTGTTAGAGAAGTAGTTAACTTCGAGAAAATTTTATTGGTTCTTTTAGGCTTCTCATCATCAAGTACAATGGTCTATGTTTACTTCATACCCTATCCCTTAAGCAGATCTTCTTGCTCCCAAGGATCCAGCATGTCGATATAATAGTTGGTAGTCCTCTTCTGAACTTCCTGTTGGTCAGCAGAAGTTCTTTAACGTCCATCTGGTTGACATTCACTATGCCGACTCCATAATTAGTAGGAAACTTCACATACTGATGAACTATAGATGGTACTGCTTCCAACTTAGGGATGGCAACGGGTCTTGTCGAGTTGGGTTCGTGTCGAGTGATAAATGAATCATGTGGTAAATGGCTCCACCCATACATGATCGTTTACTAAACGGTTGGAAAAATTGAATTCGTACATGGTTTGTTTTCTTAGCGGGTGACACGACACAACCCGTTTTTACTCATTTAACTAAATGAACCATGTTAATTCATTTGACCTATCACGACTCATTTTCACTCGTTTACCCATTTCATTCTTTTCACTCATTAACCCGCTTCAGAAATTCAATGCTCAAGTTTAAATGTCAATTTTATTTTAATATGATGAAAATTAATGCAATGATATCATCCCAAATTAAATAAAAATTTGTTCAAAATCATCACTTCACAATACAACTATTACAATCCTAAATTGTCAAAATCCAAACAAAATCATCATGATAAGTAGCAACAAAACTATTCTTAAAAATCCAAACAAATTTTTCTGCATCTTCATCATATCAACGCGTTGCCTCCTTCATATCGTAGCTCCTCTAAGTTATCCTCAACATCATTCAAAATTGTTGCCTCAAATGACTCCATCTAAAAAAAATTTAAAAACATGTTTGAAAAAATTAGTATTTTGTGAATAAAATGTTAAAAAAATATTATTAATAATAACAAAACAGTGAGTTTTTAAGAATATTAATAATGTAAAAAAAATATTTTCGTTTTATACAAAAAAAAACTTAAAAATCTCAGTGATAAAAAATCCATAATCAACGGATTTATTTCAAGGAAATTATTATTCTATAAATAAAAAAAATCAGAGTAAGAGATCTGTAAATCGAAATTAATATTTTGCAAGTAATACTCTATAAACCAGAAATTAATATTATATAAAATCTAAGATTAAAGGTTTACATGTTACCGAAAAGAAATCTTGCCGCTGGTGAGGAATTGATGGTGAAGGTAGTCACTGGTGAGGAATCGACTATGGCCGATGGTGAATGTGGCCACTAATGAAGGCTAGCTATTGGTGAGGAGTCAACGGTGAGGGATGAAGGTTGGCCGCTCAGTTTGGTTTGGTGTGATGAGATGAATTAGAATAAGATTGAGAAATAAATTGGCATAAGAAAGTAAGGCTTTTAGTTAGGTTTATTTCTTATGCTAAAAATACAAAAATAACCCTCCTTTTACAGGTTAGGCGGGTCTAATGGGTCTAAACGAGTTACACGACCCGTTATTAATTCGTTTAATAAATGGGTTAGCGGGTCATAAATAGGTGTAATGAATATATACAAACCCGATTTGTTTTCTTAACGGGTCTGGCGGGTCCACCCGTTTATATCCCGAACTGGTTAACGCTATACCCAAACCCACTTAAAGCGTGCTGGTTTTGTGTCGGTGTAACGAGTCGTGTCGCAAATTCCCACCCCTATTCCAACTGCTTTATCCCCACTCTGTTGAGAATCATATTGTAGGATGAAGGGACATTTTTATCCAGTATAAAGAATCTAATTATCTCATTTCTGCTTGCTAGCCAAGTGCTGACCAAGACGTCCATCTTGATTGTCCTAGGGGGAAAATGTTTTCTCCTGAGAATCTAATGATGGTATTGTGATAAGGTTCAAATTTGTTATCTCGTAGCCCTCGACTGTGGAAATAGTTGTAAAACATGGCATATGTTAAACTCTCATGTGTATCAGGATTCTTTCTACTCTGCCATGATAAATCGGGCAAGTGATAACGAATGGGTCGTCATGAGGTTAAAGTACTCCGCTCAAATTATTCTTGGAGAATTGATCACTAATCTGTCCTTGTGAATTTTCTTGGGCCGAACATTTGTGTGCTCGAACATGTCAATTTGTTTAATGGAAAGACAGACTTTGGCTTCATTTAGATAAGCCTTTATCTCATCTATCTCATCTCCACTACCGGCTTCTCCTCCTACAATGAAATGATAGCCAAATAAAATCATTCCCACATCAACTTCTATCTCATTGGGTTTCTTCAGTAGGTCGAGGACTTCATTATAATCATTATCGCGAGCCCTTTTCTTATCATCTTTTCCTCGATAAGGTTACTCAAACCTTCTTCTGGTGTCCTGACCACCAGAAGAAGTTGGTGGTGGTGTGCCCACGATCTCTGTGAAAATCATAATACTTGGATTTGTCTCTCTTTTTGGGTGGCGACTTCAATTTCCCATGCCAGTTAAACTATTGATTGCCCCTAATATCCTCCAGCATATGATGGAAACCTTTGGTGAGTGGGGTATATTCATCATACTTCTTAATTTAATCAACCTTATTATATTTTTTATCTTTCGTGGTTGAATTCTTTTGGCTTTCAGTCTTCACCTATGGAGCTTTTTTAGCAGTCATTTCCTCATTAGCGTTCATGATCTTCCCAGCTTTGGCCATCAATTCTGTTATCGTCTTGGGATGATTTTTTGTCAACTCAGAGTAAAAGTCCTTTCTAAGCAACCCATTCATCAGTGATGTAATGACAGTCTTCTCTTCATAATCAATCACTTCTAGTTTTTAATTGTTAAAGCGAGTATGTCCTCCCGAGTAGTTTCTCTAGGTCTTTGATGAACGCTCAATATACGAGTAACACTCTTCACCGACTTTTCCCTAAAATAAAAGTTGTCGATAAACAAATCGTCCAATTATAAGAAGTTAAAAATTTTCCCTCAGGGTAAGTTGTTGTACCATATCTGGGCTAAGCCTATAATATAACTTGAGAATGCCCAACAATGCATCTCGTCGAAGTTAGAGTATATATCAACAACAAACTGATATTGTTCAATATAGAGGACTGGATTAGTCTTCCCATCATATCTAGGAGAAAATACAGGTGGCTTGAATTTATAAGGTGTGGGATAATTCATGATAGGCTGGATAAAAGGGGATCCTTTCACGAAACTCCTCTGTAACGGGTTCTTAGTTTTAGCCATTTTTTGAGTTGATTTTCTAGTCGTTGCATGGATCCTTTTTAGGAATGCTCTCCTGGTTTAGACTTGACTGAGGCATATTTTTTGGCTTAAATTTGCACATGTGTTGAGATCTCTTCCTAAAAATTGTACTCAGCATGCGCAAAGCCTCTTATGCTAGCCCTAGACCTTACGAATCATTCTTTGTGCTTACGAGATCGATCTGGCTCCCTGTGATAGGCTCTGGCCGCTCGAAGCCCCGGACAATCAAAGGCAGATGCCATACTTAGGCATTCTAACACATTGGATCTATTATTGGAGAAAGATCGACCATCGTAATAATCCATAGATCATGATGTTTTCCCCGGGTGGTAAGATTTATAACGAGAAGATATGGAGCTGATAATTCTCTTATTTCTGGTTGGTATAGGTGGCATGTCCCTTCGAGATGTCTTAGTAGTATACTTGTCTTGCAACATGCGATCCAATTGTCGAACTGACTCTTACATGACTTACTGTCCTTTAAGAAGGTTAGCTAAAATTCACTAAAGATATGCCACATTAGGAGGGGAATATGGATCTGGATTGTTACCTATAGTCGCAAGGCTGCTTTCTAGAACAGTTGTAATTACTTATAGAACTTCCAAGGTGAACAAGTGAATAAAATGGGAAAAGAACAATGACCAGCAGTCATTGATATACCAAGTATAGACTCATCCAAAAAGTGGACCCATTCGTCCAAGGCCGACAAGTACCAAAGCATTCAACAGAGTGAGTTATGACTCAGCCTCAGACTCAACATGGAATTCCTATTCCTCGGCCCATGCAGATCACCTGGCACCTCTTCCTCGATCGAGGACACAATTAATAACACCAATAACATGTCGTGACACTAGTAGCCGAGTATGAGTCCGTTGTCTCCGAAAGACGAGGGCCGACCAAATATAGTTCGGCATGACAGTCACCATATCATCAGTGGACCCAGCTTGATAACTCGACCTATCCTGGATAGTCGACAGCTGGATAGCTAACAGAGCGCATGGACGAGGGAAAGCGTGGAATAGTGCGTGTGGGCTACAAATCCCATGTGGACCAAACCGTTATAACTATATCACCCTTACACGTGAAGGAATATTTCATCATCATGACCCAAGTGTGACAATGATAGATGGCTCAGCCTCATTAGCTAAGAACATTTCACACATGCTTATTACATGCTTGGGGGGGGGGGGGGGTACATTACACCCCCCAAGCACTATATATACTTGTCTACTACATCTTTGTAAAGGACCTTAATTCGAAACCCTACTGAAACCCTGCACATTTCTTAGTGGAATTCATTCACACATATACACAGTGGCGTAGGCTTAGAGAGGTTGAACCACTAATATACTATCTTATCTCCTCTTTGCCTCACCTCCTTCTACATTTATGTATTTGGTTATACTTCATTATTATACTGGATTGAGCTCGCATATTAACATTGATTTGGTAATACCATTTCTGGTATTATCAATATGGCATCGTCTGTGCTAACGAAGTGTATCGTGTTCCTCCTCCTTATATAGCTTGCTATCACAAAATTCTCTGATGTTGACCGAGCTCCTCACAGGTGGACCTGTATCGCCATTAAAAGATCTCATGTTGAGCCTCTCAAGCTTTTCTATAGTTTTTAGCTCTTTCAGTACACCGGAGATATGGCCTTCGAACTGCCTCTGGGCATTGATCCAAGCTCTAGGAAAGCCCCAACTCCGTCAAAAATGGCTGAGATGGTAGCGACGTTTTTTTCTCATTGGCATCCAGTCAGCAAAATATCCCAAAGAAACTCGTCACATTTAGTCAGAATGTCCTGACAAGACCCATCGGTGCCGAATTTGAGATGATAGCTCCAACCACCAGAAAGGGCCTCCCAGATCCGACAGCCAGGGGACCACTTTAAGCTCTGTACAAATATCTCCCTCCTCAACAAAGACATAGAGATGTGGCCGACCCTAGGCGTTTAAACTTGTGGAGGCGAGGTCAAGAATACGAGGATGCCTAATATGATGAAGAAGATGATATGGAATGATGGGAGCCTTGTCGAATTTCTGGAGACACTATACGTCCGTTTTAGCCAGTCGAAGGCCGAGTCGAGACTGTCAACCACAGTCATCATCTTTGGATAGGCTAAGCTGAGGGTAGGCCTTTGATAGATTGGGCCTAGGAGGTTATTTGAGAATCCGTCTCTCCAGATCTCGAAGTATCGTTGGTTCTAGGAGGAATGATAGAAGTGACGATCATAGACCCTCATGAAGTTGAGAGGAGAAATAATGCGAGGTCAATAACTGACAAGAACGACTGATAGGGAACCCTTAGTGTGCCTAGCTGAGAGAGAAGGGGCTAGAGACAATGTTGTTCCGGATGAGGGAGAGATAGCAGCTGTGGCCGATAGGCCTTGGAATATTTCCATACAACGGTTTGAAAATAATATCAGGGATATACTAAAGACACTACACTAAAAAGGCCAAATTGTCACCTTTCAATCGGCCACCCTTGTCACGGTCATTGACCGCGATAAAAAAACAAGCATTTTTTTATCAAGGTCACTGACCGTGATAAGTCCGTGACAAAGTCTTGCCACGGCCAATGACCGTGCCAAGATTGTAAAGTTGTCACGGTAAAAAACTGTGATAGGTTCGTGACAACTTAATCAGTAAATAAATCCTTCCCTCTTCTTTTTTCCCACCGTTTTCACTTCCCCCTTATTTTCTGTCTCTAAGCGACTACTGTCTCTCTCTCTCTCTAAGCAATTTTTAGGTTTTCCTCTCTTTCTTTTTCCTTTGTATATATGTGTGTGTATATGTGTGTATGTGTGCGTGTGGTGGTGTGTGTGTGTGTGTACATGGGTGTGTGTGTGCGCACGCATGCGTGTACATAGGCGTGTGTGTGTGTGCACGCGCGTGTGTGTGGTGGGGGGAGGGGGCAGGGGTATGGGTGTGTGTGTGTGTGTGTGTGAAGGTGGGTGAGTGTGTGTTTACAGGTGTGTGTGTGTGTGTGTGTGTGTGTGTGTGTGTGCATGTGTATGTGGTGGGGGGGGAGGGGGGAGTGGTGGGGCAGGGTTTGGGGGGTGGGGAGGGGTTGGGTGATGGAGGGGGTGTGTGCGTGTGTTGAAATTAATGTGTAAATACCCAAATATATGTTGTACCCTTAAGTATAAATACCCAAATATTTTTGGCTAATACATAATGATTCTCCCCATGTTTAAGAGGCATAAAGTTCAATTTGAGATTTTTCTCACGGAATAGTCATAATAGGAATGGAATTGGGACTTATAATTATTAGATTTTGTTGTTTTGGAATTCAGAATTAAGTTTTTAAACATTTATATTACACCGTGAAAGTTGAAACGGACAAATTAATTAATAAAATATAGCTTTAATTGAAACTTTAATTGTATAGCTTTAATGATGATATATTTATAAGACGTGATGAAATGAATTAATTGAGTAGATGAATTAGAAGGAGTACGGAATACACATTTGTTGGTTTATTTTTGTTGTTGCCATTGGATTATAGTGGACCGATGTTGGGTTGGTAAATTTTGGAAGTGGAACGACCACTGGATTATTGTCCAAATGGGGGGGGGGGGGGAGTTTTCAACTTTTTTCTAAAATTAATTTGTGTCACGAACAATATAATATTAATTCATATATACAGTATGTTTCATTTATGATAATTAAATGAAACATACTTGAAATTACATATAGTGCGCATAGATACTAGCCTTCTAGTTCTTATGTGTACGCATTCAATAGCCCTTAAACCTGTTCGAGAGTCATTACCCCTGTAATGAGATCTCTCGAATTGTCCCGTTTGGAAAGTTTAGGAATGCATAATAATATTCTTAGTGGCTTAAACTTGTTAATTTTGGAAGAAGTTCTGCAGTCGTATCCTAATGTTATCTGTTTACATACTAGATCGACAAGTGTGATTGTTATTTCAATTGATCAATTGAAATGACACTCACATTTTCCAATCTATGTCGTGCACTTAGAGAACTATGGGGATATGCTGTCGAATTTTTCCCAAATCATAACAATGTGCATGAGCTGTTAAGTATATTACAGAAATATGCGGTCTTAAATGGGATAAGACCACTCACCCTTTAGAGGAGATGGAGGAAATTGAAATTTCTATATTAATTAAATTTGAATTTGAAATTTAAAAATCGAATATAAATAAGACATAATTAAATGAAACATACTATAAATCTAAGTTTTGTTTATACTAATCCAGGAATATACACTTCTTACCTTTAATAGGTGATTAGTTGTGGTAGCTATGATGGGATATCCTAAATACAAAGAGTGGATGGGTGAGACAAATAGAATGGGGAATGTGTTTCGCAGAGGTGCTAATAAATTTGTGAAATACGCAAAAAGATGTCATAATGATGAAGAGTTTCCGTGTCTGTGTGCTAGGTGTAAGAATGGTAAGGCGTTTGAGTGAAAAACAGTTGAACTACATTTGTTAAGATGGGGTATGCAAGATAATTATTGATTTTGGAGTTTTCATGGGGAATTGAAAGTTGCTTTTATCCCCGAGTGGCCTTCACAACAACCTTTAACAAGTAGGATAGATGTAAAAGGGGATGACGTAGATCATAATATGTTAGAGGATTTAGTTGATGACGTGTATGGAATTAATGAAGTGGAAGAGAATGAGGTCACTGACGATGTACAAGGTTCAGGTGCTCATGAAGATATCAGGATAAAACTTGACGATGACTACCAAGGTTTAAAATTTAAGGCGACCCAATCTTTATACTCTGGCTGTGAGAAAGTTCAAACTACTTTACATGCCATAGTTGGTTTGCATAGTTTGAATACCGAATACGGTTTGTCTAGCAATAGCGTGACAGTAATTCTGAATTGGGTCAAGGGCTTTCTACCCAAGCATAATACACTTCCAAATAGTTATCATGTTATGAAGAATAGTTTGAAAGGTTTGGGAATGAAGTATAAATCGATTCATGCTTGTGTGTATGACTGCATACTATATCTAAAGGAGTATGAAAATCTCGATCGGCGTCCGATGAAACTAGATATGTTCAATCTACTGGCAAGGAAGGCAAAAGCTCAAAAGTGCCTCAAAAAGTGTTGAAATATTTTCCCGTTGGGCCTAGATTAAAGCAGTTTTTCACTATACCATGGATAGTGGAGGTAATGACTTGGCATGCTAGAGATGAAGTAGGCGATAATCGCATGCGTCGTCCTATTGATTCTACAAATTGGAGGAGGATGAGTTACGAGTATCCCATTTTTTTCTCGAGAACAGTGTAACATTCGTTTGGCTATATCAACAGATGGTTTCAATCCATTTGGAAATCTAAGAACCAATCAGAGTGTATGGCCAGTGATCCTAGCCCCACTCAACCTCCCTCCTTCACAGTGTATGAGAACTGAATTTTCTATGTTGTCTTTGATAATACTCGGGCCAAAGGCACTAAGTGATGACATCGATATCTACCTAACTCCTTTTTGTAGAAGAATTAAATGAGTTGTGGGAAGAGGGTGTGAAAGCATTTGAATCTTTTAGAAAAGAAGAGTTTATGCTGAAAGCTATGTTGATGTGGGAAATTCATGATTTTCCATCTTATGGGACATTATCCGGTTGTGTAGTACATGGTTATTTGGGGTTTCCTATTTATGGAGAGGAGATTAAATCTCTTCATCTCCCTGATAGCTCCAAAAGGTCTACCATTGCCATATGAGGTTTTTACCCCCCCCCCCTCATAGTTTCATATTTGAGAAAGGTTCGAATTTTTTATCGGGCGAGGTTGAACATAGGCTACCGCTGAGAAAACTTTCAGGTTCAGAAATTGAAAGTAAATCTTTTGATTGTGGCCCTAATATGCCAGGCAAAAATCCTAAATTTGAGAATGTCAAGCATAAGAAGACCCCAACTGGGAATAAAACTGAGACAAGAAAAGCATGGCCCAGGAGGTTAATTTTATTTGACTTTCCTTATTGGAAGAATAACCCGGTGCGCCATGTATTGGATGTGATTCATGCAGAGAAGAACATCGTTAAACATATTGTGGGCACATGACTTGGGGGAGTCATTCAAAGGATGGACAAAATGCACGAAAATATCTTAAACCTTTGAAACTTAAGCCACAATATGCTTGATGACTGGGGAAAGGAATGTGATTTTAGATACAATATATAATTTGAATGTTCCATCTAATTTTTCGTCCAGCTTGCAAAGGATTGTGAATTATGCTACCCATGATTTACATAAGTGTAAGTCCCACGATTGCATGTGATCATGCAATTGGTTCCTCTATTATTTAAGCACTGTTTCTCCAAGCACAAGGATTTGCGAAGGTCTATTATGAAAATTAGTATCTGCTTCTCACTTTTGTGTGAGAAGGTAGTCAATCGAGAACATATAGTGGCTGCAAAATTTTCGGTGACCGAAGCTATTTGTGTATTGGAGAAGTACTTTCCCCCATCATTCTTTGACATAAGTGTTCACTTGTTGGTATACCTATGCGATGAGGCACTTCTTTGCGCTCCAATTAGATATTGGTGGATGTATCCGTTTGAAAGATTGATGAAAGTTTTCAAAGATTACGTCAAGAATACACGATACATTGCAAGATCAATTGCATAGGGATACATCACCGTGGAGTCATCAATCTATACTCGGGAATATATGCCTGACTCGACCAGCGTTTATGACATTAATGAGTTCATCGATGAGGGTGGTCATGTGATGGGCAAATGAGTGAAATTAACGAGTTTGCAATATGAACAAATATCTCGTTATCTATTTGACACACATGAATATGTCGAAGAATGGAAAAAGTAAGATTAAATTATTTTAAGTTTTACATTATTTTAGATTATTTTATACATGATTAATTTTGTAATACGTTCGTCACATTAATTTTATGCAGGAAATATGAAGCATGTGAGAACAATAAAAGACAAAAAACAATAGCACAATCAGACAGCAAATTTAGGTTGTGGTTGTCACATGAGGTAATTATAATGAAAATGGTTGTTATATAACGTTGCATTAAAATAAAACTTTACAACTAACCTAATTAACTTATCTATATTCTCATCTCTTAAAGGCGGGTGATGCGACATCAAGGCTTGCTCGTCTAGCCACTGGACCCTTATTCATGGCACAAGAGTAAAAAAAGTATCGATTAAACGATTACGTATTCGGTGGAAGGGTGTACGAGGAAAGTACAAATGTACAGAACTCGGGCATTTCATACAAGGCTCTTACTTTCTTTCGAGCGAGCGTAAAAGATAAAAACCTCGTTGAAGTTGAAATGACTTACTATGGTGTAATTCGAAATATATTTGAATTGGACTATGTTAGCTTCAAAGAGGTTATTTTTTACTGTTATTAGGTAAGAGTTGAGGATAAAAATGCTTGTAAAGTTAATCCTGGCACCAATTTGATCATGATTGACTTGTCCAAGTTGAAGAGAAACGAACATGTGAGCGATAAGACGTTTGTTTGTGCATTTCAAAAGGTCAAGCAAGTGTTTTACTCGGAGTATATCAACGAGTCATGGTCAATCATCCTACATGAGCCAAGGCGTTTAAATAGTAGTGTGGATGACTTGGCTACTCCTATCGAATATCAATCCATTTTTTATGATAACCCGAATTTGAAACAATTTTTTGATTTGTAATAAGTATTCCAATTATAGAAAAATAGTTTAATGATTTTATCAGACATCAGTTTACTGCTTTTAAATCATTTGTACTTGATCATTTTCTCTCTTTCTCTCTTTCCTTTGTATATGTGTGTGTGTTTGTGTGTGCAGGTGTGTGTGGGGGGGGGGGGGAGTTTTCAACTATTTTCTAAAATTATGTGTGTATCTCTCTTTCTCTCTTTCCTTTGTATATGTGTGTATCTCTCTTTCTCTCTTTCCTTTGGATTTGTACTAATAACAACAGTTTTTACAGAAAATGTCTCCTTTAGGGATTAAGGCAAGGATGATGACGATGATGTCTTCTTAAGGTCTCAAATATAGCGGAGGTAATAAGGGATCCTCGGCCCCTAGGCTCTCCAAATGGGGAAAATTGGAAATGGTCGTCGAGAATAAAACAGGCTTATTAAATACATCCCTCCAGCTGGTGAAGACGACAATCGTCCCGGGGTACACCAGTTGGAGGGAGGTGCCAAATGAGCTTAAGTTAGCTATTTGGGAGGCACTACAGGTAATGTATTTATATCTCAATTTCAATTTTAATTTCAATTTCAATTTCAATTTATATTTTTATTTATATTTATTCGTGACTAACACTTACATTATTTTTGTTTTGTATTTGTTTCACAGGAACAATTGAGCCTACCCCCAGAATTCCGCGATTTTGTGTTAGAGAAGTTTAGGGAGAAACACAAGACATGGAAGAAGAATTTGCGAGTACAGTACTTTGGGAAGACTCGGGACTCTATTATCAGAATGCGTGAGTTTGTCCCATCGAAGGAGCTGATCGCATTGGCACATTGGCAAAAGTTTATTAAGAATGAGATCGAGGAGAGACAATTAGCATCTCTCCAATCGGGGAGGAAAATCGAGCAAAAAAGACAGATGTGCCCTACTCCGACCAGACGCCTTATGCCGACGTGGAGCATAGGATGGTAAGTTTTTATTTTTCTATAATTATAGAAATATGTTATTCTGCATTTTTTTACTTTGTGTTACTTACTAATTTTGCATTATTCTATTTCAGGGGACGGGGAGTGGCCCTGGGGGTAGGCCACATAGGCTCGATGCCTATGTGGAAATTCAGATGAAGAAGGGCAAGGATAATGAGGTGTTCCCGAGTGTCGCAGCTACGATTGTAAGTAATCCAACAGTTTCATTTTTGTTAATTATGTTATAATTTTTTTGTTTACTTATTTAACTAATCGTGTGCTTTTTTTCGTTATAAGAAAAGCTTAAGGAAGTGCATGAGTCGCGGTCTGATGTCGAAAATACATCTTTGTCCACGGACGCACTCAACCAAGTGCTTGGCGCTGATGGCAAGGGGAGGACTAGGGGTGAGCTCGCGGGTGAGAAAATCTATGATCATCGAAATAGAGACGAGCAATATCGGGTTGGATCGTCAGGTGGACACGCATGACACGAAGCTGTCAAGGTTGGAGGCGACGGTCCTAGATATGTACGCATTCATGAAGCGTCAGTTGGGCAGAAAAGGCAAGGGAAAGGGGAAGGAGAGGGTGGTGGAGGGGGAGGTGGAGGAGGACGAGGACGAGGACGTGGATATCGCTTCTTCATCGTCGATACACGTGAACTCACCGCTTGGTGATCAAGTCCCCTACTTATCTCTCTTCAACGGCCTATATCAATAATCAGTTGGCCGAGCATGTTTTTACGAGACATATATGATGGGCAGCGAATAGCGAGGGGGTTGATGGACCCGAATACCGTCACGGGTATGCCGGTTCAAGGATGCAACCTTAAAAACATCGAGGCCAAGGTGCTCTTCACGTGTGTGATACCCAAAAAGGAGAACTCCGCATTATAGTTGCGCGAACAATGTGGCGTGACGCATATTGAGGGGTGTCTCAATGCGTATATCATGTTTCCTTCCTTCCTCCTTGAACCTACCACAGACATTATGTCGTGACATTATTTGTATCTATTTTTATTTGGACACATGGATTATATTCGAATTATTTTGATTTGTTACATTTTGGTTTGGATATGGATTGTATTTTTATTTTATTTGGATATGGAAATATATATGCAATGAATTAGTGCATTCTTTCTATTTTATTTGGATATATGCTATTTGAACAACTACAAATATATTGCTGGGCAGTGGTAGTGGCCAAATTGCCTATTAATTTTTTTTTAAATTCTGCCCAGATTTATCACGATCATTGATCGTGACAAGTCCGTGACAAATAAAACTTGTCACAATCATTGACCGTGATAATGTTTTAAAGGTTGTCACGCATTTTTCACGGTCTTTGACCATGAAAAATCTTGTCAAGGTCAAAGACCGTGACAGGACCATAATAATTCTAGCAAACTTGTCACGGTCAATGACCATGACAAGTTCGTGAAAATAAAGGTTGTCACCCTCAAACTTATCACGGTCATTGAATTTGACAAGTTAGACTTGTCACGATCAATGACCGTGACAATTCGACAGATTTGTTGTAGTGAGAGCCGAGGCCCCATGCAGAAGGGCTACACTAAAGGCTCCCCTTTTGTCATAAAGATTCAAAGTTATCCAACCCCGACTAAGTTCAAGCCACATGTAGTTACACCGAGATACGAAGGGAGCACTAACCCCATCCATCATGTTGAGATGTATCAATCTGCAGCCAATATCTACTCAGTCTCGGATGAGATGAGATGCCGGGTCTTCTCCAGCACACTTATGGGAGCTGCTCATGTGTGGTTCACCTCTCTCCCTAAAATTTTTATTGAAAATTTCATGAAATTGGCAGATAGATTTATACATAATTTTTCCTTTAAAGTGAGGCCCAGGAAGAAGACGACACACCTGATTTATGTTAAGTAGGGAAAGAAAAAGACTTTAAGGGATTACATAACACACTTTAACAAGGAGAAATTAGAGGTTGAAGACTATGAAAAGAGTATTGCTATGACCGCCTTGATGGGAAGATTGAAAAAAAGGGAATCTCCTCTAGAAGCTAGCTAAGGATCCTCAAAAAACCATGGTTGAATACCTGGATATGACTGAGAAGGTCATGACTGTGAAGGAGGAAATGGATGCCAAGGGAGACGATGAGAAGGGAGAAAGCAATGGAAGTACGTTTCAGAAGTCTAAAGGTAAAGACGACAATAAGAGGTTGGCGGATGGCAAGTTCGCCAACTACACCCCACTAACGGTCAACTCATATCAAATCCTGAATGAGATCAAGAATGATCAATATCTTAGGTGGACTGAGAAGTTGAAAGCCCCTCCTCATAAGAGGTACAAAAGCAAATGGTGAGAATTCCACAAAGACTATAGCCATACCACTGACAAATGCTTTACACTGAAAGATGAAATAAAAAAAATGCTGAAGCAAGGGAAAATGATAAAGTACATTAATAAGAGGGGTGGCCGAGATGACACTCGAAAGAGAGAGACGACAGGTGTAAATCTGATGATTTAGTGAATAACGATGATGATGCATCAAATAATGATGAAGAGGTAAAAGATAACTGATCCTAAGGGTCGACTGCATAGTATTTTTCACGATGTGAAATGATATGTAATGGTTTAGCCGGTGGTGGTAAAAAGATAGTCGATCATAAGGATCATATTGCAGAAGCGAAAGCTCTTCCTAAATCCGAGGTAGTCAATTTGGTCGTTGTTTATTCAAATCCAGAAAAGAGAAAGAAGGTAGACATAAACACTCTGATAGTTGGATTTTTAATGTTGGATTTTAAGGGGATCTGCTGATCACAACTAGAGTATATCGGTATAAAGTCCCTATCATATTGGTTGATGGTGGCAGCTCAGCCGATGTAATGTTATGGGAGTGCTTTAAAGGCTTCAGATTAAGCAAGAAGAGTATCATCAGCCACTAATTAGCTTTAGTGGAGAGAAAATCCACCTTCTTGGTATTTATGAAACTGATCTTAGAAGGGGGGACACTTGGCTGAAATGTCTCACAAGAAAGATCACTTTTTTCATTATTGACGAGAACATCTACTAAGCCTACAACATAATTATAGGATGAGTAGCCCTCAAAGAGGTTAAGGTTGTACCTTTAACAGTTCACCAAATGATAAAATTCCCGACTCCTTATGGAGTAGGGGAAGTTCAAAGTGACCAGGTTGAGGCATGTGAATGCTACTTCAATTCGGTCGAGGAAAGAGAGTCGAATAAGAGGGCCATCACTACCTACAACATAGACACTCTCGACCCTAGGGATGAAACGAAGCTGAAAAAGGGTGAAGTGGCTGAGGAGGTAGAATCCATTGTCCTCAATGAGGACAATCTAGAAAAAATAGTCCAATTCGAGTTATCCCTGAAGAAAGAGATCAAAGTAGAGTTGATATATTGTTGAGAAAGAGGCAGAGCATTTTTTCTTAGAGTCACGAAGATATGCCCCAGAGATCCTCTGCTACAGATTAAACATGGATGGGGAAGTTAAACCAGTACGATAAATATGAAGGATCTACTCCAGGGAGAAATGCGAGGTGATAAAAGACGAGGTGGGGAAGTTGGAGAAGGCCGACTTCATCAGAGAAATTATCTACCCACAGTGGTTAGTCAATGTTGTCACTGTGCCAAAGGGAAATGGCAATTGGAGATTGTGTGTTAATTTCACAGATCTGGATAAGTCATGCCCCAAGGATAAATTTCCCCTCCCAATAATAGATCAGATGGTAGATGCCACGGACGGGCATAAACTTTTGACTTTTATGGATGCCTACTTAGGTTACAATCAAATATTTATGGACCCAACCGATATCGAAAAGACCTATTTCATCACGAACAAAGGTATATATTACTACTAGGTAATGCCCTTCATCCTCAAGAACTCCGGGGCTATATACCAAAGGCTGGTGAAAAAAATCTTCGAGGGTCAGATAGGCAAGACTATGGAGGTATACATGGATGACATGTTCACCAAGACTCTCACGTCCGATATGCACATGTCCAACCAAAAACACACTTGCAATACGATGGACAAACATAAAATGGAACTAAATCCTTCAAAGTCTGTCTTCGGTGTCGGGACATGTAAGTTTTGGGGTTTTATTGTCAATTATAGAGTGATAGAGGCTAACCTAGAAAACATCAAAGCCTTAGTGGATATGAAGACTCCTAAGACCATAAAATATGTCCAGAGGTTGATTGGGCGAGTTGCAGTGTTTAATAAATTTGTATCAAGGGAAATAAATAAGTGTCCACCCTTCTTTAAGGTTCTGAGAAAAGCTTTTGAGTGGAGCAAGGAGTGTGAGTGGGTCTTTTAGGAGTTGAAAGTCTACCTCGACTCCCCACTCTTGTTGTCAAGACTTATCCAAAGAGAAAATTATATTTGTACCTGGCCATGTCTGAGTCGGCAATCAGTGCAGTAATTATGAGAGATAATGAGGGTATCCAAAAGCCACTCTATTTTAACAACAAGGCTCTTCCACGGGCTAATAAGAGGTATCCAAAAATAGAAAAATTAACTTATGCTGTCATTCATAAATCCAGGAAGATAATACCCTACTTCCAAGAACATACAATGGTCATCCTAACAGACTCCCCTATTACGCAGGTTATTAATAAACCCGTGAAATTGGTTAGGTTGATGGACTGGTCTATAGAGTTAGAAGAATTCGACATCATCTATCAGTCGAGAACGACCATCAAGGAGTAGAATTTGGATGATTTTATAGTGGAGTTCACATGGGATGAGGCTGATGCAGAGAAGATTGTTGATCCAGCAAATGAGCCAAAAAGAGCATGTCCCTCCTTATTTGAGGCTGAGATGAGTACGGCCAGAATAATAGAGGTCGAGAATGAAGAAGGAAGATTTATATTCAAGAATGGAGCATTAGAGGAGGGAAACTTATCTAGATAAGGAACTGTGTGAAGCCTTTTTATTGACGATTCTTTCTGCGAGGTTGGGAGTGGATCTAGCCTGAGAGCTCTAGACGGAACTGATATAGAGTATGCGTTGCGATTCAAGTTCAAGGCATCCAATAATTAATATAAGTATGATGACCTTTTCATCATTCTCTCCCTTGCCAAATCACTTAATGTAAGTTAGTTAGTAGTCCACAATGATTCTAGACTAGTAGTAAACTAGGTCCTAGCAGCGTACAAGGCTAAAGATGAAAGGATGGCCAAGTATCTATCCAGGATAAAATAAATGCTGAAGCAATTCAATTTGATAAAGCTCACAAGGATCCCTCAGCTAGACAATGGCCGAGTCGATGCATTGGCGAGATCGACATTAGCAACCAAAACCGAGATAAAAAGGTCGGTGCCTATCGAGATTCTACATCGACCGACCATCGAAGAAGACAACACAATTGAATTATACTTAAGCCTTGAGAGAGGATAATCTTGGATGGATACTCTCAACCAATATATAAAGGACGGTGAAATACCAGACTCAAAGTTGTAAAGAAAGAAACTCAGGTACAAAGGCGCTAAATTCTCAGTCATTGGGAATGTTTTATACAAGAGAGGATTTATCCTCCCTCTACCCTAATGTCTCCAATGTGTCTATTCGATAGAGGTAGAGTACATTTTGAAGGATATACATGAAGGTTACTACTCCAGTCATATAGGAGGGAGATCCTTGGCAAACAGGGTGGTCACCTAGGGGTATTGGTGGCCAACCTTAACTAAGGATGCGACCAGTTATGTCAAGAGATGTGACAAGTGTCATAGGTTTGCCAGGATCCCTCACCAGACTCATCAACCTTTATCTTCTATTACTTCTCCCTGTCCGTTTGTTGTTGGGGATTGATTTGGTAGGACCCTTTCCTAGGGCAACTAGAAACTACAAATACCTTATGGTGGTAATTGACTACTTCTCAAAGTGGGTTAAAGTAGAGGCCATGATCAGCATCACTGAGATGAATACCTTTAAGTTTATTTAGAGGAACATCATTTGAAGATATGATATACCTTATACCCCCATCTCAGATAATGGAAAGCAGTTCAAGAACGATTCATTAAAAGCCTACTATAAGAGGGTCGGCATCAAGTAGTTTTTCTCAACTCTAGGACGACCTTAAGAAAATGGTCAAACATAGGTGAATAATAGAACCATATTGGATGGGATAAAGAAGAAGTTGGAAGATGCCAAGAGTATTTGGATCAATGAAGTGCATGATGTCCTATGGGCCTACAAGATGACAGAGAGAACTCCGACAGTCAAAACCCCTTTCATGCTTGCCTATAGCTCAAAGGTAGTGATTCTAATAGAAATTGGTTTGCCAAGCCAAAAGGTTCATACCCGTGACCCAGAAGAAAATGCTAAAGAGAGGAGGTTAAATCTAGACCTCATTAAAGAGAGGTGAGAAGACGTAAAAATAAGGCAAGCAGCCTATCAGCAGAGAACTACCAGATTTTATAACAAAAGAGTGAAGGCTAGGACATTAGCAATAGATACTTGGTTTTGAAAAAAAGTTATCAGAAGACAAATAAACTTCATCTTAATTAGAATGGTCCCTAGAGGGTAACAAAAGAGGTAGTTTCTGGCACATATCTGCTCGAGAATTTGAAGGGAGAGCCATTCTCCAATCCTTGGAATGTCGATCATCTAAAGAAGTATTATCAGTAGGGCATTATATATGTTTCCTCTATAATTGTATTATTGTATGAGAAGAAAAGTTATGAATGAAAATTTCAAGTGTTCTCTCATATTTTTGTTGTATGAGTAGTTTATATGGTATGTTTCAGTTCATCCTAAGCTGTGGAACATCACTTATGTGGTGAAGTAGCATTACCTTGCTCTCTGTGACATTACAATACGTATGGGGATAACCTCATCCATGGATTCTCAATTTCATCGAGAGGGGTGATAATAACTTAACATCATTAATTTGGTGAAAAAACTCTCTCGGTCGAGACGACAGTGTAGGACGAGGTAACACTCGTCCACACACTCTCAAAACGACGAGAGAGGACTTGTGATATAACACCATAATTTGGTGAATTCAAATTCAAAAATCATTTCATTATGATTTATCTTAACATCATTGATTTGGTAAAAAATACTCTCTCGTCGAGATGATAGTGTTGGACGGGTATCTCTTCTCCATACACTCTCAAAACGATGAGAGGGGACTTGTGATATAACACCATAATTTGGTGAATTCAAATTCAAAAATCATTTCATTATGTTTTATCTTAACATCATTGATTTGGTGAAAAAACTCTCTCGATCGAGACGACAGTGTAGGAAGGGGTATCTCTTGTCCATATGCTCTCAAAACGATAAGAGAGGACTTCAAATTATGAAAAATCATTATCTTAATTACAATAATATCGACTAAGGATAGGAAGAGATACATTATTTGATTTGGTGATCTCCTATTCAAAATAATTTAATTATGGTTACTTATAAACACCATTAACTTGGCGACTCAAATTTGTTTAATCATTTTGAATGGTTAATTGAACCATCGTCCGAGGGATAAATAAATGTAAATGTACACATTTATTCAGGAAAAAGTGAAAGAAAAGCTCAAGTAGGAGCCAACACTTCAATTCCTCATTTCATTCAAGAAAAAATGATGTTCAAATACAAATCATTATCAAGAGATTAATTGTTCAGAACAAAAATTAGTTACAAAGTAAAAAGGGGTATCGACCACAGACGACCACCCTAGACAGTTGGCTCCATATTGGCATTCACTCCATTAGCAGCATCCGTTTTGGTAGGGCCGACCTCACTAACAGTTTGAGCATTTGGATTTACATCTTTAACCTCAACTGAGACTTCGTCCATTGTTTTTTCTCCTTTGGCTCAGTGCAAGGACTCAACATATTCCAGAGCCGACTCCATGAAATGATCTTCCATGTTGGGAGACTCTGGCTCAGTGCTGATAGACAAGACGACTTTAATAAATTTTGTGACCATCCACCGACAAGCCATATTGAGTCCCCATTCAAAATACTCCATGCTGAAGCCAAGTAAATTATCATATGTCTTTTCAGCTTTGATAACCTCGTCTTGGATCTTCTGAATAACTTCGGATGAAAGCGCCTCATCCTTGGCTTTCTGGATGGCCATAACAAGCTCTGTGGCATGATTGGTAACTTTATTTTTCAGAGTAGTCAGCTCTCCATCCTTCTTCTTTAGATTCTCGGCATAATCAAGCTTAAGTGTATCCAGAGTCCTCTTATATTCCTCTCGACGCTCACTATGCCTCTTTTTCAGGTCGGCCAAATATTGGATGGCCTTCTCACCCTCTTAGAACTTTGATAAGTTCTCAGTGGACCATTTATTGATAGAGGCAAGAGCACACGCGGACTGCAAAAGTTATGAATATATAAAGATCAGAATAAGACGAGAAAACAGATTGAATAAGACAAGATTCAAATATAATACGAGGTTGATACCTGTGCCAGATGATGAAAGCCGAAGTCCAAGGTCTTCAGGGAAGGCCTTTTTTCCCAAGAATTCAAGGTCTCCCTTAGAAGGGAAAGAAAGAAAAACAACTTTAGACCTCCACATAGATGGGATTGATTTAGGGCTGGTCTAGAGTTGAGCTAAGTTGGTTGCCCAAAAAATTTCAAAGGCGTCACCTAAAGACGAGCTAGGTTCTGATGATCCCACCTGACGTGGACTGAGTAGGTGGATTATGCCTCAGCCTCTGACCACGGTGAGTGTCAGAGGGAATAGTAATTTATTTTCTTTTATGGCCAACTTGGGGTTGGATTGGCCCTCCGACGATAGACTTCTTTAGAGGATTTTTACCCCCTTTCTTTAAAATATATTTTAGGATGAGGACCATCATATTCCAAAAGTTTTCCAAGATATGTGTAGGGAGATCTGCAAAGAAGAACAAAAATTAACAACAATAAAAAATAAAGACAGGATAAGACTTCGGAATGAAAAAGTTCAGTTACTCACATATCTCGGCTGGGGGTCAACCTCCAAGCCAGCCTTCTCCAAAAAGCACGAGTCATAATATCCTCAAATTTAGGAAGGGAACCTTCCTTACCTTGGCTCTTCCAATACTAAAGCCTCTCCCGATCGACAACGCTGAGGTCGGGGTCCAATTTGGCAGACATAAAGGGCTGGCCCTGGCTCAAGGAACTATCGGGTCATCCTCAGATTGTAAGGACAAAATTTCTAATTTCCATTGTAAGTATTTGACTTATTCCCGGAATAAAACATTGTATGGACAAAATTTCCAATTGAGTCCATTGTCAGTATTTGACTGATTCCTGGAACAAAACATTGTTTTTGAGTCATCGATAGATTTTTATTGTCACCATCCCACACAGTCTATGACATAAAGTTTATCAAAGACATGGCGGCCAATCTTTAAAGATAAATCATGCCGAGATTATTTTGGTGCACCTTTCACTTCTGCATTGCATTCCGATCTCTCAGTTATGATTGCGTAATGTTTATGGGACTCAAAAAATGTTTTTAGGATGTTATTTTTTATTTCAAAATGTTTTTAAAATGTTTAATGTCGTTTATTCTAAGGTAAAGATTGTTTAGAGTTGTGTATAACACAAACTCTTGAGTTTCATGGTTCAAACAACATTACAGGTCGTTCAAGCGAGATGTACATGTCATTCGAACAACATGCCCATTTCGTTCAAGCGACATGCACATTAATTTTGAACGATGCGCCGACTTAAGTTTATTATTTAAAGAATATTTTACTCAGAATTTTGTAAGTTGCTGAATCGGAAAATCAACATCATAGATGTGGCCAAGCTGCATCGGTGGACACCGAGACATACATGGACGCGTTTGTTGTGGATGAGCATCATAGAAGGACTTTTGCGTGGGCACTGTGTAGGAGTGATTGAAGGATTAGAGGAGCCTCAAGACTTATGGGAGATCGCGTCGTTGAGTAAGTCTATCATCTGTACTTTGCAATACCATATCATAGTGATGGTATGGCTTGGGTCGTCCGAGGTTTTTTCCCTTAGTGGTTTCCTCATACATCTGACGTCGCATTTATGAACTTATTCATTTTACTTGCTTTAATTACCTAGATGCATGTTTAGGATTAATCACAATAAAATTGGGCTTAACTATAATCGTTTCACACACTCGGTGCGGTTTAAAATTTGGAAAAGTTTTTTTTTTCAAAAAGAAAGTTGGTTTTAAAATCCTCAACACACATTCGAAAGAAAAGGGGGCTTACAAATTGGTATCAGATATAGAAATGTATTTTTTTATTATTTTGATCCCTTGTGTTTTTAAGGATGAATTTTGAAAACTATGAAGTTTTAGAGCTCCTATTTTTTATAGCACTAACTATGGTTATTGGAATATTTGAATGATAAGTGCTTTGAAATCAATTGATGAGCGTGTGTGGTTAGCAGTCACAAAGGGTTGGACTCCACCGGTTACACGAGAGGGTGAGACCACTACTTTAAAACCCTTTGAGTCATGGACTGAAGTCAAACATAGACTTGCCATTTACAACACTAAAGGTCTTCATGTTATTTCCTCACATGTCACACCAAAAGAGTATAATAGAATCACAACGTGTGAAACTTCGAAAGTTTCTTGGGATTGCTTGCACTTACTCACAAGGGTACTAGCACGGTTAGGGCGTCTAAACTTCAAAATATCACTACACAATTTGAAACGATTAAGATGTTAGAGAGTGAGTCGTTTGATGAGTTTTATGTTAGGTTGCCCAATATTGTTTACTCATTGTTTAACTTGGGAAAGAAAATACTCGACAACTAAATCATAAAGAAAATCTTAAGGCCATTGCCGAGTAGGTTTGATGCAAAAGTGACCGTTTTGAACTCCTTGGGTATGCTCAATTTGAAAAAACTTGAAGAGATTGTAGGTGATTTACAAACCTATGAACTCGATATGTTTACCTCCAAGAAAGTGCCAAAGAAAGAAAAAGGCATTTCTTTGAAAGCATGGAAGGAGGAAACTAAAGTTTTGAATGATGACTCTGATTCCAATTTTGAGGATGTAGCCTTGTTGGGAAAGAAGTTCAAAAATTTTCTTAAGTTCCAAAAGAAATCTAAAGATGCCAAAAGACTTGAAAAATTCAAGAACAATAAGGTAGATACCACCCTTAAGGATAAGAGTGGGAATGTCAAGAGAGTTTAGTCGGATAGGTTTCTAAGTGTCCCACTAGACTTAGGAATAAGGGCAAGAAATCTATGTCATATAATTCCACCTTAAGTGATAGTGAACCGAAAAAGGGAGAGTGTTCCCCTAGTGAGCATAACTTTATTGTGTTCATGGTATATGATGTGAGCAACGACGATAAATCTTCCCATGAAGATTGTCATGCAGATGACACTTTTGAGGCCGTTGAGTGTGAATCCCAAGTGAGTGAGGGTAACGCTACTGAATTGGAGGAGATTTACGTAAGAGAGTTGCAAGTTGCCTTTGGTTAATTGTAGGCGAAAGCGATAAATGTCAAAAAGGTAAACTTGAAATTACAAGCTAAGTTGAATGAGCATGCCATAGAAAATAATAATTCTTTGATTAAGGATCTTAGGGCACGGGAGAAGACTCTTAGGGAGAAGCTAGAATATGTTGAGAAAGAGAGAGATAGTCTTCGTGGTTTGATGGAGGAATTAAAGAAGGAGATTCTAGAGTTTGAGAGGTGTAGGCATTTGCTTGATCTAGGATTAGTGAGTTAGAGGAGAGATTAAAAGACTCGAGTAAGGTGAAAGTTGATATGAAGGGTAGATCGAAAAATTTATATTGGATGTTCGGGACCGTCCAAATCAAGGGAGATAGGTTTAATATAGGCTATGATGATATAGTTGCTCCCATTCCTGATGCGAATACCAATCGTGTGAGAGATCCCACTAGGAAGATAAGGAAAGGTCGACATTTTTGTAATCATTCCCACTGTGTTTACACTTACACTCATTACGGTAGGAAAGGTCACCTTAGACATTTTTGCTATGACCTTAGGAATACTCCTAGGAAGTTAAGGAATAAAGTCGTTTTGGCTCCCAAAACTTACATGGATCATTTCACACCTACTTGGGTTAGGAAATCAGGCTAAGAGGCTTTAGGAATTAAACTTCATGGTTCTTGTTTGGTTGCACTTGATTATTCCCATGTTAAATCTAAAGGATGATTGTGTTTTCATGTTTGTCATACGCTAGTGTTTGCATCATGATTTATATCTTGCTAGTGTTATGATATGTTTATCTTTTGTCATATAATTTTAATTTATTTGAGTCTCATTTGAAAAATAGAAAAATATTTTTTTGGGGTCAAAAATAATTTTAAGAAAAACACAAAAGATTTTCGATTTATTTTTGTGTCGTGAGTGTTTCATGTTTGATATGTCATATTAGTGTGCTTGGACCCCCATCATTACATTATCCATGTGGCTAGGACATTTGGTCATAATTATTAATGCGTTCAATGATCTTAACCATTGTCTTAATAGGGTTATTTTAAAGTTGATATGCATTTGAATTCAACTTCATATATATGCCATCTTTGCACACGCACGAGTCTATATGAATGTTTGACATCTCATGCATATTTGAGTTTGGTGAGACGCTCTTATCTCAATTTCATCATCTATGCATAAGTAAACTTAGGAGGAGATGTGCATGTAAGAACCGTTTACTGTAAGGATTAATAATGCATAAATTGAAGACAAATGACGAGTGTTTATGGGGAAGGGCTATGAGTGAATAATAATAACATCTTTAAAGCCACTGTTTAAAAGTGACCAAGAAAAAAATTAAGGCAATAAAAAGAATCATATGCCAAAACAGGGCCAATAAGATTTCTCTAAGTTGAGAAGAAAAGAAACCTCAAAAGAGCTTGAAAAAGAAATAAATATGTTTGAGGGAGTTTGGATGAAAAATTTTAATGGGTTGGCACCAAAAATACCTATGTTGAAAAATCGTATCATGACGCTATTGTTTGTAGTTTCGTTAAAATTCTGGATTTGTGTGTATGGTAATTGTTCAATTCATTTAGTTGATTATATTAATTGTCACATATGGCTAAAACTAAGTTTGATAACATTTAGCTATCAATTAGATCTTATTAACCATTTCAATGTGTTGGAGTTGTGATTCATTTGTTGGAGTTACGCCCGTGCACTCCATATCCATGTTTGAGCACATTGATTCTATGGTGGCATTATACTCACATTGTTTGTCTTGTTTTTTTTTGTTTTTTTTATTTTGAAGTTGTTTTGCTGCTGTTTAATCTTTCCAGTTGATTTGCTCAGGAAATGTTTTCACTGGATGAAACTTAATCTTTTTTGGAACTGGAATTGAGAATTTTTTATGTCGTTCAAATGACAATTGGGTTTCATTCGAGTGACATGTCTCTGTCGCATGATATTTTGTTCAAGTGAGGTTCTAGCGAGCTGAAAAAAGTAACAGATATTGGTTGCTTGAAGGGTCGCGAGAAATGTTACTTCATGCTAGAGCACATTGTTTTGCTAATGTTTAGGTCACTTGATGACCTTGTTCGAAAACGATAGCGCTTAGTCGTTCGAACGACATGAAAGGTTTTTTTGGATTCTTCTGTTTCATACCTGCTTTGTAGTTTTTGTTGCATTATAAATTGGTATCATATGATTTCATGCTTATATATTGGTATTAATTAGTTTGAACAGTTTGATATCCTGATTTCAATGTTTATTTTCACAATTAGTTTCACTATATTTTGCTCACATGTTTAGCAAATGATTTGATTTTAATTTTACATATTGATATTGATATTTCATATTGGTATCATGATGGTTATATCATTTGTTCCTCCATACTTCACTAGGTATTTTTCTATTTCATGTGTGTAGGTATGCTTAAGAGATTCAAGATTTCAAGACTACATCACATTCAGATAACTCATACTTGTCGGACCAACATTTACTAGTCTTGTCCTCTAATTTTTTATTTTTAGTTTTATGGGACGGGATTTAGGCGTCATACGGCTTGATGGCCTGGCTTAGAAATTTCACTGTTTATAGTCAAAGGAGGAGATTTGTAAGAACAAAATTTTCTATTGATTCCATTGTAAGTATTTGACTTATTCCTGAAACAAAAAAATATTTTTTAGTCATAGATAGACTTTTATTATCACAATCCCACACGGTATATGACATAGAGTTTATTGAAGGTGTAGAGGCCAAGATTCAAAGATAAATCATACCGAGATTATTTTAGTGCACGTTTTACGTCTTCATTATATTTCGATCACTCAGGTATGAATGCATAATGTTTATGGGACTTGAAAAATATTTTTAGGATGTTATTTTTTATTAAAAAGGGTTTTTAAAATGTTTAACTTCGTTTATTCTAAGATAAAGATTATTTAGAGTTGCGTATAACACAAACACTCGAGTTTCATGGTTCACATGACATTACAGGTCGTTAAAGCGAGATGTACATGTCGTTCGAACAAAATGGACATTTCATTTGAGCAACATGAACATTTTGTTCGAACAATGCACTGACTTAAGTTTATTATTTAAGGCGTGTTTCACTCAGAATTTCGTAAGTTGAGGAACTAGAAAATCAGTTTCCACACAGTACGTTTTCTGTACAAGTTTTCTAAGGTTTTCAAAGTCTAAATATATTCTTTATGTTTCAAGATCCGAGCTTTCATACTCATATGCTATAGAGATCTCGGTTTGCACCATTAGGGTTTTGTTCATCTCTTTGAACGTTGGGTTTTTTGATGAAGAAGCGAAGGAGTTCATGTTCAACATCGTAAATGTTGCCAAGCTACATCGGTGGAGACCGATACATACATGGACACGTGTGGTGTGGACGAGCATCATAGAAGGACTTCTACATGGGAACTGTATAGGAGTGGTTATAGGATCAGAGGAGAGTCAAGACTTGTGGGGGATCGAGTTGTTGAGTTAGTCTATCGTCTGTACTTTATAATACCATATCATAGTGATTGTCTGGCTTGGGTCGTTCGAGGTTTTTCCCATAGTGGTTTCCTCGTACATCCGCGTCACCTTTGTGAACTTATTCATTTTACTTGCTTTAATTACCTAGATGCATGTTTAGGATTAATCACGATAAAATTGGGCTTAACTATAATCATTTCACACACTTGGTGCGGTTTAAAATTCGGAAAAAGTCTTTTTTTTAAAAAGAAAGTTGGTTTTAACATCCTTAACACACATTCAAAAGAAAAAATGGGCCTACATAAATGGGTCAGCATCGGTCGAAAATTCCCAAGCCCCAGAAATGAAGAAAAACTTTGGCTTCCAAGAATAGTTGGATGTTTCAACAACCTGAATAATCTTCTTATTAGGTTTTCTCTCCCTAAGGTGGTAATAACCAGGATGAGTCCTTAAGGACAGGACATTATAGCAAGCTTTAAATATGTCTACTGAAGGGTTGTTCTTCTATTTGTTCATCCATAGGGAGAAGTAGTCGAGTATGATTTTCCAGGAATTTGGTGCTAGTTTGGAGGGATCAAGTCCTAGGCTAGATAGACTGGCCCTGATAGAAAGGGTCGAAAGGCAATCTGACGTCACCCTAAACATCTGATCATAATCAGTGACTTCACCTTCTCGGTCACCATATACTCTCTCGTCCTTCTCAAGGACACACATAACTACGTCAAATTTAATGGCGTATAGATGTCTCTAAACCAGCAAGTCCACCTCTTTGATAGTAGATTGAAAGGTCTCGCCATAAGAATAGTTTACTATCTCCTCAGTATCCGAGTCCTCAGCCACAGAGTCCTTATCCTCACAAGTATCTTAGCAACTCAAGCCTCGTCTAGAAACCTCTCTTGAAACTCACTCTCGGTTATGGCACTGAGAGGGATGGCAGTTGGAGGAACATTAACGTTGACTCTCATCTTCATAGGGTCTAAGACAATTTGAATCGAAGAATCATCCTCACTAGAAGACCCGTCATCCATAATTTGGACTGAAGATTCGTCTCAACCAGAGGACTTGATCTGGCTAGAAGATGACATCTGAGATGATCTCTCAGCTACCTCAGAGCCCACAAGACGTGTCGGTGATAATCGCATAGCCTCTTTAAATGAATCTCAATTATCAATTGGAGTAGAGGATGAGTTAGTCATCTTGTCTCTAAGAACCTCAGAGGAAGAGGGTAGAATAGTCTTTAATGGAATTGGAAAAATTGGACAAATGAAATTTGGCTACATCTTGCCTCGGCCTCTTTCTCTATCCTATGTATCTTTTGGAAATATCTATCTATAAGTGTGGGATACTGTTTAGCTAACTCGTGGAGAGTCTTTAACATCCAATAAGCCGAGATTAGACTTAAGTGGCAAGAGGCTAAATGATTTAGGGTTACAAACAATTCTAGGTTTGACTATTGTTGACCAATGGATCAAAAAGGGCAGTTGAATCATTTTCAAGCAACAACAGTAGATAACACATTCACCGGAGTTACACTGGAATTAAACCAGAGGGTAAACCAATGGCTAAAAAGGATGAAAAGGGTTGCAAAAACTATAATTTTTAACCACAAAGCTAAATAACCACCAAAAACTCACCCAATGGTATCCCCAAGACCACTGGTGAAGGCTGCTGGAAAACTAAAACCCCGTCGAAAAATATGAAAATTCAAAAACACTAAGAACAAAGGATAAAGATTTGAAATGGTGATTAAGGAAGTTATCTAGAAAGGAAAGAAGAATGAAGAAGAAGTGTGAACTCAAAAACCTCACCTGAAAATGCCTGGGCTAGAGGAGAGAGAGACTGGTCCTAGAGAGAGAAAAGGCTTGTGTGCGAAGAAGAAAGAGTGGAAAAATAAAAATGGTTTTTAAACCATTTAAATACTTGTGATTATTTTGCACAACTTCCAATGCAATCAAAATTATGGAAAAACTCCATAGGGCACACTTATAGTCGTCATTCTTGAGCCATAATCCATTCCACTCAATAGCTACCAAGTGTCACTCAAGGTCCTGGCATGCAAAAGAATGACTCATCAATGTCTGCTTACAGATGCTTTATCCCTTTGTCTCCCACTCACATAGAAGACCAAGGGGTGAGGGTGATTAACATACAAAGTATAACCTCATCTATAAAGTGGACCCACTCGGCCAAGGCCAACCAGTACCAAGCATTCAACAAAGTGAGTTATGACTCGACCTGAGACTTAACATGGGGTGACTCATCCTCGGCCCCTATAGAGATAATCGACAACACAAATAACATGTCATGACAGTAGTAGCCGAGTATGAGTCCATCGTCTTTAGAATATGAGGGTTAACCAAAGATAGTTCAGTATGACAGTCATCATATCATCAGTAGACCCATATTGATAACTCAGCCCCGTCCTAGCCTGGACAGCTGGCAGAGTGTGTGGATGGGGGAATGCGTGGGAGAGTGCGCATGGCTAATAACATTCCACACATGCTTATTACATGCTTGGGGGTACATTACACCCCTCAAGAACTACATATAATTGTCTTCTACATCTTTGTAGAGGACTTTAATTTGAAACCCTGCTGAAATTGCAACATAGAGAGAGAAAGCTTGGGTGATCTGTATCCAAAGACCATTAGATCCCTTTCTTAGTGGAATTTACTCTCACACACACAGAGTGAGGTAGGCCTAGATAGGGTGAACCACTTATATATTGTCTTATCTCCTCTTTGACTCACCTCCTTCTACATTTACATATTTGTTTATACCCCATTGGTATGCTTGATTAAGCTCGCATAATTACATTGATTTGGTGACACCATTTTTGGTATAATTAGTCATTCTCATAGACAGCACCAATCTGTTGATGTCTAAAAATGGATTAAGTCCAAATTTATAATTACTGTTAAAATAAATATAATCAAGCAAGTAAAACACACAAAGAACATAGTTTTTAAAGTGGTTTAGCCATAAGAAAATCCTACGTCCACTGTTTTTATTATTTTTGGTGGTTACAATAGCTCAGGGTTGTGTATGTTTGGGCCTGGTTTAATTGTCCCCTTGAGCTAAGGGAGATCGTGTATTTATAGTGTTTAAGAACCTAAGAGATAAAATGTCTTTATATATTTAGGCACTTACATTTGTAAACAATAAATAAGACTGTTGATAACCATCGGTACGTGTACAAAAGCTGTTAACTATTCCACCCGAGTGACTTTTACTATTTTTGATGATTCGTATTCTTTAGGTTGGTCGACTGAATAATCGACCAAATGTCTTTGGAGCCGCCAAGAAAGTAAGTGCTGTGATAATTTCCACGTAGGAGGACATGTGTCCTTTTCTCATTGGTCCACATAGATGAATACTTTTTACATACAATATCTACATATCCCAGCATTAATCCCCCATATATAATTAATGTTTTCTCAGCTTTTTAGCATGAAATTCAAAGGATGTTTCAAAATTAATTCAAGAATCCTAGATTCATAGTTTTTATCAATTCACTTCTTATAATTATCTATTCTCTCAACAATCAAAGGTATTGTGATAAAATTATAATATTTAATCACATTTAAATCATTTTGATTCGTTTAAGTCCAATTTTATAAAGAATTTGTCCCAAATGCTTAACAATTTCATTACATAATAAAATGAATAATCATACTATAATCACAATTTCAACTATATACTTATAGAAAATAAACTTGCCTCTAAATTTAGTTGGTTGAATCCAAGATAATAATCCCAATTCCTCTTCTACTCCACTTAGCCTTTTCTCCTTAGTTTTAGGGTTCTCCTCAAAGATGTACAAAGTTATATAACTTCCCTCTAATATTCATTTTATAATTCTAATCACTAAATTAGGGTTAGAGCCCATATGGACCCTGACCCACTAAGCCCAAAATTAGTTCCAAATAGCTAAAATTCTAACCAAAGTCATACACTATCCTATGGGCCTTATAACCTAACCCTTTAAGATGTAAATGAACCTTCAAAACATCTCGAAAGTCACTCGAATTATTTCATCAAGATAATTATTTTTATTCATTAAATAATTATTATTTCATTATCATATTTTAGATTCAATGCAATTATAAATAATAAATATTTTTTAGTGGCGTAACATGTCACAACAGATATATACATACAAAAATTCACAGATACAATTTATTTAACTTACTTTAAATTTGGGGGTATTACATTCTCCGCCCAACCCACCCTAAAGTATGGAATTTCATCCTCGAAATTCGAATTCATTATACCTGTTCTCCAAAATCTAGGAATAACTTGCCGGTAGCATCTTCGTAATCTAAACACAAAATTTACTCGTTCATCGACCTAATATATCATAAGGCCTCTCATTATAAATCATGTTTGGTTAACACTCAACCAATTAGTCCAACCGTTGAAATATCAGTTTGTCCCGAAAGAACTTCCTCCATTTTATCCTAGTAACAACATTATTTCTCCACAGACGATGATATGGTAAGATTAATTGATATCATCCACGCCCTATGCATTAGTATGAAAAGTATCCACACCTCTAAACGCTAACTTCCCTTTGAAACCGGTCCTCCCAATTATAGACGCCACATTCTTGGACGCCCCTAAGTCTCTCCCTAGGTTCTTAGCACCTCTTCATTCACTACAAACCCGAAGGTCATATTCCGATTACCTATCTAGAGGCCGTCGGGCACTCTTAGGCCCCGTTTGACTCTAGTCAACCCCATCGTAAGAGTGAAAACTCAATGAATCTTCGAATAGCTCTGAATATCCTTTCTGATTTTCTACTCCGTGTGCGAATCGGCATAACGGTTCGGACCAACGAACCATTTTACTATCAAAAACCAATCTGACCCGGGCCCCAATTTGACCCCAATCAATTTCACCATCAGAGTGAAAGCTCAATGAATCTTTGAAAGGCATTGAAACCCATTTCCAACAGTCTACCCCGAGCATGAAATGACACAATGGTTTGTACAAATGATCTGTTTTCCCACGAAATCTGATCCGGAGGCCACCGGGCACTCCTGGGCTCCGTTTGACCAAAGCTAATGCTTCATCTCAAATGAGACTGAATCAATATTTTAAGGTAATTGAATACACTTTCCAACGGTCAGCCCCGTGCATGAATTGGCCATATGGTATGGAAAAATGATCCATTTTACTCTGAAAGGTCACCAGAAACTTTCAAGCCCCATTTAACTAAAGCCAACTCTCTAAACTTAGTGAAGATCTTTATAACATTTAATTACCTCACACAAACTTTCTAATGGTCTACCCTGTTCACAAGTCGGATTTATGATTTGAACAAATGATCCATCATCGTCCGACGTTCTCTTGTTCAAACAACTGACAGGCTCTTTAGAGCCCCATTTGACCTAAAGTCAACTCCTAGAACTGGGATAGGCTTAAAGGATTCTCAAAGATATCTAGATTACATTTCTAACGGTATGCCCCTGCACAATTTGGACTTACGGATTTCATTTTACGATTATTTTTTTGAAAAATCTGTACGAGACTGCCAATTGGCAGGTCCATTTCCCTACTTATCAGCAGTGTGTCTAGGGTTATATGCCGATAAGCAGAATAAGGATAATGTTGATCGGTAGTCCCCCTACCTTATATAAGGAGATAATTATCTCACCTTCAAAGGCACCCCAGATCCGTCAATATCAATGATCTCAGCAAAATTCTTATGCAATCAACGAAGTTTTCTTGTTTGAAATTTTTCTCCACCTTTCATTCCCATAGATAATTTATCAAAAAAATCATTCTCTCTCATCATAAATTCATCCCAATTTTGAAGGAATCTCATCAAGGATCAAGGCCAAGCTTCAAATCTCCAAAGAAGATCCAAACATCCTTCTCTCTTTAAATTTCTTTATTTTTGGATTAGTTATGTAAATTATCAATTTAGCTTTTACTTTAGATCATACACATTAATACCTCATCCTTTATTATTAATATTGAACACAATTTACTTTCTATAAAAAAATCTAAAATAAAGAAAAGAGGGTTACACCTATAAATTTCGATGGGATTCTTCATCACATTTTCTCAGAACTAAAAATATATTTTCTACACTCACACATAAAATAAACTTTTGTTTGAATCTATACGATAAAACCCACCGTTGTTCTGCATGCGAACTACATGTAATTTTATGCCTTTATAGGCTACATAGGCATCTCAGGCTAAAACCAGGGACTCGAGTCCTATTTTCATCTTTTCATCTTTTTCCTATTTTATCCATAATTCTTTCATATATATTGTACTTGTGATTCATACTCGCGTCTTATCTAACACATATTAACATTTTATCATAATGATTAATATCTCGATAAGTGCACACATCATATTTTTTTTAATTATTATTTTGGGAACATTCCTATGGATAACCTCGCCCCATCGTTTCCATGATGCGAGTCGAACGATTCTGATCTTAACTTGTATATACATGCACACACTTTATGGAGAAATTAAGGAAAATAGTAACACAAGCCCATCAGAGACCGAAAGGGAGGGATGTGTTCCTAACACCTTCCCATTCCATAACTTAGCCCCCAAACCTCTGATCTAATTGGTTTTGCAAGCATCAGTTTCCCTTTGATGTTTCTATCTCGATGTGGTGACATGTTCTTTTGTCTGTTTTGTTCAAAATAGGTTGGTGACTCTATTTCTTTATATCACCCTAAAATCGACAATGATTGAATCACCCCATAACTTATATAAGGGGTGCGGGACCTTTATCTCTCCCTCTTTATCCTCCTCCCAAAAGCACCCAGGGAGAAAAGAAAGGGGGAAGATCTCGGGCTGGCCACAATGGTGACTCCACTAGGGATTTACTTAAGAGGGCTATAATTTGTTTGCATGGGTGTTATCATTTTCTACTTGTGTGTGTATGCACCTACCTATATGTTCCCTTTTTCTCCTCTATTACTTTTTGTATATATCCACCTCATGTTTATATCACCTCTCACTCACTTTTCACTTCACACACTTGTAAATACTATCCATTTACACCTCACACTACTTACACTTCTATATAGGATCACTTATACTCACATGCATAGACCACTTAGAATATCCATGCTTTGGTGTCACTACCACACACCTCCATTTATCACACTTGTATATATCCATGCTCACTCACACCCATCATAACCCATTTCTAGTTGATCCATGTTTAGATTCACTACCACACACTCACTTATAGATACTCACACATCACTCACTCTCACGTATCCACGCTTAGTGTAATCTTTATGCTCCATGCTAGATTTACTTTTCATGATACTTTTACATTATTCTCTATTAGTATAGTGCTCATCATGCCAAATAAAACACTCTCTCCATAATATAATAATTAAGATTTATACATTTCGCACACTGCATCACCAAGAGCATTGATCTAGTGACCCAGAATTGTCTCGTACTGGGGGGTCACTTTGTGATGGGCGCTGGTCTGACAAATCGTAATTAGCCTAAGAAATAAGATTCTTACTTTCCATTGGGAAACTACCTTCGATGTATATCAAACGATTCCCCCTGCATCGTACTGCTTGACCGAAGTCATGATAAAAGGTATAAAGAAGGGAACTCTTTCACGTACGTCGAGTATATCGAATTCATTCTCACACGTATTGTCCCCACAAGGTATATAGTGAGGAAATTTACATACACTTAGGTATATCAAATGGCTTGTCCACACTTATCGACTGCCCTCAAAAGCAAGACGTATAACGTGGAAGTCATGCCACGGAGAAACTTTCCACTAACCCGATAACTGCATACCCTCATATAGGCGTCAAACCTAGGGCACTCATATTTTGTTTTTTTATTACTACCCGAACTCTATCGAAATACTAGGTCGGCATGCCACCTAAATTTTTGCACAATTTCGTCTTTTTTCCAAAATGAGACCCTATCCATGAGCCTGACAAAAGTCAAACCATGTTTTATAGATCTTTTAAACCCAATTTTCTCAGGCTCGGATCCCGTCCAACATTTCTTTTTTTTTTTTGCCATTTAGGTAAACCTAATACAAGTGAAAACATAAACATAATAATAATCATGTTGCGTCTCTTCTCTCATTTTTCCTCCTTCCTTACCTAAAGTGTCAAAAGCATTTTTCCTCCTCATTTATCAAAATTCAAAAAACATTCTGTCCTCCTTTTTCAAGAAAAAATATCAAAAGCATTTTTCCATTTCTCTTTCAAAAATAAGTTCAAATCATTTCATTTCTTAGGTCGATCGCATACCCGACCCTTATCCTGGCTCCCTATTGGCTTCGGTCTTTTGTTGAACTGCCATGAAGTTCCATCATTTCTCACGTTACTTGCTTTGAGTTCGGAATCCACCTTCACCAACTTTTCATGGAGAATGCAAACCACGTACTGAATGTGCAACCTGATTTGATGATGGTCCTAGTCCAACTTACTGCCAAGATTACAACCTTTAAACCAAGGTTCATGAGATGCATCGAAATCAGGTCCCTATTCCTAAAGAACCTGAGGTCCTCTTCCCTTCCTTTATGGGTCTGTATGCACCTGATCCTATTTGGCTCCTGAAAGCATATCATCACGCTCCACGTGCCCCTCTTACTAATGGGCACCCACCAACCCATCTCCCTATACCGAATCTTGCCCAGCTATAGGCTAACATGCCAAAACTTATCGATCCGAAGAAAGAAGAGTTGAAAAAGGTCAAGGAGGACCTTAAGATGTTAACTAAGAAGTTTTACCAGGTCTGAATCTCTGGGAGATACATGGATTACACATATATGTCTCCTTACTATAAAGTAAGGCTGCGAAAAATATTCAAGATGCCTAACATTGAGAAGTTCGGGGGTAGCGGGACCATAATTATTCATCTTCAAAGCTTACATCGAGACATGGCTCTCCTAGGTGCCTTTGAGGAAATAATGACCCATATGTTCCAACAGACTTTGAAGGACAACACTCTTTGTTAGTTACTATCCCTCTAGGAATCCAGAATTTACAATTAGGAGGATGTTTCCCATGAATTCATATCGCATTAAAAATATAATGAGGAGTTGAAGGTTACAAGCCATGATTAGAAGAATCCTAGAGAAACTTTTAGAAATTTCATAGCAAGATGGAGAGAGAAAATGACCACCATGACCAACCGACCTTTCGAAGAGGAGAAAGTTAGTATTGTGAAGAAAATATTCTTACCCCATGTCTGAGCGATGATGACAGGGAAGTATTACCCCCATTTCTGAGCCCTCTAGGAAGCAGGAGTGGAGATTGAAGAAATAATTTCCAAGATAGAAGTTGAGCTAAAGAAAGTATCCGGACAGTTTACCCAAGAAAATATGAGAAGCCCGTGATAGTCTCGACCATCAACAATATCTCACAGCTTGCTACCTCTTGGGAGCTAGAAATTTGGCAACCTAGTCAGAAAATAATACACCGAGCTTTATGCTCCCCTCTCCAAAGTCTACAAAGCCTTATTGAGCTGAAATCTCATCAAGTCGTTAGACCCTTATCCATTACCAAACCCATTTCCCAAAAATTCAAACCCGATGCCCATTGTGATTTCCATCAAAATGTCATCCATACTACTGATCAGTGCTTTCATCTCTGGAATGTAATCTAAGGTCTGATTGATCGGGGTGTTATCCCCCCACCAGCCAATCCTAAACCAAACACCACTCACAATCCATGCCCAAATCATGCAAATGCCATCTTCTTAGAAAATGATTCAAAATTTGACCCCTCTACCTAGATTGTACCCAAAAAATCACCCATTATGCCCGTATATTCACCTAAACCCCTTAAAGTTTGACCATATTTTCTCTTACACCCTACTTGTTTTGTTGACCAGTCCCTGTCACTTATTACGAGAGCATGCATTGCTGTTTGTACCTGTTCCACTGGAAAATACATGAGATTCCCAACAGTGTTGAATCAACTCCTAGAGTTCAGGCTGAAATTGCCTTTAGAAATGACCATTGACTGCCAGAAGTTCATCACACTATTCATGGAAGCCCGAAAGTGGGCTCAAGAGTCAGATAATTGGGTTGTACCCATTGACGAAGTAAGTTTGGATGACGTAGTTCAGATCATAGCAGGCTTGTTCCAACAGATCGATGAGATTTGAAATATATCCTAGTTACTCGATGCCTTAAAGCTACAAGTGTGGTTGGTCCTTTTACTTTTGCATCTCCCCGTTGATAGGAGGATCTATATGAAGAAGTTGTTGAGGTTTTGGAATACGTTGAATTCTCATGGAAAGATGACATCATTGCCACCAGATGGGAAGACGAGTTTGATAGTTTAGATGAAGATCCAAGTCAAGAAAATATCAGTCCGGTAATTAGTATATATGGAATGACATCGTTTGAATATCTGCTAAGAGCAATCAACAAAATGGTCGTACATACCAAGATAGAAGAAAAATGTGGTTTTTGTTCTTCCCCTCTTCCGTGAACCATATGACAAGATTTGGGAGGCTAGTCTGAATCCCTAATCAGTAATAACCGATAAAGGAAAAGGTGTTGTCGAGAAACTCCCCATGTCGAAAATGACCATCGAGGAGAGAAAGATCCTTGACCATTTTAAGAAAACTTAAGCCAACATCACCTTATGGGGACTCTTTATGTCTTCCCAACTACAGCGGAATGCTCTGAAAAAATTGCTTATCGAGCCCACAGTCCCTCCTTCCACCACTCCAAAAGAAGCCGTGAACATCGTCGAGTCCTTAACCTCTACTAAGATGCTTTCCTTCTCTGAAGAAAAAATCCTAAAGTTTGGTCCTAATAATAAATATGCTCTCAACATCTCCCTTGAGGTAATGGGGAAGACAATCCTTCTCACACTTGTCGACAACGGATCAACACACAATGTTTTCCTGTTAAGAAACTTCAATTGGGTTTAAAAGTAAGTGACATTGATCTAACTTTCACCGCAGAGTGTGCCTATGATAACACCCGTCGAGAGGTGATGGGATCCATAAAGCTTATAATAGGGGGTGAAAGCACTATCTTAGGCGACGATGATAATATCGATAATGAAAGCACTAGTAATTAAATACTAGAGATACATCAAGGGGTAAATGATATTCTTTTTTCTGATTTCAAAGTCGAACCACTTCCACTCCTAGCAGGAGATGATTTAAAAGATAGAGATTGCCCGAGAATAACCCTCACGATAATGTTAACGTGATACAAATGTTCAAGAACATGCCCTTCATGCTCGGAGTGGGACTGGCACGATTATAATGTGACACCCCGCCTAATTGAATTCCGGGTGATACGTCCTAAATTAAATTAAAACAGGTTTCTTAGTTGGTTCATTCTTAGTATCACTGTCAAAAAAATTTAAATTACTAATCACCAAAGTGAAATTAGACCGGTGCCAAATTTTATCCGTCTTTAACCCAAGAAAATTTCTCATGCGGAAATAATAATTAAACATTCACAATATGCTATAATTCAAACCATCACACAATATATAAAGAATAAAGTCTTGTCGAGTCAACAATCGGCTAAAATCCAAATCTGCAAAATAAAACCAACATAATCCAAAACTGAATACCTGAAATAATGACAATGGACAACATGTCCCAATAGAGAGTACTAAAATGAGATCCTACACTAGATCTGAATGAATAAATTGGGTCTATACAAAGTCCTGCCAGCGTCCACAATGCTACAACTATGAGTCCCTGAAATGAATCCTCAAGTCTAGCGTCCCTGTGGATGGACACCTAAAAGAGTTTAAAAATATTTTGATAGCAAGAGTTAGTACTCAAAATGCTTTGAAAATATTTAGCAAGTGATTATCATAGTAAGATGAGTTATTGATTACACGTGCTAAGATTTACGTACACTCTCTTGAGTTACCTCACCCCTCATCTATAGTCCACTCCTAACGTCCCATACTTAGCCCACCTAGTTGTACTACCCAAGCTAATTGAAATATAGTATTCAACTGAACTCATCTACGCGACTAAGTTCCCATATTGCCAAGTTAGTATGTAATAGTAACCATGTCTCATGATTTATAAACTTAGATAACTGTTCACGCTTTGTTATCTTTAACCGATTTATAATTAAGTTCCCTACTTAATTTTCTTTTAGATATTTTCACGGCATCTCATTATCTACTAACTCGTATAAGTATATTATTAATACAGTATACATTAAACACACAATATATACTTATAAATTTATTCATTACTAATATGTCCTCTTAACACATCAAGGACTCTTGGTTCTGAATGTTCCATGGACACCAAGTAAAAGGATTGGTTCAGAATGTCACCTCGACCCCAATTTCATTTCATGTAGTGGTTCGAAAAATCACCTTGACCCTACTACTGATGTTTTTTTTGTATGTTTGGTTCGGAACTCTTTCATCACGACCCCAGATCATTATTTCCATATATTAGTTCGGAATCCCACCTCGACCCTAGTATAGGCAAATATACTTGAAGTATTCTCTCCACCTAAGTATCTATATAATTTGGTTGGTATACGCATAACCTAATAATCATGCTCATACGTAATATTTATCTCGGATATTCATCGTACTCTTTATATCATACTAGTTCGGAATCCTACCTCAACCCTACTATAATCGAATATACTTTGGGTATTTACTCAACCTAAGTATTTATATAATTTAGTAGGTATACACACAACCTAATATTCATGCTCATACGTAATATTTCTCTTAGATATTCATCGTACTTATTAATCTATGATTTATCTCACTATCGCATTTTAATTGAGTATTCACATAACTCTAGGGACCTATTTATCCCTCCATTCATTTCAGTAGTTAAGCCATCTCTAACCTATTGGTATACTCCTTAGAATGGCATTTACTCTCTCCGTAGCTCAAATCCCGAATTCTCGATGCACTACTCGATCGGTTTATCCTCATCGGTCCAATCTCTTCCAATCTTGCACTCAAGGATTACAACGGGCCCCCACTATACACCTACTGGTACTCTATAAGTCTCTTCATAGGTATAATATCATTACTGAGGTTCCCCTCAATATTTGGTGATCAAATAGAACTCAACCAACAAAAGAACCCGAAATCAGCCTGGGTAGATCTATCGACATTCATAGGTCGATCGATCGACTCTATCGATCGAGCTGTGACAGACGCATTTCTTCTTCTTCTTCATGCATTTTTCACCATATTCAATTATCTAAGTAGCATGATAATCCACCAAACTTGCAACTAATGATACCAAACCATTCCTACATACTCTAAGATGATTTCCAACGATTTAAACCTCATAAATCTTCACAATTGAGTCCAGAATAATTGATATCTTCTAATTATTCAAGAACCCTAAAAGTATGTTCTTCTCATATTTTAAATCATAAATCCAGATTAAATTCGTTTTAATCATCAAGTCTTATACGATTTCAAATCCTTTACAGGTCTAAATCATTCTACATGCAAATCCCTAACCATGATGCATTTTATTCAATTCTTTTTCTCCAAGAATATTCATCAAATCATATTATTCATAAATCCTACACATGGATATTATAACTCAATTTAATTTGCAATTAACCACTTGCCTTGTTCAGAGATGATATGATTTCGTGATTGTTGTTAGTGATTGATTATCTTTCTTCTCCAATCTTCTTTCCCAACAAGTTTATGGTGCAAGAACCTTTTGAATCCTACACCAATTCTTCTTTAGGCTTTGAGAATTGTTTATCTCTTCTCTCTAATGGATTTTGTGTGTTTTTCTCTACTCTAGCCCTAGCCTATAACTCTTATAATCTGATTTAGAGTTTGTAAATTCGTAGGTATCCTTACCCGCATATGCCAAAAGACTAAAACGCCCCGGTATGGTCCCAATTTAGCCCAAAAATGCCTTGGTACACGACCAGTATCCCCGGGTATACCATTTTGACTATTTCGACCCTTACGGACTCATCCGTGAACTCTAAATTATCATTTGAGTCACTAAAATATAATTATCATTTCTCACCTCAAAATAGTCTACACGCGACTCCCGGTGAGATAATAATAAATACGCCTATATCACTCGCTATGATGTATATCAAATTTACTATCAATATTTACAATTCACACACATAATATAATATTAATCGGTCTCTGTCTCTCGATTAATATTTAATCATCACATTTATTATTTTATCACATTAAATTACGTCATACATGTTATTTAACTAAAACGTATTTTTCCAATTAATTAAATCATAAATACGTAGAAATACAGGGGAATTACATACTCCCCCCCTCCCTACAAAGGAATTTCGTCCTCAAAATTAGGACAAGATCAATATTAAAACTTAGGGTCTCTAATATCACGACATCCTCTAGTACCCAAATTCAAATCATAATAACATGTGGGTCTCTCCAGTATACACTCACTGGTGGTGCCCACCTATCAAAAGGCTTAATCACTGTAGCCTCAGATTATCAACAAGCTTTCTCAACTCACTACGTACTGATACGTTCCATCAGTCATGTGATCTCAATACTAACTCTATCATCTCTATACTGAGAAAAGGTGGCACATCCCTAAGTTTGTGGTTCACGACAAATAAAAGCCGCCCATAGTAGTTGGTGGTACACTCCACTATATAACAACGGACTCCAAGTCATAGTCAGTCCAAAAATATGGTTATCCCTTCATTTCTAATCAACTAGAGGGTGAACAACAAGGCTTTCTACCCAAACCCTCAAAAGTGCTTTGTGCATAATGAGCATGAACGAGTTATTACACACAACTCTAACAATGGTAATTTATCCCCTCGATTACCCTACAAGTCACGAAATGCACAACTAGCATTATCACGATAACAAACCACCTATCGTCTTACCATCGGCTATAGGTGATACAATATGACCAAAACAAAACTTCATCCCCATCACTTCCTGATAATCCCTATCAGAGGTGGAATTGGAGGATCTCATACCGATTCACAATAATATTGGGCGGCACCTTGCACCGGTGCAATCCTTCTTTTTAAGGAAAGAAAATATTTCTTCATCTCGGTCAATTCAATCCACACACTTGAAGGAATTCTTGACCTTGTCATGACTTGGCAGCCCACTAATGAAATTTTTATAGTCTTCCTACCCATTCCATCACTGGAAAATGCAGACTTGTTACCAAGTTTTTGGTTTCTCCTCTCAAGTCAACATTTTTTCATCCTTGAGTGATGTACCTGGAGATAATCTCACAATAACTCACCCATCATCAATTCCCACTTGTAACATCTCACATTAAGTGGTACTACATACACCCCTTCTTTCCTTGGAGTATACTAACATTATAGTCATGCGCAACCACTCTTCAAACAATCATTTGAGTAAGGATTCTCTCTACTTTCTCACAACAATTTGGTATCCTCTTTATCAAGAGATATCTTTTAAATGGCTTTCCACAGCCTTTCAACCCATCTCGGGTGTGCTAGCTCTTGTTGCGTATACATGCTTGAATTAGCGTCTTTCTCATACGATGTTCAATCGATTATACCATTCTAACTTGTTGATAGTTGTCCCTCAGGTATATTCTCACGTATAATTTCCACGCCCTTCTATGTCGAACGACTTTTGAAAGTCCAACAAATTAGGGCGCCCATGCACCCTATAATCCGAGAGAATTTGCGCAAACATCGCAAATGTCCCACATGTAACTCACTTTTTTTCAAAATTGGCCTCGTATTCTCGGCTTGGTTATATCACTTGGGTAGTCTCAATCACCCTTAATTCATAATTTAATTTTCCTCAAGATTGTCCCACCCATTAACTCGCGGTGAGAAAAATTGCAGGGGTCTTTCTAGGTACTATCGGCTCCACATGCCTTATATCGTATTATAACTCTTAGCTCAAAGTGTTTTATCCACACGTATCACGATTAACATTCGAAACTGATACCCCTAGCATACATCAATGTCTCTCCACTCCTGATGTTTATTAAGGTCCCTGCATATCTCATCCCGCAACGACACCCAAACAAGGAACTTCCCCTCACAATGCATCATCACTAGCATTATCGGAAATCGGGTTCTATAAGACTAAAATGCATAACCGGGACACTCAAAATCCTGTCCTCAGTCATTTAAATATAAATTTTAACTCCCATGTCTCTCTACAGGAGTCATATTACACCGCGCTCTCACTATCACTAGTCATTAGCGTTAATCATCATAACGAGCTTAATCACTCCGCTCGATAATAAACCCAATATAACCTGAACCATATCAGTAAAGTCCTTACACACCGGGATCAAATATAGATAACTATTCTCTCCGAAGTCCTGCTAACCAGTCCGTACCCAAGATAACATCATACTCGTATAATATATCACTAGAACGAGTAATTTATATAAAGATAACTCCGTTACCACAGGCGAATCTCTCAAGCAAATCTCATTTAAACAAAATATCGTGACTCGCTCGCGTCACACCAAATTCACCTATTTCACCCGCAGATCAAACTCACATTTCTACCTGTCTCATCTTCTAACTACTCAAATGGTTCCCGGACATAACACACTTGTTCTGACTGAACCAATAACTATTTTAAATCATTATACCTGCCAGGCCGCATGCTCTAGTTCCTTTTCTCACTTCAGGTGGATTCAAGGCACATGGTCCTGCTCTCCATGAAATATCTCTCAATAGTATTCTTCTATCTCTGGCCATACTGCCCATATTAAAGTTAGCCTTATCTCGAACCTTGGTATCCTCATCCCAAATGGTTACTCTTGTTGTTTCCTTAGTTCCGATGTCTATAAGGAATACATTGTTAGCGTTACTAGTCCCAACTGAATCCATTGTCACTCGACATGAACCTAGTTATTTGGATCATTTAAATGAGTTCCCAACTGGATCTCTTCGTGAGGTATCTCGCTAGTACCATTACATTCAGTCTTACTTCCTGACTGAATTCTACAACATTCTTAACTCCCTTCTCATGAAAGCGTTAATACTAACTTGTAAAAGAACGAATTTATCTCCATTTACATTAATCGTACAAGCACAATTGTTCCCTTAAATGTTGGCGATATTTACTTGTGAGTCCATTATTCTACTATTGACTCTTTTCTCCATTGTACCTACCTCAACGGTTACAAATTTTGCTAAATAATATAAATTCCTTCCCCCACTATTACAATGTTTCTCCCCTGAGATAAGAAAATTTCATAAATATTTACTTCAGGGTATTTCTACACCCGTCCATATGCCACTGCCTAGGAACATTCTCTTACCATTAGGCTAACTCATACAACATCCATATTTACACAAATTTCAATGGATGGTCCTTTCCAAAGATCCCCTCAGGCTGTCTCCCAAGTTCTTCAATTCGTTCTATATATTCATCCTCATATGGGGTGACTAACTCACGTCACTACAGTGTTGCTCCTATTAGCAGTATACTTTGGATTTCCTCCATCCATTTGTCTATCACCCATCGTCTCCCTCCCATTTTTCTTATAGGTGGCCCTTTTGAAAGAGTTCTACCTCTACTCTCTCTTCCTACTTAAAACTCTAGGGAAGTTTGAAATTGTATCCCCGTTCTCTACAATGATGTTTGGGACACTACCATCCCCGAGTGATTTACTGGCTCTTCATCTACTCAAACAGTAGTTATGGTGATCACTCACAAGATTGCCATTCATGAATACTTCATGACTTATATCGAGCCCCTCCCTCTTGCAGTCCTTCAAACGCCTTCGATACTCGTCCCTAACAGTTCAATGTACAATGTCGAATCGAACTCTTATATGTCACACCCCGCCTAATTTTGGCGTCGGCCGCCACTAAAACTAAGCCAGGCGTGAGTAAATAAAATACCATTCTTAGCATGAGACAGATATGAGACATAAATAAATCAGTCTATAAGATAAATAATTGAATCAACCTCAAATGATCATAAAAAACTAAGCGATATAAGATCGATCACATGCTAACTTTGAAAATCCAATCTCCAATAATGATTAATTAAAAATCTGAATAAAGATCCAACTCCGAATAACTGAAATAAATCCCATAACAACTTTGGAACCGAAGGGCCCAATAACTCTCTAAACTGAGTCTCATAATGAAATACGACTGAAAGGAAAGTCTAAGCTAAAACAAAACAACAAAGTAAATCCTCTCTAGTTGCACCTCCAAATGATAATCTCCAAAAATCTTATGCAGCTTCTCCAATTCTAATCCTGAAAAAGATTAGTCAACGCATGGGTCAGAACCAAAGCCCCGAGAAAGAATACACATTACTCCCCTCAAATAGGATCCTTGAATCCAGACAGTAGCATTATACGCAATAAATATCACAATAGAATATTTTAAATTAAACAGACTAATTTAAACGCGATAAATATAAACCACAAACTACCCGTAAAAATCCCATTTTATAAAGGCACACCAATATGATTTTAAATTCCCAAGTCCCACGATGATAATTTAATTAAATTAACCATCTTTTATTATAACCTTATATTATTATGGCGGTCCTCCCGCCTCGGGTGATTTCTCCACCAAAATACACATCCCCTTGTCAAAATGCCAGCTGGCCCGTTTAAACTGTCGGCCCTTGCTGATTTATAAGGTTCCACACACGACACGACATAAAACGCCAGCTGACCCATTTAAACTGTCGGCCCTCGCTGATTATGTCGCCAATATATTTTAGTAGCCGTCTTATTATCTTAGGTATTAGTTCTCAATTTCTCAATCCACAATTTATAAACACCCCACCCTTTAATCGATGTGAGATCTTCAAAATACCCCTTAGTCCCATACCTAAGGGTCCCCAAGTTATCAATACATCCTAACCTAAGTATAGGAGGATTTTCTAACATATATCATAGCCTAGTCCCATACCTAGACTAGCATAACGACGATAAAGTAATAAAAATCATCCCACCCCCAACACAATAAAACCGTGATAATTTTCCCTCACTAGTCCCATTCCTAGAAGGCATTCTAAAATATAGGGAGAGAAATAATACCCAACAACCCATCGTTACAATGATATTTAATAATACCAACAAGTCATACCAACAAGAATAATTAGTCAACGTATAAAACTGCGCATGATAGTCCAATTCAATTAAATCTTTAATTTAATTATCACAACGCCAACAATACCCAAATAATCTCATTTAATCATTTTAAATTAAATATACCAAGTTTTCATCATATATACATCAAAAACCAAATTTTATTATCTCTATATGTATTACATGAGTTATACGCACCCAAAAGTCAATTATTTTAAAGCTAGGGTTTTTCTACATGCAACCTACACCAATAAAACCCAAAATCACTCATGAATCCTACGTACCCAAAGGGTTATGAATATTATTCAGATTAAAAGATTTTATAAAAACAACCCCATAATTAGTATCCACTTTCTCTAATTAAGTTACTAATTATTTTTAAGAAAACATGTAATTAAGTGTTTAGGCGAAACTTAAAATGCATAATACTAAAAGAAAAGAATAGAGTATTCATGCCTGTAAAGATCGTTTTGAAAATCTGATTAGAAATCTGGATTCCTTGCGAAAAATTAGCAAAAGAGTGTTCTTGAACCAACTTGATTAAACCCTAATTAAGCCTCCCAAAGCTTGTGTCAAAAATTTGATTATGAAGAAGGTTGATGGTTATGAGTGAGAGGAAAAATATTTAGAAGTGTTCTCTGGTGAAAAACTGAAGAAAAAGTGATTATAAGAAGTCCTCCCACGGATTAACAAGGTTATATATTGATTAGGATTCCTAATCCTACACAAATTCTTAAAAACATCTTGCTGGTCACGTTTTCTGGGAGGGTCGATCGATCTACCCACAGTCATCGATCGATCGATCATACCTAAAATTTGGCAGTTTGCCTAAAAAAATTATAAGGGACAAAAATTGTAAAATCAATATAAAATCCATTTTAACTCCGATTTTAATTCCGCATGAAGTTTTATTCTTCTAAAATCATAACCAACATATTTAGCCAATAAAAATTATTAAATTCAAAAAATTATTTTCTCAAAAATCCCAATTAATTAATAAAAATATGTAATAAAAATACGGGGTGTTACAGTATATGAATCACAACATCTACTTAATAGCAGGAGAACGTATTCCACATACGTAGAGGGATACAACAATCCTAAGGTAGGGCTCTATATCAATCAAACGATACGTTGTAAATGCAGTAAGCCGTACAGATCCTATGGACACTAGAACCTGATGCTCTGATACCATCTCTAACACCCTGCCTAATCAAATTTCGAGTGATCAGTCCTTAATTAAATTAAAACAGGTTTCTCAGTTGGTTCATTCTTAGCATCACTGTTGAAAACTTTTAAATTACTAAACTAGTACCAAATTTTATCTTTCTTTAACCCAAGAAAATTTCTCATGCAGAAATAATAATTAAATATTCACAATATGCTATAATTTAAACTATCACACAATATATAAAGAATAAAGTCTTGTCGAGTCAACAATCAGCTAAAATCCAAAACTGCTAAATAAAACCAACATAATCCAAAACTGAATATTTGAAATAATGATAATAGACAACATGTCCCAATATAGAGTACTAAAATGAGATCCTACACTAGATCTGAATGAATGAATCAGGTCTATACAAAGTCCTTTCAGCCTCCACAATGCTACAACTACAAGTCCCTGAACTAAATCCTCAAGTCTGGCGTCCCTATGGCTGGACACCTAAAAGGGTTTCAAAAATATTTTGAAAATATTTTGATCGCAAGAGTTAGTACTCAAAATATTTTGAAAATATTTAGCAAATGATTATCACAATAAGATGAGTTCTTGATTACACGTGTTAAGATTTACGTACACTCTCTTGAGTTACCTCACCCCTCATCTATAATGCATGCCTAACATCCCATACTTAGCCCACCTAGATGTACTACCGAAGCTAATTGAAATATAGTTTTCAACTGAACTCATCTACGCGACTAAGTTTCCATACTGTCAACTTAGTATGTAATAGTAACCATGTCTCATGATTTATATAGTTAGATAACTGTTCACGCTTTTTTATCTTTAACCGATTTATAATTAAGTTTCCCTAATTAATTAATTTTAGATATATTCACGACATATCATTATCTACTAACTCGTATAAGTAGATTATTGATATAGTATACATTTCACACACAATATATACTTATAAATTTATTCATTACTAATATGTCCTCTTAACACACATAAAGGAATCTTGGTTCAGAATGGTCCATTAACACCGAGTAAAAGGATTGGTTCGAAATGTCACCTCGACCCCAAGTTCATTTCATGTAGTAGTTCGAAAAATCACCTCGACCCCACTACTAATTTTTTTTTTAAAAGCTTGGTTCGGAACTCTTTCATCACGACCCCAAATCATTATTTCCATATATTAGTTCGAAATCCTACCACAACCCTAATATAGGCAAATATACTTTAATTATTCTCTCCACCTAAGTATCTATATAATTCAGTAGGTATACACACAACCTAATAATCATGCTCGTATGTAATATTTATCTCGGATATTCACCGTGCTCTTTAGATCATACTAGTTCGGAATCCGATCTCGACCCTAGTATAATCGAATGTACTTTACGAATTCGCTCTACCTAAGTATTTATATAATTCAGTAGGTATACACACAACCTAATAGTCATGCTCGTACGTATTATTTTTCTCAAATATTCACCATACTTATTAATTTACGATTTATCTCACTATCACATTTTAATTGAGTATTCACACAACTCTAAGGGCCTTAGTTACCCCTCCATTCATTTCAGTAGTTAATCCATCTCTAACCTACTGGTATACTCCTTGGAATGTCGTTTACTCTCTCTGTACCTCAAATCCCAAATTCTCGATGCACTACTCGATCGATTTATCCTCGTCGGTCCATGTCTTCCAATCTTGCACTCAATGATTATAATGGACCCCCACTATACACCTACTGGTACTCTGTAAGTCCCTACATAGGTATAATCTTATCATTAAGTATATTCAATCTTGCACTCAATTATAAACTTAATAGTGACAGACGCAGTTCTTCTTCTTCTTCATGCGTTTTTCACCATATTCAATTATCTAACTCACATGATAATCCATCAAACTTGCAACCAATGATACCAAACCTATTCCTACATACTCTAGGATGATTTCCAATTATTTAAACCTCATAAATCTTCACAATTTAGTCCAGAATAATTTAAATCTTCTAATTATTCAAGAACCCTAAAAATATGTTCTTCCCATATTATTAATAATAAATCAATATTAAATTCGTTTTAATCATCAACTGTTCTATGATTTTAAATCCTCTACAGGTTTAAATCATTCTACATGCAAATCCCTAACCATGATTCATTTTATTCAATTCTTTTTCTCCAAGAATATTCATCAAATCATATTATTCATAAATCCTACACATGGATATTATAACTCAATTTAATTTATAAATAACCACTTGCTTGATTCATAGATGATCTAATTTCATGATTTTTGTTGGTGATTAATTGTCTTTATCCTCCAATTTTCCTTCCCAACTAGTTTGTGGTGCAAGAAGCCTTTGAATCCTTCACCAATTCTTCCTTAGGCTTTGAGAATTGTTTCTCTCTTCTCTCTAATGGCTTTTGTGTGTTTTTCTCTACTCTACCTCTAGCCTCCAACTCTTATAATCTAATTTTTAGTTTGTAAATTCGTAGGTCTCCTTACCTGCATATGCCAAAAGACTAAAATGCCCCCGTATGGTCCCGGTTTAGCTGAAAAATGCCCCGGTACCCGACTAGTACTCCAGGTATACCATTTTGACTATTTTGACCCTTACGGACTCATCCGTGACCTCTAAATTATCATTTAAGTCACTAAAATATATTTCTCATTTATCACCTCAAAATAGTCTACTCGAGACTCCCGGTGAGATAATAATAAATACTCTCATATCACTTGATTTGACGTATATCAAATTTACTATCAATATTTACTATTCACACATATAGCAAATCTCATAATATAATATTAATCAGTCTCTGTCTCTCGATTAATATTTAATCATCACATTTATTATTTAATCACATTAAATTACGTCACACATGTAATTTAACTAAAACGTATTTTCTCAATTAATTTATCAATTAATTAAATTATAAATACATAGAAATACGTGGTAATACAGACAACAGGGGATACTGGAACCCATATTAATGAAGAAGGCATTTCTTTCATATGATCATTAGAGGAACTCTGAATTCTCCTCCAACCGTGGTTGAAGAGAAGTTTAAAACGTACCGAGACTATTTCGGGGAATTCCTTGAACAGAAGATTCGTCAAAGAGGGTGAATATTTTCCCTTTTGTGTCTTTCCCGAACCATGGTATAATCATGTGGAAAAAATTATGAAGCCAGGGATGGATATTTTCTTTCAAGACAGCTACTCATGGGTTGAAGACTCCCAACATCATGTATAACCACTCTTAGAGAAGACTATAGATGTTACCGAGGTTTTCGAAGGAAGTGACTCCAAGGATTCATTCAATCTGCAGACACTGGGGATGACACTCCGCATGATCCACTTTGGCGTTACATCATCGGATCCGTCCATCCTGATCAAGACTAATGATGCACCCCTCCTTAACTAGAATGATATACTAGTTCCACCTGCTAAACTGTAACTCAACCCAGATGTTTATCCTATTTCTTCCTCTTTTGTTGTTCTTACTTATTCTTATAACAATGTAATCGAGACCTCCTTCAACGAGGTTCTCAACGTTGTTTTTCCTGAGAATGAAATAAAAAATATTTGAAGTATCTTGTTATGCCTTACATTAATTGACTTGATTCTAATAAAGCTCTTATTGATGATGATTTTGCAAATGAATAATGCTTAACTGATATTAATAAGATTAATAACAAAAAAAATAATCGCGTTTAAATTAATGAGAATGAAACTTTTGTTATCAACCTCGATACTAGTAGCCAATTACGCAAGATTATGATAGGGTCCACCCTTGACCAGTATACGCGCGCATAACTCGAAGAAATGTTGAAGGAATAAGTGGATGTCTTCGCATGGTCCTATGATGACATGCCCGACATCGATCCCGAAATAGCTTAACAAGAGATTCTAACTCTCCCGAAATGTAAACTGATCAAACCAAAACTGCGAAAGCTCTGTATTGAATGGTCACTGAAGGTTACAGAAGAGGTGGTCAAACGGTTGAACGTAGGCTTCATCTAGGTGATCGAATATCCCACATGGCTAGCCAATATTGTATCTGTACCAGAATCAAGAGGAATAGTCCGCTTGTTCATTGACTATTAGGATTTGAAAAAAACCTCTCCGAAAGATGATTACTCACTCCACAATATCGACATAATTTTGGACAACATGGACAATCACACTCTCAAGTCATTTGTTACTGGGTTTTCGAATACAATTAGATCAAGATGCACCATGGTCATAAAAAATATCATTCATCGCTCTGTTACACAGTTATGCCATTTAGTCTAAAAAATGCAGGGGTTACTTACCAAAGGGCTGCCACAACTATCTTACATGATGTGATCAAAGAGGTCGGTGTCTACGTGGATAATATGATTATCAAGTCTAAGAACCAAGAAGTTTATGTTCCCTCTCTCTGGAAATTCTTCGAACAACTACGGTGATACCAGATGCGATTTAACCCACAGAATTATGTTTTTGGCATCACCAAAGGAAATTTTTTAGGATTCATGGTTAGCGAGGAGGGGATTAAAGCATATCCTGCCGAATTGAAAACCATACTCAAAATTCTTCCACCCCGATCGGAGAAGGAAGTCCGAGGATTCTTGGTAAACTTACAGTATATTAGTCGGTTCATCATCCAGTTTACTTATATTTGTGAACCCATCTTCAAACTCCTTCGAAAGGATTCAACCAAAGTCTAGAATGAATCCTATCAGTAAGCCTTCGACATAATCGAACAATATCTAATTCGACCTCTGCTACTCATGCCATCGCAGCGTGGTCTCCCTCTACTCCTATACTTGATCGTAACAGACACTGCATCTGGGGATTTGTTGTCCCAATACCTTAAAGAAACCAGTAAAGAGAGGGCCATCTACTACGCCAATCATAAATTAGCCGAGTACGAAGTTAACTACACTTCCTTGGAGATAACGTGTGTTGCCTTTGTCTAGGTCACTCAAAAATTACGACACTAAAAGGTTTTCCCATTAGACTTGTATCCCGAATAGATCCGATCAAATAACTGCTTGAGAAACCTTCCATGTCTAGCCGAATGGCCCAATGGTTAATGCTGCTAGCCAATATCGATATTATGTATGTCACGCAGAAATCTATGAAGGGAGAGACATCTATGACTACCTTTTTAACTACCTCATAGAATATGCTGACGTTTGGATATCCTAATTTCTCGATGAAGATATCCTTTGCACATCTCAGGAAAACCTCTGGTGGCAAATGTTCTTTAACAACGCCACCAATAAGAAAGGATATGGCATTGGGATACTCCTGATCACCCCTGATGACTCTCACACTCCCATTGCCATCAAGCTGGATTTTACCTGCACTAATAACATGACCGAATACGAAGCATGCACCATAGGCCTCAAAGTCTCTTTCAAGAAAGGAATCCAGTGCTTAGATGTCTATGAAATTCTTCCCTCATCATCGACCTGGTTATTTGAAGATGGAAAGTCAAAGATAAAAATCCCTTACCCTTCCACGCCCAACTAGAACGGCTGGCCTCCTAATTTTGAGATATCACCTTCCATTACATGCCGTGTGCAAAGAATAACCTAGTTGACACCCTCGTTACCTTATCCTTTGATATACCCGTTTATATTCTCGGCCTGGCTGAAGGTTACCTCCAAACAGACGACCCCTCAGGGGCCGACCCTTCATCAGGCTCCAAACGACCCCTCCGAGAGGGCCGACCCTTCATCAGGCTCCAGATGACCCCTCCGAGGGGCCGACCCTTCATCAGGCTCCGGACGACCCCTCCGAGGGGCCGACCCTTCATCAGGCTCCGGACGAACCTCCGAGGGTACGACAGTACGAGGCCAGAATTGGGCTAGACTCACTACTGGAAGGAACTTTGCCCTCGGCCTCGGCCCATAGACCGAGGGTGACATCATCACAGCGCGTGGTTTGGGAGACACGTGGAACAGTGCGAGTGAGGATCACACGGCACGTGGGAGATCGTTATAACAAAATCACACCCTCACATGAGGGAATATTATGTCATCATTTGGCATCTACAGGTGTCAACAGGGGATTGGCTAGATCATCATTCACATGCACCATGCTTACTTGGGGGGTACACTACACCCCCCAAGACCTATATATACTTGTCACCTACAACCCTACAGGGGATCGATCAATTGGTTGTAAACCTAGCTAAAACTCTGCTTGTACACACAGTAGAGAAAGAGAGAGGCTGATGTGAATTGTATCCAAGGCCATTAGTGCCCATACTTAGTGGATCACACACTCACAGTGGATGTAGGCCAAATTGGCTGAACCACTATACATAATTGTCTTATTTTTTCTTATACTCATCCCCTTCTATATACTTATACACTTATACATCTCTATGGCTGCCATGGCTGCTACTGTTTGAGCTCACTATCACTTATCCGGTGGTGCTAAATCTTAGCATCATCAGTTTGGTGTCGTTTGTGGGAACGAGATGACATCTCTTCCTTTGAACAGCTTGACCTCACTGGGCACTCTGGTGGTGAGCCAGCACTCCCCCTGGGAGGAGGTGTTTCACCATTGAAAGAGACCCACTAAGGTTCCCAAGCTCACCAATCTTTTCTTCAGTTCAGTTTTTCATAGCTCAAACATATGGCACCTGAAATGCCACCACCACCACTTCCCCCGTCGGATGATGGGGGAAGACCCAGTACCAGTCAGCCGCCACCTCAGTCTGAGATGGCTGATGTGGCGACAGCCTTAAAGTCTCTGGCAGCAAGCCAGCGGATGATGCAGGAGCAGTTCACAGCTCTAAACCAGAACATACTAAGAGCACCAGGGGTTTCACCTGAGATGATTACTCCGGAAGTAGCTCCAGGACAGCATGAAGCCAGGGGACCACCCCAGGCACCACGCAAAGACCTGCCACACCCTCAGCGGCGTAGGGATGTTGCTGACCCCCGGCGTCTACGCCTGGGGAGGCAAGGAAACCCTTGTCCTGAGGACAGGTATGACGATCTGGAGGGAGAGGAGGCACCAATAAAATGCTGGGAACCATATGAGGTCTCCAACAATACTGTACGACCTCTCCAGGATAGTAGAGGAAAGTGCGAGAGACCAAACCCTAATGATGATCGCCCGAGAGGCTCTGCCTTTGATCGCTTGAGCAGGGGATCAGCCTTTGAGAGGCTGGGCCCAGTAAATGACCTGCGGGAACAATTGTCCAGGTCAAGAAGTGCTGCAAGGTCCAGGAGGGAGGCAGCAGATGGCCGACCCCGAGGACGAGACGGCGACCAAAGGGAAGTAAACAGCCGACACGGGTCTGCCGCAGCAGAACCCTCCGTCCACCTCAGAGAGGCGACGGGGGATAACATCGGCCAAGCCGACCCTGTGAGGCCCTGGAATGACTCAATCCATCGGTTAGAGAATAAGATCGGTGATATACTGAAGAGCTGAGACCCCCTTCAAAGGGGATACACCATAGGCTCACCCTTTGTGGCGAAGATAGTCAACTTCCCCACGCCATCAAAGTTCAAGCCACCTGTGGTCACCCCAAGATATGATGGGAGCACCAACCCCGTCCACCACGTGGAGATGTATCAGTCAGCGGCAGACATATACTCTATCTCAGATGAGATGAGGTGTCGTGCCTTCTCTGGTACCCTGACAGGGGCTGCGCATGTCTGGTACACGTCTCTTCCGAAAAATTCCATTGAAAACTTTAAGCAGCTGGCAGACCTGTTCATCCACAACTTTTGCTTTGGGGTGAGGCCACAGAAGAAGACCACCCACCTGCTCTATGTTAAGCAGGGGAAGAGTGAGAGTCTGAGGGACTACATAGCCAGATTCAATAAGGAGAAGCTGGAGGTGGAAGACTATGAGGAGAGCATAGCTATAACAGCCCTAATTGGAGGACTCCAAAAGGGGAAGCTGTTATGGAAGCTTGATGAAGACCCTACAAGGATGATGGTTGAACTGCTGTCGACAGCAGGAAAGGTGATGAACGCCGAAGAGGCGATGGCTGCAAAATATGAAGACGAAAAAGGAAGTTCTAGTGGGGGTAAATACCCTAAGAAGAACAAAGAGGGGAAGAAGAGGTCCACGGATGACAAGTTCGCTGGCTACACCCCTCTGACGGTCGGCTGTGAACAGATTCTCAATGAGATAAAGAGTGACCGGTCCCTGAAGTGGCCTGAGAAGCTGAGGGCACCCCCCGGCAAGAGGAATAAGAACCCGTGGTGTGAATTTCACCAAGACCACGGCCACGTAACAGACAAATGCTTTTCTCTGAAAGATGAGATTGAGAAGATGCTGAAGGAAGGGAAGCTCAGAAAGTACGTCGACAAAGGCGCCTTCAATAGGGGCCAAGGGTATGACCCCAGAAAGAAGCGAGGCGATGCATGTAGAGAAGGTCCTCAAAAAATATGGGACGACCCCTATGATGATGAGGACGACCTTGACCTCCCGCCGAGAGATGACCACGGCCCTGTCAAGAGGCTTAATATGATCTCGCTCGGAGTAGGAATGATCTCCGGGGGTCTTGCAGGAGGAGGGTCTGAGGTCGCTGACAGGAAGGCCCATGTGGCTGAGGCCAAGGCAGTGACGAAGATGGTACACTCATCCTCTCTGGAGGTCAAGTCAGAAAAGAGGAAGAAGATTGATATGGACACTCTGATAGTGGGGTTTTCGAGAATGGACTTCAAAGGCATCTTAGCCCCACATGATGACCCTCTCGTCATCACTACCAAGGTGCACGGGTGTGAGGTGCCGAGGATCTTGGTAGATTGGGGTAGCTCTGCAGATGTGATGTTCTGGCCATGCTTCAAAGCCTTAGGTCTCAGCCGTGCTAGACTCGTCCCCTACCATCATCCATTTATTGGGTTCAGTGGGGAAAAGGTTCATCCCCTTGGGGTATATGAGGCCGATGTGAGGATGGGGGACGAGTGGCCGAGATGGCTCACCAAGAAGGTCAGTTTCTTTGTGATGGATGAGCGTATGTTTTCGGCCTACAACATTATACTGGGGCGTGTGGCCCTCAAGGGGTTTGAAGCTGTGCCATCTACGGTTCATCAGATGATTAAATTCCCTACCCCTTACGGGGTGGGGGAAGTTCAGGGAGACCAGACGACAGCGCGAGAGTGTTACTACAACTCCGCTGAAGAAAGGGAGGCACTCAAGAAGGCTACGACCACTTACAATATTGATACCCTAGACCCCAGGGATGAGACGAAGCTAAAGAAAGGGGAGGCCGCGGAAGAGGTAGAATCCATCATCCTCGATGAGGATGACCCGGAAAAAACCGTCCAGGTCGGCAAGTCTCTAAAGACCAATATAAAGGAAGACCTCGTTAAATTGTTGAGGAGAAGGCGAAGCGTCTTCGCATGGAGTCATGTAGATATGCTGGGTATTGACCCTGAAATCATGTGCCACAAGCTCAATCTCGTAGAGGGAGTGAAGCCGGTAAAGCAGAAGAGGAGAATTTACTCCAGAGAAAAGTATGAGGTCATCAGGGACGAGGTCAAGAAATTAGAAGACGCTGAATTTATCAGAGAAGTCATCTACCCTGAATGGTTGTCCAATGCATTCATTGTCCCAAAGGCCAACGGGAAGTGGAGAATGTGCGTGGACTTCACAGACCTCAACAAGCACTGTCCCAAAGACAGCTTCCCTCTCCCCCACATTGACCAGATGGTAGACGCTACTGCAGGCCATGAGCTCATGAGCTTCATGGATGCCTATTCAGGGTATAACCAGATCTTCATGAACCCTGAAGACTCAGAGAGGACAGCCTTCCTCACCGACAAGGGGACATACTGTTACAGGGTCATGCCCTTTGGCCTAAAAAATACGGGGGCAACGTACCAGCACCTCGTAAATAAAATGTTTGAAGACCAAATTGGGAAGTCTATGGAGGTCTACGTAGATGACATGCTGACTAAGAGTCTGAAGACAGAGGATCATGTGGCAGACCTGGAGAGGACTTTTAATACGATGGACAAATACCAGATGAAGCTTAATCCGGCCAAGTGTGTCTTCGGGGTCGGAGCAGGGAAGTTCTTAGGGTTCATTGTCAACCAAAGAGGCATCGAGGCCAATCCTGAAAAGATAAGGGCCCTTGTTGAGATGAAGACTCCCAAGTCCATTAAAGACGTTCAGAGACTCACAGGGAGAGTTGTTGCCTTGAACAGGTTCGTGTCTAGGGCCACAGACAAGTATTTGCCATTGTTCAAGATCCTTAGGAAGGCCTTCGAATGGAGCAAAGAGTGTGATGAGGCTTTCAGGGACCTAAAGTCATACTTAGGGTCTCCCTTGCTGATATCACGGCCTGTGCAGGGTGAACGACTTTATGTGTACCTCGCCGTCTCAGAGTCGGCCATTAGTGCAACCATTGTTAGAGACGAAGACGGGATACAGAAGCCTGTGTATTTTAACAGCAAGGCGCTCCAGGGGGCAGAGCAAAGATACCCGAGGATGGAGAAGTTAACCTACGCCTTGATCCATGCCTCAAGGAAGATGAAGTCGTACTTCCAGTCCCATACGATGGTCATCCTCACCGACTCTCCTCTCAGGCAGGTCCTACACAAGCCAGAAAAATCAGGCAGGCTAATGGCCTGGGCTATAGAGCTGGGGGAGTTTGACATAGTGTATCAGCCTAGGATGGCCATTAAGGGGCAAGCGCTGGTGGACTTCGTGGCTGAGTTTACTTGGGAAGATGATGAAGCCGAGGGTGAGACCCTCGGGAAGACAGATACACAAAAAGACAGGCCCACTGACACACCCGCAGATAGGGCTGAGACAAGCACCACTAGAAGGAAAACGACTGAAAACGAAGAGGGAAGATACATCTTTAGACAGGGATCCCTCTCCGAGGGAAGTTTCTCAGAAGAACGCACCGTGTGGAGTCTCTTCGTCGATGGGTCCTTTTGCGAAAGCGGGAGCAGAGCTGGGTTAATAGTATCAGCACCCGACGGCACAAACATTAAGTACGCCCTGAGGTTCAACTTCAAAGCCTCCAACAACGAGGCTGAATATGATTCCTTGGTAGCAGGCCTCTCCTTGGCCAAGTCTCTTAGTGTCGGCCAGATTTTAGTCCATAGTGATTCAAGGCTAGTAGTGAATCAGATACTAGGAGCCTACGAGGCTAAGGACGATAGAATGGCTAGGTACCTTGAGAAAGTGAGGACGTTACTGAAGGGCTTCAGAGAAGTGAAGTTAAAGAGGATACCCAGTCTCTATAATGGTCGAGCTGACGCCCTTGCTAGGTTGGCCTCGGCAACAAGGACAGACATCAGGAGGACGGTCCCAGTAGAAATTTTGCTTCGGCCAACTATTGAAGACGCTGAGGGAACACTTAGCAATTGCCTAAATGTTTCTCAGGAAGCTTCGTGGATGGACCCCCTGATCAGGTACATTAAAGAGGGGGAGATGCCAGAAGCAAGGCCAGAAAAGAAGAAGTTGAGGTATAGGGCTGCAAAATTCACTGTCATCGGAGACACCTTGTACAAAAAGGGGTTTTTTCTCCCCTTACTTAGGTGTGTCCATCCCTCAGAAGTCCCTTCCATTTTGCAAGATGTGCACGAAGGATCGTGCTCAAACCACATCGGGGGCAAATCCTTGGCGAAAAGGGTGATCACCCAGGGGTACTGGTGGTCGACCTTGGGGAAAGACGCAGCGGCATATGTAAAAAAGTGTGACAAATGTCAAAGATTTGCCGCCATCCCTCACCAGCCCCATCAGCCTCTTACTTCCATTACATCCCCATGGCCATTTGCAGTGTGGGGAATTGACCTAGTAGGACCCTTGCCTAAGGCCATCAATAACTATCGGTTCCTTATCGTAGCCATTAACTATTTTTCAAAATGGGTGGAAGCGTAGCCGATGGTGACGATCACAGAGCAGAAGACCTTTCAGTTCATCTGGAAAAATATTATATGCAGATATGGTCTCCCCAACACCCTCATCTCGGATAACGGGACTCAGTTCAAGAATACCTCTCTACAGAGGTACTGTGAAAGGGTGAGTATCAAATAATTTTTCTCCACCCCTGGCCGACCTCAGGCCAATGGGCAAACAGAAGTTACAAACAGGACAATCCTATATGGAATCAAGAAGAGGCTTGAGGAGGCAAAAGGAAGATGGGTCGAGGAGTTATATGCCGTGCTATGGGCATACAGGACGACATTGAAGACCCCTACCGGAGAGACCCCATTCATGCTAGCTTATGGATCAGAAGCCGTCATCCCCACCGAGATTAAGTTTCCTACGCATAGAGTCCAAGTGTATGACCCCCAGAAAAATGCGGAAGAGAGGAGACTCGACTTGGACCTGATTGAGGAAAGGAGGGAGGACACTGAGATAAGGCAGATCGCCTACCAGCAGAGGACCGCAAGGTTCTACAATCAGAGGGTGAAACAGAGGCCTATCGTAGTGGGGGACTTGGTCCTCAAGAAGACTTGGCAAAAGCCCAACAAGCTCCATCCTAATTGGCATGGCCCATATAGGGTCATCGATGAAGTCGTCCCTGGGACCTATAGACTAGAAAACCTAGAAGGGGAACCCTTTTCTAACCCCTGGAATACAGATCATTTGAAAAAATACTATCAGTAGTGCTGTAAGGTCTTGATAGACCATAATTGTAATAAGAGTTGCTCCAACAGAACACTTTGAAAATTAATGAGAAATATCAGTGTTTCCCCTCATCCTGTGATTATCAGTTCTAGTACGCATGGAAACATCTACAAAGAACCACCCTCGGCTATAATGAGGGCCAGTGGAGGGGACGACCCCACCACTGTCCTCAAGAAAGACGAGGGAAGACTTTATTAAACCCATTAATTTGGTAAGTTGATCCCTCGGCTATAATGAGGGTCAGTGGAGGGGACGACCCCACCACTGTCCTCAAGAAAGACGAGGGAAGACTTTATTAAAACCATTAATTTGGTATTTGATCCCTCGGCTATAATGAGGGCCACTGGAGGGGACGATCGCACCACTGTCCTCAAGAAAGATGAGGGAAGACTTTATTAAAACCATTAATTTGGTAAGTTGATCCCTCGGCTATAATGAGGGCCAGTGGAGGGGACGACCCCACCACTGTCCTCAATAAAGACGAGGGAAGACTTTATTAAAACCATTAATTTGGTAAGTTGATCCCTCGGCTATAATGAGGGCCAGTGGAGGGGACGACCCCACCACTGTCCTCAAGAAAGACGAGGGAAGACTTTATTAAAACAATTAATTTGGTAAGTTGATCCCTCGGCTATAATGAGGGCCAGTGGAGGGGACGACCCCACCACTGTCCTTAAGAAAGACGAGGGAAGACTTCATTTGAACCCATTAATTTGGTAAGTTGATCCCTCGGCTATAATGAGGGCCAGTGGAGGGGACGACCCCACCACTGTCCTCAAGAAAGACGAGGGAAGACTTCATTAAAACCATTAATTTGGTAAGTTGATCCCTTGGTTATAATGAGGGCCAGTGGAGGGGACGACCCCACCACTGTCCTAAAAAAAGACGAGGGAAAACTTTATTAAAAACTAGTTGGTAATTTGACTCCTCGGCTATAATGAGGGCCAACGCAGGGGATGACCCCTTGTTCACACTCAAGAAAGACGAGGGAGAGTTTAGTGGCATTAACAAAGACAAAGCAAACCATACAAGAAGCAAATATGGAAGACGGTAAATAAGAAGATAGTATTAACGAAATGCCAGTTATACAAAATATCAAGTGTTCTGCAAGTAAAGTACAAAAATATTGATTACATTAAGAGGGTATGGGCTACAGACAGCCACCCTATGGGACAATATCGGAGGGCAGAGCCTCAACATCCACCAGAGGGGTTTCCTCAATGACCATAACCGGATGGTCCTCAGATGTGCCGACCTCCTCAACCTGCACTTGTGATTCTACATAAGTCAGAGCCTCGGCAATCATAGGGTCGTCCAGTCTGACTGCTTCAATTGAAGGGCGGACCGAGGAGACGACATCACCAAACCTGAGGACGACCCACCGGGAGGCAGTCCTGATTCCTCTCTCAAAATATTCAAGGCCGAAGCCTTGAAACTCGTCAGAAATCTTATAAGCCTCAACAGCATCAGCCTCGGCTTTCTTGATGGCTGCTTCAAGATCAGTCTTGTACTTGGCCTCCATGTTGGTCAAGGCCTCGTCCTTTTCTTTGATAAGCAAGTCCTTGGCCTTAATGTCCTCGTCGTGCTGCCTCATCAGCTGGTCCAGGATCCTTGCATGCTCAGTCCTGGTACTTTCCAACTCGGCCCTTGCAGTATCAAGCTCCGATTGAAGATCTGCCTCATGTTGGATAGCCCTCTCGGCTTTATGGAAATTTGCTTGGTTCTCATCCATCCATTTTGTTGCCGAGGTAAAGGCACACACAGACTGTACAAGAAAAATAAACACATGTCAAGAGGCCGAGGAAACAGTTGGTGAAAGAATAAAATTAAATGAAGTGGGTCAAGACCAATACCTGTGCAAGGGCGTGCAGACCATAGTCGTACACTTTGGCAGGAGGCATTTTTGACAGGAACTCGTAGTCAGAGGCCGAGGGTGCAGAAAACATTGAGGCCTTGGTTGCCCTCAAGTTTGCAATAAGTGATGAGGGCTCGGCCCTCATATGTGCCAGGTTTTGATACTAGAAGGCCCCCATGCTGGATGAAGAGGCCGTCTACTCAGATGCTTCGACCCTGGCCCTCGGCCGAGAATCCGACCGAGGGTCAACAGGGGCCTCAGGCTCCTTTCTTTTATGGCTATCGGCGGTCGGCTCCACCACCATCGGCCCAGCTGCCTTAGTCTTCCTCGGAGCCTGTTGAGGCTCCTTTCCCTTCTTCTTGGCCAAGCCTGATAATAAGCTGGGAGCAGTCATTTCCCAAAGATAGTCTGATGTACCTGCAGGACGACCTGGAAAGAGGATGACACGTCAGAAAAATGCAGAGATAAAGAGGAAACACTTCAAAAATAAGTAAAGAATGGAAAATGTTCAGTATAACTCACATAGTTCTGTCAGAGGGCCGACCCTCAGACCAGCTTCTTTGAGGAACCGGGGGGTCATCGGGTCTTCAAATTTTGGAAGTTCACCCTCTCTCCCTCGTCCTCTCAGATATTCAACGATGTCTTTCTCCTCCAGACTAAGTCCAGGGTCTGACCTAGCCTTCATGGAAGGGTTAGACCATCTTCTGGGGACCCTCGGACCATCGGCGGTGAACTCCCACTCCCCAGAGATAAAGAAGAATCTATTCTTCCAATCATGGTTGGAAGTTTGCGCCACGTGGAGGAGTTTCTTCTTAGACCTCCTCGCCCCCAAATGATAGTATCCAGGCTGTTTGGACGAGGAGGTGATATTGTAGTAGCCCAAGAATAGGTCGGCCGAGGGCTCGTCGGTGAAAGAATTCTTCCACAAGGAGATGTAGCCCAGGATCGTCCTCCAAGAGTTGTGATGAAGTTGAGAGGGGGCAACACCAAGGGCAGACAGGATATCTACGATGGCAGGGTGCAGAGGGAATCTGACTCCAACCTTGAACATTTGTTCATAAACTGCAACCTCTCCCTCTTCACAATCAAAAACCCTCTCAGACTCAGAGGGAACCCTCATAGTTACCCTAGGGGGCACTCCATAGGCATGCCTCCATATCAAGAGGTCGCGATCCCTAACAGAGGAGATATAGGACGAGGCATGGGAGGTATCAATCTGGTCATCTATATCATCGCCCTCGTCCTCGGTCCCCTCTCCCTCGGCCTCGTCATCTGCCAGACGACCATGGGGAAAGGCCATCTGGAAGGCATGGGGAGATAGGGTTGTCACAGGGACAGCCTCGGAGGGGACCATACCCTCGGCCTCTCGTCCTAGGCTTAGGTCAGATGTCTCTCTCCTACCGAAAGTTCCAGTGCCAGTTGGCGAGGATGCTCTCTCGTCCAGCTCACTTGGTTTGGGAGTCTCGGCTGGACGAGAGAACGACCCACAAGACTCAGACGGTTCAAATGGTTTTATTATGGTAAGAGGAATGGGAAAGATGGGTCGTACCCAATTAGGGTCGGCCCCTCGTCTCCTCTCTTCATCTTCCTCTACTCGTCTGATCTCTGCAAAGAGCTTCTCTCTCAAGGATGGGAATTCAGACGCTAAACTATAAAGCTTCCTAAGCATTAAAAGGGAAGACCCTACACTTGGAGAAATTTGGGGGACTTAACTACAAACAAGTTTGCATTTGACCAAATTAGACTTTTGAATTAAAAAGCGAATTGATGGTTTTCACTCAAGAACACTCAAGAACATTCAAGAACATTTAAGAAACAGTTGCCGGAGAAGACACCGGAAAAAGCTATAAAACAACCCAAATCAAGCCCTACGAGCCTAAAATAGAAAAGCAAAAAAAGAAATGAAAGCGAAGAGGACGTTGGAGGCAGGAGATTACCTGATAAAGAGAGAGAAAGAACTGCCCAAGTCGCTAAGCTTGAAGGATTGAAGGCTGCAGAAATGGCGATGAAAACTGGTAAAAGGCTAGAGAGAGAAGGCTTGGGCGCGAAGGAGAAGAAGAGAGAGAGTTCAAAAATCTCTTAAATACCTTAGTAATGAGTGGGCCCATTGACCAAGGCAGGACACAGTCCACGAGGAAGGCATCATTAGGGCACAAAGCCCCAAGAAAAGTGTGCAGCCGCCATGCCTTAGAAACAGGAATAGCAATGAGTATCTGCCCAAGTGTCACTCGCCTAACTGATCACACACGCATCCCAATTATAACACTATCCCTCAGCCATCTCAACAGTACCTATGGCTAATGGCTGGGGGGTGATTGATATACCCGTTTATATCCTCGGCCTGGCTGAAGGTTACCTCCAAATGGACGACCCCTCAGGGGCCGACCCTTCATTAGGCTCCAAAAGACCCCTCTGAGGGGGCCGACCCTTCATCAGGCTCCAGACGACCCCTCTGAGGGGCCGACCCTTCATCAGGCTCCGGACGACCCCTCCGAGGGGCCGACCCTTCATCAGGCTCCGGATGACCCTCCAAGGGGCCGACCCTTCATCAAGCTCTGGACGACCCTCCGAGGGTACGACAGTACGAGGCCAGAATTGGGCCAGACTCACTACTGGAAGGAACTTTGCCCTCGGCCTCGGCCCATAGGCCGAGGGTGACATCATCACAGCGCGTGGTTTGGGAGACGTGTGAAACAGTGCGAGTGAGGCTCACACGGCACGTGGGAGACCGTTATAACAAAATCACACCCTCACGTGAGGGAATATTATGTCATCATTTGGCATCTACAGGTGTCAATAGGGGATTGGCTAGATCATCATTCACATGCACCATGCTTACTTGGGGGGTACACTACACCCCCCAAGACCTATATATACTTGTCACCTACAACCCTACAGGGGATCGATCAATTGGTTGTAACCCTAGCTAAAACTCTGCTTGTACACACAGTAGAGAAAGAGATAGGCTGATGTGCATTGTATCCAAGGCCATTAGTGCCCATACTTAGTGGATCACACACTCACAGTGGATGTAGGCCAAATTGGCTGAACCACTATACATCATTGTATTATTTCCTCTTATACTCATCCCCTTCTATATACTTATACACTTATACATCTCTATGGATGCCATGGATGCTACTGTTTGAGCTCACTATCACTTATCCGGTGGTGCTAAATCTTAGCATCATCAGCCTTCATGGTCGATATGCTCGGGGGAATAACGATGGCCCCTTTCCTAGTCCAAAAGAAAGATAAATCGACCCACTGCTACCACATTGAGCTCATAACAGAAGAGGATTCTGATATGGCTGAGTGATGGTACTATGATATTTGGCACCTCCTCGAGCACAGTAGGTATCCCCAATATGCCAACAAGAAATATTGAGCAACCCTATGCAAACTAGATGCCCAGTACATTGTCTGCGATAAAGCACTATTAAATAGAAACTTCGATGAAACCCACTTATAGTGTATCGCAGGGGCTGACATTGACAAGATGACACAAAAAATTCTCAGCGGGGAATGCGGACTCCACAAGAATGGCCATATGCTCGCTAAGAATATTATTCGACAGGGTTACTGTTGGACTACCATGGTTCGGGATTGCACCTCCTATGTCCGGAGATGCCTTAAATGCCAATATTTTTCCAATCTCCAACACTTGCCTTTGTGGGAATTTTACAGCATGACCTCTCCCTGGTAGTTCTCCACATAGGATGTCGATATCATAGGGAAGCTCACACCTAAAGCCTCCACTGGGCACGTTTTCATCCTAGTTTCCATTGAGTACATTACCAAATGGGTCAAAGTTGAGTTATACGCAACGCTTAATAACAAAAAGGTAGCTACATTCATCCAGAAGATTATTATCTGTCGATACGGGTTTTAACACGAGATAGTGTCAGATAACAGGTTACATTTCGAGGCAGAAGTCACAGAACTAGTCAAAGAGTATGGGATTAAGAGACATAAATTTTCTCCCTGCCGAACACAAACTAACAGTGCAGTTGAGTCCTCTAATAAAAACCTCAAAGAAATTATAGCAAGATGATCGAGAGTTACCGAGATTGGGCCGATCGCATCCCTTACGACCTTTGGGGCTATCATACTTCAGTCTGAGCATCTACTAGGGCTACCCCTTACCCTCTAGTATACAACATCAAAGCAATCCTACCCGTTAAACTAGACATACCTTCATTGCGCATCATTATTGAAAGTAAAATTAACGAGGAAGACTAGTATCAGAGCCGTCTAGAGCGATACTAAGGACTCTATATCATATACATGGGTACCATAGTCAGATAGCACGCTCATTCAAGAGGAGAGTCAAGGACCGTGGTATCCGAGAAGGGGATTTAGCCCTCAAAAAACTCATAGAACCCATTTGGGACCCCAGGGGGAATTCAAGCCAAACTCGAGTGGCCTCTACATCATAAACAAAATCCTGTCCAGTGGTGCCGCTATGCTCAGTGATCTTGATGGAGAAGAGATGGCCCGTCCAGTCAACCTAGACCATCTCAAGAAATTCTACGCTTAGTTCAAAATCTCGGTGCGCTAAAACTCCTCACCCCCTTCTATTCTTAAAAAAAATCTTCATTTCCCTCTACTCAGAACTACGTGGAGCCTGATCCTGTAAAAAAACCTTTTTGCATTAAAAAAAACTCAAAAAAATTTCAAGAACCCCCAGAGGTATGTAGGCAGCTCATACACTTTACATGGGCATAATCCCCTTCTTTTCACAAAATGCTATTCTTTTCTTACCTCCGAGAATGACAGTTCATTTTATCATTTACATGAACAAACAGATTATGTATGCCTTAGAACTGGTATAGATAATTCAAATGTAAAATTCATCAAGAGGCACAACAATATAATTAAAATCCTTTTTATCCCATTATGGGAAAATTTGACACAATTACAGGAAATATCAGCATAGGGAGTCAAACAACTACCCCATCTAAGTTGAATATCCTAAAACAAATCAAACCAAACTGCTCCTAAATAAACTACCCAAACCTTCCCAGATTATTTACAAAAAACTATAGACAACCAAACAAATAACCATCACAAAAGCTTCACACGTAAACATAAGCTCCACAAAAGACCTTATCTGCAGCTGCTAGAAGACCCAACCCCATCATCATCTGCTCCTTGAAGCCCCTAAACTTTGCCTGCTTGGATGGTATACCTATGTCTATCCATGGAACAATAATCCTGGACCAGCCTAGACAAAAACATTATGCCCCCGCCATAATGTTAAATATGACAAACCATCTATGTCCGATCTCTTCTTCCAGGATCTTAACCACTACCCTCTTCCACGGCCATTTCATATAATCCCCCCAAACATGCCAAACCCTATTAATAGATTGAGAAAAATGGTTTAATGGCCGATGATTCTCCCATAGAGAGCCCAATAGCATGCACAAGCCTTCAGTCAAATAGAAAAGAAATCCAGTGTACGAGAAGACACAATTTTTTCCCATCCGACTTGATGCAAAAGCCGCCAGGGGAAATAAAATAAGATCTTTCGGAGGCCAACTAACCTAACGTACTGGTACTCCCCCAATTCCAGAATGGGCTGTAACTCCTCCAACCATAGCACCGACCAGCACAGACATCGAGCTCCGTGCTCCATAAGCCAGTTTACCCAATTCTTTCTAGATGGGCTAAAGCTGATAAAATAACAAGTGAAGAGATTTGGCACAACTACCAAGGGATAATCAGGGGGGATCTCCAGACAAAATTTCTCAGCTATCCATATGGACAGCTAATGGGGCTTCCTCTCAGAAAATTAGAACAACTTTCTTTCCAAGCATCTAGATCATTCAGGGTCTCTGTCGATATCACCACTGCAGTATTGCAACAATATAACATCCACGCTGTAATAGCAGCTAATTAAGGGTCCACCATCAGGTCCCGGGTCACAAGCGGTAGTTTCGAAGTTAGGCCCAAAGCAACAACTCCAGTAAACCCAACACCATTATAGTCTGTTCAGCGCACCAAATTCAGCACAATAGAATGAAGGTGATAAGCCCCACTATACAACCAAGCCTTTCTATCCCCTAATCCTTATGCTAACCAAGCCGCCAAAGCATTCCTCTATTCAAAAAAATCCAAAAAAAAACACTTTGCTACTCTTTCTCAAAGCAAAAACTCAGTAGCAAATTAAATTGCATGTAGAGTAAGCTACTAAATCAAGATAATTAAATAAAATATGTATCTCTTTTTGCCTTCTTTGAGTCAATTTTGAGGTACAATGACGTTATATCAAGCATGCAACATGGTCAATGCCGAGTTCCCCCGATCAGTGATGAATCTACAAGAAAATCTTGAAAAGTCATCCTACAAGGGTAAAAGGTCACCTACACCCCAACATAGATTCAACAATCCTACCCAACGCCGCCTGCCCCACTTTCGACATGACTCTTAGCATACAATCCAACTCTATCTGAAAACCCTCGCAATCAATCCTCAATAGCTGCTGAACCCCATACTGATCGAAACCTGCCTATGCCCCTTACTAAGGCAGCCTAGAAGACCATGCCACTGTTTATTGGCATTTCTTTCCACCCTCTGACCGACAGTACCCCTGAAATTTGGTACAACAAATCCCAAAAAATGCCAAAAAATTCCAACATTTCCCAAAAAAATCCTAAAATTTCCAAAAATATATTAAAATATTTCTTCACTAATAAAACCATTTTTCAAGTTACTAAATACCCAGCCAGATTAACACAACATTTTACCCAGCTATAACCCTAAAAATCAGTGCACTAAAGTCCTAAAAACTCACTACAACTGCTCAGCGAAATCTCATCCTCAACAGTGATCAAATACTTTCCCAATACGGCTACGTAATATCCTAACCATATTCCCAATAAGAATTCCCAAACTAAACTTATTCCTAAAAAAATCTAACTTCCCCCAAGCAGAGCTAAAAGCCTTAACCGAACATCTCTTCCCAATAACACATTCCTTAGTAGAATCCCAAAACCTCAAGTTATCAATTGTTTCCACAAGCAGAATTTCCAGACTAAGAATTATAGCTCTTCTTAAAAGGACATAATCCTCATACATATGTCTCTTCCCTAAAAGAGTCTAAAAAAGGTAAATTTAAAATTCCCCACGCCTCCGCTTAAGGTCCTCAGAATTGACCTCGACCCTTAGAATTAGTCGCTCTCTACTTAGGGTCCTAGGAATTGACCTCGACCCTCAAAATCGGTCGCTCCAACTTAAGGTCCTCAGAATTGACCTTGACACTCAGAATTTGTAGCCTCCACTTAGGGTCATCAGAATTGACCTCAACCCTCAAAATTGACCACTCCAACTTGAGGTCCTCAAAATTAACCTCGACCCTCAAAATTAGTCGCTCCCACTTTAGGTCCTTAATATTGACCTCGACCCTTAAAATTTATCGCTCTAACTTAAGGTCCTAAGAATTTACCACGACCCTCAGAATTGATCACCTCAACTTAAGGTTATCATAATTAACCTCAACCCTCATAATTGATCGCCTCTACTTAAGGTCCTCAGGATTGATTTCGACCCTCAGAATTGGTTGTTCCAATTTAAGGTCCTCAAAATTAGCCTCGACCCTCAGAATTAATCATTCCATCTTAAGGTCCTTAGAATTAGTCGTTCCAATTTGTGGTCCTCAGAATTGACCTCGATTGCCAATATTGGTCGCTCCCACTTGACATCCTTAGAATTGACCTTGACCCTCAAAATTGCTCGCCCTAACTTATGGTCCTTAGAATTGACCTCAACCCTCAAAATTAGTCACTCCCACTTAAGGTCCTCATAATCGACCTCAACTTTTAGAATTGGTCGCTACAACTTAAGGTCCTTAGAATTGACCCCGTCCCTCAGAATTGGTCGCTCCCACTTAAGGTACTCAGAATTGACCTTGACCTTCAAAATTAGTCGCTCCCTCATTAGGTCCTCAGAATTTACCTCGGCCCACAGAATTGGCTATCCCCAGCATTACCTTAGGTCCTCAGAATTGACATCGAGCCTCTAAAATGTTCATCTTCATCACTTTGGCCCGTAGAATTGACCTCTTTTCCAAAACATCATGTGGTGTCTATTCGACGTCTTTCACTTATTTTAAGCTCACCTGTCGATGGGCTATGTAGACAAAATATTCTATGACCCCCCTAAGTCTCTCCTTAGGTCCCTATCACCTCCCCCAAACACTATAAACCCTAGGTGGTACTCCGAGTACCGATCTAAAGGACGTTAAATGCTCTCGAGCCCCATTTGACTCCGATCAACCCCATCATCAGAGAAAAATCTCAATTAATCTTCAAAGGGCTCTTAATCCCCTTTCCAACGATCCACCCCATGTATGAATCAACATAACGGTTCAGAAGAATGATTTATTTTACTCCGACAGGTCATCAGTAGATTTTGGGCCCCGTTTGACAAAAGTCAACTCTCCGAACTGAGCTAAGCTATTTGGAACATCAACATACCTTGCATAAAATTTCCAACGGTCTGAATCGTATGTGATTCGAACTTACAGTTTGGACGAACGATCCATCATCATTCGACGATCTCCTGTCCAAAGGAATGACGTGCGATTTTGAGCACTTTTTTACCCAAAGTCAACTCCCAGACTCGAGAGTGAAAGGATTCTCAAAGCTCTTTAAATTACCTTTCTAACGGTATGATCCGTGTGCGATTTGGACTTATTTATTGCAATAATTTTTCTAAAAAATCTGTATGAGATTTCCAATTGGCATGTCCATTTCCTTGCCTATCGACAGTATGTTTAGGGTTACCTACCGATAGGAAGGGTAAGGACAGTGTCGATCGGCAGTCCCCTACCCTATATAAGGATAGCATGAGCTCACTTTCAAAGACACGTCAAATCCATCAATATCAGTGATCTCAGCAACATTACTTCTGCAATCAACGAAGTTAGATTGTGTTAAATTCTTCTCCACCTTTCATTCCCATCATTTCCATAACCAATTTTGCTAACATCTCCTTCTCTCTCATCCTACATTTATCCCAACTTGCAAGGAATCTCATCAAGGATCAAGGTCAAGCTTTAAGTCTCCAAAGAAGGTCCAAACATCCTTCTCTCTTTAAATTTCTTTATTTTCACATTAGTTATAGAAATTCACAATTTAGCTTTTCCTTTAGATTATACACATTAATACCTCATCTTTTATTAGTTATATTGCACATAATTTACTTTATATAAAACCCAAAACAAAGAAAAAGAGGGTTACACCTATAAATTCCGATGGGATTCTTCATCAGATTTTCTCAAAACTAAAAATATATTTTTTACACACACATGCATAATAAACTTTCATTTGAATCTATTTAATAAACCTCACCCTTGTGCCTCATGAGAACTACGTGGACTTTGATGCCTTTATAGGCTATGTAGGCGTCTCGAGCTAAAACCCAGGACGTGAGTCCTATTTTCATAGTTTTTCTATTTTATCCATATATTATTCATATATATTATACTTTTGATTCATATTCGCATCTTATCTGGCACATATTATCATTTTATCATAACGATCAATATCTCGATAAGCGCACATATCATATTTTTTAATTATTATTTTGGGAACATTTCTTGGATAACCTCGCTCTATCTTTTCTGTAATACGAGTTAAATAATTCTGATATCCACACACACACACACACACACACACACACACACACACACACACACTTCATGAAGAAATTAAGGAAAATAGTAACATAATCCCATAAGGGATCGAAAGGTAGGGATGGGTGCCTAACACCTTCCCATTCCGTAACTTAGTCCACGAACCTCTGATCTAATTGGTTTCACAAGCATCAATTTGTCTTCGATGTTGCTCTCTCAAGGCGTCGACATATTCTTTTGCCTTTTTTGTGCAAAATAGGTTGGAAACTCAATTTTTTTACATAACACCAAAATCGACGATGGACGAAGCACCCCACGACGTAGCTAAGGGACGCGAGACCTTTATCTCTCATTCTTTATCCTCCTCCCGAAAGTGCACGGGGAGAAACGAAAGGGGGAAATATCAGGATGGCCACACTAATCTCCATCCTTGAAGAGGTTTTCAAAAGTATCTGATCTCCTCAGTCTCCAAACCATATTCTCAATCATCGCAAAATATCTTTTGCCTATTTCAGCAATCTTCATATACCCTATTATGAACAGCATTCTTTCTGAGATGCCTAGAATATATTCCCACATAATAACTTGTTAAATCTTATATCTTAATCAACTTAATAAATATATCTTAGATGACCTTACCTGATTCTATAACCCTTTTGTAACCCATGAACCCTATTGAAAATCATTGGGTTAACTCTTCCACTTCAACACAGGAATATCAAACCTTATAATTCTTTGAATGTTTTCGATGCTTTACCTTTTCTACTAGGAGGAATACCTTCTCAATATAAAATGTAACAATAATTACTTCACTGCATCACCCATACGAATTCCTCAAATTATTTTACACCCATATGTTTTTGTAATGTAAAGTAACCTATAAAGCATTCTCCTTATCCAAAACTACTTTTCGTAGCTTAGGACCTTCTGGAATAACCAATTTCTCTTCGAAATGTAACCTTTTAACTTTGTTAACATAGGAAGAGACTTTTCCCAGCTACAGCATCTATTCCTTCCCTCAGTAAAGTTCCTCCTTAATCCGAAATCTACCATAACCCAAAAATCGGGTATAATGGTCACCCTTGTGACAAATTTTTCTACTTTAACAAGATATCGTCGTTAGAACCAATGACAATATTGTTCTAACGAGACACTTCTCTTCAAATGATCGAACAAGATGTTCACACACAATAAAGAGTACTAGTTTCAAATCACGACCTTATCAAATCCATTTCAAGTTAGAGATACTTTCCCGAAGCATATCTTGAGGAAGGACAAAGATTATCGCTGTCAACTATAGACCGTGAGTGAGATAATTGTACTTATGAGTCTTAAGCTTTCAAAAATTATAAGTTATAGGTCTCTACTCCTGCATTAACATGCCTCCTAGCCCCTAGAGTGATGCATTATTATATACCAAGTATTCCATGTTGCCCTGTGGTACTAAGGACGAGAACAGTAGTAAGATTATCCTTGATCTCTTCCATTATTATCTAATAATCTATAATTAAAATAACGGTACCCCCTTTCGGGTGAAGTGAGTCAGTGTCCTAGCCATCATCAAGAACTCCTGAATGAACCTCTTATAGTACCATACCAAAACCAAGAAACTCCTAACTTATGCATGCATTGTGATTTTCCCCCAGTATCCAACTACAAAAACTTGGCTAGGATCGATCCAAATCCTAGTTGTTGATACAACATGGACCAATAATTGTACTTCTAGAAACCAAAGCTCACACTTAGAGAACTTACCTTTTAACTTATTTTCCCGATTATCTGCAAAACTAATCGTATATATATACGATGACAAATCGATACAAGAATGATTGGAAACACCCAATTCATTATGTCCATTAAAACTGCTGGCACATTGGTCACTCCAAGTGGCATGATCCACAACTCATATGATCCATATCGTATTAAAAATGCATCTTTGGAATGAATTTCTTTCAAATAAGTAACTGTTCATAACCTGAGTTCAAATCAATCTTGGATAAGAATGAGGCCCTCCTCAACTGGTCGAATAGGTTGTCGATATGTAGTAAAAACTACTTATTTTGTATTGTGACCTTATTCAGCTCTCAATATTCCACACGTAATTGGAGTGAACCACCCTTCCTATTCATAAATAAAAATAGGCTCCCCATAGAGACGTTTTCCTCCTTATGAATCCTTGGATTAAAAAGGCTAATCATTCTCATTCGATTCATGCAATTTTAATGTACTTATCTAGTACAGTGTCCTCATAATAGGCTTAATACCCGATGCCAACTCTATACAAGAGTTTATCTCTCTAACTAGTTTTAATTATGTTACCTCATCACATACATCCATTAACTTTTAGAAAATATATATTAAATGTAAGGATATAGTGACCTCCTCAGACAAAGTCACATCAATGTAATACAAATATGTGTTAGGCCCCCTGGCCCATGCATGACTATAAAAAACATCCCTGCCCAAAAATGAAAATTGAAAAAACCTAGCCCCGATAGACTATTATAAGCATAATATATATAGATACCACTCAAAGATAAAAAAAATACAAATTGTAATACCAGACGTATAAATCAATAAAGCACCTCAACACCCAAGTCGACTAACAAATTGTCACTTTTCTACAGTCACGTCGCAAATTAGTCCCCCGCCTGCTCGGTATCCACATATAAATAAATTCTCGGTGATAACATCTACATATATCATAATTGTATTAAACACACTACTAGTAAAGAATGATAACTTCTCGATGTTTATCAGACTCAAGCATATAAGACATAAACATAATCATACCCATCACCCGGTGGTATTCTTAATAATACAGGTCTTTTACAGCCTCTACTAACTAAATGATCTCATTCATCACAAATATAACACCTTTTTTTAAAGTAAATATATAAATGACGTCTCTACAAGCATCCGTGTTAACCATGCCTCTATAGTCATTACTGTTAACTCTTGCCTCGTTAGGTCTTCTCTCATTATCATGACGCCACTTATCATAATTTCCTTGGCTTTACTGGCCTTAAAAAATCATATTCTCTACTCTTGGAACCTATTAGGGGCCTTCTCCCCTTATGCACTTCATTTTACTGGCATTGTCTTCCCTTTTGGGGTCCACATTACATTATTTTTTTTCATTGGGCCTACATTGGCCTCGATTTTCATAATCTTAGGAACTATATCCTTTAATTAGTTGTGGTGGCCCTACTGATATAGAAAGGTGAGTTCCACCATCTGAACGTAAGTGGTAATTAACGATTTATTCAATAAAACTTGCTAGACCCTCCTCTTGAGGTGTGTGCCAACTAAAACCAAATTATGTTAGCACTGAAATGAATAATGAGAACATCCTTATTCAGCTCCATATAAATCTCTCCTAGTATAGAAAGAGATAGATAATTGAACTGCTCCTCATACTGGCTACCACGTGGTCACATAGATGAGGTCTTCAAAATATACTTATTATGCAATTACGAACGGTGATTAAAATATTTCTCCTCGATCCATACATTAAGCACTTACTAAAAGTCTCATGCCCAAAATTTCCCAACTCTTGACCGAAGTCAACCTCTTGCATGGGACGTCAAGCAAAGGAAATATAAACAAGGAATCCTCTTAATACACTCGTCCTTATTCGAATCATTCGTCTATAAAAATGGCATAAAACTCCCTAAGTGGTCACCGTTATATAGAGTACAAGTACTAAATGGTAATGCTCTAAAGTAATCAAAGAACACAACACGAAAAAGCAACATACGCACTTAATATCCTCATGACACTAGAACTTGGAATGCTCTGATACCAGCTATGACACCACGTGAAATTTAATGATAGATTGATCAGGTCTAATACAAACTCATGGGAATCAAACAATTGAATATCATTCAAAGCATGAATGTAATAAAAACTAAATGCATAAAATAAAATAAGTTATTGAAACATACCAAAGGTGAACACATAACTCTAATACCAAACCAACCAACAGTATTAGTACCATCACGTAACTAGAATTGTATCCAACTACTCAAATGATCACATAATGGTGGGCACACAACATTTTATGTCCTGAAAAAATGTTAATAGGAGACGTTAATATCAAGCCTAAGTATCATAATAATATAATTAATTTTGTGTTACAATATAACTACACATCTTCTTCTAGTAATTTAGTTGCTTTTAAGTTAACCCAACCCAATAAAACCCTAAATATAACACACATCCCATGATTAAGTCTTAATCATCGCTATAGACTTTTATCTACTGAATTCTTTCTTATTCGTTTATACGTCACAATTGTACAATGTCACGTGAGAAAGTAGTCTCTATATAATACAAGTATGTGTATTCAATACTTAATCATATTATACATCTTAGTTGTATAATATATCAATAGAAGTACTCAACACATCTTTATCCACATAATACAAGCACGGTCCAAAACTCGTACCTCATACAAGGGCCATTATTAAGCCGACAAATAATGAAAGGATATCCTACCACCTTCGAGGATCATTCGTGCATACTAGGCATAGTTATAGCTTGTCCTATACGTATAACCATCAAATCATATCCAAAAATATAATCACTATGCCTTCACACCAGTAATATAACCCCATACCCAAATTTATATGAAACGGTCAATCAGAATATCTTATTCTAGATACAACAGGAATTTCAGCACGTAATGTCCGGCATAAATATAACCAATTCAAACCCATCATCAGCGCATTAGGGTACCAGTCTCCCTCGATCGCATCCCTAGAAGGATATCCTCTCTAGTACATATCCCATGAGTAAACACACGTAATATTTCACATTATACACCAATCAAGTAGGTTACGAGACTTATCTCAAGCACATTACTTAATTGACCTATATTATTTAACATCAATACCAAAATAAAAAATTTCATTATACTATGTCAATTTATTACAACTAAATCCCATCCCATAACTAGTGTCACAAACCAACTAATCAAACCCATAACCAAACCTAGGTAAAACTAAAGGGGTCGATTGGTCAATTTGTGTCGATTAGTCGATTGTCCCAAATTTCTCATCTTCTTCCTTAAGGACTTTGCATCTACAAACCTCCATTAATAATTATCTAAGCTCCCAAATTAGCAATACAGGATACTATATTCATATCTACATATCCCAACATCAATCCCCACATATAACTAAGATTTTCTTAATTTTTTTAATATTAAATTCATGGAATGTTTCAAAATTAATTCAAGAACCATATATTCATACTTTTGATCAATTTACCTCTTCTAATTATCCAATTTCACAATAATCAAAGGTCTTTTGATTCAATTACAGTATTTAATCAAATTCTAAAAATGCTAATTTGTTTAAATCCAATTTCATGAAGAATTTATTCCAAATGATTAACAATCTTATTACATAACTAATAACTTAATTAGTTTATTAAGTTTAATACAATTTCATATTAATTTAATTATCTTCATAATCAAATGAAAAATCATACTATAATGACAATTTCAATCATGTAGTTATACTAAATAAATTTGCCTCTAAATTTAATGGGTTAAACTCTGAGACAATAATTCGAGTTCTTCTTCTTCTCCACTTAGCCTCTTCTCCTTAGCATTAGGGTTCTCCTCCAATATGTAAAAAGTGATATAACTTAGCTCTAATCTTCATTTTATAATTATAGTCACGAAATTAGGATTATAGCTCATATGGACCGTGACCCATGAAGCCCAAAACTAATTCCAAATAACTTAGATTCTAGCCTAAGTCATACACTAACCAATAGGACTTAAAATCAAACCCTTTAAGGTGTAAACGGTCCTTCTACACATACCTTAAGTCACTCGAATTATTCCACCAACATAATTTTTTTATTCGTTAAATAATTATTATTTCATTATAGTATTTTAAATTCAATACAATTTCAAATAATAAATAATTTATTACGACATCACCTATCACATCAGATAAATACACCCAAATATTCATTAATATAATTTATTCAAATAACAACGTGGTATATCAATGATTCATACAATATCAAGAGTTTAAAGAGCTATCTATTTAATAACAAGATTTTAATAAGTAACCATAGAGTATCAGATTATCAAAAATCATCTACTCATTAATCAATATTAATAACATCCTTTCATAATGATGTAATTTAAAAACTATCGGTTTATCAATCGATATCAACAATAAAAAAAACTTCAACTAAAAATATCACTAAAATCCTTATATCCAGTTCCACTTTCATATACCATTAATTACATCATTTCATATTCCATTAGTTACGCCATTTCATATTTTCTTTCTATTCTAACCGATTGGCCTTTCTCATTTAACACATTTCAATATACATTAACCAATTTTCCACTTTCCACTTTCATTTATATTAACTTTACCTTGATAACTTTATTATAATTAACCAACCTCTTACACGTCTACAAGCATAGCATAGTGTACCCCATCTATCATACTACAATTATACGCATAATCTATCGACCTCCCTCGCGGCCCTACATATCGGATAGTGCACAACATGTACCATCACGAGTATCAAAAACTACACCCATCGTGAACAATTGTACCAAATATATAGTCTTCATTAACATAACCAGTTGGTCTCATCCCTAACCCTGCACATACTCATGACGTAGTCAAAATAAAATATATTGTTACTCTTTCCAAATAGTTTAGGGCCTGGACATACGATATATCCACGGTTAGACAATGCTAGACTCGGGCAAAATAGGAACACACAACTATGATATCCATTAAAGTGGTAAACCAATATTGGTCCTGCACATATGATGCTCCTATATCCAGCCGACACTAAGCCCGGTTCCTACAAAGACATCTAACATAACTTTCAACATAAAATTAAATAACCTCAAAGTACCAATTTCCAACCTTATGTGTGGGATGTCTCATAAATGAAATCCAAACAAGGAACCCTTGATACACATTTGTCTAGGTCAGATGGTTGTTGAGACTTTATAATAATAATATCTCTCCTAAACACCTACTTACTAACCGCTACACAACTTACACCTCCTAAGATCCTAACTCCTAGCCTTCCCTAGACTCTATGCATGGGACATCACATAAATAAAATCCAAATACAAACAACTAACACGCGAATACATTTTTATTTAGATAGGGCAGTCACCGAGAGAAATAATTACTAACTCATCATTATATCTAATACGACATTTTAGTATAATCATTAATCACTTACTACAAAAATATACATAATGATTTACATCATTACTACTCATTTTATTCATTCCTCGTTAATTCCTCGTGTTCCTTCAGCATCCCAACATCACAAGTATATTCGCCTCAAAATCCAGATATTCCAACAATCACTTACCTAACACTTACAACCTAGACTCCCAACTTCTACCTTCTCAAGACTCCAGGCGTGGTATATCTCATAAATAAATTCAAATAAGGACCCCCCCAATACACTTTTGTCTAGATTGGGTATTCGCTGAGAGTGGACAAATAATAAACCTAACCTTTTATATCTTTTACCTACTTCCATCGATGTCACTACACATCACTCATCTAAATATGTAACTCACTCTATAACTCGAAAGTATTGCGAAATATTATCTAACCTTAATCCTCAAATTAACTTTCCAAATATTAGGTTCACTCCTAATTCCATTATTTACTATATCCTTCAATTGTATTTCAACATTCATTCATATAACTATACTTAACTAATAAATTAAAGTCTCAAGTCAACTCTCTAAGATAATACAAATATCATCAAACGTCATTTACTTATTTAAATGCCGACATGCATAAATCCTAATATTACAATTTCAATCTTAACAATATATATAAACCCAAATATCGTAACTCCCAAAGACAACATCGTATGGTTAACTACCAATATCCCTCTATCAACAACATATAATCATCTATATAAACCATATCCATAATAACCATTGTCTAATAATCAAAACATCATCAATGACAACTATTATCCAGCAACTTAAATCCCATCAACAACTAAATAACAAACTAAGAATAGAAATTCCAAAATAAACAAGTATCCAATAATGCAATTCTCCATGATAGCACAATTATTAACTTATCAACACCCAATGACAATAAAGAACTAAATAATTAAAGATCCTTCGATGGCATCAATAAAACCACAATATAAAACAACAACAAACAACCATCCAAGTCCAAACACCAACATATAGGGCTAAAAATAGTGATCCACTTGATAAACACATATAATTTAGATCTTAATAAAATCCTCTTCTACTCATAACATTATCATTGTCAATTCACATATAGATTAACCTAATTTCCAAGGTATTAATTGCAAGTTCACAGAATAATTTTATATGCATTTCTCAAGGGGTTCGTATGAAATTTAAATTAAGATGAGAATAAGGGATAATATTACCATTTTAAGGGAAGAGTTAAATTCATGGCTCATAATTCACATTTTTCTCGATATTCTTGTATGTATTTCACATGCTAGACTCGCAAATTTCACAACCTTTTCATATTTTCATTCCCTTAGTCTAATTCTAGGAATTTACCCCAGAAAAATTAGAGTAGCGTACATGTCAAATGATATTTAATAATCCGAGTATAAATAAGTTTACTTTTACCTAATCAAACCTTTAATAACTTTTAATTAACAATTAAGCATGGTTTAGGCAATATTTAAATCATAAATGTAGGCCCCTTTATCTTTCGAATGTGTTTTAAAGATGTTAAAACCAACTTTCTTTTTTTATACCCTTTTTCAAAATTTTAACCGACCCAACTATTTGAACCAATTCTAACTTAGCCCAATTTTATCTTTTTTAATCCTAAACGTGCATCTAGGTGATTAATTCAAGTAAAATAAAGTAATCTCACAAACGTCGACACCGGATGTACGAGAAAACCACTAAGGGTAAAAAACACGGACGGCCCAAGCCAGACAATCACTATGATGTGGTATTATAAAGTACAGACGATAGATTTACTTAATGACTCGATCCCCACAAGTCTTGAAGATTCTCTGATCTTCAAAAACTCCTCCACAGTGCCCACGAAAATATCCTTTCGCGATACCTGTCCACAACACACGCATTCACGAAAGCCTCGGTGTCCACCGATGTAGCTTGGAAACATCTACGAATTCCAAACACGAACTCCTTCGCTTCCTCAACGCAATACCCAATGATGTTCAAAGTGATGAACAACTTCAAATGGTGCAAACAAAGATCACTATAGAATGTGTGAATGAAAGCTCCGATCTTTGAAACTCTAAGGATGTTTTTAGTTTTGGAAAACCTTAAAAAACTTGGGCAAAAAACATACTGTATGGAAACTGATTTTCTGGTTCTGCGAAATTCTGAGAGAAACTCGCCTTATATAGAAAAGTTGAGGCAGTGCATCACTCGAACAAAAACTGCATGTCGCTGAACGACATTGTCTTCTCGTTTAAACGACTTACAAAATCATTTGAACAACTGAAAATAAGAGTTTTTAAAAATACACAACTCTAAACGATCTTTATTTCAGAATAAACAAAGTTTAATATTTTAAAAACATTTTTCAACAAAAATAATATCCTAAAACTATTTTTTGAGTCTCATAAACATTACGCAATCATACCTAAGCGATCTTGGAATACAATGAAGACGTGAAACGTGCACCAAAATTATCTCGGCATGATTTATCTTTGAAGCTTGGCCGCAACGTTTTCAATAAACTTTGTCATAGACTGTGTGGGATCGTGATAATAAATTTTTTATCCATGACTCAAAAAATAATGTTTTATTCTGGGAATAAGTCAAATACTACCATGGACTAAATTGGAAAATTTATCCTTACAAATCTCCCCCTTTGACTATTCCGAGATAAAACCAAAACAGTAAAATGCCTAAGCTGGGACGTCAAGACGTATGACGCCTAAATCCCATCCCATAAAACCAAAATAAAAAATTACAGGACAAGACTAGAAAATAACGGTGAAGTATAGAGGTACACATGATATAACCATTATGATGTTGATATGAAATATTAATATCAATATGTAAAAACAAAATCAAATCATTTGTTATACATGTGAGCAAGATTAGATAACATGATACCAATTTGTGTAATCTAATCATAAAGGCATATGATTACAAGAATGATACCAATGTGTAAAGTAACAATCATATATGCTCATTAAACAAACTCTCCCCCTACATCACATACATCTCTCCCCCTTTTTGTCTCGAATAAACAATAAATGAAAAATATAAACAGTTTATCAATATATCTAGAATAAGAATAATAAATAAAGAATATTGAGATAAACATGAAATCGCCAGCTAAATATAATCAAATGATACCAAATCGTAGCTAGCAAACAACAACCACAAAAGATAGATCATCAATCTAAGAAGATGTGACTAAATGAATTATGCAGTATATGAATTAATCATGAATAATCATTAAGTACTGTATATGATCAACCCAGAAGTACCAAAACTAGAATGGTATGATCATTAATACGAAGCGGGTACTAAACAGAAGAATAAAAAATTCCTCAGCAGGTGGTTTGAATGACTTAGCCTTGTCGTTTGAACGACATAGCAGGTTGCTCAAACCAGGTCATCAAGGGACCTAGACATTCGCAAAATAGTAGCCTCTCACTCGAAGTAAACATCAAATAACATTCACGCGACCCTTCAAGCAACTAAACACAATTCCATTTTTCATCCCGCTAGAACCTCGTTTGATCAAAACTTCTCGCGACAGTAGCTTGTCGCTCGAACGAAACACAATTATCGTTTGAATGACACATAAAATTCTCAATTCCAGTTCTAAAAAAGACATGAAGTTTTGTATAGTGAAAAAATTTCCTAAAAAAGTTAACTGGAAAAAGCAAACAGTAGCAAAACAAAAAAAAAATTAAACAAGTCAAACGATGTGAGATTCATGCCAACATAGAATCAATATGATCAAACATGGATATGGAGTGAATGGGCGTGAACTACAACAAATGAATCACAATTACAACATATTACAATGGTAAAAAATCTCTAATTGATAGCTAAACGTCATCAAACTTAGTTTTAGCCATATTTGACAATTAATATATTGAGCTAAATGAATTAAACAATCAACATACACACAAATATAGAATTTTGACGATTCTACAAATAATAGCATCATGAAACAATTTTTCAACATAAGGATTCGTGGTGTAAGCCCGTTTTATTTTTCCATCCAACTCCCTCAAGTATATTTATTTCAAGATCTTTTTGAGGTTTCTATTTTTCTCAACTTAGAGAAATCCTATTGGCCCTCTATTTTGGTATATGATTCTTTTTATTGCCTTAATTTTTTTCCTGGGCTCTTTTAAACGGTGCTTTCATGACGTGATTATTATTCACTCATAACCCTTTCCCGTGAACACTCATCATTTTTTCAATTTAAGCATTATTAATCCTCATGGTAAACGGTTCTTACATGCACACCTCCTCATAAGTTTACTTACGCATACATGAAAAAATTGAGATAATAAAGTGTCACCTAACCCAAATATCATGAGATGTCAAACTTTCATATAAATTCGTTCATGTGTGCAAAGATGGCATATATACAAAGTTGAATTGAAATGCATATCAACTTCGAAACAACCCCATATAGACAATGGTTAAGATCATTCAATGCATTAATACTTACGACCAAATTTCCTAGCCACGTGGATAATAAAATGACGGGTGTTCAAGGACACCAATATGACACATCAAACATAAAAACTCACAACACAAAAATAAATCGAAAATCTTTTTGTGTTTTTCTAAAAATATTTTTGACCCAAATTAAAATCCTTTTGTATTTTTCTCAAATTTTTTTTTTTTTATTTTTCAAATAAGATTCACTAAGGAAAAATATAATACAAAAGATACACATGCCATAACACTAGCAAGATATAAATCATGATGCAAAGCCTAGCATATGACAAACATGGAAACATAATCATCCTTTAGATTTAGCATGGGAAGAATCAAGTGCAACCAAACAAGAACTAAGAAGTTTAATTCCTAAAGCCTCTAAGTCCGATTTCCTAACCCAAGTAGGTGTGAAATTACGCATGGGAGTTTTATAAATCGAAACGACTTTATTCCTTAACTTCCTAGGAGAATTCCTAAGGTCATAGCAAAAACGTCTAAGGTGACCTTTCGTACCGCAATGAGTGCAAGTGTAAACACGATGGGAATGATTACTAAAATACCGACCTCTCCACATGTTCCTAGTGGATTCTTTCACACGATTGGTATTGGCATTGGGAATGGGAACAACTCTGTCATCGTAGCCTATACCAAACCAACCTCCATTGATTTGGACGGTGCCTAACATCCTATCCAACTTCTCCTATCTAGCCTCCAAATCAAACTTCACCTTACTCGAGTCTTTTAATATCTCTTCTAACTCTAAAATCCTAGACTCAAAAAAATGCCTAGACTCCTCAAACTCTAGAATCTCCTTCTTTAAAGCCTCCATCAAACTACGAAGACTATCTCTCTCTTTCTCAACATATTATAGCTTCTACCTAAGAGTCTTCTCCTATGATATAAGATCATCAATCAAAGCATCATTATTTTCTACGGCACACTCATTCAACTTAGCTTGCAATTTCAAGTTTTCCTTTTTTAACTTTACCGCTTTCACATACCATTCACTAAAGGAAACTTTCAACTCTCCTACATCAATTTCCTCCTCTTCACTAGCTTAACCATCACTCACTTGGGATTCATACTCAACGGCCTCGAAAGTATCATGCACATGAGAATCTTCATGGGAAGATTTATCGTCGTCGCTCACATGACATGCCATGAATGCTACAAAGTTATGCTCACTGGAGGAACTCTCTCCCTCTTCCGGTTCACTATCACTTAAGGTGGCATTAAATGGCATTGATTTCTTGCCCTCCTTCTTAAGTCCATTGGGACACTCAACAACCTTGCGAGCATAACCTTCACATATCCGACTCAACCCTCTTGATATTCTCACTCTTATCCTTAGGGGCAGTATCTACTTTATTATTCTTGAATTTTTCAAGTCTTTTGGCATTTTTTGATTGCTTTTGGAACCTTAAGAAACTTTTTGAACTTCTTTACCAAGGCTACATCCTCAAAATCGAAATCGAAATCATTATTCAAAACTTTAGTTTCCTCCTTTCGGTATTTCAAAGAAACGCCTTTGTCTTTATCTGGCACTTGCTTGGAGGTAAATATATCGAGTTCATAGGTTTGTAAGTCACCTATTATCTCTTCAAGTTTCGCTAAATCAAGTATAACCAAGGAGTTCAGAACGGTCACTTTTACATCAAACCTACTAGGCAACGACCTTAAGATTTTCTTTATGACTCAGTTGTCGGGTATTTTCTCTCCTAAGTTAAACGAAGAGTTGAAAATATTGGATAACTTAGCGTAAAACTCATCAAATGACTCACTCTCTAGCATCTTAATTGTCTCAAGATATGTAGTAAGATTTTGAAGTTTAGATGCCCTAACCTCGCTAGTGCCCTCGTGAGTAAGTCTAAGAATCTCCCAAGCTTCTTTTAAAGTTTCATAAGTCATGATTCATTATACTCTTACGGTGTGATATGTGAGGAAATAATATTAGGACCTTTAGAGTTGTGAAGTGAAAACCTATGTTCGGCTTCAATCCATAACTCAACGGGTGATTAAATCAAGTAAAAGAAAGTAAGATCACAAACGTCGACACCAGATATATGAGGAAACCACTAAGGGAAAAAACTTCGGACGGTCCAAGACATAAAATCACTATGATGTGGTATTACAAAGTACAGACGATAGACTTACTCAACGACTCGATCCCTACAAGTCTTGGATATTCTCTGATATTGAACCACTCCTCCACAATGCCCACGCAAATATCCTTCCACGATACCTGTCCACATCACACACGTCCATGAATACTCCTCAGTGTCCACCGATGTAGCTTGGAAATGTCTACGAATTTTAAACACTAACTCCTTCGCTTCTTCACCGCAAAACTCAATGATGTTCAAAGTGATGAACAACTCTAAATGGTACAAACAAATATCACTATAGCATATGTGAATGAAAGTCGGATCTTTAAAACTCTAAGGATGTTTTTAGTTTTGGAAGACCTTAGAAAACTTGTACAAAAAACGTATTGTATGGAAACTGATTTTTTGGTTCTCCAACTTAGGAAATTCTGAGAGAAACTCGCCTTATGTAGAAAAGTTAAGGCAGCGCATCATTCGAACGAAAACTGCAAGTCATCAAAAAATAATGCATATGTCGCTCGAACGACATTGGCATCTCGCTTGAACGACTTGCAAAGTCATTTGAACCACAAAAAATAAGAGTTTGTGAAATACACAACTCTAAATGATCTTTACCTCAGAATAAACAAAGTTTAATATTTTAAAAACATTTTTTAACAAAAATAACATCCTAAAAATATTTTTTGATTCCTATAAACATTACGCATTCATACATGAGTGATCTCGAAATGCAATGAAGACGTGAAACGTGCACCAAAATTATCTAGGCATGATTTATCATTGAAGCTTGGTTAGAACGTCTTCAATAAACTTTGCCATAGACTGTGTGGGATCGTGACAATAAAAAATCTATCTATGACTCAAAAAATAAAGTTTTGTTCTGGGAATAAATCAAATACTACAATGGACTCAATTTGAAATTTTGTCCTTACAATAAATCACCTAAGGAGAAAAGTAGAGTATTCTTGCCTTTAATTTATTTCCAAAATCTAATTTGAGTTCCTTGTTCTCCTCTAAATCTGATTAACTTTGCCTCTTGAATCAATACCAAAATTCAATTGTATGTCCCTCGAATGGAGGTTTGAAGGTCTGTGACAGTTGAGGTTTAGGATTCGATTTAGGCTACTCTTAGTGTGTTTTAAAAAGAGAGGTGTGTGATTAATTAAAGAACCATGATTATTACAAATAAAAAAAACAAAAACAAAGAGGCCTTCTCTAGCACCTTATCGCTATGGCCGATTAGGGTACCCGTTATAACCTACGATAGTGGACCTATACCCGCTAAAGTGACTATAAGGGTCCGCTATAATGGTCCCCACCCCTTATCGCTTCTTTTTACCCATGTTCCTTTCTATTTTATTTTTTCTCTTATTTCTTCTTCTCAACTAGAATCCATACAACATTACACATCACATCATTACCCCTGTAAACCTTTCTTAGTTACCCAGATAAGCCAAAAGATCCTTATGCCCCCAGGGTCCTAACCAAATTCCCATAATATACAAAAACAAAACAAAAGTCCATTTTTATTCAAATAAACAACACAAAATTACCAAAAATTCATTAAAATTAACTTGAATCATTTAGTTAAATCTATTTCATAAAAATCAACCTCATTTATGTATTCATTTGCAATATTAATCATTGCTAAATCATTTAATTATTAAATTAAAATTACGGGATATTACAATTTTTAACTACCTAAATGCAAAACCCTAGGGTGTTGTGGTAGTCTCATTGAGGAATCCTTTGAAGGTTTGAGCTAAATTTATCTAACATATATTCTTCTACCTTCCTTGGTTTTTTAAGGTACGTGTAAGTTTGGTCGGTATTTGGCATACATGAATGCCATTGCTTTCCTTAATTTTATGTTTTTGTATTTTTAGTTTCAATTTTCAAAGTTATTGCTCATTTTTTATTTTTAGTAATTATTTTTCAGGTATTCTCAATTTTAAAATTCAATACATACACAAACTAACATGTAAACTAAATAAATGGTATATGTCCTATACATATAATATCCAATAACATAGGTGTAGATTAAGATTCATCATATAAAAACTGAAGGAATTCCTCTGGAAGACAGAACAAATGAATAAGCATGTATTCTTAACTTGAAAAACTTATGTTCTTTAAAAATTAAAAATACCACCCACCTTTGATATTAATTTTTGTGTTATAAAAACTCCAACTAATGATATAAATTTGAAATTATAACATAAAATTGTGTTTTAGGCATATTAAATCAGTAATTTGGATGATAGTTTTGGTATTTAAATTTTAATAAATAGATTTTTTAAACGTGTAGACCAAAACCAACTACCAATTTTTCATTAATTTTGGTTTCGGTAATTATAGTTTACGGTAATGAAAGGAAGTAAACCAAAAAAAAAATTCAGACCAAAATGGTACGATATAGTAAAAATTGTACTGTAACCACCCCTAGGTATGGGTATAAACAATTTTCAAAAAGTGTGCAAAAACATGTGAATATGTATATTTTTATGTATATGTTATATTTCACATGTTTTATATGTATAGTGTGATGTGTACATGATTAATTTTGCTTGATAAGTTTGGGAATCTACGATTAACTATTTAAGGTATCAAAGATCCCTAGAGGTTTAAGAGTAAGCCATTGTGAGAGATAGTTGTGGGCTCTAAGGATGACTTATGATTTATGTAATGGGTCAAGAGTTTCTATATGATACATCGTGATGTATATGCTGTGTGGACAATTCACATGTGATTATTGTGTGGTTGAGATCGCTAGAGCTAGGAATATATTTAGTTGTGTAACATTATCATTAAATTAAAATATTATAACGATAAAATATAATCGGTTCGATAAGTATATTGTATTAATATTGAGTTAGGGTATTCACCAATTTTATTTGTCATATGAAATACATGGTTTTATAATTTTTATATGGGTCCTATGATTGGGATCACGTAGGAAGCTCTTGTTATGTGTTTGGCCCTCTTACGTTAAAACATTTCGGGTCAACGACAACCAAACTTTCCAAAGTTGAGCTTGTAGAGGCATCAACTCTTTTCACTACTTTAATCCATGCATCAACATTGTAGGTGTTGGGTTTATATTCCCTATCAATTTATATATATATAATATTCCAATTTTACGAGAGTTTATGTATAGGTCGTGTTTGCGCCGCAATTGTTTTTTTCAGTTGAGGTTTTATTATTATTGTTGGATTGAGACCAGTGTTCTAAAAAATACGCCTAGGCACAAGGCTTTTTAGATACGCCAAGTTTTGTCCCTAGGGGTGGATTAAGGTGTGGTCAACATTTTTTAGGGTAAGGTGTGAAAAAATGCGAGTTTTTTTTTTAGTATTTTAAAAAAATAGTAATTTAATTTACAAATATTTAGACATATTCTTAAGGTATGTACCATTTTAGTATTTTTAATAGTCCTGTCATAGTTAAAAAATATTAAAATATATTAAAAAGGGCCTTTTTACGCCTAAGGCCCTAGGCTTCTAAGGATTAAGGCTTGCCTCTACGCCTCGGTCACACCCCGCGTTTTTTAAAACCTTGATTGAGACTATGTTGGATATCATTTAGTTCAGTTGATGTTTTTTTTATTTATACAATTATATATTTTGTCTTTATTTATTATTTCATGCTTATGGTGTTATTTAATTGTTAGATAACTCTTATATTTTCTACATGGGACTAACTACCCTATGTATGGAAAGTAGGGGCATCAAATTAATAGAATTTGAAGAATTGTTATCGAATATTTATTTTTCTTAGGTTATAAGAAAATGGGAGAAATTCAAATGATTATAAATGGCTTTCAAAGTTACATAAGAATTTGTAAGGATTTATTGGGAACTTTCTTAAAAATTTAAAAATTCAATGAGGAATAAAAAATTGTTAGAAACTTGTACAACATCTATGAGAATGTAAATATCCCATTGTCTTAATCAATAATCACGGCGCTAACCTTGCAACTCTTCAATAAGCTATTCTTTAAATATGAATTAATCTCTTGACTCCAATGGTGAGGAATCTTAAAGTGATTCGTAAATATCACAAGAATTGTCCTAGTAATAAAAACCCTAAATTTTTTGGTAGGCAAGGGATAAAAAGGTGTAAGATCAATAAAGGAATCTTATTACACTTTATAATTGATCAACCTCGAATATAAGAGATGATCAAATGCAAAGAAGAGAAGAAAAAATAAATATGAACAAGATAAAACTCAACCTTCTTCACTTTATCTAAAGTGTTAAAACGTCTCTCAAAGAATAAAAAACTTAAACACAAAGACCTTTTATTTCTCTTTGTTTATGGTAGCAAAAGATACTTCCAAATGAAATTATATATTGGTTATATAGAGAAAAAAATTAATGGATAAACCAAACACTACACCAAAATAGGAAGATGGTCACGGATTCGGGCTATGACCAAGCCTCCGGGTAATGGTTCCTATCTGTGACCAAAAACCCAAAATTACTAGTCACTTACCTTGTCCGTGACCAAGAGCAGTAGTCACAGAACAAAGCGTGGGCTAGTATAAGGCACGCTGGCCACAGGCAAGGGCCGTGACCAGCTAGTCACGGATTCCATCCGTAACTAGGTTTGAAAACATAGTCGCGGACTAAAGTCATAACCCATAATCCTCACATGAATCAACATGGTCACGGATAAAATTCGTGATCAATATTCTCCACAATGTTCAATGTGGTCAGGGACATAATCCGTGACCCACTTTTACACATTCTTCAATTTGGTCATGGAGTAAATCCGCGACCACATATTTATCACGAAAAAAATATTAAATATGGTCACGTTTTAAGTCCGTGACCATATTTATATGAAGAAAAAAATATGTACTATTCATGGTCCTGATCTCAAACTGGGAGTCTCGTGACTATACAGTCTATTTCTATAGAGTTTTGGTCAAAATTTTAAATAGAGTTTTAGGCAGAATTTTAAATAGAGTTTTGGACAAAATTTAAATTGAAATTACGTTAGTTTCTCACTAAATTAGGGTTTGGGGAAAATTTTAATTAATGTTAAAATAAATACACATAAACACACATTATATACACATGTGGCATATATATATACACATATATACGTGCACACACACACACATACACACACACACACACTAATACACACAGTATATACACGATATTTTTATACACACTCAAATACACACATACACATACAAATACACACACACATACACAAATACACATATAGAAATATAAATATAGAGATATAATGTTACCTATGAGAGTGAGAGAGAGGAAACCGAATAGAGAAATGAAGCTGGAGAGAGGGAGATGGTTTTGCGCTTTGAGAGAGAAATGAAATGTTTTTGGGGGTTTATAAATAAAGAGGTTACACGTCTTATGGTTGTGACCACATGTCGTGACTTTTTTTCCACGTCATCATTTGTGACCGTCTCATTATAATAGGATTGATCATGGCCCTAAGTCGTGACCAAGTGTCTTAATCGATTTAAAATTATCACGGCCCAAAGTCGTTACCTCATTGGAGGGAATTTTGGCCATGGTCATGGACGTGTTCATGGCCAAAGAATGCGACCACAGTTGGGGGGATTTTGCCACCATGATGGTCACGCATTGGTCACGGATTATGACCGTGACCCAATATGGTCATGGCCTATGGTTGTAACTAGCTCCAGTTAAGGTCACAACAATTTATGCTCATGGAACTAGTCACATGTTTCTCCACTGTGGTCATGGCTTTGGGTCGTGACCATCCACCTATTTTGGTATAGTGAAAATACAAGGGTGGCTAGGAGGTCACTTCTAACTTAACATTAAGGTTAAGAGAGAAGAGAAAAGCTATAACGGCCAATCATTAGGTTTTACACCTCCAAAAAGGGGATTTGACACAAAAACCAATGAAACCTTTAGTTTTCGATCATATAGATTTGCATCTGGGTATATTATATGAAGTGAGCATGAGATGTTCGTTAGACCATATAGAACCTTCAATGTGGCGAAGCTTGTCGCGAAACCTTCAAGATAAATTTCCTTATATATACAGACACGATCATGGGCATCAAATAACAAATTCACTGAAGAGAAACTCCAGTGGACTAAGTCACGAATCCATCCAAAAAAATTTGTCAAAGGGAACTAACCAATATTCCATCCGAAAAAGAAAAGACCTAGTTTTAATGAGAAATGGTACAACTTCATCATATGCCTAAGTTTTTAGAGAATATATTTTATACTTAAAATGTACTATGGCATGTGATGTTGATAAAAAGGCACACTTTTAAAGAAAAGTTGAACAAGTGTTAATAATCCTAACCATATTGAATGTTATAATGACTAAGTATTTATACTTTTATCTTAAATGTGATAAAAATGACTTCTTAATGAATAGTCGACTTGAACTTTGATGAAAACCAAGTATTACCTATGTTATTTTTAAAAAAAAATGAAGACAACCAACCAGAGGCGCATGAGTATAGTATACTTTTAAAATCTCAACATTTGTCTATTTCGAGACAAATTATGCAAAAGTAGAATTACAAGAAAATAAAGGAAATCTATCATATGACATGACTTGTCAGACCAAAATCATAAAAGATAGAAATTACATTTACAAACACTTCAAGTTGAAAGACATTCAACCAGTTTGCATGGATGTCATTTTGCAACGTTTTAGAGTACCTAAAGGGAAAACCCTATGAGCTTGTGGTAGTCTCATTGAGGAGGTCTTTGAAGGTTTGAGGCTACATTTATCAAACATATATTCTTCTTCCTTCTTTGGTTTATAAGGTATGTGTTTTAACAATTTTCAAGAAATGTATCAAAACAATGTTAATATGTAAATGTATGTACGTACATGTTAGATTTCACATGTTATATATGTATAGAGTGGTGTATGCATAGTGTATTTTGCTTGGTGAGTGTGTGAATTTAAGATTAGTTATTTAAAGTATATTGATAATAACAAACAGTTATTGATAATATTATTTTCACTAAATTAAATGTTTCATAATTGCCATGAAAATGGTAATTGCAATGTAATCGGGATTTCGTTCCACTTAATATGCCTCCGCATTGTCAAGAGCTTTTGATGTAAATATTACACTTAGTATATATAATTATAAAAAATATTGCACTTCTTAAATAGATAATTTGTGATTAGTCATGTATCCCCATGTTTTACATGGGACCAATCGCACGTCTTTTATTTTTTATTGGCAGTCCCAAATTTTCAACTATTATGCTCATTTCTTGTGTCAACTGCTCCTGTTTTTATGAGTGGGCAGTTTTTTTATACTCAGCACATTTGTAGGGAATGGGACTAACCTCCAAAATAAAAAAGCTTAAGATTGCTCACTAAAAAAATCTCAAAATGCCAGACTAAATACATGTAAGCCCCTTCCTAAAATCACATATAAGAGTTGTATTTCTTATCTTGAATTTACATCTCCCAAATGTAAATTGAGTATTGATTAAGTTCTTAATCTAAAATCTACAAGTTTATTGAGATTACATCGCACATATGCAATTTCAATTGAATTCGTATTTGCATTTTCGCATTTGCATTTTCGTATTTAGCTAACATTTACATGTTATTAGAGTCATTTTGGTAATTTAGGTAAAATTTGTAGATCTAGAAAAATGGGGTTAAAAGTGCATAATTTACATATAATGTCAAAAATGTATTTTTTTCATCATTTTCATTCCTTTAAAATATGAACATGAGTGTCAAGTGTTTGTTTTAAAAATAAAAGCCACATTTAAAAGAGTATAAATAGTGGGTTTGGTAAATGATGCTTATAAAGGGTGCCACATCGTGCGAATAATGTATAGGTAGACTTTATTTTACTAGGGCAATTTAAGTGAGAGTAGGATAAACGTAATTACTTTTAACTTGCCCATAAAAACTCCAAACTACCCTCAACAACTAAATATAACTGCTTTCAGTGATTTTTCTCTCTTTAAACATAAAAACCTTTATTATTTTATGCATGATAAAATTAAAACAATTGATTTTTATTTGAGTTTAAATGTTTTCAACGGTAGTAAATACAATGAAAGCTTTGTGAAACAAGTACCCTCATCCCACATCGATAAAGCTTTAAATTTGTGTATTGTTTATGTAAGGTGTTGAATTGCGGTTCGTTTGCCGGGCTTAGTCGCGTGAGCCTGTTACTCGTGCGAGGGCAATAAGATGGTTGGACGTAAGAGCGGAGAGTGGGCCTTCAAAGGACTGTGTATGTTAGTGAGTACGATTTACTCGTTCCTAGTTGGCGGATGGTTACCAAAAGAACCCTGGCGGTCTTGAGGTCCATGAATGGGGAGGTCAAAGCTGGCTTAACAGAGCAGCACTGAACCGCCGCACCAACTCTGAAGATGGAGGAGTTAGTTCTCTTGGCATAGTCATAATGGATGGTCAGTGGTCCCTCTTAAACCGAACCTCCATCTTTTTTACCCATCAACACAGACATTACAAAATATAGGATGAACATCCATTTCAACACAGACATGCTTTCTCTTTTGTTGATGCTTATAATTTATATGTTGGTAAGAAATCAGAAATTGTATTTTTCATTAGAATTAAACTTCGTTTAATTTGACAATTTCTCTACCACAATTATTTTTAGATTTTGGCATCTTTTGATTTAATTATTTTTTTGCCTAAAGTACACGGTTTAGACTTGTACCTTTTACTAATTTGGTTGGATTTTGTACATTTTCTATTAAGGATAGTCAGAGTAACCAATCAATGAATCGTGTCGAATCGTGTTTATGTTATTTTTTATCGTGTTCAAATTTTATCGGGTTCGTGTCTAAACGGATGACTTTTTTATCGTGTGAAAAAATCATATCCATACCCAACCCGTTATCTTAACGTGTCGAGCCGTGTTCACTTGTTAAATACCCATTACGATAATGAATTATTTTGAATTAGATACAAGTTGACATATTATCTCATTTTTTAACCCCAGTACACTCATTAATTCATTAACATGACTAAATCTCTGATTTAGTAAAGTTTGTTATGATTAAATTAACATTATGCTACATAAATTATTTATAACTCCCAATAATGTATCTTATTTACTTAAATTTACGGGTCTTATCGGCCATTAAGGGGTGAAGGGGGTCAATACTAACCCGACATGTTAACTATCGTGTCATATCAAGGTAACACTAATATGACCCGAACTCATTAAGGGTTCACCCATTAACTTATAATTTCGTGTCGGTTTGTGTCGTGTTATCATGTCGTGCGTCATTTTGTCAGGTCTACCATCAAGCGACATCATTGGCTAAGAAATAGACTATTTAAGAGATTGGAATAAATATTTTTTAAAAAACAAATCATTAAAATAAATTAAACAAAAAATTCCCAAAGTGTCGTGCCTTTTTACACGAAATTGTGTCATGGCATATTTGTGTCAGAATTTTGAAAGGGTTGAGTGTAGGCTGAGGATAATGTTGGCGGGAGCATAGTTTAAAGTTTCGTTTCCAGAGTATGTTCAAGAAGTTCAAATAGTAACTTTTCGATAATGTTTCGAAAGGTAATGGAAACACTGTTAATATATAAGAATAATAATATAGATGCAACGTGCAAATTTTGATGTTTCTACTATGTAAAATTAAGTATTTACATATTAGGGAACTATAACGGTTTATATATCCACACAATTGCTCAAACACTATGGTCCCGTTTGGTCTTTCCAAAATTATAAATTCGCTAATAAATTGATCTATTTATAAATTGATCCATTAATTATATTTAGTTTTATTATTGAAATGATTCATTAATTGCTCTATTTTAGCTCGTGTAAAAATATGGAATTGGATCATTTCTAAATGCATCCATTTGAAATAGGACTCACATAAAGTGCATACTCCTTCCATCCCCCCCCCCCCCCCCCCCCTATCCCTCTCCCTCTCCCTCTCCCGCCCTTTCTTTTAATTTATTTTTATGTATTTTTCTCATAGAACCTCAACATCAATTTCAGATTACCAAACATTGTGTAAAATTGAATTTAACTCATCTTAAATCCACTCATTTATAATTCATTGATTCACAATGAACTAATTTACATAATCAAACAATTTGTGCAACTAAACGGGACCCACATGTTCCTCATAAATATACAAACAATTAGTCTAAACTATTACATGTTGATTTCATTTCGAAACACTTCAAATGAGAAAAGTTTTAGATGTTTTTTTCGAAACGCGTGGAAACTTTAATCCATGTTGGGAGGCTAAGATTTATTTTAGTTTGTAATTTCTTTTTCTAATCTCTTTTTCGACTTTTTTATTTTGATTTTTTCTATTTCTTCACTTTTTATTTTTTAAATCTTTTTTTAAAGTGATCGTGTGTTCAGACTCTTAACGAAAAAGGTATTAAAATCTAATCAAAATAGTAAAATCTATTAAAGTCTACATGGGAACCAGTGGAACACTTGTCATCGAATATTTGATGTACAATATTGTTGGACGAAGAAAATATATTTTTGAAGTCTATATTATACCTCTAATATGATAGTATTAGAGGTATAAATAATAATTAATGCTCCCTACCTAGATATGTTTCCCTTGTCCTAAAATTAATACTTCCTTTCACCTTAATAGATTAATCAAAAATCACTTTGAAACAAAAAAAAAATGAATAAATCACTTGGAAACAATCTAGATTCAATTAATCTCTTTTTATCATTATCCACTATAATCACATTACACTATGCTACTAATACTATCTATATAACGTTTTATTTCTAGAAAAAAGTTTTAAAAAGTTTTCAAATTTTCAAAATTATTTTTTTATATAAATAAAAAAGGGTTTGGGTTATAAAAATATTTTTAACGTTGTACTTATAGAAAAAATTTAAGTATTTATTTATAAATGACATAAAGTTTTTTAAACTAAAAACAAATAAAAATATGTATACTTTTTTTAATATAAAATACATACAAATTTTTTGAAGTTTTTATTTATAAAAATAGTTTCTAAGTTAAAAAAGTTTTTCAAAATTTCGACATTGCTTCTAATATAAATTAAAAAATGTTTTTGGTTATAAAAACATTTTTTACTTTTTATTTATAGAAAAAAAATTTAAGTCTGTATCTATAATCAACATACAGTTTTTTAAACTAAAAACAAATAAAAATATGTGTAATTTTTTTTTATATAAAATACGTACAATTGTTTTGAAGTTTTTATTTATAAAAAATAATTTTTACATGATAAAAATATTTAAAAATAATATAAAATTTTTATTTATGAAATAATCAGCATTTTATAATGACTTTAAGATAAGATATTGAATTTATAATATATACTAATTTTATAATTATCATTATATTTGTTTATTATACATCGTTCGTACATCGTACGTGTTGTATGCTAGTTACAGTAAACAATGATAGATAATTGTGATGAAATATATAGATTGACAGCAATGAAATAGTAGTAAAGTTTGATTATTTAAATACAAATCTTCAATTATAGGCGTTAAAATATTGCCATTGAGATATTCTTGTAACACACATTAGAACTTGCTCGTGAAAACACCCGACTACTTAGTTCTACCCGTTTCTTTTTATTTTATTTATAAAAAAAAGATTTTTAAATCAACAATGTCCCCACTAAGAATAAGTGTCGCCTAATCCTAAACCAACAGGATCAAAGCAGGAGCTCATGGCTGGATGGTTTCTATTCAAAAGAACATACATGACTCGAGAACAAAACACCATGGAATTTGTATATAAATATATTAACTTTATAGATTTTATAGAATCACGGCTTAAAATTTTAATGGTTTTACTTCTAGGACAACCAATAATTATTTTGTAAGAATGGTCCATATTCTACAAGGTCTGTATAAATAGTCCTTATTTTTAATGTTTTAGGGACTAAATGTGTAATAAAAATATTTTTTGTCCTATTTGTGTTGTGAAAATATTAAGGAGCCCTAAAACACTAAACCCCTTAAATTATTAGAAATTTCGTTGCGATTCTTGTATTTTTTTTCCTCTAATTTATTATATATTTATTAAACATTTCTGAATCTGGAAAAAAAAATCCAAGATTCTGACTTTGAATGGATGTATATACACAAATTCCCAAGGGCGAATAGAGGTGAGGAACAAGGGGGGCTATAGCCCCGGTTCAGTTTTTCCAAATAAAAAATAATTTTTTTTAAAGGTTTTTTGGTAAAATTTCACACTTTAAGGTATAACTGTAATTATTTTCAAACCTTAGGGTATAAGTTTGTAATTACTTAAAAAACTAAATTTACTAAATGAAAACAAGCAGTAGCTAGCCGACCCTAAATTTCTTATCCTCTCTCAGACCTCATTTATTCTCCTCACCTCATTTCTTCTCCTCTTTCAGCCCTCATTTCTTCTGCCTACCGCCACCACTAGCAGCCACGCCGCCCAGCCACCAGCAGGGTAGCCACCCCACGCCAACCACTAGCAGAGCCACACCCATCCCACTATAATCTGATTTTTGTGTAAGATTTTTTATTGTATGTATAATTTTGATTGAATGTACGATTTTGATTGAATGTATGATTTTTGTGTAAGATTTTGATTGTGTATAATATAGGGTTTTGATTGAATGTTTGATTGGTGGAATTTATAATTTTTTGAGAAATTGTATAGAAATAAGGGTATATATTTTTCATACAATTTCTCAAAAAAATGTCAAATTTATGTAATTTCTCCAAAAAATCTCTATAATTTCTGTAATTTGGGGGAAAATGTCAAATTTCTGTAATTTGTATCCCAAAAATATATGCCCTTATTATTTTTTTAAAATATGTGGTGATGATTGTAGTCTAAAATATGTGGTATTTTTTTAAATAGGAAGTCATGGAGAAATTTTTTAAACGAAAAAGAGGAGACAATACACAAGCTGTATCCGAAGCTGAGGTTCAATCATCTCCCAATGCGGAGTCCGATAATCTTCTTCATCAAGAAGTTCAACCCCAAATTGTGGTACAAACCTCACAACCCCAACACCCACCTAATATTGGGGTCAATTTGGATGAACTACCATCGGATTCCGGTTTGAGGAAATCTATATCGGAATATGGTGATTCTAAACAAATGGAGTTAGTTCGTCGAACATATCTTACCAGGGGACCTTGCCAACCAAAAAATCACAATTTCCCATGGCTAAAAGTTGGAACACAGAAACGTAGATTTATTTTTTCATGGTTTGAGGAGTTTGGGAGATGGTTAGAGTATAGTGTGGCAAAGGAGGCTGCGTTTTGTTTGTTTTGCTATTTGTTCCGACCAAATATAGGGGGGCAAGGAGGGGGGTGTATTTGTTAGTGGAGGCTTTTCAAATTGGAAAAAGAAGCAAGCCTTTAGAGATCATGTTGGTCTCAAATTCAAGTATTCATAACAAATGCATGAATGCTTGTGATGACTTGATGAAACAAGATCAACACATCGAAGTGTCTTTGTCTAACCATTCAGATAAGACAAGAGTTGATTATCACATCCGTATGACTGCATCCTTGAATTGCCTTAAGTACTTACTACGTCAAGGTTTGCCGATGCGAGGGCATGATGAATCGGTGGGGTCATCTAACCGGGGTAATTTTCTGCAACTTTTACAGTTCCTTGCCAAGCAAAATGAAGCTATCAACCAAGTTGTGATAAAAAAAAATGCTCCTGAAAACCACCTGCTGATAGCTCCATCAATTCAGAAAGGGATCATTAATACCGCCGTGGCTTTGACCATCAAAGTCATAATTCAAGATATTGGGGATGATGTATTCTACATACTAGTTGACGAGTCCCATGACATCTCTGTGAAGGAGAAAATGGTCGTGACTTTACGTTATGTGAACAAAAAAGGCTATGTGGTTGAACGTTTTCTTGACATTGTACATGTCCTTGACACTACATCTGTAACACTTAAAAATAGCCTTGAGTAACTTCTCTTGAAACATGGGTTGAGTATGTCAAGTATTCGTGGGCAAGGTTATGATGGGGCGAGCAACATGAAAGGGGAGTTCAATGGGTTGAAGAGTTTGATTCTAAGGGAAAACGATTCAGCTTATTACGTTCATTATTTTGCTCATCAGCTACAGTTGGTATTGGTAGCGGTCGTAAACAATCATAACGCAATTGTTTCTTTCTTTCTCAAAGTTTCAATTTTGTCGAATGTTGTTGGAGCATCTTGCAAGAGTAGAGATATATTTCGGATGAAATAATATGATGATATACTTGAAGGAATATACACGGGTGATCGGGAGACGGGTCGTGGTTTAAACTAAGAAGAAGCATTCACACGGGCAGGTGACACACGGTGGGGTTCACATTACGGTACACTTTTGAGGTTAAATTATTTGTTCTCTGTTGTGATTGGTGTACTTGAGGTGGTTCAAGTTGATGGTGATGTAGGTACTCAGAGAATAGAAGCATATGATATGATTAGCTATTTGCAGTGCTTTGATTTTGTGTTCAAATTGCAGTTAATGAAAGAAATTTTAGGGATTACCAATGAATTGTCGCAATCACTACAATGGAGGGATCAAGATATTATGAATGCAATGGATCTTGTTGGAATAGCTAAGATGCGTTTATAAAAAATGAGGGAGCATGGATGGGATAAGTTGTTGAAAGTAGTCTCTTCATTTTGTAGTACACATGACATTGTAATCATAAATATGAAAGATTGTTTTGTGACCAGTGGAAGATCACGTCGAAACGTCGAAGAGAGGACAAATCTTCATCACTATCGGGTTGAATTGTTATATTCGGTGATAGATATGCAACTACAGGAGTTGAACCATCGGTTTAATGAGGTGAATGCATAGTTACTTTTATATATGGCATGTCTTGATCCAAGTATGAACTTCTCTAAATTTGATTTGGCAAGATTAGTTCGATTGGCGGGGTTTTATCCGAATGATTTTGATCCGATTGAACTCACAGTCATTGGGGAACAACTTGAAAATTATATATACAGTGTGCGTGATAAGGAAGAATTAAAAGATTTGAAAGGGATTGGTGCTCTTGCTCAAAAAATGGTTGAAACGCAGAGGGATCGGTTATTTCCATTAGTGTATTTACTTATAAAACTTGCCTTGATATTGCCGGTTGCAACTACAAGCATGGAAAGAGCATTCTCCGCAATGAAAATCGTGAAGAGTACATTACGTAACCGAATGGGAGATAATTTTACAAATGATTGCTTGGTGACGTACATTGAACAAGATATCTTCAAAAATGTTGATACGAAAGATATCATTCAATAGTTTCAAAATATGAAGCCACGTAGGGGAATATTTTAAACAATCTCTTTGTATTTGCAAAAAGTGGTTATGTATGGATGAATTGATATGAAATTTTGGCATATTCGGTAATTATGTTTTATTGGTTGTTGGTTTTTATGAGTTGATTATTTATTCGTGTCATTAAAAAAAATTTGAATCGATTTAGCCCCTGTTGGACAAAAATCCTAGATCCGCCACTACAAATTCCGATTTAGACTTCAAAATCAGAGGTAATTTTATCACTTAATCATTTAGAGGAAAATGTTGTTAGTGTCTTAATTTTTTATAAAATAAACACTACATGTAGCTCGTAAGTTTGAATAGTGGAGATTGACACTTAGGCCACTTTTTGGATGTAGAACTAAATCGGCATATACTTAGAACTGAGCTAATGGTTCTTAGTTTGGTTTGGGTAGATTTACAGTTTCACCTCATTCATTTTTTGATTAATTTTTCACACCCAAATTTGTAGAATAAAATACAAAATTTTAAAGGTTATGAAATTAAATTTTCTACTAAGTATCTGTGGTGACAATTATTATTCAACACAAACAGATAAGAGAAGCGCAATCACCAAGCAAAATAAAGGAGATAAAATGCCAGTCACACAACAAGAAATGTACGTGGTTCAACAAGAATGCCTACGTCCACGGTGGTGCAGTCAATATTATTTCTATATAATCCGGGGAGCGATTACAGAGAATACAGTGCGTGTCTTATGCCGCAGACCTAGGGTTTATTATATACATGTTATTTTAGGGAGTGGGGGTGTTGGACTCCCCCACGTCTTCCATCTTCTCCTGGAACACCTCTGTACGAGGGTATGGGAGAAGACCAAGTCATAACCGAATTAATGTTAAGGTATGGAGGGTATGTACTTTGGGCCTATTTCAATTGGGCTACTCGTCCAGGCCCGTTACTCTTAATCCGTGTACCCACAATTGCCCCTAAGTTTGTTGGGCCACAATTTGGGCTCAATAAATTTAAATGATTTGTCATAATGGCTTCTTTGTACATCGTGCAACTCTTCCCAAAGTTTGAGGACTGAATTAGGTGGCACTTGCTTCGTGTTCTGTGCACTACGATTAGTAACATTCAAAAGTTATTCAGAGCAGTCGTTTCACAATCTCCGCTTCAAGCTTCTCAGTATTCTCCCATTTTCTGCGAGCTTTAGCGATTCACGTTCTCTCCTCCCAGTCTTCATTCTTTTCGCTTTCGATCTTCTTCGTTACTTGGGCTTGTGATTCCTCATCGTTAAGTCAAGCCTCCATTTTGTAAGTCTTATGTGCTTTGTCTTTGTGTTTTCTCTTTGAGTTTGTAGTTTTAGGGTTTCCAAATGGCTAAGATTGGTAATAGATCGATGTATGAGTTTAGGAAGTTTTACAATATCCCGGAGTGGGTAAAGATTGAGTGCGCCTCTCCTCCTAGAAATATTAGAGAGATAGAGGGTGCCCATTGGATTCATGTCTTATTTCTTTCCCAATGGGGGCTTAATTTTCCTCCGAATAATCTATCCTTGCAATTCTTTGGTTATTTCAACATTGTTCTTGCACAGTATTCGCCTAATGTGTGGAAGATAATCAATGGCGTTCATAGAATAAATCAGCTCTATGGAACCAAATTAGGGCTCGCCGAAGTTTTCTTTTGCTATTCCTTTTCTCGAACTAGTTCTGGTGTAAGGACATTTTTCTCATGTCCGAAATGTTTCATTTATTTATGTTGTACGCCGCTACATTTGGCACGTCACCTCACGATCTCACATGACGGCCTCTATCCGAATTCCAAGAATCAAGCATGCATTATCTCCACTAATATGTCCCTCATCTGCATCAACGACTTCACGTTCCTTGATTGTAGGCTAGTAATGCAAGTGGAACGCAAGAGAAGTCAAATCAGTGAAACAAGGCATGATAGGGATGTTCAAGGGCAAATTGGTAATTTTACAGCCACCGTCCGGAGGACCGGTCAACTGGAAAGTTGAAGAGCTTGCCGTAACAAAGATACTGGAAGAAACAGCATCTCAATCCGAGCTACGGTGAACAAGTTACGGCCCGTTGAAAATGGAGATATGTTCATTGAAAATTCTGGGAATTTTTCTAAGTGTTTAAGCACCTGTTCCGAGCACACTTTCCCGAACCCAGCCCGAAACCGGTTCGGGGGGGCGAATCGGTTCGCAGGGGTACCCGAACCGATTCGGGGTACCTGTACGCTGGATAGAATTTCAGCATTTTAAGATCGTGGGTCTCTTCATGTATTTCCCTATAAATACCAACTTCGGGAGAGTTGTTTTGCAAGACTTTAGGAGATGAATTTGAGAGTCCAAATACATCTAGTCTTCATATTTTTGAGTCCCAAGACTCATGTTTTGATTCACACATCCTTGCCAAATATTTGTGAATCCGTTTGTAACCCAAGAACACAACTTTGGTTTGTTCAACCCTTGTGGAGGAGACCGTTCTTCTTCTTCATTGCAGCCCTATTGGAAAGGGATAATTCCAACCGTGACTACAGAATCCGATACCCGAGGGTAATTCTTAGTCAACTTGTATTTTCATTGTAATCCGATTGTAAGTCGTTTTCTTACAAATTATAGTGAAAATAAATGGTTTTGCCCCTGAGGGGGATTTTTCCTTAATTGCATGTGTTTGAATGTTCTTGCGTAGATTATCAATTTATTCAATCACATACTGCTGCATGTTTAGGGTTTGTTTGTGTTAAAAGGGTTTTATATATAATTTGATCATTTGAACGCGAGCACACACGTTCTTCAAATTGGTATCAGAGCAGGTTACTCTAATCTATCGCGTATTCCTTTTTTCGCAAAATTTTTCTAAGATATCAATTTTCTGAAAAAATTAATTTTTGAAAAAGTGCGTGTTCAAATGGAGAAGTCATATTATAAAATGCCTGTTTTTGACGGGGCAAATTATGCTTATTGGAAATCCCGTATGAGGTCGGCTTTAAAAGCCATTGATGAACGTGTCTGGATTTTGGTTGAACGAGGGTGGACTCCTCCCACCGTGACTGTTGATAATGTGACCAACTTGAAACCTGACATTTCTTGGACTGATGAAGAAATTAAATGGTCATCTTTTAATTCTAAGGGTCTAAGTGCTATTTCTGGCTCTGTCACACCTGATGAGTTCAAACGCATAATGACGTGTACCACGTCAAAAGAGGCATGGGATGTTTTACAACTCACCCATGAAGGAACTAATGCTGTGAAAGAGTCTAAGTTGCAAAACTTGACAACTCAATTTGAAACAATCACCATGCATGATTCTGAATGCTTTGATGAATTTTATGCTAGACTTTCTGACATTGTGAATACTAGTTTTAATCTTGGTGAACATATTCCGAATGCTAGAGTTGTTAAAAAGATTCTTCGTTCTTTGCCTAAGCTTTTTATCCCTAAAGTCACTGTGCTAAATTCTATGGGTAATTTAAATACGCTAAAATTGGAAGAACTTGTAGGAGATTTACAAACTTATGAAATTGATATGTTCCCTAAAAATGCTAAATCTAAAGATAAGGGAATTTCTCTTAAAGCCCAAGAGAGAAGGAGTGAGGGGTCAGCTAGAAAGAGGGTAGAGTCATCTAGAAAGAGAGAGACTGACACGTCAGATTCTGAGTGCGATTTTGACTTAGATGATTTGGCTCTTTTCGCAAAAAATTTCAAGAGGATTCTCAAATTTAAGAAAAATGGCAATTTTAAAGATAAAAAGAAATTTGAGAAAAATAAGTTTGAAAAGAAAAATGAAAAAGTTTCAAAAATTCCTCCTCTGAAAGAAAGTGAGAGATGTTTTGAGTGTGATGGTAGGGGTCATAGAGCTTTTAAGTGTGCCAATCGTCTGAATAGAGAGAAAGGGAAAGCTGTTCTTAATGCTACCCTTAGTGATGACAGTGAGGTCGAGACGGTGGATTCTGGAGATGAGTCACCGCATGAGTGTAACTTCACCGCATTCATGGCCAGCCAAGTGAGCACTCCTAGTTCTCCTCACGACGTTGAGGATGATGCTTCACAGGGACACCTCGACAGTGAGATCGATGTGAGTGAGGGGGAGGATGACACAAGTGAGAGCGAGAGTGATATACAACGCGCCTACGCTGAGTTATATTCTGAGTCATTTAAAACTAAAAAGCGTAACAAAGCCTTAGTTCTTAAGATCACCTGCTTAGAGGAAGATTTAAAGAAAGCAAGAGAAAGATAGTTCGCCACTTGAACCGCCCAGAGAGAGAGAGAATCTGCATGTGTCGGGAAAGAGATTCTGTTTATAGAGAGAGAGAGTGTTTTAGAGAAAGAGAGAGGGGACTTGACTAAACAAGTGGCTAGTCTTACGAGTCAGCTCCATTCCTCCGTGGAGACTCGAAAGAAACTTGAAGCCCTTGTTGCCCAGCTGACTCATGACCTTGAGAAAGCACGGGAAGTCAAGGTACAAATCGAGGACAGATCTGGGAAGATGGGAAAGATGCTCCTCGACCCCGCTTTAGGTTTTGGTGATCGTCAAGGAATTGGATATGATGGTGCCTCCACGTCCCAAATTGCACCTGGACCAGTTCCTGAGTTTACTACAACTCCTTATGGTCACCGTAAAAAACCTCGAAGGAGAGTTCGACCAAGAAAAGCAAACCAAGGTCCGCCTTTGACTGTGCTCTTTTGTACTTATTGCAAAAGAAAAGGCCACCTTAGGGAAACTTGCTATATCATGGATCGGACACGATGTACTACTGCTCCACCACGTCATACTGATGAGTTTTCAAGTCTGAGAGAGCGAGTTGAGTTCTTAGCTGCCACGACTCAAAGTTTAATGGAAGAATTTCGACGGATCTCTTTGCCGTTAGTGAATGCTTCTCACATTCCAGCTAAAATCAACAACAACAAAGGCAAACAAAAGGTCATCTCGACTTGGGTACCTAAGAAAGATAAATAGGCTTTTGTTGTTCATGTTGCTCTCAAAGCACATAATACCTCTCAGTGGTATTTTGATAGTGGGTGCTCCAGACACATGACAGGTGATGCCTCATTTTTTACTACTCTTGAGAATTATCAAGATGGCAGAGTCACCTTTGGATATGGGAGTAAGTCTAGCATTATAGGACGAGGTACTATCGAGTTACCTGGTTTTCTAAAGCTAGAAAATGTTTTGTACGTCAAAGGTTTGAAAGCAAACCTTCTCAGCATTAGCCAGCTGTGCGACACTGACCTTGCAGTAAAGTTTGACCGGGACACGTGTAAAATCTACAATCAAACCGATAAACTATTGATGCAAGGGGTGAGGACCGAGGATAATTGCTATGGGACTGAGCCCACATCCTCACTTGTCTGCCACAGCGCCACGATCACTCCTATGGATCTGTGGCACCAACGTCTAGGTCACGTGAACGTTAGAGATCTTAATCGTTTATCTAAAAAGGACCTAGTACGTGGCTTACCATCTCTTGGAAAGTCAACTTCAACCGTTTGTGGACCCTGTCAGTTGGGAAAACAAATTCGTAGTCCTCATAGGAAGTTGCATTCCATTACCACCTCTCGTGTTCTGGATTTGATTCACATGGATCTTATGGGTCTCACTCGTACTGAGAGTCTAGGTGGTAAGAGGTACATCCCCGTGATGGTAGATGATTTCTCCAGGTACTCCATTGTAGGTTTTCTGAGAGAGAAATCCGATGCTGTAGATTTCTTAACGACTAAGTGCCGTGTCCTGCAAAATCAACACGGTGTCACTATTAACAGAATACGTAGTGACAACGGAACTGAATTTAAGGAAGCAAAGGTGGATTTGTACTGTGATAGCCTTGGGATCAAACATGAGTTTTCTGCTGTGAGAACTCCTCAGCAAAATGGGATTGTTGAGAGAAAGAATAGAACGATCCAAGAGATGGCTAGATCTATGCTTCTAGGTCGTAAAGTTTCTAGGAGATTTTGGGCAGAGGCAGTGTCTACTGCATGCCACACGGTGAATAGGGTTTATTTGCGACCACACACACTACAGACACCTTATGAGTTGTGGACCGGCAAGAAGCCCAACTTGGCGTATTTCCGTGTTTTGGGGAGTAAATGCTACATCCTACGGGATAGAGAGCAATTAGGAAAGTTCGACTCCCAGAGCGACGAGGGAATATTTCTAGGATATTCATCGAATAGTAGAGCATACCGGATATTTAACCTGAAGAGCTCTAGGGTTATGGAATCAATAAACGTTACCGTGCAAGATGACGAACCTTCGACGGTTATTGATCCTAACCTTAAGTGTGAGGATGAGGATTGTTCTGACAGTGATTTACCTGTTCCTCTCTCACACTCTGTGGATCATACTCCTGTGTTAGGGGACACACCTGCTTGGGTTCGCAAGAGTCATGACCCTTCTACCATTGTTGGTGATCCCACTCTAGGGGTCAAGACTCGTTCTCAGCTAGAGAACGTTGTTAGCCATCTTTGCTACACGTCCAAAGTCGAGCCCAAGAACCATAAAGAAGCACTCAAGGATGAACACTGGATATCTGCTATGTAGGATGAGTTGCTTCAGTTTAAAAAGAATAATGTCTGGGAATTAGTCCCCCGACCTAGTGAGACTAATGTGATAGGTACCCGGTGGATTTTCAAGAACAAAATGGATGAATATGGTACCATAATCAGAAATAAGGCTAGGTTGGTCGCTCAAGGCTACACACAGATAGAGGGTGTAGACTTTGGGGAGACATTTGCTCCTGTTGCGAGGCTTGAGTCCGTCCGTCTTCTGCTCGCCATCGCATGTCATCTGCGCTTCAAGGTGTATCAGATGGATGTCAAGAGTGCCTTTTTGAATGGCATTCTACAGGAGGAGGTTTATGTGGAACAACCAAAAGGGTTTGAAGACCCTCAGCACCCTGAGCACGTCTACTATCTGAGGAAAGCCTTGTATGGTTTGAAGAAAGCACCCCGTGCTTGGTACGAGAGGCTTACTTCCTATCTCTTAGCTCGTGGCTTCAAGAGAGGGGGAGTAGATATGACGTTGTTCGTCAGGAGAGATGACGGTGCTATTTTGGTTGCCCAGGTCTATGTGGATGGCATAGTCTTTGGATCCACATGCTCCCAGCATGCTCATCACTTTGAGGAGGAGATGAAAAGTGAGTTTGAAATGAGCATGGTTGGTGAGCTTACATTCTTCCTTGGTCTCCAGGTTCGTCAGCTAGAGGATGGGATGTTCATCTCCCAATCCAAGTATGCTAGAGACCTAGTGAAGAAATTTGGTTTAGACTCCGTTAAGCATGCCCGTACACCTATGAGTACCACTACCAAGCTTAGTAAGGACACTTCAGGCAAGGACGTAGAGCAAACCTTATATCGGAGTATGATATGTAGTCTTCTCTACTTGACTGCCAGTCGTCCCGACATCGCCTTTAGTGTTGGAGTCTGTGCGCGATATCAGGCATCCCCAAAAGAGTCACATTTACTTGCTCTAAAATGTATTATTAAATACGTAAGTGGGACTCTCTCATATGGGATTTGGTATTCCTTTGATACCGATGACCGTCTGTCCGCCTATTCGGATGCCGATTGGGCTAGGAATGTAGATGGATGTAGGAGCACTTCTGGTGGGTGTTTCTATTTTGGTTCTGCTCTTGTCTCCTAGCTGAGCAAGAAGCAAAATTCCATCTCTTTGTCCATTGCGGAGGCTGAGTACATAGCCGCCGGGAGTTTTTGCACACAACTCTTGTGGATGAAGCAAATGCTGGAGGATTATGGGATTTCACAGGACACCATGACCATTTCCTGTGATAACACGAGCGCGATACACATATCCCGCAATCCAGTTCAGCATTCGCGCACAAAACACATCAGGATACGTGAGCACTTTATACGTCAGTTAGTTGGAGATAAAGTCGTATCCCTGAGTTTTGTTCCCACCGACCGTCAGTTAGCCGATATTTTCACGAAACCTTTAGATGCCCTTAGATTTGAGAGTCTTAGGAAATCTTTAGGGATTTGCACAGTAGACTGAGGGGTTGGTCTATGTCTAGAATAGGATGCTCCTTCATGTTCATATCATATGCTTCCTATTGCTAGTCTGTTTTATATGTACCATTGCTTAGTTGTACATCTTTGTTTTATTCTTGTTGCTTTTTATATTTCTTTTGAAAAATACAAAAAGATTTTCCTTTAAGAAATTTTTTGAGAAAAAGCACAAAAAGATTTTATTTTGATAATATTTTTTGAAAAAGGCCAAAAAGATTTTTCTGTTTTTGCACCTTTTATGGATGAGCATTTAAGTTAGCCAAGTCACAACTTCATTACATATATCCATGTGACTGTGTGATAGAGATTTGAGAGGCTACATCATTTCATCCATGTGCTTTACATTGATTGGAGTCTTTGAGATGTAATTAGTGATATCTTCCTACATGTTTGACTCCTATATCCTTTATTGCACACATGCACAGCTATATTTGATTATTTCACTTGTTTATCTCATGTTGGCTTGCGTGTTTTCATCTCAATCCTGTCTATACAATATACAATATGCGATAAAACTTGACAAGATTGGAATGCATGTAAAAACCGTTTTGGTGAGACTGTGTCTTTTTGTATAACGGGGAGGGGCTGCGAAAGGTAATCATTTATCCTTTGCGCAAAAGCCACCGTTAAAAAGGACCTAAAAAATAGAGGAATTTTAATATCCGAGGTCCAAAGAGGTTAAAAGAGGCCGAAAAAATTTACAGGCAATAAAAAGCAATTCATGCCAAATATGGGCCACTTAGGTTTCACCATCAATTCTCCAAAGTTTGAGAATTTAGAATGCCTCTATTTAAAATTATATATGAGGGAGTTTGGTTGGAGAATCTTTAAACGGGTTTGCACTTCCTTGAAAGTCCTGAAAAAGCATAAAATCATTTTGGACGTTATTGGTGTGAAAATCATTTTGAGCTTTGATTTGTTGATTTGATTGAGTCAATATCTTATACTGTCACTCTTTTACACCAAAGGAAACATTTGAGTTCATTCGCTAGGAATATCCAATATTCATCGTGCACATATGTCATGTTTGTATGCATTGATTTTCCTATCGAATTTGATCACACCACTTCATTTACGCTATCATCGACTTGGTTGCTTTCTGTTTATTCATGGTGTGCTTTTATCCTAGTGACACCCCGCACTTGCTTATTTGATTTATTTCTCTAATTTGTCTATTTGGGGACATCATAAAAAGGGGGAGAATGAATTATGGGGGAGTTTTTAAAATTTGAGTTTGCTCATAAATTGATATATATATGTTTATCTCATCATTTCAAACTCGATATGTCACTTGGTATTTTTCTTTATCTCATGTGTGTAGGTACTACATTGATGATCTTTGAATTACACACCCTGATGAGAAAAGATATGTTATTCCTGAAGAATTGAAGAACAAAGACTATTCATTTGTACCTTTTCCAGTTTTGGGTTCATGGGAGGGTATATTTGTACAGGCAATTTCATATTTGATAATTCGGTTTTTTATGTATGTACCGGCATAGACATAGGGGGAGATTTGTAAGGACATTTTTCTCATGTCCGAAATGTTTCATTTATTTATGTCGTACGCCGCTACATTTGGCACGTCACCTCACGATCTCACATGACGGCCTCTATCCGAATTTCGGGAATCAAGCATGCATTATCTCCACTAATATGTCCCTCATCTGCATCAACGACTTCACGTTCCTTGATTGTAGGCTAGTAATGCAAGTGGAACGCAAGAGAAGTCAAATCAGTGAAACAAGGCATGATAGGGATGTTCAAGGGCAAATTGGTAATTTTACAGCCACCGTCTGGAGGATCGGTCAACTGGAAAGTTGAAGAGCTTTCCGTAACAAAGATACTGGAAGAAACGGCACCTCAATCCGAGCTACGGTGAACAAGTTATGGCCCGTTGAAAATGGAGATATGTTCATTGAAAATTCTGGGAATTTTTCTAAGTGTTTAAGCACCTGTTCCCAGCACACTTTCCCGAACCCAGCCCGAAACCGGTTCGGGGGGGCGAACCGGTTCGGGGGGGTACCCGAACCGGTTCGAGGTACCTGTACGCTGGATAGAATTTCAGCATTTTAAGATCGTGGGTCTCTTCATGTATTTTCCTATAAATACCAACTTCGGGAGAGTTGTTTTGCAAGAATTTAGGAGACGAATTTGAGAGTCCAAATACATCTAGTCTTCATATTTTTGAGTCCCAGGACTCATGTTGTGATTCACACATCCTTGACAAATATTTGTGAATCCGTTTGCAACCCAAGAACACAACTTTGGTTTGTTCAACCCTTGTGGAGGAGACCGTTCTTCTTCTTCATTGCAGCCCTACTGGAAAGGGATCATTCCAGCCGCGACTACAGAATCCGATACCCGAGGGTAATTTTTAGTCAACTTGTATTTTCATTGTAATCCGATTGTAAGCCGTTTTCTTACAAATTATAGTGAAAATAAATGGTTTTGCCCCTGAGGGGGATTTTTCCTTAATTGCATGTGTTTGAATGTTCTTGCGTAGATTATCAATTTATTCAATCACATACTTTGCATGTTTAGGGTTTGTTTGTGTTAAAAGGGTTTTATATATAATTTGATCATTTGAACGCGAGCACACACGTTCTTCATCTGGCATTCTCTATCTCAAAGCTAGGAGTCCTGATAAGGTGTTGGTAGTAAACCTACCTGATTCCCACAAGGACTATTGGCAATATGGGTTTCTTGCTAGAAATTGGAAGTTCTCCCCCCAGACTGATGGGTCAAGGTCCGATAGGTTTACTGTTCCCTTTTATGGGGAAGAGTATATAGGTAGTCTCTGCTCTGTTCTTTCAATTTCTTTATTAATGTGTGATCTTTCTGACTTTTCCCTGCTTTTTCTTCAACGAGGTCAAAGAACTTGGAACCTTCTCTCAGCGAGGTTTGTCTTTTTGAGTTTGTCAAAGCGTGGAATATCAGGGAGTCCCTAGCTGACGGCGAGCATCCCCGATCTGCTGCTTTCTTGCTTGAGTATAAAAACGTTGGTTCTAGCTTTATAGCGTAGTCGGTAGATAGCATTCCGAGTTTGATACCTCTGAAGAGACTGCTGCTAATCCTATTCAGTTGGACGAGGAGGAGAGCAGTTCTGAGAGTGATATTGTAGGCAGTTCTGAAGGCAATTTTGGTGAGGGGAGCTCCAGTGGTGATAGTTCTTCTGATTCAGAAGAGGTTTCTGAAGCTCGAGAAACTTCGAGCACGTCCAACAGCTCAAGCGAGGAGATGGTTCCTCCAAGGAAAAATTTGATTCAGGACGATGATGATGATGATGATCATGTGCTCCTTGCTCAGAGGTCAAAGAAGCAGAAGTCCAGCACTGGGGCTATTGCTACTGGCTCTCGGTCTACTTCCCAGGAGAAGGAGAGGAAGAGGGAAGAAGAAGAACAGATGAGAGAGAGAGAGGAAAAAGAAAGAGGAAAGAAAGAAGATAGAAGAGAAGAAAGGATGGAGGAGAAGAAGAGAATGGAGAAGGAGAAGGAGGAAGAGAGGAGAAAAATGGAATCGAGGACGAAGGTTGGGCAGGCTTTAGTCCTAGTGTCCTCATTGCCCGAGGGGGCATCAGTTGCCATTTCTCCTTAATTGGCACCTGCGCTGCTCGAGAGGGAAGTTCTTCCGGCAGATCGCCAAAGGGCGCTGGGGTCTGATCAATTGGCTCTACAAGCTAGCCAGAGGCTAGCCTTGGTAAGACCTTTTCCTTTCTCTAATGCTTTAATAAATTTCATCTGTTTCCTTTTCCTGATGTCTTCTTTTATTTGTAGTTTATGACTGACTTAACCGTGCTCTATCGCTCTCGCGACGAGCTGGTGAGTAGGAACAGCGAGCTGGAGCAGCAGAATGTTGCCTTGAAAGTGAGGGGCACACAATTGGACGTTGGTCTGAAGACTGTTGATGCTTCCCGAGCTTCTTCTGACATGACCCTCGCTAATTCCAACCGAGATAGGGATGCGACAATTAAAGATCTGAATGAGCTGAGGCGAGCCTATGACTTGGTCTTCTCGAGCAAGTTGGCCATTATAGAGGAGAATAAGGTGATGACCGAGCAGCTGAAGGAGAAAGAGTCTCAGGCAGCCACCATCAAGGAGGACTCATATAAATCCGGGTGGGCTGCTACATACAAAGATGCTGAGGTTCAGATAGGCTACATCAGCCGTCTGAACTTCAAAAAAGGCTGGAACAAGGCCCCCATAGCTACTGGTGTCAATGTTGCCTCTCCTTTGTTCGACGAGCATGACCCAGGACCAAAGCCAATTGTGGATGAAATCCCTGCCCCAGTTACTGAAAGAGTTGATCCTACCTCCCAAATAATTATTGATGATGCTTCTCCTGATCATGCGATAAAGGTTATCCCTGCTGAGGGAGGTGCTTCTACTGTGGCTGACAAGGGGAAGCAGCCAGCATCTTCTGAGCAGCCAGAGGTTGCTAGCTAATTTTACCTTTAGGGTTGCTCTTGTATTTTCTTTGTTTGTAATTTTCCCTTTGACCCTTCAATGTATTCTGATCCTCTTCGTATTAATGAAATAAGAAGGTTTTTCATTCCCTTAGTGTATTGAATGATTCTGTCTTTCATTGCTCTTTAATTGCCTGTAGTCGATTGTTGTTGATGATTATATACCAACCACTTCTCAATTGGGAAGATTGCTCGGACCTAATATAAGATCTGAAGTTCGTCATACCTTTGTGAGGATTTGCAAATCACTTCGATTGAGGAACAAGTGCTTCATAGAGCAGACTGAGCTCGTCATTAAACTGAAAGACAGGCTCCAAGAGATGGAGGAAGTTGGTGCCTTAGTCCAAGAAGAGGTGAATACACTAAGAGCAAAGCTTCTAGATGCTTCTGAGATCAACCAGGTTGGGGAAGTTCTTCAGCAAGAGAACGAGGCTTTGAGGAGAGAGGTCTTGCGACTTAGGGAGCATGTGTCGAGCATCGCTCCCGCAGTATTGCGAGGTTCTTCCTCGTCGCGAGCTAGAACTGGCCCGGGTGACGTTCCTCCTGTGCTTCGAAGATCTACCCCATCAACCGTTCCGCGAGATGGCAGGAACACCGGGAGTTCAGCTAGGGAAATGGAAGAGCTTCGTGGTGATGTCCAGCGAGCGTATGTGATTGTTGCTGGGCTTCAAAGGGACGTCACTCGGCTGAGGCATTTGTTTAGGAAAGGTCCTCAGCAAGTATAGGCCGACGGTTATAACCAAGGTTGGCTAGATGCTCTGACGAGGCTAACAGAGTTTGATGATCTCGCCTTTATCAGGGGATAGTTGAGTGCCCTGAAGGAGCTGCAAGTCCCAAGGAACTCGATGCTTTGGTACCGTCATGAGATTTCTCCTTCTACTCTACTGCCTAATCCCTTCCAGAGAGATAATTAGTGGATCCTTATTGATGCCATCCCTAGGCAGCTATTGGAGTCGGATGCGAATGAAGTCGGGGAGGAGCTAGTTCCTCATCCTGATGATGGTTGAAGAGCCCAAGTGGCTGATTATCTCGTCCAGAGGCCTCACCCTCACTAAGATTTTGCCAGTAGTAACTCTGTGTATTTTGTAATGAAGTGATGTAATGTTGATGTTTTGGGAGAGTCTCGCCGACTAAACTAGTGTCTTATATTTTCCACATCTTTGCTCAATAATCTTGAGCCTCTCTTGGCTGACTAGATTTGTACGTTTGTATTATCAAGTAAGTGTCCCTCCAGTCCAGTATGCCAACGAGATACCATTCTTCCCCACTTTACCTTTTAGGTTGTGTCGTCACACTCCCTTAGGCCTAAATGTGGCAATTGGCGAGGACACACCTGGTGTTGGATGCTCTATCCGATCAGGGTTTTGTTCAACCAAACATTATTTGGTGACCAATCTAGACTTGGCCATATTGCCTAATGATCTCCTGTAGGGCTTTATATATTACCAGGGGCAATGCTAAGAGGTCTTTCATGTTTCATAATGAAAACCTGAGGAGGGTTATTTCCCTGTTATAGTGTAATGATCAGTGTGCCTGCTACTTGGAAAAGGTGTGTGGGTTATAAAGTTTATACATTAGTTACTTGACACCTTGCACAATGCGAATTAGTTAACTGAGACTCCGTAGAATGCATCTGCCAAACAACTTTTATTAATGATAAGTAAATGAACTTCCAGTTTCATAATTACAAATCAAAAGAAGAATCTATAAATAGAATTTCTTAATATTGGTTGCATTCCATGCTTAGGGTATCTCTCTGTCTTCCAGCGTTTCTAAGTGATAGGCTCCCTGCAGATCATCTCTAGTTATCTTGAATGGTCCTTCCCAGTTTGGACCTAGCTTTCCATCTGACGGTTTTGCTACGCTGCCAAGGACTTTTCTTAGGACATAGTCCCCAACTTGGAATGCCCTTGGATTGACCTTCTTGTCATAGTGCCTTGCGAGCTTTTGGTGATATCTCGCTAGTTTTACTAGGGCCAGCTCGCGGCGTTCGTCGGCTAGGTCGAGTTCAGCGAGCAATGCTACATCATTACAGCCCTGGTCGACAAGGCTGAACCTCATTGTTGGCAAGCCTGCTTCTAATGGGATGACAGCTTCCATTCCATACGTCAATGAGAAGGGGGTTTCCCCTGTCGCTCGTCGTGGAGTAGTACGGTAGGCCCATAGAATATGTGGTAGCTCATTTACCCATGCGCCTTTGGCTCGCTCTGATTGTTTCTTCAATCCGTCGATCACCGTTTTGTTGAAAGCCTCAGCTTGCCCATTGCTCTGAGGATAAGCCACCGAGCTGAAATGGTGTCTGATTCCATGCTCGCCACAGAAACTCTGAAAGGAGCCGCTCTCGAACTGCGTTCCATTGTCAGTGATGATGGTTCTGGGGATGCAAAAATGGATGATTATATTCCTCCATATGAATCTTATTATATCTGCATCTCGGATGTTTGCTAGGGGTTCCACCTCGATCCATTTGGTGAAGTAGTCAGTTGCGACCAACAGATACTTGCGATTGTCGACGGCGGTAGGAAGTGGTCCCACAATGTCCATTCCCCATTGGGCGAATGGCCATGGGCTGGACAGTGATTTTAGGTCTCTAGCAGGTTGGTGGACCATAGGAGCGTGAAGTTGGCATTTCAGGCACTTGCGAACATACACTGCAGAGTCCCTTTGCATATATGGCCACCAATAACCTTCCTTCATTTCTCAGAAATCCAGGGACCTTCCTCCACTATGTCTTCCACAGATTCCCTCGTGAAGCTCATGTAGAACTTTCTCGACATCCTTCGGGTGAACACATTGAAGGTAGGGACCGAAAAACTATCTCTTATATAGCTTGCCCTCGGGAGATAAGTGAAAGCGAGCGACTTTGACTCTTATCTGGTGGGCGGTCATCTTATCGATTGGAAGCGAGCCATCCTTCAAATAGTCCCTTAAATGATCCATCCAACTGGGTGCTGATTCAATTTGGAGCATGTGTTCGACGGTTGGTGGTTCATCGTCGTGGTCAATGCTCGAATAAGAGAGGAAGTCGATGGGGATTGTTCTTTTTAAATCAGAATCGATTGCCAAACTCAGGGCTGCCATGGCATCGGCATGGCTATTCTGTCTTCTAGGAAACTGCTGAACACTGACTTCCTCGAAGCTATCCATTAGCCTTTTTGCTAAGGTGAGGTAGGCTGCCATTCTTTCATCTTTTTCATTGTAGTCTCCATTTATTTGATTGGAGACTAATTGAGAATCGCCAAACACCTGTAAATGCTTTGCCCCAAGGTGTGTGCCTTCTGGAGGCCGGCTATTAATGCTTCGTATTCTGATTCATTGTTAGAGGCTACAAATCCAAGCCTGATTCCTTATTCAAGGATTATATCTTCTGGAGTAATAAGGACAATGCCTATTCCTGCCCCCTTTGAGTTGGAGGCTCCATCAACAAATAATTTCCAGACTCCCTCTGTTACGTGGTTTACACTTTGCATTAATGGTAGAGATTGGTCGAGGGGTTGTTCGCCTGTGAATTCGACTATGAAATCAGCAAGGACCTTCCCTTTGATTGCGTTCCTTGGTTGAAATTGGTTGTCAAATCGTTCGAGCTCGACTGACCATTTAGACAGACTGCTCGACAAATCCGCCTTCCTCAGGATTGCTTCAAGGGGGTGCGATGTAAGGACGATAATAGTGTGAGCTTCAAAGTAGTGCTTTAACTTCCTCGAGGCAACAACAAGTACAAAAGCGAGCTTTTCTAGTGGTAGGTACCGCTGCTCGTCCTCTAATAAGGTCTTGCTCGCGTAATAAATGGGGTGCTGGATTCCTGCTTTTTCACACATTAATGCAGAACTCACAGTGTGGTTGGAAACGTAGAGGTATAAGTACAAGGAATCTGTTTCTTGTGGTATGACGAGCAGTGGTGGGGAGCTAAGGTAAGCGTTGAGCTCATCCAATACCCGCGAGCAATCTTGGTTCCATTCTACCATTTTGTTTCCCTTTAGAAGCTGGAAGAAAGTCTTGTACTTCTCGGATGACTTAGAGATAAAGAGGTTCAAGGCAGGGAGCATACCGGTGAGCTTCTGTATGTCCCGGATTATTTGAGGAGGTTGTACCCTATTTATTGCATCGATCTGCTTTGGGTTAGCCTCAATGCCTCTCTTACTGACCAAGTACCCAAGAATTTTCCCTGACTGGACACCGAAAGAACACTTGCTTGCGTTAAGTTTCATTCGGTACCTCCTGAGGATATCGAAGGTTCTTGATAGGTCCAAGAGGTGGTTTTCTTTCTTCCTTCTTTTGATGAGCATATCGTCGATGTAGCCTTCCATGGTGTCTCCCATTTGGTCCTTGAAAATCTTGGTGACCAGTCGCTGGTAGGTTGCCCCTGCATTTTTAAGCCTGAAGGGCATGACCTTGTAACAGTACAATCCAACGGTGGTGATGAATGTTGTTTTGTCCTGGTCTGGAGCGTACAAGGGGATCTGATGATACCCTGAGTATGCGTCCAAAAAACTCATTCTCTCGTGAGCTGCTGTGGCGTCCACTAGTTGATCGATTTTTGGAAGAGGGAAGTTGTCTTTTGGGCACGCCCTGTTAAGGTCAGTGAAGTCGATGCAGACTCTCCACTTCCCGTTATTTTTTGGAACTACTACTGCGTTGGATAACCATTTGGGGAATTAGACCTCCCCTATGGATCCTGCATCCAGCAGTTTTCCAACCTCTTTTTCCACGGCTTTTGCCTTCTCGGGTGCAGTTCGTCGAGCCTTCTGCGCGATTGGCTTGAAGGTGGGATCGACGTGCAGATGATGACAAACCATACAAGGATCAATTCCTGGCAACTCGTATGGTTCCCATGCGAAGACGTCTACATTGGTTCTTAACAGAATCGTCAATTCCTTCTTTTCCTGATCAGGTGAGAGAAGCTCCGATCAAGAAGATTCTGCTATCGTCTCTATCTCCAGCTGTGACTTCCTCCAGGTCCTCGATGACTCGTTCAGGGGGGAGGAGCTTGGTCTCCTCTACCGCGGGAATTTTGTATTTTAATTTCTATTTTGAAGGTATCAGACCTTCTTGTTCTTCAACTTTCTCGCTGGGCTTGTCGGCCTTCTTCTCTGGTCTTGGGTGGATGGCTGCTATGAAGCATCTTCTTGACATCACTTGATCGCCATGGATCTCTATTACTCCACGCTCGGTCATATACTTGAGCTTATGATGGTAGGTTGAGGACACGGCCTTCATTGCGTGCAGACACCCTCTGCCGAGGATAGCCTGGTATGGCGAGTCAATGTCGACCACCAGAAACTCGATCATTTTGGAAACATTTCCTGCCCTTACCGGTAGCACGATCTTTCCCAAGGCCATAGTCACCTTTCCAGCGAATCCAACCAAAGGGACAGTAGCTTCCTTCAGGTCGGCGATGCTTAATTTCAATTTTCTGAACAGGTTGAGATACATTACCTCAGACGAACTTCCTTGGTCGACGATCAACTTGTCGACGTCATAGTTCGCTATCTTCAGAGTAATAATTAAAGCATCATGATGTGGGGTTCTCACTCCCACCATATCTTTATCTGTAAATACGATATGCTTACTATAGTCGACGTCATCTGCTCGTAGACGATTTCCTGACCGTGTTTTCGCCGGATTGATCTGAAAAGCTTGCATCACCGCTATAAGATTTTTTACCTCCATTCGAGATGAATTTCCCTAAATTTGCTTCACGTCAGATGCCTAATGAATTACTGCGAATTCATAGCCGGTGTCGTCTTCAAGTACGTTGTCGGGCCCTGCTTCTTTATGGGCAGCAACTTGCTCTGCCTTCTTTTCCACGAATTCGTTCAGATGTCCGTATTGAGCCAGTTCTTCGAGGTGGGACTTAAGAGCCTTGCAATGCTCGGTTTTATGTCCTCCTTCTTTATGGAAAGCGCATCTCAGCGCGTTGTTTCTCTTCGAGGGATCTCCTCCCATCTTTCTGGGCCACTTAATAAATGGCTCGTCTTTGATTTTTGCAATAATTTTGAAAATTGGTTCCCTGAAGATAGTGTTGACCGCCTGAAATGCTTTTGCCACATCATTTTTGCTTCCGCTCTTGGAGCTATTCTTACCCCCATTCTTCCCTCCTTTCTTTTAGTTCTCAATTTTGTCATTGCCTTTGGCAGTGAGCTTAGCTCGACCATTTTTCCCTGTGCTGAGGCGTGTCACATCCTCCACCTTGTCATACTTCTCGATGCGGGCTATCAGGTCGTCGATGGTTATGGCCTCTTTCTTAGTCAGGGATTGGTACAGAAGGGAAGAACTGGGTAGCCCAATTTTGAAAGAGGCTACTGCCACTTGCTCCGAGCAGTCCTCGACCTCGTTAAATAACTCCCAGTACCTCTTAGTGTAGTCTCGGAGGGTCTCTTGAGGTGTCTTTTTCATTGTTAGCAAAGCATCCATCCTTTTGGGATGGGAGCTGCTAGTAATAAAGCGTGTCGTAAAGAGCTCGTCCAGGGACTTGAAGCTTCTGATGGACCTGTGGGGGAGCCTTTTGAACCATTTCTGCGCCACGTCATGCAGGCTCGAGGGAAAAATTCGACACATCAATGCGTCTAGATGGTTCCAGAGGGTCATGGTCTGCCTGTACTGCCTGATGTGATCAATGGGATCAGTCTTACAATCATAGATCTTGAACCTTGGAATAACAAACTTCTTGGGGGCTTCCTCTTCTTCTATTTCTCTCGAGAAAGGTGATTTCATCTGAGTTTTGAGAGCTCGCCTAGCAAGTTCTCGGGTCGATCTGGTACCACGATGCGCAGGGTGTTAGTCCATCTCCCTGCGGACCAAACTTCATATGTTCTCATTGCTGCGAGCTGGGCTTCTGCAATTGCGAGCTAGTCGCAGTTGCTCGAGTAAGTCGTCCTCTGACTCGTTTTCCTCAACTTTCTGGGACTCGCGTCTAGGGCTCCTTCCTCGGTTGCGAGACTTGCTCGCCTGAGGGCTAGGAGTGCGGTATGGATGTCTCCTGGTGCCACGATGGAGCTCTATCTCCATTCTTTCTAACCTTCTCTTGAGGCGAGCATTCTCAGCTTCGTGCCTGCGAGAAGACTCCCTTTGCTCTTGTAGCCTCGCCTCATAAGCATCAATTAACCTGGATATTTGCGTGGACCTCGTTGGTCCTTGGCTTTCTTCTGAGACTGGCCTTTCTAGGCGAGCCCTCTGATCTCAACGCCGAACTTTAGATCTAATCCTGCGAGGGCAGGTTGTTCTTGGATATCTCCTGCCTGAGGAGCATTACTAATGTGACCAGACATATCAGACTTCTTTGTTGGTGTGGGCTTTCTCACAGAAGATAAACGCTTCCCACAGACGGCGCCAATTAGGGTGACAATTATTATTCAACACAAACAGATAAGAGAAGCGCAATCACCAAGCAAAATAAAGGAGATAAAATGCCAGTCACGCAACAAGAAATGTACGTGGTTCAGCAAGAATGCCGACGTCCACGGTGGTGCAATTAGTATTATTTCTATATACTCCGGGAAGCGATTACAGAGAATACAGTGCGCGTCTTATGCCCCAGACCTAGGATTTATTATATACATGTTATTTTCAGGGAGTGGGGGTGTTGGACTCCTCCACGTCTTCCATCTTCTCCTAGAACACCTCTTTACGAGGGTATGGGAGAAGACCAAGTCATAATCGAATTAATGTTTATGGAGGGTCTGGACTTTGGGCTTGTTTCAATTGGGCTACTCGTCCAGGCCCGTTACTCTTAATTCGTGTACCCACAGTATCCATAGTTCCATATTTCCATGCCATAATATATTCAAAATACATGTGATGAAAGCATAATCCAAAATACATATTATCCATGGTTTTATGTGATACAATATTAAAAACAAACATTCAAATGATAACCAGACTTTAATAAAAATTAAAACAAATCTTCAATAACTAAATTAGCTAAATGGTCTATAACAACAAGTTCCAAATGTCAATTATGGCAAGCAAGTCAGCCTCTATCCACTCCATGAAGTGAACTAGAAACAAATAAATAAGAAACAATTTAGGGCAGATACATTATCATGCTCACGAGGTAAATACATAATATTATTCTTGGAATATGTTTATTACATGTAAGAAACAACGTATAACTCAAATAGTGCAAATACACGAATTAAGACAAATACCTTAAGGGTGTTGCTAAAGGCACCAATTTTTTTTTTGTCTTCAACATCATAAGCTAATGACACAACCTAAACACCAAAACTTGTACATTTCACCCCAACACACAAGCACCCACATGGTCAAACTTATAAAAGCTATATTTGATCAAAGTTTCCATTATTTCTCTCTCTAACCGAAAGCTCTCAAAACACGTAAACAATAACAACAATCCAAAACTCAAACCAACAATGAAGGAAAACAAAAACAAGCTTTCAAATCCATAAGAATATTTACTCTATAAAAAGGTTGGTTATCATTAAATCCATCCCAATATTCACCATTTCAATATTCATTACCCCAAAATACGCTGATGGTCATGATTTTGCAATGTGGCCAGTGAGTGACATCAGTGTTAATTGGCTGGTCTCAGTTTGGAACCATAACCCGGTGGTCACCGCTCAGAATCGTTACCTAGTATGTGACTATTAAAGGAGCATTTATTTTGGGACACGATCTAAAATGTGACATCTAGTGTGACCATTTAAAATTTTAAAATATTTATTCATAGTTTTGAACCGTGACTATACTTAATTTGACACGTTCGCGTGATTGGGAATGTCTTATATATGCATTGATTTTGAATCCACTAAAAGAATTGGATTTTAGAATTATTTCTCTATACTTTCAAAAGGGTACACTATTTACTGCTAAAATCGAAAATGTCAAATTATTTAAAGAATGGTAAAATTAGTGGCAGTATCAAATCACCTAATGTGGTTATAAAAGAAGTTAAAATACTTGTGGAATTCCCTTAATATCAGAAGTAATTGTTATTTCGGTTGGTGGATATGAATAGTTTCAAGAAGCTCTTAAATGAGTTTGCTATTCTGAATAATTATGAGATTTATCACAAGAATGTGAATTTGACATAGGACCATGAAAATATTTAATTTTATCTTGACAAGTTTTAAAAAATTTATAATGCCATTAATTAACCAAAATAAAGTTTAAGATCATGTTGAATTACTTAATTGACACACCAGAGTTGAGCATAAATACGTATTTAAGACCAAAAACGACCCTAGTGATAATCAATGATACAAATCTTGACTTGTGATCAAAGTTTTCATTACGGATAGAGAAAGGGGTGTAAATAAACATCTTCACCTATATCATAAAATGTAAAATTCTTATGGCTTTAGTGGCTCCTTTTGATTATGAGTTACAATTAGTGTGAAAACTTATTGGAGTTTAAGAAAATAATTGTATATGATGATAAATTACTATATAAACTTACATTAAATTCCTACCAATGGTATTTTATGAATAATATATATATATATATATATATATATACACCTCGAGGTCCATGTGAGTAAGTTTATATATTTTGAATTTCTCTGTACATTAGTAATGAATGATAAATTAGAAAAATAAAATAATTCAAGAGTATGAAGTAATGAGATTCATATAATATTATATGCTCACACTTATGATAAGTGTTCATATAAAGATGATTAACACTTATAGTTCGCTCTTGATTAAGTATATTTATTTTGGCCTAATGAAAAATATTATGAAAGAGTGAGAAATAATTAAATATTATTTGTAGCATTCTTTGAGGCTACAATTTATGATTTTTGACTGTAAAAAATTATTTCAACTCGGAGTTATCGACACTATTACTAAGTCACTGAAGTATTATGATAATGTCATTGCAATCTTCGCTATGAAGAACTAATAGGTATTTTAAATAACCTAATCACATTTGGATATAATACATATATATATGAACGAAGAAGTTCAGATATAACAAGTGCCACTTGAATAAATTAGTACAAGTGTTAACATAGCATATCCACTAATAAATGGGTTATTACCAAAGGACATTCATAAAGCATGCTTAAGATATGGGTCTTGAGCGTATCCAATTAGGTATAAGTGTTGTGAATTGTTTAGTGCTTAATTTTGACACTATATTTGATATCAATAAAACTGTATTCTGAACATTTCAATTTATGTCTTGCAATATAAGCTCACATGCACGTGGATTGATGAATATGATAGAAATAGCCTTTTATATAAAATATTATTGGACCATTATTGAATAACTCAATTTATAGACTTTATTGGATAAGTTGTTAATTTTTTTGGTATATGAAAGCGATCATACTCTTGAATTAGTATGTGAGCGCCATGACTTGCATTAATAGTAAGGTGTTTGTGAAAAATTATTTAAGGATGACTCAAAGATTATTACGCGGTTTATGATAATTATGGACCAAGTAGGGGTTAGAATTATTTTAATTAATAATTTTCAATAGGGTGTTCCATAAGTAAATAAGTCTAAGAATCACTGCGGTTAATGAAATGGTACTCCAAATACTAAGGGTAAATGTTATTAATATGGTTAATCAAAGGATATCTTTGATTTATAAAGAACTAAAAACTCTTGGGTATTAACTTTGATGAAAAGTTGAAATTAAGTGATAGTTAGAGATTTAGGTCATGTCCCTGAATATAAATAAAGCGGTAAAGTCTTTCATTCACTACTCTTCTAAAGACAACACAATTCCATAGGAAAATGAGAGATCCAAATTCTTAATAAGAGTTCATTTTCAGAATAGTATTTTGACTGTAGAGGAAGATTTAGCCGTTGTAATATGATAAAAATGGAACATGTTTTTGCCAAAGATGAGATGCAGTCATAGTCTGAAAATCAGTTCGATCAAACATAATAGGGCCAGCTGCTCCACTAATTTTTTCAGCGATGCTAGGATGGAGGTACAAGAACGAATTCTAAATTCATAGCTATGGATCAAGATATGTGATTAGATTATCGTTTTATGTTTCGCATAATGATTATATGTGATTATCATGATGACTCAAAATCCTATTATTTAAAGAACCTTGACATGTTTTATTAATTAGTCGATTAATGTTTAGATTAATTAAATCATGTTTCACATTTTTTGTTCTTTAATTTAAAGTATTTCTAACAGTTGCAATAATCCATTATTATAGTGAAACCTTTAAAATTAGGTAATAAATATATGTGTATATGTTGTTATACTCATCATTATTATGTTATGGGGTTAGTGTACCTGAACTAATAATGTTGGAGTCCAATTGAACCACATAACTATACAAACATAACATTGGAATTAGCACTTCGCAAACAAAATTAAGTGATTACAAAGTGGTTGTAAAGAATTAGGTCAACAATAAAGTTATGTCTCGAACATAAGTTTGAATAACATAAGTTGTCAAAATAATTATGACCCATACAGAGGACGAGTTAAGTGTGAAAAGAAAATTTAGAAAATATAAGGGTTTTATAAAAAAAACTAATAACATTTTATTAAATTTGGTGCGAGTCTCGAACATGATTCGTGAAAATGGTAACAAAATTTACAGGCTTGTATGTGAATGTTGAATTAACGTAAGAACATTCGTATTAGATGCAAGGATTATAAAATTATAAGATAACATATGGCCCCGTTTGGTTATCCCAAAATTGTAAATTGTTCCATTTATTAATTGAATCATTAATTGAGTTTGGTTTTATTAATGAAATGATTCGTTAATTGGCCCATTTAAGACCATGTATAAAATCTAAAATTGGAGCATTTAAAAAAAACGTGAAATGAACCCTTTGAAATAGAATCATTTCAAAGATGCCCATCAATTTCCACTCGTTTTAACTTTTTTATGATGAACCTTAACATCAATTTCAGGTTACCAAACATCGCGTAAAATTGGATTTAAACTCATTTCAAATTCACTCATTTGCAATTCACAAATTCACAATTAATCAATTTAGATAATTAAATTGTTGGCACAACCAAACAAGACCTATATGTATGCATACTTTTTACCATATCATATATGCATACGCCTTTGATGGGTAGTGTGTTTACATTGTTTTATTAAAACCCCATAAGTACAACATGAATAGACATTGATTGAGGTTCGAATAACAAGAAACATTATACATGTAATATCTCTGATTTTTTTTATCTTCCCCAAAGCGAATTTGATTAAAGGATCAATGATTACAAGAACAATAAAATAGCGTAACCCAAATAGGCTCGGGTTAAACATGGGGAGAATAGTGAAAAAACTACAAATAAAATAAAAACTAGGATAACACCTAGAGAAAGACTTTTAGTACACCTAACAAGTTTTAGGTATTCATCACAATTCATCCCTGTAATGAAACCGAAATTGAGATGCTAGTTCCTAAGGCACCAGAGGATGAACCTCTCTAAACGAAGTCTGTAGGTAGCCGCTGGTGTAGTGCAAGACAGATGCAGCTGAAGCACCAGAGTCAAGGAGGTTAACATCTCTAAAACTAAAGGACCTAATAAAAGATATAACTTAGTAAAGGTGGGAGAAGCCCAAAAAAGACCAAATCCCTTCCGAGCTTTTACCAGAGAAAAAACCACTGGGACTGTTGAACCACACCCCCGAAACCTAACAATCGTACTAAAAAGGGATAAAACTCTCTAAGTAGAGCCTGAAAATACATAAAATATAGAAAAATCCAACTAAAATAAACAAACAACAAATCATCATCATCACAGGTCTGATCTACCTGTAAAGGAGTATCATTTGTCGCAACCACTATGGTTTGATCTTAGGGAGGGTCTGTTCAGTCGAGGATAACGTTTTACTCATTTCACCATCTAGATTGACCAAACTGTGTAAGACCCACAAGACAAGTTCAGATTTTTTTTTTAATTTTTGGATTTTTGGGAAGTCGGGTGACACCCCCCACCCCCAACACACACATATGGGGTGAAAGGGGGAGTAGTATATATGGATGAAGGTGGGTGGGTGTAGGTGGGGGAGAGAACTAGGGCTGAGTGGGTTAGATTTTTTGGGGTGGGCCTTTCGCTAGAGTGAGAAAGCTAAGGTCGACTTCCAATTTTAGGGTGTAATAGTTATCTCTCATGACAATCGATAATTAGTGATGCCGATGATATTCTTACACTTAAATAGAATGATTATCTTGTCATAAGTAATTAAGTAATTGAAACTGAGTTAAAATGATTTGGAATGTAACATAAGTTAATCACAATTTACACTTCACACAGTAATGTGGATGGTCCAGTTAAGGTCAACCCACGAGTAGCTTCTATAACTTCAAGATGGTATGTTTGAATGACTTAAATTAATTACAAACAATAAATTCAAACCATGTTTCCACACACACACATCTCACCCAAAAAGTACTTTTTTTTAAACCAAACCCCAAAAAATCTTAAACCCAAATTGATAATTTTGTTTAAATAGAACTTGAAATTGCTCAGATCTTCAAATCGAACAAGGTTGGAGGTGTTATAATTTATATATGTGCTTTTTTGTTTATGGGGAATAAAATGTTAATATATTCATATGAATTTATATTTAAATAATGATGAAATTAATACACCAAATCTTACAAACTATGCGAAGGAAATCGACATCGAGTCTTGTGTGTCACACAATTTTCTTTGGACAGATTCCTCCCATCATCATTGGCCAATGTTTGATGAACGTATGTCTCCCTCGATATAATGATATTTTAGTCTTTATAAAAGCGACACTTCAATCTATAAAGCTCGTATGAATCCAAATTATATTCAATACTCTCTCATGGACTGACTCAAAAAGGAACAAAAGATTAAACACACTTTTATCTTAAAAAAGATATGATAGGATGAAGTAGGGATGGTTTATTTATGGAAAGACCATTTACAGATAGACACATCCTTTCACGAATAGTCATGTATTTTTTGAATGGGCACGAGCTTTTATGAAATGACAAAAATCTTTCATGAAAATACACAACCTTTCATAAACCATTACATCTATTCAAATTTTTATAAATATACTTTTACATATCATTTTTACTCAATTAAAATTAGAGAAAATTTCACCTATCCCCCTTCAACTATCTCGAATTTACGTGTCATCCCCTCAAAAAAACTACTCAACAAACCCACCCCTTAACTAATAATCCGTGCAATTAAACTAGAAATCAGGTTTCCTTCATTTTTTAGAACAAAATGAGTAAATAACTCTCATCCAATTTAAAAAAAACCCCCAAAATGGAAACCTATAACCCCTCTCTCTCATCACCCAAGAACATTCGGTCCCTCTCTCTCCATACATGCCACCATTACAACCTCCTATGTATTTTTACTAGCAAACCCAATCAAACACGCCAAACAACCGCAAATCCAATCATAATCTCTATCATAAACTACCTAAATGGCACCACCATATACCCGTCACCATCCGGAACCCACCTCTTGCCTAAACCCAGACATCAAAATATCATTACAACATTGCAAAATCTCCAAGAACAAATATGAAAATTAAAAATGAAGAGAGGTAAAGTCATATGTGGATCTGGACTAATATTGCCACTAACCAGCGCCATTAAAACTCAAAGATCCGTCCACGGGTGGATTTTGTGTTGGGTTTGTGAGGAGGTGGTGGTGAGAAGTTGGAGGTGTAGGTGGGTGTGTTGGAGAGAAGGGGGAGGTTTGTTTGTTGAGGGAGGTGGGTTTGAAATGGTGGAGTGGAGTGGATTAATGAGAGAGAGAGAGAGAACGAGGTTATAAGTTTCCTTTTTTTCTAGTTTTAGTTTTTCTAAATTGGGTGAGGGGTATATTAGTTATTTTGTTGTAAAAAAATGGAGGGAACTCAGTTTTTGGATTTAATTGCAACATATTGTTAATTAAGGTGGTGAGTTTGTCAAATATTTTTTAGGGTGTGACCAGCAAACCCTAGATAGTTGAAGTGGATTGGTTGAAATTTTTCGCTAGGATTATTAAAATTATAAAGCAATTTTCAGCAGTCTCCCACATGAGTGAAAATTATAGATAACAGAATAACAAAGTGACAAACACACACATTGACTGACAGACATTTGAGAGAGTACATTCAATAATCAATTGCATCATAATAAGTAGTTTTTGGCCTGAACTTACCCTAGTTTGAATTTATTAAATACTTGGTTCTATGAATGCTTTAGAGAATCGTAACCTTCTAAATTCTCACATAAGAAGCCCCTTTCACACTCACATAGGGTTACTTCTATGAAGAGTATTATTAAGATACCCCACATGAACATATAAAAGCTATAGAAATCATAAAAACATAGTTTACCCTGATTATAGTGACAGATGTGCACTATTCATTATAGGATGTGCACTATTCATTATAGGAATGGGAAGAAGTGAAATCTCCTCGGTGTTAACTGAGACACAAGCACATTTTAGTTATCCTTTTGAACTTAGATCTTAGGATCTCAAGTCAACGAGTTGGGTTGACACCATGGTGGCTTTTGATTTTATCAAAGACTTTCAACCATTCCGCTCGGTGAACTTTCATTACTATTTGGTTAGCGAATCCACATTTTCCCTTCATTGGACCTAACTTTATCATTGTAACTGTGACACCCCATACATTTGAATAATTAGGTTGATTAAGTCTAGCTATTGAAACTATTCAGGTTGTTAAAATAATCTAATACCATTCTTAACATGAAATGAAAATAATGAATAATGATAGACAAAATGGAGTGCGACATGAATAACCTCAATAATTATAAATACGGAATATGAGCAATAATCACCACTAACTAAAATAAAGACTAATAAGGTCTTAACATAATAATTCCAATGATTATACATGCTAACTACTGTATCCATAATCTCCAAAATAAATATAATCCAGTAACCGGATGCAACGGATAAAAAGGTAAAGTATAAACCTCACATCACTTAAAAGTAAATAAAAAAATAGTAGTAGGTTAAACACCTACATCTCAAAAACTGGTGATGAATGGGAAGAATAACTATATGTTCGCAGGAGAGGAAGCTAAGTCTGACATGTTGGAGCACTTGGAACAATGCGGCGGGTCAGGCCTACTATAAGATAAAATATACACAACTCAAGTAATAAGTAATCAAACAAAAAAAACATGTGTATGGATAATAAATTCACAATTGTTAAGTTAAATGTTTAATATATTCCCCACCTTTACCATTTTATCTTTTCATAATATGTATATTATGAAATCTTATAAAATCCTACCGGTTCCCATTAATTAAGTGATCATTAGTATATCCAATAACCAGCATAATATTCTTATAAGTAAAACTGAGATTAACCGCAAATAACTACATGTCACTAATACATCAAAACATATCATCAGGACTATCCCCCACTAACTGCAGGATAACTAGTGCACCAAATAACCCGTGACTAACCCCCACTGATTACGGGGTCACTAGCACGTAAGTTCACCATTATTTAACTGATGTGAACAAAATCAACTACAACTAGCCCTCACTATCTACCGAGATCATTAACACAAATTCCACCATTTTTTAGTTGCGTGATGTAAAATAATTCGACATCACCACCTTCGCCCACCTCCATAATGATAACCGAACATAGCATAACCATGACTCTAACTCAAGCTACGCCAATAACATGAACATCCATAATGGGGCCATTTTATCGTATTAGCCAAAAGGATAATAAAAAAATTTAAAACATTCATTTTCTTTGGCTAGATGTTAAATTCCATCTCTTTATGGTTATATATTACCAATATGCTTAAGGGAAACACCAAATGAAATCACAACCGAAAATTAAGTACAAGTATTTAATGTTATACTTTAGCATTTTATGTTCTATGTTTCATGAGGAGAATGTTTAACATGTTATATGTTTCATGGGGAGAATGTTTAATATATGTTTCTAACCAAATTACAACCTACTTACTTTCTTAAAGGATATCCATTAGAATTATGCTAATTATATATGAGAGTCAAGTCCTTAAAAATTCCAAATTATGGAGAAGATGTGCATTATAGTTTTTTAATCTGAATTCAAACTAAAAGGGGGATTCACATCGCATTGTTATAATTTTCATAATTATCTAAAATTCAAATACAAACTTAATTATAAGATGAATTATTATACTAGTTTTCAAATTCTCATAATTCACTAACAATGGGGTAAATTATAATTCAATCTCAGGAGAGAAATCATGATAATATTTCAAGTCACATAATTACTAACATGGGTGTAATAATATGTACCATTTCAATTTCAACTTAGAATAAAGAACATACTTGATGGACATTTTATAAATTAGATTAACACATAAATGAATTGGAGTGTAAACATTTCATATAACATATCTGACTTGAAAGAATGATCATTTGAATATTTAGACCTACTTGTTTTCAATCAATTTTACAATTGAGATTCATATGTAAGTGGAAATTACTACTTATAGTAATGAGAGGGATATTATTTTTATCTTTCCTTGAACAAAATATAAAGTGTCTCCAAGTGTGTGAAATTCCCTCTCGATTCTTCCTCATTTATCATTCTTTTAATTCCCCTTTCTTCTATATTTAATCCCTCATTTTAATCTTCTTAATCATGGAAATTGAGATTAAATGGTATTATGAGGATTTAGAAAAGCCATTTTAAATAACTCAGGCATCCCACTCCACAGAGAGACCCGTGGCTTTGGATCTGTGGTCGCAGCCCAAGAAGGGTGTTGGCGCAACCAATGTGCTGAAACCCCCTTTTTTATTTTATTTTCAATCCATGAAAATTAATTAGCTAAATTAACTTCTTATAACTCATAACCTTCTCACCCAAACATGAGCTTTCCTTACTTGCTTACTAAGTAAGTACAAGATTACTTTTATAACTTTTGGTGTATTTTTGTATTACCAACCCAACAAAATCATCTTTCTCAAAATAAAGCCATTAAATTAACAATTCAATGCCAAAACTAACATGGCCCAAACCAATTAAACTAATAAGTCCAATTTAGAAATAACCAATGTATAATTTTATTTAATTCAAATCATTTATCCAAATTAAATAAATTTAATTTAATATAAATCAAATATCCATTTTAATCCACTTTTCCTTTGAATTTATTAATTAATAAATTACTAAAATTATGCGATATTATTGAAATAAAGAGAAATTTATTTATGGTATTATGTTTACAACATAATAAGTTTTGACTTACCATATTATTCTATGCCCTTTCAGATGATGATTGACTATCACAGTAGGAGCATTAAAATGATCAACTACAATATCCTCTTTTCAAAACAATAAAGTAATTTTTCTCTTTATTGTGATACATACAAATTTCTCATTAAATCTCGTGCGTGCATTTCTGTAGATAATTTCATACCATTAACTCCTCTGAGTGTGCTAAACTATCCGATCAAGAATATATCATTTATCGCTTACTTTGGTACCTATAAACATACCCAACGACTAATTCATACTTAGAAACTTTGATCCATTATATTCCTCTTGAAGATTTATGTACACGCAAAATCATTTTCCAAATTTTGGAACTTGATCAATGTACCTAAGCATTTGTGTCATTCAGTAAATTAAGTGTATACATATCTCAATACAAATGCATTGTTAAAATATTGCATGATGATACTCCACTTTCGCAACCAATAAATAATAAATTACAATGGTATTTTTCCTATTTATTATAGGAACCGTCTACTTAGCAAACCACCCCCACATTTATAAGAATTATCATGTTTCCCATTTAAGACATAATTGTCTTAGTTTATCCTCAATTCCTTGATGAAAAAGGGATCAAAATAAATTCAGTGTGTGATTTGATTATACCATATTTAAAGCATTCGTTAAACAACTCGATCTTGAATCTCCAATTTTTAATACGAATTAATAATTAAATTATACCATCTGTAAATCAATCGTTAAACCGATCAATTTTGAATTCTTAACCATCAAATCCAATGACTAAGTCTCTAGTTACACCACTTTGTATTCGAACATTATTCAATATATTATCCAATTTATTGAGGATATAAAACTTCTTAAGGCAACACATGTGTATTTATGCCTCCACCAAAATTAAATAAATAAATGTATAATTGAAAGGTAAACCACATATTATAGTCGTCCCCTCTTGATATCAACTTTAATTACAATCGTGAAATAAGTTCAGCACATGATAACAAAAACCACTAAATCTTAAAGGTAATTATATAAGCGTATAGCATGCAATATCTAATAATCAAATTAAAATATTTGCCAATGCATTATTTATAAAATAAATTATTGCATGCACGCTATACAATGTACAATCAAAATTGAATAAAGTCATGCAATAATACTACACATATACATTGATTGTATATATGATAGTTGTGTCTTCAAATTTATTACAACCACATTATTACGCTTATAGAATCATATGAAGACATACAAATAAACATATTACGCAATATGTGACCAAAACTTGACATTTCAACCATGTGGCTATTAGGTGATAGCACATATCACTACCATGTCATTTTATTATAATGTCACTATAATAGACCAATACACACTTATGTTTAAAATTATTCAACTATGATTATAGCAAAAAGCTTTTTGTTTTCATGACATCAAACTATGTCAACATATACTTAAACACGACATACAACCATGTCACGAATCATAACATTTATTTAATATGTATGATTTCACCCAAAATGATTTATTCATATCATATGAATTTGACTTAAATATGATAAACCTATTGGAAATTATATATTTTTGTGTGGATGTCCACACATATTCCCTGATTGTGTTTTGAGATACCTCACATTGTCATATAAATAAGGTTAATACCTATTGAGTTTGTACATACTTTAAAAATGAAATGTTATCCCTCCCTCTAAATTCTCACTGTCCCTTATTTTACAGCACGTTATCAGCATAAGTGTTCAGATATTATTTTCGCATATTAGCGTCAACATATTCAAGAAAAAAAAAACACACCAACCCTTTTTTTCATGTGAAAAATCAAATCGTTTACATGCATACGAATATATAACCCATTTGACTTTTATGAATATGCGATAGATGCCTAGAAATGATTGCTATTCTGATTGATTTATATGCCATAATTATAAATTTTTGCAATATATATGGTTATGAACATATGGATGTTAATCTAAGTAATTCTTTCATTGTCTAATAGTTTTAGCTTTTGTTCGGTTTTTACAAGAACCAAATGATAAGGTTTGATTTTATTATAAATAATAATTGGAATAAAAAAATTCTTATCAATTTGTTTGAGTGATTTTCTTTTCAACAATACATATGTGGACTTTGAGATTTCAACAACATTATTTTTTTCATTATGGTGATAATGCATCATATTTACATATTATAAAATCAATAGTTTTCTTATCAATCTTTATTTAAAATAATTTTATGATATTCCAATCGATCATCGAATTTTGAATCACAAATTTTATACATATAAAAGATGTGTACATGTGGGGGCTAGAGATGGGTTACAAATAAAAATAATAATAAATAATAAGTGTCAAATGTGTATATGTAATACCCCGTATTTTTAATGACTTTTAAAATGGGATTAATTAGAATTAATTGTGATATAATTAGAAATTAATCCGGATTTAAATATTACTCGAGAATAAAGTAATATGTGATTTATGTTGAATATTACTGAGTGATTAAAATAATATATATGATGATGAATTTAGAATTGATTACGACTTTATAAACTAAGTCGAATTATTACCGACTTTAAATATTACTCGAATTATGTGTACGACAATTATGGAAATTAAGTCGGGACGCGCATTTGAGTCGTGTCGGGATTATAATTTAATAAAATAAAAGTGAATTATTATTATGCCAGCTGAATGGTCCTTTTGACTGCGCCAAAGTGTCCGGAAGGGTTCAAATAGTCAAAAAGTCTACTTGGGTGTTTGATTTGGGTCTCGGGGCACTTTGGAACTGAAAGGACACCCCAGGGGGTATTTCAGTCATTTTACAAGGGAGGTGAACAGTAACTACGGAAATCTAAGTTAAAGGGATTAAAGAGTTTAGGTTCATTCACCAAACTAATAAGAGAAAAAGGTTTAGGGGATATTGAGAGACTTTCTATGGGAGAAAAAGAGACTTTTCTAGGAAACTAAAGGACAACCACCTTGCATCACCAAGAGCCACCACCACCACTGCCGGAAGTTGGCCGAAAAAAGAGAGGACCACCAGTAGAGTATCATCCCCAACGGATCAGACTTACAATCTAAAGGCAAGTGATTAATTATTGCAATCTTAGCTTTTTATATTGTCCATGATAGGAGAGTTAGGAAAATTCTAAAAAGTTGCATGATTAAAGATAAATTTGTGATAATTTGAAATGGATATTTGAAATGGATATTATCTAGGAATGATATCTTTTGAGTATAGAATAAACTTCATGAATTTTATATTATCTTGTGAAGAAATTTGGGATTTACACTCTCATTGATGATTAAGTAAAAAATTAGAGTTCTTGAGAATAAAATGGAATTTGAGTAAATTGATTCCTGTTAATGATGTTTAAATTATTTTGGATATATTAGAACTTATCAATATATGAAGGTATATGATCTGAATATCATGAGATTAAATTGGTAATCATTTGGTGAAGAAACATTGGAGTTTATATGATGTTTATGGATAAATATAAAATATGAGTTTTCTAGAAATAGTATGTTTTATATCCAACCTTCTTGATGATTTTAGGTGATTTGATTATTAGAAATTATTTATATATATTGGTTTATCATATGGAATGAATATTGGGGAGTTTGGGATTATTTGATAAAGGTTTTGATGATTAAAAAGTATGAAACTTGTAGGAAAAATAATGCAGAAAACTGGGTAATATCTGGTCCATCGATCGATCGACTCAAGAGTGTCGATCGATCGAACTAGAATCATCTATCGATCGACTCTTCCTGGAAATGTGAAATATTTTTCTTTTTAATTGTTGATTAAATCCCAAACTATGATGAATCTTTGATGATGATTGGATGAATCTTTGATAATGGAACTTAGGGAAGGGTAGTAGGATATACTAAAGACCCAAAAAATATTATTTTTGGGATTTTTTTGAATGAGGGGAAATTAACAAGTGATAATTAAACAAGTTATTATCGAGACTTATGTTACTTGGGATTTAAATTGGATAAATGATAATTTAAGTTTGGGACCAGTAATAAGAGAGTTATTAATTACCGGTATAACCTTAGGAATGGATGAGATTAACCCTTAGAGATAGAATGAACGGTTAAGAATGCATTAAGGGTTATCGAGATTTAAACCTAATTAAGGATGAGTTTAATTCATAGAATTTCGGAAGTTATGATGACAGGGACAAGTAGGGTGTAGACATTTACCTACTAAATTAGGTTAAGGAATGATTATTTAATCTTCGAGTAATGAGTGAGGCTCGGGCATATAAAATAAAGAAGTAAAGTCATAATCTTTAATATGTTGGATTTGATAGATAAAAATACTACGTACGGAAATTATCATATGGTTAATATTATAATCTTTAATATGTGTGAATACCTTATGGATGTTAAATTTATATAGGTGTGATGAATACCTATATTATTATTTGTATGTATGACATACCTACGTTGCTTGCTATTGGGGCTGGAGGTTTCACGTTGTGGACGGTCTTATCCTGTGAGCCCATTTGGGAGGATTTTAGATTCGTACCCTGAGCATAGGACCTTGGACACGTGTTATCGGTGTATATGATAGTTTCGACGGTTGAATGGGAGTGTAGGTATATGCGTGACTCATTTAGCTGGGGAGTATGCTCGCCTCCAATATATTTGTATTATGATATGATTCGTGAGAGATGCCGAATCAATAGTCCTCTATATAGTGACATTATGTATCATGACATGATAATGCAGTATGCATGCACCGCAGCTGTGACTGGGGAGGTGCCGTATTAGTATCTATATATAATTAGTGTGATATTATATATATAAACTGTGATATAATCTATTGTGTGACATTGTAGATATAGAGATGTAATCTTGTCTATGATATTGTAGATTAAAAATATAAACTGTGATTTAATCTACTGTTTAATGTTGTAGATTGAAGTAAATAATGAAATCTGAATAAAATTAATTAAGTGAACACTTAATTCCAAGGTTGTAACAAGACTAGTTCATATTAAAGAGAAATGAATGTGAATAATTATATTACGTATGGTATGGGACATACGGGTTTATGATATGGGTTAGAATTATGTTGTGGAAACTAGTTAGGAGGCAACCTTAACTAGGAAGATAATAAGATACAATAGGTGTCCACTCTAGATGAGAGGTGAGAATTCTCAAGAGAGAGCCCGCGAAACTAACATGTAAATAATAAATGCTTATTTGGAATTGTTAAGCACTTGCTATTTTTAAAATCTTTTATAATCGGGCTCTGACCCTTTCCCTTGCATATTCTCTTCTCTACTATATCTTGTACATCAGGTATCCAGAAGCAAGGATACCCAACATAGATTATGGATGTTCCGATGGATTATAGTTTCTATCAGAGATGCGAATTTTTTTTAGACGCTTTCTTTCTGTTGATTCAATCATCTATAGCGTCTACTTCATTTAGGGCTTGTCGCCCAAGATTTTAGAGGTTGTAATTATTTATGTAAGCATTGTGGATATCAGTTTTATTTAGTGGAAATGTTATAATTTCACCGGAGAGTTATTCTAGTCACATTTATTCTTGTTATAGTTAGTTCAGTTGTGATGTGTTGTTGCATATTATTATTCCGTGTCGTGGAATGGTTTTAATTAAACTAAAAATGGAAGAAGTTTTTGACACTTAGCTTAATTAACTATTAGGTTATTAATAAAGAAATTGTTTTCGACAATGATGCTGAGAATGAACTAACTGGATATTCTGATTTAATTAAATGAAGGATTGATCACATGATATTTAATTCGGCAAACCAAGCCTCTTGGCCCAGTGGTATAAGGTTGCCACTGGGACACTGTTTGGGGGTGGATTAGGTTTGGTCCCCAGTTCGATCCCTGGCAGTGTTAACATAATGCTTGGCCAGCGGAAGCCACGAACCGCGAGCAGGGATTAGTCGAGGTGTACGTAAGCTGGCCCGGAAACCTCGTGGTATGAAAAATACCTTACCAAAAAAAAATAATAATTAGGCGGGTTGTTACAGTATACTAATTGACTATTAATATTTCTTTGTGTAATTGATTACTTAAAATTTAATTTCTTTTATGTTATAATATATATGTTATTAACTGGGAGAAAATTAAACTTACTAATATATTGTTGTGTGTTTTTAAAGTTCTTATCATTCAATCTATTAATTTTTAATTTAAATATTTTCATTGTACCTTTAGTTGTTCATAATTTATCATTGTACTTTTACATAATTATAATTTTGATTATTTAAAATTTGGGACCTGAAATTCCTAATACTATTTGAAATTTGGGGCTTAAAGTTTCCAATTCTTATTTATTATTTGGGTCGAGAAGTTCCCAATTCCATTTGAAATTTAGTTCATGAAATTCCCCATTCATATTTAAAATTTAGGACCTAAAGTTTTCATTTGCTATATCAATTTTAGACCTGAAATTCAAATACAATATGCCCTAAATTCAAACCTGAAGTTTAGATTATTTGTATAATATGCCAACAGATACTAAAAGTATATTAACAATTCTTTATAATTTGGACCCGAAGTTCAAAAAAATTTATTTCTAACCAAACCCGAGGCTTTGATGATTTTTACGATAAGGGTATGGAAATAAAAAGTCCCCAAATTATTATTTTGGACCTAAATATCCACACATTATTTCATTTGTTTGAATTAGAATCAAAATAAACTAAATATTACAACATGATGGATTACCCCATATTTCTGCATATTTAGAATTTAATTAATTGGGTAATTAAATAGAAAATACGTTTTAATTTAAATTACGTGAGTAGAGTAATTTAATATGATTTAATAATAATTATGATTATTAAGCATAAATAATAATTGTGATGATTAAATATTATTCGAGAGATAGATACTGATTAATATTATGATTCAAATTTACTAAGTGTGAATAGTAAATGTGATAGTTTGTACGACATAGCGAGAGATATGGATGTACTTGATTATACCTCAACCGAGTGTCGCGTGTCTACTAAATTGAGGATGAGATAGGAAAAATATTTCTTGTTGACTCAAATGATAATTTAGAGGTCATAGATGATTCCGAATGGATTGAATTAGTCAAAATGGTATACCCAAGGGTATTAGTCGGGTACCGGGGCATTTTTTGGCTAAACCTTAGTCTTTTGGTATATGGGGGTGAGGAGACCTACAAATTTTGGAGTGTTTTTTCAGCTGATTAAAACTAGGGTTAGGGTTAGAAACCTCATAACACAAAGGAAAGACATTAGAGAGAGAAGAGAGATTATTCTCAAAGCTTAAGGAAAAATTGGTAAAGGATTCAAAGGGTTCTTTCACCACAAACTGGTTGGGAAGGAAGATTGGAGGAGAAACAAAATCAACCAACAACAACAATCACGAAACCAGATCTTATTTGAATAAGGCAAGTGGTTATTTGCAAATTATTTTGAGTTTTAATATCCATGCGTAGGATTTATGAATAATCGATTTTTATTAATATTCTTGGAGAAAAAGAATTAATTAATTGCATGTTTGGGTAGAAATAACATGTAGTTAGATTTATATCTGTAGAGGATTGAAAATGAGAGGAACCATGATTATAAATACGAATTAAAATCTGGTTTTATGATTTAAAATATTAGAAGAACATATTTTTAGGGTTCTTGAATAATTAGAGGATTTGAATTATTCTTAGCTAAATTTATGAAGATTTATGATGTATAAATCGTTAGAAATCATCGTAGAGTATATAGGAATGGTTAAAAATCATTGGTTTCAAGTTTGGTGTGTTATCATGTAAGTTGGATAATTGGGAATGGTGAGAAAATGCACGAAGAAAACGAACTGCACCTGCACCTGCACCTGCTCGATCGATGGATGGTCCTGGTCGATCGATCGACCCAGGATGATTCTGGGTTCTTTTGTTGGTTGAGTTCTAATCGTTTGCCAATGATTGGGGGAAACCTTAGGGATGATGTTGTACCCATGTAGGTACTTAGAGAGTACTAGTAGGTGTATAGTGGAGGTCCGTTATAACCATAACGTGCAAGATTGGAAGTGATGGACCGACAAGTATTAACCGATCGAGGAGTCTATCGAAAATTCAGGATTTCATTTACGGAGAGAGTAAATGTAATCCCTAGGGGTATATCATTAGGTTTGAGATAACGTAACTACTGAAAATGATTGGAGGGGTAACTAGGGCCCTTAGAGTTGTGTGAATACTCAATTAAAATACGATAGTGAGATAAATCATAAATAAATAAGTACGATGAATACTAAAGAGAAAATGTTACGTGCGAAGACTATTATTAGGTTGTGTGTATACCTACTGAATTATATAAATACTTAGGTTGTGAGAATACCTAAAGTGTAACTGCCTATATTAGGGTCGAGGTAGGATTTCGAACTAATATATGGAATTAGTAAGGTGGGGTCGTGATTAAAGAGTTACGAACCAATCTATGTGTAAATTTCATTAGTGGGGTCGAGGTGATTCTTCCGAACCACTTCATGAAATGAATTTGGGGTCGAGGTGACATTCCGAACCAAACTATTACTTGGTGTCGATGTACCATTTCGAACCAAGAGTCCTTGATGTGTGTTAAGAGGACATAATAGTAATAAATGAGTTTATAAGTATATGTTGTGTGTGAAATATATGTTGCATTAATAATCTAATTATGAGAGTTAGTAGATAATGAGATGCCGCAATTACATCTAAAGGAAAATTAATTAGGAAGACTTAATTATAAAATGGTAAAGGATAATAAGGCGTGAACAGTTATCCAAGTATATAAATCATGAGATATGGTTACTATTACATACTAAGTGGGAGGAATGAGAACTTAGTAGCATAGATGAGTTCAGTTGAATACTATAGTTCAGTTAGCTTGCGTAGTATAGCTAGGTGGGATGGGTACGGGACGTTAGGCGTGCAGATGAGGGGTGAGGTCAATCAAGAGAGTGTACGAGAAATGTTAACATGTGTATCAATAATTCATATTATTGTGATAATCACTTGCAAAATATTTTCAAACCCTTTTGAATACTAACTATTGATATTATAATATTTTCAAATCCTGTTAGATGTACAGCCACAGGGACGCCAGACTTGGAGATTCTGTCATGGGACTCATAGCTGCAGCTTTGTGGAGGCTGGATGGACTTTGCACAAATGCTTCATCTATTTAGATCTAGTGTAGGATCTCATTATAGTATTTTCTATTGGGACATGTTATCCATAGTCTTTATTTCAGATTTCAGTTTTGGATTATGTGGATTTTATTTAGCAGTTTTGTATTTTTAGACGAATGTTGACTCGGCAAGATTTTATCCTTAATATATTGCTACATGGTTTGATTCATATTTTATTGTGAATGGTTATCTGATTTCAACATGAGTAATTTGTCTTGGGTTAATGCAAGATAAAAATTTGGCACCGGTCCAATTTTACTTAAGTGATTAGTAATTAAAAAGTTTTTTTGTCGGTGATGCTAAGAATGAACCGAGAAACCTATTTTAATTTAATTTAGGACTGATCACCCTGGATTTAATTAGGCGGGTGTCACTGATGGTATCAGAGCATCACGTTCTAGTGTCCATAGGATCTGGGCGGCTTACTACGATTTCAACATTTAGTTCTTTTATATAGAGCCCTATTTTAGGACTGTCGCTTTTGTCCTTACGTGTTTAAGTTATCATACTTCTGCTATTAGATTTAGTATAAAGTGTGCAATTATACAATTCAATCTATTTTCAAATGCCACCAAGGAGACAGTGAGCAGAGAGGGTCGAGGCCAGAGATGAGGTGAGGGAGGCTCATCAGGAGCCACAGACACCTCCACCACTACCCCCACCCGAAATGATTTCTACTACTCAGGTGGTAGTGATAGTGGCTCGGGAAGTTGAGATAGCCATGAGGGCCATGGCATCCCATTTTCCTCAACCCCAGGCACAACCTCCAGTGGCACCAGCAGTTCAGGCCCCGATAGGGCCACCTTCTTAATAACGAGTTAGGGAGACCTTTCATAAGGGCCATCCGCCCGAGTTTCATGGAACAACTGATGTGGTAGAGGCATGCCACTATAATAAGAACATCTAACGCCATTTATGCATGCTTGAGTGTACCGAGGTGCAGAAGCAGATGCTTGCTACTTTTCGTCTATCAGGAGCATCTTTACCGTGGTGGGAGTCAGTTACCACTGCAGAGGAGAGGGGCTTGATGACGATTTTTGAGTTTTGGGTACGGTTTAACCGCAAGTACTTCCCGCCTGCAATAGAGTCATAGATGAGGAAGAAATTTAGTGAGGTGGTTCAAGGTGATCGATCAGTGGCTGGCTATGAGGAGGAGTTCACCCGCCTGGATAATTTTGTGCCAGACGAGGTGACCAATGAGGAGCGGAAAAAGTCTAAGTTTATGGATGGTTTGACCTGGAAGATCATTTGATTGGTAACCTAGCACTGTTGACTTGTACAGACATCGTCAGTGGCGCACTGTCAGGATCATCGCTTCCATATGAAGGGAAGTAAGAGGGGTGAGCCCAGCCACCGAGCAGGGCGAATGGGGGTAGTGACAGTAGCACACCGCATCAATGGACAACGGGTCAGCAGGGGTAAGATTCCCGACAGGGGAACTCTGCCAAGAGATTTAGGTATGGGCGACATCAATCTGATAGGCAGGGACAGCAGGGTTCCTGGCAGCAGGTTCCTCAACGCCGTTAGGGCCAAGGGAACCAAGGGGGAGGCCATCAAGGCTAAGGCCATCAGGGCCAACGTCAGGGTCAGTAGGGCTAAGGGAAGAGACAGTTCCAGGGGTAGTATTTCATATGTGGCCAGCAGGGTCACAAGAGTAGAACTTGTACACAGGGAGACATGACATAGTAGTAGGGTGCCCAACAGGGGCAGCAAGCTCCGTTAGCCCCAGCACCAACACAGGCATCACAGTAGCAGCCGGGCTAGATGCACTATAGATGTGTGTACAACGTTTGGGACGTGCCTTTTTAGCCAGCGCCTCTGGTACCGCCGGCAGTCACGGATATGTTTCCTATCCATGGGCATGAGGGAAGTATTCTGTTTGACATGGGTGCGACACACTCTATTATTGCCACTAGATTTACATGAGCATCCAGCCTGTTAGAGACAGTCGACACTCATCTTATGTGTGTTGAGTCACCGATGGGTAGTGGGTCCCTTATACACTCGATCTGTAAGGGTGTGGACATTATGATCGGGAGATTGAGTCTAGCGACAGACCTTATAGTGTTACATATGGAGGGTTATGATGTCATCCTAGGCATGGATTGGTTAGCGGGTTATAGGGCGATGGTAGATTGATATGAGAGGACTATCATGTTCACCATTCTGAGACAAGAGATGCTCCTAGTGGCGATGCTTCTTCCCGAGGGAGGATCGCACACTCATTTGTATCACATTGAGGAGGATACCTCACAGGAGGTGGTTGTTTCTCAAGACTCAATCCCAGTCGTGAGGGATTTTGAGGATGTCTTCCATGCGATACCAGGGTTAGCACCCAGAAAGGAGATTGAGTTCGTTATCGATTTAGCACCGAGGATGAGACCGATTGCCAGAGCACCATATCGCATGACCCCTTTGAAAATGCGAGAGTTGAGAGAGAAGATTCAGCAGCTCTTGAGACAGGGTTTCATTCGATGGAGTACATCGTCGTGGGGTGCGCCGGTGTTATTTGTGAAGACAAGGGATGGTTCATTCCATTTGTGTGTAGACTACAGGGAGCTAAACAAGGTGACGATATGTAACAAGTATCCGTTACCTAGGATTGATGACTTGTTTGATCATTTTAGAGGGGATGCGTACTTCTCAAAAATTGATTTGAGGTTAGGTTACCATCAGTTGCGAATTCGAGAGGAGGATGTACCTAAGACCGCCTTATTATCGCGGTACGGGTCATAAAAGTTCAGAAAAATGCCGTTTAGTCTCACCAATGGGCCTGTTGTGTTTATGGACTTCATGAACAGGGTATTCAGGGAGCTTTTGGACCAGTTTGTGATCGTATTCATCGACGATATTTTGGTTTACTCTCGCACGGAGGAGGAGCACGCTAAGCATATATTCATGGTTCTTTAAACGTTATGAGACCATCAGTTGTACGCCAAATTCCGGAAGTGTGGATTTTGGTTTCAGGAGGTTTAGTTTCTTGGCCACATTGTGTTTGACAAAGGCATTTTTGTTGATCCGAGTAAGGTATCAGCGGCAAGGTAGTGGGGATAACCCACGACACCGATTAAGGTTCGATGCTTTTTAGGATTGGCTAGTTACTATCATCGCTTCATCAAGGAGCTCTAAAAGATTTGTAGTCCTTTGAAGAACATGACTCATAAGGGAGTACCATTCGTGTGGAGCGACTACTGTCAGTTAGCGTTTGATGAGCTAAAGGACAGGTTCACATCAGCACCCGTACTTGCATTGCCTAGGAGTGGATTGGAATATCGGGTTTATACTTACGCATCATTGCAAGGACTTGGGGGTGTGTTACAGTAGGAAGAGAGGGCTATATCTTATGCGTCCCGAAAGCTAAAGCCACATGCCAAGAATTACCCAACCCACGACCTCGAGTTGGCCGCGGTCGTTGATAAGCACCCAAACGTGTCTATTTTATACCCCGAATAGATGCATTTTAGTCACTCGTTTTAATTTAAATTGGCCTTATATCGTATTTTACTATTTTTCAGGTCAATCAGTAGTCGCAACATTAACTAGAGCTAAATCCAGTCAATTGCGACACAATAGCGGTCAAAAGCATGCACCGAATAAATCAAAGAGACTGCGAAGTCTGAAGTCATATTTGAGCATGCCCTTATGGGTTTTGATGCCCCGAACCATTTCTCGAGTCTTTTTTCATACCAAACCTAAGCTTAAACCGAGCCCTAACCTTCACCCGAACCCTGTGTGTGTTTAGTTTGTACTTTTATATTTTTCGTAGATTTTTAGTTTGAGTCGTTTTTATTTTTTATTTATTTTAGAATTTTCTAGAATTTATTTTCTATTTTATTTTGATTTTGAGTTTTATTAGTTTTTATCATATTAGGATTAGTTTTATTAGATTTTATATTCTTTTTAGAATTTTAATTTAGGTTTATTAGATTTTAATTTTAATTTTTATTTCTTTTTAGTTTTATTTTTAATTTGTGTCTTTTAATTTATAGATTAGGATTTTATTTTTTAGATTTTAATTTTTAATTTTATTAATTTTTTTAGTTAGTAGTCTAAATTTTTTTTAAGGGTCACAAACTAGCACACATTCATATTCACATACACTTATCCTACACCTTATCACCCCACTCCCATACACTTTTACACACATACAACCAACCCCTCACCCACATCCTACTCATCTACACCCTCACCACACACAAAACCCCCATCACTCGTTTTCTCCAACAAACCACTTTCTCTCTCATCTCACTCCATTAACAACACACACACCCTCACCGTAAACCTCAATCAACACTACATTTTCTCCAACCACCACCTCCATACCCGCCGGTGACTTTAACCTGACCACCTGACTGCCCTACTGCCGACCTTAATCCGGCCACAACCTTGCCCAGAGCCAACCCGACACTAACCCCCTTTTCCACTCGAAACTCAAAATCGGGTTTATACCCGGACCTCCACCTTCGGCCATAAACCAGCTCCGAACCCAAATCGGGTTTATACCCGAACCTCCAAAATTCGGTGAGAAACCCACCAGCTCTGGACCTTCGACCCAAGGCAACTCCGAACCCATTTCCAACTCGACCCAAACAACATATACGGGGCTGCCCAACCCGATTCAAAGGAGCAAAATCCATCTCCATAAAAATAGGAAACCCACCTGCTAAGCCATGAATGTAGGAGCAAGATAAAATCCCAACAAAATCTCCACATCCAAAACAAAGCTTCATGGCTTATAAAAAAAGGCATCAACTCATTATAAAAAGACGGAGCACTCTCAACAGAAAAAATAGACGCGTAGAGAGAGAGAAACTGTGTATATTATGTACAGTTTAGGGTCATGAAAAAAAATTAAAAAAATACAAAAAAAACTAGTTTAGCTTTAGAATAATTTTTAGGTTTAGTTTTTAGTTTTCTTTTTATAATCAAGTGCTGAAAATTGTGAAGAAGTTGGACGCATGTCAAGGCGCATTTCAAGACAAATTGGTGGAAAAAATTGCTTATTGTATTTCTACAGTCTCTTTTCAATTTATTTCCTTCTTGACATATTATTTAAATTTTTCATGCACACATGAGAATGTTTGGCTAAACACCCCGTTCAAGGGGTGGGATGAACTGCGAATGATGTTAATTTAATTATCAATTTCATTGATGCTATAATTCTAGGAAAATTATTTTTTTAACTGTCACCAATTAATTTATGTAACGAGAGTAGGTAAATTAATTGAAAAAATTAATGTGTGAATTTAGGAATCGAACTAGAGATAGGTTTTTCTGATATTTGAATATTAATTCGGTATTGAAATTTGAGGATTGATATTGTTTTCGTTAAATTGATCCTAGCGGGTAATTTTCTGAAAATAGTATAAGTCTTAATGTTTCATTGTGTGACATTTTTAAATTAATACTATCTCGAAATATTTTAAATTATTAAATTGAGAAATTAAAATAATTGAAAATGCAGTGTTATCCCATCTGTTGACCTTCTCACATTTATCACACTCGGTTACATTCTTTGTTTAGTCATTTAGTAATTTTAGCATTTAATTAGTTAATTTTTCCCTTGAAATTATTTTTAAAAAAATCAGAAAAATATTTTAATAAAAAAAAATGAAATTGTACGTTTTCACATTAATTGTTTTACCTTGAAAGTTGGATTGATACCCATACTTACGCAATACGAGTTATTTTTAGACAAGTTTTGTAGGTGATTCTAGGAATTTTGATACTCGAAGTTTGACCGCAACGACATTCCAAATCCATATCCAAGGAAGACACAAATGAAGAGTTATCAGTCGTCTTTGCTTTAAGGATATGGCAAAATTATCTTCTGGGAGAGCAGTTTTCTCTATTCACGAATCATAAGTCACTTCAGTATCTCTTCACCTAGAAGGATCTGAATATGAGGCAGAGGAGGTGGCTCAAATTTTTGATGGACTACCAGTTTGATATACAGTATCATCCTGGTAAGGCTAACGTTGTGGCAGACGCGTTGTGCCGGAGACCTATAGGAGAGTTAGCCGAGGTTTGGAAAGTGAAGTGGAGCAAACTTCAACATGAGGATGATGTAGCCCGAGCATACATGGAAGTTTTAGCTATCATCCCCGAGAGTGTTATGCGGGTGGTGAGGGAACAGGTAGAGGAACCACTTTGTCAGGACAAAGTACGATAATTACTAGCTGAGGGGGTAGATTCCTACTCCATCAGCTCAGAGGGAGGACTTCGGTTTAATGGCATACTGGTAGTACTCGAGGATGAAGATTTTAGACATGAAGTCATGACAGAGTCGCACGGGTCAAAGTTTGTGGTACATCCCGATGGGGATAAGATGTACCAGGATATGAAACGACAGTATTGGTGGTCGGGTATGAAGCAAGACATAACATAGTTTGTCTCAAAGTGTGCTACGTGTCAACTTATGAAAGTTGACCATCATAGACCTTCCGGAATGCTACAACCACTGGAGATTCCCGTGTGAAAGTTGGAGAGAATTTCTATGGACTTTATTATCGGACTACCGACATCACAGAGAGGTCAAGATTCCACATGGGTGATAGTGGATCGACTGACCAAGGTAGCCCATTTCTTGTCGGTTCGTACTGATTTTGATACTATGCAGTACGCGCACCTTTTCATTTCGAAGATCGTTAAGCTGCACAGGGTTCCTATAAATTTTGTGTCGGATAGAGACAAAATATTTGTGTCGCACTTCTGGCAGAGTTTTCAGGAGGCCATGGGTATTGATTTGTGATTATGTACGACATATCACCCTCGGACAGAGTGGCAGACTGAGAGGGTGAATCAGATGCTTGAGGATATGTTGAGGATGTGTATCCTAGATTTTCGGGGAGGATAGGAGCGATACCTCCCATTGGTAGAGTTTCCCTACAACAACTCTTACCAATTCACTATCGGTATGGATCCTTTTGAGGCACTTTATGGGAGACCTTGTCATTCGCCCGCCTGTTGGTTAGAGGTGGGGGACAACAATATATTAGGGCCGGAGATGATACAGAAGACCTCTGCCGAGATAGAGTTTGTTCGAGGACGTATTCGAATAGCTCAGTATAGGTAGAAGATCTATGCTGACGCCGGTAGAAGACACGTGGAGCTAGAGGTGGGCGACCATTCGGATAATCTCCTATGAAGGGGATTATGAGGTTCGGCAAGAAGGGGAAGTTAGCATCGAGATATGTGGAACTGTTCCATATTATTGAGAGGGTGGGATAGGGAGCATACAAATTGGGACTCCCAGAGCATCTTCAGCGAATATACAACGTGTTCCATGTGGCATCGTTGAAGAAATACAGGATGAGCGAAAGAGCCTTTTGGCACGTCCCACTTGAGGAGATTGATTTGCATCCAGATGTCTCATATGAGGAGAGAGTCGTGGCTATCGTATATCATAGCGAGCATAAGCTTCGATCCAAGGTGGAACCGTTAGTGCGAGTACAGCGGGAACACCACAATGTTGATGAGTAGACATGGGAGCGGGAGGAGGATATGCGAGAACAGTATCCAGAGTTATTCACCGTAGGTATATCCTAATTTTTCGGACAAAATTCCATTATAAGAGGGGGAAGTATGTAATACCTCGTATTTATGCGTATTTATAACTTAATTAATTAGGTAATTAAATAGAAAATATGTTTTAATTTAAATTACGTGCGTCGAGTAATTTAATATGGTTTAATAATAATTATGATTATTAAGCGTAAATAATAATTGTGATTATTAAATATTAATCGAGAGATAGATACTAATTAATATTATGATTCAAAATTAATAAGTGTGAATAGTAAATGTGATAGTTAATTTGTACGATATAGTGAAAGATATGGACGTACTTGATTATACCTTAATCGAGTGTCTCGTGTAGACTAAATTGAGGATGAGATAGGAAAAATATTTTTTGCTGACTCAAATGATAATTTAGTGGTCACAGATGATTCCGAATGGGTCAAATTAGTCAAAATAGTATACCCAGGGGTATTAGTCGCGTACCGGGGCATTTTTGGGCTAAACTAGGATCGTACGGGGGCATTTTTGTCTTTTGGCATATGGGGGTGCGGAGATCTACAAATTTTGGAATCTTTTATCAGCTGATTAAAAGTGGGGCTAGGTTTAGAAACCTCATAACACAAAGGAAAGACATTAGAGAGAGAAAAGAGATTATTCTCAAAGCTTAAGGAAGAATTGGTAAAGGATTCAAAGGGTTCTTGCACCACAAACTAGTTGGGAAGGAAGATTAGAGGAGAAAGACAATCAACCACCACCAACAATCACGAAATAAGATCTTCTTTGAATAAGGCAAGTGGTTAATTGCAAATTATTTTAAGTTATAATATCCATGTGCAGGATTTATGAATAATCGATTTTGATTAATATTCTTGGAGAAAAAGAATTGATTAATTGCATGTTTGGGTAGAAATAACAAGTAGTTAGATTTATATCTGTAGAAGATTGAAAATCAGAGGAACCATGATTATTAATACGAATTAAAATCTGGGTTTATGATTTAAAATATTGGAAGAACATATTTTTAGGGTTCTTGAATAATTAGAGGATTTGAATTATTCTGGGCTAAATTTGTGAATATTTTTTAGGTTTAAATCATTGGAAATCATCCTAGAGTATGTAGGAATGGTTAGAAATCAATGGTTTCGAGTTTGGTGTGTTATCATGTAAGTTGGATAATTGGGAATGGTTAGAAAATGCATTACGAAGATGACCCGCACCTGCACTTGCACCTGCACCTGCTCGATCGACCGATCGACCCTTGAATGTCGATCGATCGATGGAGTCGATCAATCGATGGTCCTTGTCGATCGATCGACCGAGGCTGAATTTGGGTTCTTTTGTTGGTTAAGTTATAATCGTTTGCCAATGATTCAGGGAAACCTTAAGGATGATGTTCTACCTACGTAGGAACTTAGAGAGTACCAGTAAGTGTATAATTGAGGTCCATTGTAATCATATAGTGCAATATTGGAAGTGATGGACTGACAAGGATAAACTGATCGAGTAGTATATCGAAAATTCGAAATTTGAGTTACGGAGAGAGTAAATGTAATCCCCCAGGGTATATCAGTAGGTTAGATATAGCTTAACTACTGAAATGATTAAAGGGGTAACTAGGTCCCTTAGAGTTGTGTGAATACTCAATTAAAATACGATAGTGAGATAAATCATAAATAAATAAGTACAGTGAATATTAAAGAGAAAATATTATGTACGAACACTATTATTAGGTGGTGTGTATACCTGCTGAATTATATAGATATTTAGGTGGTGAGAATACCTAAAGTATAATTGCCTATATTAGGGTCGAGGTAGGATTCCGAAATAATAAATGGAAATAATAAGTTGGGGTCGTGACGAAAGAGTTCTGAACCAATCTATGAATAAATTTCATTAGTGGGGTCGAGGTGACTATTGCGAACCACTTCATGAAATGAATTTGGGGTTGAGGTGACATTTCGAACCAAACTCTTACTTGGTATCGATGGACCATTCCGAACCAAGAGTCCTTGATGTGTGTTAAGAGGACATATTAGTAATAAATGAGTTTATAAGTATATGTTGTGTGTGAAATATACGTTGTATTAAAAATCTACTTGTGCGAGTTGGTAGATAATGAGATGCCGTGATTACATCTAAAAGCAAATTAAGTAGGAAGACTTAATTATAAAATGGTGAAAGATAACAAGGTGTGAACAGTTATCCAAGTATATAAATCATGAGATATGGTTACTATTACATACTAAGTGGGCGGAATGGGAACTTAGTAGCATAGATGAGTTCAGTTGAATACCATAGTTCAGTTAGATTGATTAGTATAGCTAGGTGGGATGGGTACGGGACGTTATGCGTGCACGATAGATAAGGGGTGAGGTAACTCAAGACAGTGTACGCGAAATATTAACATGGGTATCAATAAATCATCTTATTGTGATAATCAATTGGAAAATATTTTCCAAACGTTTTGAGTACTAACTCTTGCTATTAAAATTTTTGCAAAACCTTTTAGGTGTCCATCCACAGGGATGCCAGACTTAAAGATTATGTCCTGGGACTCGTAGCTGCAGCTTTGTGCAGGCTTGCAGGCCTTTGCATACACGCTTCATCTATTCAGATCTATTGTAGGGTCTCACTATAGTATTTTCTATTGGTACATGTTGTCCACGGTCTTTATTTCAGATTTTAGTTTTGGATTATGTGGATTTTATTTAGTAGTTTTGGATTTTTATTCGAATGTTGATTCAGAAAGATTTTATCCTTAATATATTACTACAAGGTTTGATTCATAGTTTATTGTGAATGTTTATCTAATTTTCGCATGAGTAATTGGTCTTGGGTTAATGAAAGATAAAAATTTGGCACTGGTCTAATTTCACTTAGGTGATTAGTAATTAAAAAGTTTTTCGACAGTGATGCTAAGAATGAACCAACTGAGAAACCTGTTTTAATTTAATTTAGGACTGATCACCAGGGATTTAATTAGCCTGGCTATCACACATGACTTTTCAACTTCGTGTCTTGTCATATTCTTTATTAAAAGAAATATCTTTTTATATACCATTTTGATTGATAAAGGTCCTTTTAACTATCCTATTGATTTCTTTAACATTAAAACTTTATCTTTTGGGCTTTCGTTCATTAGCGTATTTAAAAATTATATTAAATTATAACAAAATTTCATCCAAAATTCATTTTTTTTAGAACCTTAAGTATTGGCTAATAAAAATAACAAGAGCTTAAAGTTCTAGTTTTTAACTAAGTATCTCGAATCCCTAATTATTAAATTATTTTTGGCTATTATTTTAATTACACATTGTATATTTTTCTAATTATAATTTATTAATTGAGTATTTTAAGATGCCAGATATTTCTAAACTTAAATTTGAAGGACTTGACATTTCTAAAGAAAATTATCATAACTGTTTTCAATATGCGGATCTCATCTCTAATCTTGAAATCTTGGTGATGCCATAACAACTGATAATACTATGTCGCAACAAGACAAAGCTAAGGCTCTCATATTTCTTAGGTATCACATTCACAATGATTTAAAAATCGAGTACTTAACAATTGAAGATCCTCTCAAATTGTGGAACTCACTGAAGAAGTGTTATGACCACCAAAAGTCGATTATACTTCCATGTGAATGCCATAAATGGCTTAACCTGAGATTTCAAATTTTCAAAAGAGTATCTGAATATAAATACGTCTTGTCCAAAATCACCTTCAAGCTTAAGTTATGTCAAAAATATATGAAGGATGCAGTTTTGTTGGAGAAAACATTCTTCACTTTTATGTCTTGAATATGCTCCTACAGTAACAATATCTATATAGAGGATTCAAAAATTACTTTGAGTTACACTCGTGTTCTCTAGTTGTTGAGCAGAATATTGATTTACTAAAGAAATATCATACATCTTGACCAATTGGATATATAGCACTCCTAGAAGTGAATGTTAATTGTGCTCAAAATATTAAAAGAGGTCAAGGCTACATGCGATGAGGCCATGGAAATCCCAGAAGAGGTAGTCACTTAAAGCCCCACTAGAAGTGGAATGGACATAATAATAACAAGAAACAAAAGTTATTTCCACTATATCCAAAGGACATTTTTCATAGATATGGTTGTAGTGGACATTGGACACGAAACTGTCATTTGTCTAAGAAAGTGGTGGAGAAATATTATGGGCCCCAACCAGGATATGAGTGTCTTCGTACGCAAGGGAGACGCAGTGCATCAGTCTGTGTGTGATTTTGGCATGTGCTCCCTACGGGGGTGTGAGAGTGCTTGTCTCTCGGTCTGTCGTTTCCCTCTGAGGTCGGGTTTTATTGTAATTATGCCCTTAGAAACAGTTCGACACCATATTTAGTTTTGTTGCACACCCCAATTTATGCCTAATCCTATTTCTTCATGCGAGGGGTTAATGGTTTTTTAGATTCGTCACTTTTTTTTATATAAAAATAAATAAAAATGGGTTGGGCTAGACCTTTCAGGCTTACCTTAAAGCAGGTTGAGGACTGCGAATGATCCAGAGATTCTTAGTTTGGGTTTGGGAATTGGATTACTAGTGGGGAAGGTATTAGGCACCCTTCTTTCTTCTTTATGCTTGATTATGTATATAATTATTATCACATTTCATACTTATAATTACTTTTAGTTCATTTTAGATCATGTTGAGAGACCTTAGAGAATCCTATAAAACGTAGATATATGTTTAGGCATAGAATTGGTGTTTGTTAGAAGTGTAATAATGTCACTTAACCTATGGGGGTACACAAGAATGCTTATGTGTGAATATATATTCTAGTAACGGGTTTTCGTTAGTACTGTATTAAAGGGCGTGAGGAGGCCCAACTTGTAAAACAGTAGTCCGTTAAATCTAGAATAATGTAATAAAATACCGTTAGTGTGTTGAGACTGTTTGTATCATAAAGATATGCGCAAGAAAATAACGGTTTGAGATAGTTTGATGTCTCATTAGTGAAAAATGATAAAAATTAGACATGGAATCATCTCTATCTATACAATACATTAAGGGATATATTACAAAGGTTTTTGCTCACGATAAGGACTTGGTATTGCGCCTACGTACCCGTGTAGCCATGAGATCAAAGCCTATATAGTTCGGTATTATGGTGAGCCGAATGTAAAAGTTTCAATACGATGTATGTTCATGTATGAGGACTTTTCTTGTGAGATGGGTGGATGTTTAGGATCCAAAAAGTTGACTCGAATATGGGTAAAAATGGGAGTGGACCTGAACTCGTCGACAAAGACATTCATATTCATTGTTGGGTGATCAGTAACTCAAAAATGTTATTAAACCTTTAGTATGGGTTGAAAATTTGAAGGATGTAATGTTTTAGACATCCTTCATTATTTATCTATGAGCACATGGTAAAGGTGAGGGACTTATGTTTGTATCCCTTGTCAAAATGGCTAAAATCCCGAAGGTATTGTAAGGCCTCGAGCGGATCCAAAGTGATAGAGTTGATCAATTCATATGATAAAGGGGGTATGGAATAGAGATGGAGGCATCGCTAAATATAATACGTCAAGAGATGTATTATAAGGATTGGTCTCTCGAGTGTAGCTCGGTATTGCACCTACGTACTCAAGAAGTCTTAAGATCACAGCCAAAATAGTTCTCACTAAGGGGACATATTTATGAGTGTAGGCTTGGGGTTACTAGATATAAATTATACAATATCATGGTATTTATGGAGCCTAGTCCTTTGTATAGCATTTTTGTTATGAGCCGCAGTATTATATGTTAAAAATACTTAGTCAAAAATGGATGTTTTACAACTATTCCAAGAAAACACAGATTCGTTGGTGCCATCATTTGGGACGGTAATGTTTTCTCGAAGAAGTGGTCAAGAGTATTCCCATTTTGAACTTTTATTTTAGCAAAGATGCAAAAATAGATCGCATCACTAATACTTTCTTAAAAATGGTTTTGAAAACTGTGTTTTCTTATCGTACTTAGTTGTACTAGTTTTGATTAGCATTATTTAACATCAGAGCATGCTATTTAGCTCAACAAACAGATATGCTAGAGAAAAAACAGGCTTTAAAATTAAATGTCGTAAAATTCATACATGGTCCCCTAATAAGGGGAGGACCAAGTTATTTAGTCACATATGTACATTTCTATATGTAACGCCCCGACCCGGATTTATGGGTTACCCGTGGTCAACCCGGTCCGACCCTAACGTTAGGTGTGAAGTGCAATGAAGCAACCTACATAATGTTGCTAGTGCAGTTTTATTTAATTAATATTTCACTTGTTTAGAATGCGGTTTCCATTTCAAATCAAGCTACGTGAGGGACCCACGGGACATTCCCGAAATCCAAGAATACAGAGATACTAACGTAAATAAAAAGAGAAGACATACTTGTATAAGAATCTCAGAGTACAAAACCGCACCCAGCCTGTCGAAACAAATATGAGGGTGTGAACTCAATGCCCAGTGGGAAATATACAAATGCAGTATAGAATCGAACGAAAAAAGAAGACTTTAACACGTTATATCTACGTGTATATGCAACTACCATATATACCTACATATATATGTATGAAAACATTTTTCATTCCAAAAACGTGATTTATTTTCTATTAATTAACCTTAATCTCATAAAAGAATTTCTTCTTCCTTAACTTGACATATATCCCTTTATTTAACACTCATGGTTAAATACGTGAAACAACTACACTTTGTCTAACCAAAAACCATTTCTTTACCGAAATCTCCCATTTCATTTAGACCAATCCACATTAGTATTTTTACTGAAAATCACCCATTCAACACATGCGAACACCGTGATTGAAAATACTTACTTAACTTTTGAAAACCTTTCACAACATACCCTTGTGTTAATCACGGGTTAAACCTCTTAGGTTTCTTAATGCACCATTTAGCCACTATACTTTACGTTTCCTTTACTTTATGGATGTTAATCAATTTACACATTTCTTGTCCACTTTAACCTTTACTGAAACATTTATTAATTCATTCAAGTTAGGTTGTCTTTAAAAAAATTCTCCACACAACCATTTTCTTGACATGTTCCACATTCTTTTATCTTTTTCTCAGAATCATCCAATAACTGCATAATTTAACGGGCTCCACACCGCCAGTGATGCCACCATATGCTCTAGCCAGTGATTTTGGATCTTTTACCCTAGGGCTCCGGGCCTTCCTTAATTATCCCAGTGTCATTTGAGTTCTTATTAATGTATTTTAATACATTACAAATGTTCGCATTATTCCACTTTCTCTTTTAACATATCGAAGCCAAAACACATGGTTTCACCCCAACTTGTGTTACACTTTAAAAAAAATCATCATTTCATTACCGTTACACTTTAGCATTGATTTTATTCCATAATCATTCTCATTTAGGACTAATTTGTCTAACACCCTTTCCAACATTTTTATTACGTAAAATTACGAATTTATGCTTTTCTTTCCAAACTTGTATTTCCTTTCAATTTCATAAATGTTAATCTCCCAAAAATATTATTAAGTTATACACACCAACTTCTAAATATTTTAACCCATTAACTCATATTCAACATCTTTTCTAACTATTTTTCCAAGTTAGAGATTCCTTCACTTTCTTTATCCAAGAAACCCAATTATATTTAAAGACAACTTTTATAATAAAATATCATTTCGTTATTACTACATATAATCTTGTACCATCACATTTATAACATTTTCAACACCGTTTTCACACACGTTAAGGGTTGAAATTTGTTTCTTATTTATTTCATGTTTGAACCTAATAAAACCTTCATTAGACTTGCTTTTATATTCATAATCAAAATACCATAAATTTATATACATGAGAAGATGGATTTTAACTCCAAAATCCTACTTAATGGGTTAAATATACAATTTAGTCTAAAAGTTCTTAATAGTTACAAAAATATACTTTTCAAGACTAAAGGACATTTTTATTTCTTTAAAATTCAACAAATGTCCAAATTTTATAAAATCTTCCTTTTTACAAGATAAATATCATTTAAAAACATTTTATTTTATAAAATGTTTAGCCTCAAGCTTCTTGAAACTTCATCATTGCATAAAAATCAAAACTTTTCCAAGAAAACTTTGAAATATTTATTCTCAACAAAATAAACATTCTTCCAAAAAATTTATTCCATAAAAAATATTTACTAACGAGTTTTCTTAAAATATGTCAATTTACTCTAGACCATTTCTACAACTTATAAGAAATATTATTCTTATATCATAATGCTCCCTACTCTTTAATTCTAGCTTCAAGACTACTAATATGCAAATGGAGTCTTAAACTAAGAGTAGAGTTTTCTCACCTCAAATGGAGCTCCAAAAATGGTAGGTTGAAATGTCTAAGAATATGGCAACCCCCACCTCCAAAGATGGACTTAGATAGGTTGCCTAGCTCCACCCAACTTTCTCAATGAATTATCCATTAAAAATCCTCTTCAAGCTCCATGAATCTTCCATCTTCATCTTCTCCAAAACCCCCAACAACACCTCCAAATTCGTATCTTTGCCTAACAATGGTGGAAATGGGTATGTAGGTCTTGGATATTGTGGAATAATTGTCAAATATGGTGATATAAGGTGGATGAATGGTAGTGGCATGGTTGTTTATTCGAGATAGAGGTGTTTTTCAAATTTGGTATTTTATATTATTTGTTCCTCCATACTTCACTTGGTATTTATATGTTTCATGTATGTAGGTATTCTTTAGTGATTCGAGATTTTGAGACTACATCACAATTAGAAAGTACATGCTTTCTGGAACTGCATATACTACTCCTTGTCCCGTAATTTTTTGATTTGGGGTTTTATGGGATGGGATTTAGGTGTTATACCTCTTGACGGCCCGACTTAGCATTCATTGTTTTGGTTTTGTCATGGAATATTCAAAGGGGGAGATTTGTAAGGAAAAAATTTCCAATTGAGTTAATATGTATGTAATTGACTTAATTCCGAACAAAACTTATTTGAATCATAAATAGATTTTTATCTTGTCACGATACCCACATAGTCTATGACGTGTTATTTGAAGATGTAGCAGCCAAACTTCAAAGATAGATCATGTCGTGTTTATTGGTCCACAGTTCACGTCTCCATATCACATTGCATTCTGAAATACTCTCAGATATGAAGGCATAATGTTTATGGGACTCGTAAAATGTTTTAAGGACGTTATTTTTTTTATAAATGATTTTAAAGTGTCAAAAATGACTGTAAAAGGTTTTAACTCCGTTTCTTCTTAGATTAACACTATTTAGATTCGTACGTTTCCTCTTCTTATGTTTTGGAGGATCAAACGAGATATGATGTCATTCAAACGACATAGGGATATCGTTCTAATGAGCTGTCGACTTAAAGTTTTTTATTTAAGTCTTTCTTGTTCATAAATTCGATGGGTGCAGAACCAAAAAATAGAATATAACAATTACGTTTTATTACACTGGTTTTCTAAGGATTTCAAAGCTAAAAATCATCATTAGTGTTTAAAAGATCCGAGCTTTCATAAATAGGCTATATAAATCTTGGTTACACCATGGGTTTGTTCATTCATATTGAACAAGTTGTTTCATTGGATTTTTGCGGTGAAGAAACATTGAAGGTCGTGTTTTGAATCATAGACAGTTGCCAAAGCTGCATCGGTTGATACCGTAGTGTAATTGGACTCGTGTGTTGTGGATAACTATCATGGAAGGATTTCTGTATGAACACAGTAAAGCAGCGGTTAAAGAGAATAAAAGCGTTAAGTCTTGTGGGGTATCGAGTCATTGTGTAAGTGTGTCTGTCTTCCTTTGTAATTACTGTATCATAGTGATTGTCTGTCTTGAGCCGTCAGAGATTTTTTTCCCTTAGTGGTTTCCTTGTGCATCTGGCATTCTATTTTATTTGCTTTAATCACCTAGATGCATGTGTAGGATTAAAGAAGATAAAATTGGACTCTAGTAAAATTGTCTCACAAACTTGGTGCGTGTTAAAATTGGAAAAAGGTTTTTTGAAAGACAAGTTATTTCCACCTAAAGCACACTTTGAAAAAGGGGCCTACACAAGGTTGTCATTGAGCTTATCTCCGAGTTCTTCCCAAATTGAATTTGCATTCATTGGCATTCCAAGTGTAGTAAGTACCACACAAGGCTATATATATGTACCCTGTTGACAAGACGTGCCAAGGACCAGCCCCTACCTAGCTAGGGTTATCCTAACTTATATTGTCGGCACATGCCAATATTCTAGTTATACTTCGATTTCCCCTTTTTAGGTCCCACATTCAAGTCTATAGATGACATCATCAATCTAATTCCTGAATACATTCCCCAGTACTCCTCCAGGTCAAGTTTCACACTACCTACACTAGTTATTCCATAACACCCGAGCATTAGATTCACTTACAAAACAAACTTCCAATTTATCTTAGAGGGTTACATCACCCATATGTGCCAATTAGGATAACAGCACCCGACACATACACAATTTGACTCCTTTAAACCTTGACCAACAACCTGAGATCATCACCTGACCCTCAACACAATCATTACTAGAACGTTAACACTTTTTCATTCTGGACCTAAGTAGTTCCCCTAAGGGCACCAAACATACTCTATATAAAAGTCCTCAAGACTCGATAATAATTCATCATCCATGACTCTCTCATTGTAGGTACGCTCCAAAAACTTCTCAATACTCACATCGCAATTACTAGGTGCTTGAAAAAAAACTAGCCTACGAGACTCTACCTTAACCAATGAGTACCTTAAGACATCACAATAAGTCGATTTTCATTCCCAATGACGCCACACACATAATTTATCCTACGGACACTCCAAGATGCCCTTAAACCACATTTACACTAGGATTACATCGCATCTAGACATTACTTATGTCACTAAATGGCCTTGACACCTAGATAGTAAGTTGATGCCCTTTCAAATAGATGTGACCTTAGGCCACATACTAAATCATAAACTAACACCACTAAGGATTCTCGCAAGATATAAGACGTCTCATATAACCTATAAACTCTTAGGTTTACATCGTCGACATCACTAAAGATCCTATCCTTCAAAATCGCATCATAACTTCTAAAACCATGACATGGAAGACAATCTAGAGTTCATTCATAAGCCTCCCTAACTATCATTGTTGCATACGCAACACACTTATCACAATTCGTCCATCACTCTCATCATACCCTACAAGGTACACTTTCAATCAAGAATTACCAAGACATTTTCTTACAATAATATATTACCGACTCGACTGGGTACACATTCCCAAGTGTTGACCAACACGGTTCCTCATGTCTAGAAAATCACTAACTGTCATACAACATGTACTACCCCAAGGATAAAATTTGCATAATTACATCATCACAACCAACATTATCTAGGCATAACACTCTAGTCGCCTGATATCTACAGTTGGCTTTACACAATTTGTGTTTCTAATTCAACGGACGTCATTAAGATCTATCAACACCTCAATAGTCCTCTCATATCACTAAGGGTTGACACACCGTCACCTCACACTAAAAATCGTGGTATCACCACTATTGCCTCGCACACACACACAAATAATTAACATGTCTAATCAGAAGAGCGGAAGCGATTAAAGACAACTAACTTGATTGCTTACCCCTTGGCAACGAATTATCCCTTGTGCATATATTTACCGTCGGAAGTACAAACCAAAACTATCACCAATCTAGCATGACCGCCCCAAAACCACTGTCGATGTTAAAAGATCCAATACCGTCCTCACCACGTCACTCCCGAAAGGAACCTTCAACCTAGAGCTCCTATGGAATTTGTAACACCCCGACCCGATTTGTGAGTTACTCAAGATCAACTCTATCCGACCTGAGCATTAGGTGTGAATGTGGCACCCCGCTTAATTAAATCCCGGGTGATCAGTCCTAAATTAAATTAAAATATGTTTCTCAGTTGGTTCATTCTTAGCATCACCATCAAAAACATTTTAATTACTAACCACCTAGGTGAAATTAGACTAGTGCCAAATTTTAACTTTCATTAAACATACAGCAACATGTGGAACAATGAACAAATCAAAAACCAACATAGAAGTCTGAAAATATCAACTAAGGTAAACAAGTTTTGTCTAATAAACCATCGGCCCAAAACCAACAAATATCAAATTCCCAACTAAAGAAAGTACGTTGGGAGGGCATATCGATACTGAAACTGAAATCCTATACTAGATCAAAAATGATAAAAGAAGCGTCTAATCAATGTCCTACAACATCCACATGTGATGCAGCTCCGAAACCCCTGGAATGAATTCACGCTTGGCGTCCCTGTGGCTGGACACCTAAAAGGTTTTCAAAAATATTTTACATAGCAAGAGTTAGTACTCAAAACGTTTTGAAAATATTTAGCAAGTAATTTATTGCAGTAAAGATCAATTATTAATTACACATGTTAGGTTCACGCACACTCCCTTGAGTATCCTCGCATTTCATCTATAGTGAAGGCCTAACGTTTCGTACTTAGCCTATTTAGCTACAACTACCCAAGTATTTAGACTATAGTACTCGTCTGATCTTATCCACATGTCTAAGTACCCGTACTGCCCATACAGTACTAAGTTTTTTTTATTAGCACTTCTCACATTGTTAACAAATTTCCAGGTAACATTTCACATATGTTAGTTTGCTGATTTTAAAGGTTAGGTCTGACCACTTAATCTTAATGATTAGATGTCCAGTATCTAATATTATATTTTTTCAAACTAAGCTTTCTCCACTTAGATTATTATTTAGATGTATTCCTGTCATCTAATTATCTACTACTCCATCATAGTAGATTATTCATATAGTATATATTTCACACACAATATAGACTATAAGGATAATTGGTTCGGTCTAATCATCGACTCCATTTATCCCAATTTACTTATCCTTTAGACGTATGTACATCATTTAATCATCTACCATTCTACCCAAGTAGATTAATTATGTAGTATATATTTCACACACAATATATACTATAAGGAGTATTGGCCCGGCCTAATCATCGACTCCAATTCTCCAATCATTTAATTGGCCAGGTCTAAACCTCGGCTCTAATATCATATAGGTACTATAGGTATTCACCCAACCTGAGTACATATTTTATAGGTATTCACAAAAACTAAATATTTACATTAGTACGTATTATATTTCTAACTAATACTCACCGTACCATGCATTTTTTGATTTATCTCTTTATTGCATTTTCTCGAGTATTCACCTAACTCTAAGGGACCTAGTTAACCCCTTTTTAATTTCAGTAGCTAAGCCTAACTTACTCTATTGGTATTTATCATGGATTAATGTTTACTCTCCCTCCATAACTCATGCCACGAATTTCTCGATACGCGTCCCAATCGATTTATCCTCATTGGTCCATACTCTAAGTCTCACTCTAAAGTACTCTATCGGACATAAAATATACCTACTGGTCATTCCTAAGTCCCTAACTAGGTATAATATCATCCCTAAGGCTCCCCCCAATCGTTAGGAATAGAATAACAATCAACGTACAAAAGAGCCGCAATTTATCTTTAGTCGATCGATCGAAGGTTTTGGTCGATCAGTCGATCGATCGAGATTCATAGGTCGATCGATCGATCGACCAGATATAAGCAATGCTCAGTTTTGGTTTTCTCCAATTTTGATCCTTCTAACCCTCTTAAAACCTTATGAAACACTATCCCATCATTGCTAAACATTACTACCATGTATATGAACTAATCCTCACGTAAATATATCATCAAATCCATATGAAATCCTTCCAAGAATCATTAAAAATTCAGTTTCTATTAAACCTTAGATAATAATGTTCTTCATGTTGATTTTAACATAAACTCGGGATTAAGATCCGTAGTAATAATCAAATTTCTTCTGATTTTTAATCTTCTACCGGTGTTAATATAAACTATATGTGATCATATCCAAACATGCATCAAAATCAATCTTTTTCTCCAAGAAGGTAAAATAGGATTTTCATAAATCATGTAACCCTACACATGGGTATTATAACATTAAACTTAATTGTAATAAACCACTTGCCTTATACAGAGGTGATCTAATTTCATGATGAAGATGATGATTTGATGTGCTTCCTTTCAAATCTTCACTCCTTAGGTGTTTGGGATGCAAGAACGCCTTCCAATCCTTCGCAAACCCTCCTTTAGCTCTTGGGAAAGGTTTCTCTATACCCTCTAATGACTTCTCTAAGCTTTTTGAGTTATGAACCCTAACCCCCAATTCTAATTATCAGATATAGGACTCTAATTTCGTAGGTCCTATAACCTCTACTTTTAGAATGATTAAATTACCCCCATAAGATGTCGGTTTGGCCCAAAATTGACCCGTGACTCAATTGACATCCCCGACTATACTATTTTTACTAATTCGCCCCTTCTGAGCTCATCCGTGACCTCTAAATTATCATCCGAGTCACTTAAAATATTTTTCTCGTTTCTCACCTCAAAAATAGCCTACACGCTACTCTCAGTGAGGTAACATAAATTATGCCCATATCACTTGCAATGGCATAAACATCATATCCATATTAATCAGTATCTATCTATCTATCGATATATATTTAATAACTACAATTGTTATTTATTAACTTAATAATCATAATTATTATTAAATCACATTAAATTACTCTACTCACGTAATTAAAATTAAAATGTATTTTCTATTTAATTAGTCAATTAATTAAATTCTAAATAGGCCAGAAATTGCGGGGTATTACATACTTTCCCCTTACAAAGGATTTTTTTCCTCAAAATTAGGATATACCTACGGTGAAAAACTCTGGATACTGCTCTCGCATATCCTCCTACAGCTCTCAAGTCGACTCGTCAATATTGTGGTGTCCCCACTGTACTCGCACTAATTGTACCACTTTGGATCGAAGCTTACGCTCGCTATGATACAGAATAGCCACAGGTATCTCCTCATATGAGACATCTGGCTGCAGATCAATCTCCTCAAGTGGGACGTGCCAGAAGGCCCTCTCGTTTCTCCTGTATTTCTTCAATGACGCCACATGGAACCCGTTGTGTATCCGCTGAAGATACTCTAGAAGTCCCAACTTATATGCTATCAGTACCAATCTCTCAATAATAGGAAACGGTCCCATGTATATCGATGCTTACTTTCCCTTCTTACCAAATCTCATAATCCCCTTCATAGGAGACACCCGAACTAAAACTTGGTCACCCACCTCTAGCTCTACGTGTCTCCTGTGAGCGTCAGCATAACTGTTTTGCCTATCCTGCGCTATTCGAATACGTCCCCGAATCAACTCTATCTTAGCAGAAGTCTCATGTATTATCTTCAGCCCCAATAGCTTGTTGTCCCCCACCTCTAACCAGTAGCCGGGCTAACAACAAGGCCTCCCATACAGTGCCTCGAATGGAGCCATACCGATAGTAAATTGGTAAGAGTTGTTATACGCAAACTCTACCAATGGAAGATATCTCTCCCATCCTCCCCCAAAGTCTAGGATACACATCCTCAACATATCCTCAAGCATCTGATTTACTCTTTTAGTTTACCCGTCTATCCGTGGGTGATATGTTGTACTCAATCACAATTTTGTGCCCATGGCCTCCTGAAAGCTCTGCCAGAAATGTGCCCCAAATATCATATCTCTGTCAGACACAATATTAATAGGGACCCCATCCAGCTTAAAAATCTCATAAGGGAATAGTTACACGTAATGCATCATATCAAAGTTAGTACGAACCGGTAAGAAATGAGCTACCTTGATCAGCTGATCCACTATCACCCAAATAGAATCATGAGAATCGTGACCCCTTTGTGATGTCGGTAGTCTAATAATAAAGTCCATTGAAATTCTCTCCCACTTCTACATGGGAATCTCAAGTGGACGTAGCATCCCTGAAGGTCTCTGATGGTCAACTTTCACCAGCTGACATGTAACACACTTTGAGACAAACTTTGCTATGTATCGCTTCATACCCGACCACCAATACTGTCGTCGCATATCCTGGTACATCTTGTCCCCACCGGGATGTACCACAAATCTGGAACTGTGAGACTCGATCATTATTACCTACCATAACTCCTCATCCTCGGGCACTATTAACCTCACATTAAATCGCAGATCTCCCTCTGAACTGACTAAGTAAGACTCCGTACCCTCGGCTAACAACACTCTCACCATATCCTGACAGAAGTGGTCATTTGCCTGAGGCCTCACTACCTGCATCACAATCTCGGGAGTGATGGTCATAACTGCCATATACGCCCTGGCCACTTCATCCTCCTGCTGTAGTTCACTCCACTTAGCTTTCCACACCTCAACTACATCCCCTGTAGGTCTTTGGCTCAACGTGTTCGCCATCACGTTCGCCTTACTAGGATGATATTGTATATCAAACTGGTAAACCTTAATGAATTCTAGCCACCGTCTCTGCCTCATATTCAGATCCTTCTGTGTGAAGAGATACTAAAGTGACTTATGATCCATGAAAAGAGTGAATTGCTCCCCCAAAAGATAATGCCTCCATAGCCTCAAAGCAAAAATGACTGCCGCCAACTCAATGTCGTGGGTGGGGTAATTCTTTTCATGTGTCATTAGTTGTTGAGAAGCATAAGCTATCTCCCTTTCCTCCTGCTGTAACACCACCAAGTCCCTGTAGGGATGTGTCAGTGTATACCTGATACTCCAATCCACTCCTAGGAAATGCCAGTATGGGTGATAATGTTAGACTTTCTTTTAGCTCATCAAACGCTAACTGACAGTGGTCGCTCCACACGAATGGTACTCCTTTTCGCGTTAGGTTCGTCAAAGGACCAACAATCTTTGAGAACCCCTTCTTGAAGCGACGGTAATAACTAGCCAAACGTAAAAAGCTATGTATCTCGATTAGTGTTCTGGGTTATCCCCACTCCCTCACCACTGATACTTTACTTGGATCAATAGTAATGCCCCGGTCGGACACTATGTGGCCAAGAAACTAAACCTCCCGAAGCTAAAATCCACACTTCCCGAGTTTGGCGTATAACTGATGGTCTCGTAATATCTGAAGCACCATACGTAAGTGCTCGACGTGCTCCTCCTCCGTGCGAGAGTAAACCAAAATATTTTCTATGAATACGATCACAAATTGGTCCAAAAACTCCCTGAATACTCGATTCATAAGATCCATGAACATTACGGGTGCATTAGTGAGCCCAAACAGCATCGCCCTGAACTCATATGACCCGTACCGTGATAAGAAAGCGGTCTTAGGTAAATCATCCTCTCGAATGCGCAACTAATGGTAACCTGAACTCAAATTGATCTTAGAGAAGTACGCAGCCCCTCTCAACTGATCAAACAAGTCATCAATCCTAGGTAACGGATACTTATTACGTATCGTTACCTTGTTCAGATCCCTGTAGTCCACACACATACGAAGCGAACCATCCTATTTCTTCATAAATAAAACCAGCGCGCCCCACATCGAAGTACTTTTCCGAATGAAACCCTATCCCAAGAGTTGTTGGATTTTCTCTCTCAGCTCTCGCATCTCTGAAGGGGCCATGCGATACGGTGCTCTGGCAATCGATCTCATCCCCGGTGCCAAATCGATAACAAACTCAATCTCCCTATTGGGTGGTAACCCTGGTATCTCCTGAAAGACATCCTTGAAATCCCTCATGAATGGGATTGAGTCCAGGGAAACAACCACCTCCTGTGAGGTCTCCTCCTCAATATAATATAAGTGAGTGCGCGATCCTCCCTCGGGAAGAGGCATCATGACTAGGAACATCTCATATCCCGAAATTGGAAAACACGATAGTCCTCTCGTAATAATCCACCATCGCCCTATATCCCGCCAACTAATCCATCCCTAGGATGACGTCGTAACCCTCCATATCTAACACTAGAAGATCTGTCTCTAGACTCAATCTCCTAATCATAATATCCACACCCCTACAGATGGATTGTATAAGGAACCCACTATCCATCGGTGACTCCACACACATAAGATGAGTGTCGGTTGTCTCTAAAAGTTCGACTGCCGTGAAAATCTAGTGGAAATAAAAGAGTGTGTCTCTCCCGTGTCAAATATAATACTACCCTCATTCCCATGGATAGGAAACGTACCCGTGACTGTCGGCGATGCTGGAGGTGCTAGCTGTAAAGGCACGTCCTGGACGTTGTACACATGTTCGCAGTGCATCTAGCCTGGCTGTTATTGTGGGGCCTATGCTGGTTCTGGGAAAAACGGAGCCCGCTGCCCCTGTTGGGCACCCTGACGCTGAGCCCCCTTTTGCTGGGGGCAAGCTGTACTCTTGTGTCCCTACTGACCACATGTGAAGCACTGACCCTAGAACTGTCTTTGTCCCTGGCCCTACTGGCCATAACGCTGGCCCTGATGGCCTCCTCCATGGTTCCTTTGGCCTTGTCGGTACTAGGGAATCTACTGTTACTGCTGACCCTGCTGACCCTGCTTAAATCCCCCGTTGAGTCGGTACTTTCCAGATTTAAATCTCTTGGCATAAATCCCCTGTTGGGAATCCTGTCCCTAATGACTTGTTATCTACTACTACTAGGGTGGTGCCCTATTACTAGTACTCCCCCAGCCTTGCCCTACTGGCTTGGCTCACCTCTTTTGCTCCCTTTAGCATGGAAGCGGTGATCCTGACAATATAACAGTGCAACATTGACGACATTAGTGAAAGTCTTCAATGCAAGATTACCGATTAATTTCTACCTGATTTTCCACGCCAAAACATCCATGAACTTTGCTTTCTTCCTCTCTTTGTTGCTTACCTCATCTGGCACAAAACTTACTAGGCAGGTAAACTCTTCCTCGTAGTCTATTACCGAGCAATCCCCCTGACATACATCACCAAATTTCTTTCTTATCGTCATCAAGCCCCACTCCTCGGTTGTGGTAACTGACTCCCACCATTATAAATCTTCCCCTGACTGATGGAAGGTAGCAAGCATCTTCTTCTGCACATCGGTACACTCAAGCATGCGCAGATGGTATTGGATGTTCTTATTCCAGTCACAAGCCTCTACCACATCAGTACTGCCCTAGAACTCGGATGGGTGGCCCTAATGAAAGGTCTCCCTAACTCGTTGCCAAAAGGTGGCCCTACTAGGGCTTGAACTGCTAGTACCACTAGAGGTGGTGCCTGGGGCTGAGGAAAATGGGCTGCCATGGCCCTTATCGCTGTCTCGACTTCCTGAGCCACTATCACGGCCACCTGAGTAATGAAGACTAACTCGGGTGGGGGTGGGGGTGGCGGTATATGTGGTTCCTAATGATCCTCCCTCACCTCATCCCTCGCCTCCGCCCTCTCCCCTCTCTGTCTCCTCGGTGGCATCTAAAAATAGAATAAATTGTATAAGCACTCATTTTATAAAAAATCCAATAGCAGAAGTACGATATCTTAAGTACTTAAATATAAAAGTAACAATCCTAAAATAGGGCTTTATATCAAAAGAATGAAGTGCTGAAAATGAAGTAAGCGACACTAGAACTTGATGCTCTGATACCGTCTGTGGTACCCTGCCTAATTAAATTTCGGTTGATCAGTCCTAAATCAAATTAAAACAAGTTTCACAGTTGGTTCATTCTTAGCATCACTATCGAAAACTTTTTAATTACTAACCACCTAGGTGAAATTAGACTAGTGCCAAATTTTAACTTTCATTAAACATACAGTGACATGTGGAACAATGAACAAATCAAATACCATCATAAAAGTTTGAAAATATCAACTAAGGTAAACAAGTTTTGCCGAATAAACCATCGGCCAAAACCCAACAAATTTCAAAATCCCAACTAAAGAAAGTACGGAGGGACAACATGTCCATACTAAAACTGAAATACTACACTAGATCATAGATAATGTCCAGCAACATCCATCTGTACTGCAACTCCGAAACCCCTGGAATGAATTCACGCTTGGAGTCCATGTGGATGGACACCTAAAAGGTTTTTAAAACTATTTTACATAGCAAGAGTTAGTACTCAAAACGTTTTGAAAATATTTAGCAAGTAATTTATTGCAGTAAAGATCAGTTATTAATTACACATGTTAGGTTCACGCACACTCCCTTGAGTATCCTCACATTTCATCTATAGTGAAGGCCTAACATTTCGTACTTAGCCTATTTAGCTATAACTACCCAAGCTATTTAGACTATAGTACTCGTCTGATCTTATCCACGTGTCTAAGTCCCCATACCGTCCATACAGTACTCAGTTTTTTTTATTAACACTTCTCACATTGTTAAAAATTTCCAAGTAACATTTCACATATGTTAGTTTGCTGATTTTAAAGGTAAAGTCTGACCACTTAATCTTAATCATTAGATATCCAGTATCTAATATTATATTTTTTAAATTAAGCTTTCTCCACTTAGATTATTATTTATATTTATTCTCGTCATCTAATTATCTACTACTCCATCCTAGTAGATTATTTATACAGTATATATTTCACGCACAATATAGACTATAAGGATAATTGGCCCGATCTAATCATCGACTCCAATTATCCCAATTTACTTATCCTTTAGACGTATGTACATCATTTAATCATCTACCATTCTACCCAAGTAGATTATTTATATAGTATATATTTCACACACAATATATACTATAAGGAGTATTGGCCCGGTCTAATCATCGACTCCAATTCTCCTATCCTTTACATTAGCCCGGTCTAATCCTCAACTCCAAATGTAAATGAAATAATAAAATGTTGGTCCGGTCTAATCCTCGACTCCAATATCATATAGGTATTGTAGGTAGTCACCCAACCTGAGTTCATACTTTATAGGTATTCACACAACCTAAAGATTTACATTAGTACGTATTGTATTTCTAACTAATACTCAATGTTCCGTTCTATTTTCGATTTCTCTCTTTATCGCATTTTCTCGAGTATTCTCCCAACTCTATGGGACCTAGTTAACTGCTTTTTAATTTCAGTAGCTAAGCCTAACTTACTCAACTCGTATGTATCATGGATTAAAGTTTACTCTCCCTCCATAACTCATGCCACACATTTCTCGATACGCATCCTAATCGATTTATCCTCGTTGGTCCAAACTCTAAGTCTCACTCTAAAGTAGTCTATCGGACTTAACAATATACCTACTGGTCTTTCCTAAGTCCCTAACTAGGTTTAATATCATCCTTAAGGTTACCCCCCCCCCCCAATCGTTAGGAATAGAATAACCATCAAGGTACAAAAGAGCCTTAATTTATCTTCAGTCCATCGATCGAAGGTTTTGGTCGATCGATCGAGATTCATATTTCGATCGATCGATCGACCAGATATCAACTATGCTCTATTTCGGTTTTCTCCGAGTTTGATCCTTCTAACCCTCTTAAAACCTTATGAAACACTCTCCCATCATTACCAAACATTACTAACATGTATATGGACTAATCCTCGCATAAATATATCATCAAATAAATATGAAATAGAATCATCCAAATTTAGTTTCCATTAAACCCTAGATAATAGTGTTCTTCATGTTGATTTTAACATAAACTCAGGCTTAAGATCCGTAGTGACAGTCAAATTTCTTCTTATTTTTCATCTTCAACAGGTGTTAATATCAACTACATCCGATCCTATCCAAACATCCATCAAAATCAATCTTTTTCTCCAAGAAGGTAAAATAAGATTTTCATAAATCAGGTAACCCTACACATGGGTATTATAACTTTAAACTTCATTGTAATAAACCACTTGCCTTATACAGAGGTGATCTGATTTCATGATGAAGATGAAGATTTGATGTGCTTCCTTTCAAATCATCACTCCTTAGGTGCTTAGGATGCAAGAACGCCTTCCAATCCTTCGCAAACCCTCCTTTAGCTCTTGGGAACGATTTCTCTTTACCCTCTAATGACTTCTCTAAGATTTTTGAGTTATGAACCCTAACCCCCATATCTAATTATTAGATATAGGACTCTAATTTTCGTAGGTCCGTTAACCTCTATTATTAGAATGATCAAATTACCCCCGTAAGGTGCCGGTTTGGCTTAAAATTGGCCCGTGACTCAATTGACATCCACGAGTATACTATTTTGACTAATTTGCCCCTTCCGAGCTCATCCGTGACCTATAAATTATCATCTGAGTCACTTAAAATATTTTTCTCATTTATCACCTCAAAAATAGTCTACACACGACTCTCGGTGAGGTAACATAAATTATTCCCATATCACTCGCTATGGCGCAAACATCATATCCATATTCATCAGTATCTATCTCTCGATTAATATTTAATAACTACAATTATTATTTTTTCACTTAATAATCATAATTATTATTAAATCACATTAAATTACTCTACTCACGTAATTTAATTTAAAACGTATTTTCTATTTAATTAGTCAATTAATTAAATTCTAAACACGACAGAAATTATGGGGTATTACAGTGAAGTGCAATGGAACAACCTAAATAATGTTACTAGTTCAGTTTTACTTAATTAACATTTTACTTGTTTAGCATGCGATTTCCATTTCAACTCAAGTTACGTGAGGGACCGATGTGAAGCATTCCAGGAATCCAAGCATATAGAGCTACTAATGTAAATATAAAGAGAGTACTTACCTTTATAACGCTCTCAAAGTACGAAACCGCACCAAACCTGTCATAACTAAGATGAGGGTGTAAGCCGAATGCTTAGTAGAAAATATACAAAATGAAATATAGAATCAAATGGCAAAAAGAAGACTCCAACATGTTATATCTACGTGTACATGCAACAACTATATATATACCTCCATATACATGTATGAAACCATTTTTTATTTCAAAAACGTGATTTATCTCGATTAATTAACCTTAATCTCATAAAAGAATTTCTTCTTCATTAACGTTACATTTATCCCTTAATTTAACACTCATAGTCAAATACATGAAACAACAACACTTAGTCTAAACAAAAACCATTTCTTTACCAAAATCACCAATTTCATTTAGACCAATCCACATTAGTATTTTCATTAAAAATTACCCTTTCAACACAAGCGAACACCGTGTTAGAAAACACTTATTTAACTTTTGAAAACCATTCACAACACACCTTGGTTTTAAGCATGGGTTAAACCTCTTAGGTTTCTTAACGACCCATTTAGCCACTATACTTTACCTTTCCTTTACTTCATGGGTGTTAATCAATTTATAGATTTCTTATCCACTTTAACCTTTACCTAATTCATTCAAGTTAGGTTTTCTTTACATATTTTCACCACACAACCCTTTTCTTGACATGTTCCACATTCTTTTATCTTTTTCTCGGAATCATCCAATAATCGCATACTTTAACGAACTCCACACCGTCGATGACGCCACCATATGCTCTGGCCAGTGATTTTTGGTCTTTCACCCCAGGGCTTCAGGCCCTCCTTAATTATCTCAATGTCATCCGAGTTCTTATTAATGTATTTGAACATTTTTCAAATGTCCATATTATTTCACTTTTCCTTTTACTCGGCCGAATTCAAAACCTGAGGTTTCACCCCAACTTGTGTTACACTTAAAAATCATCATTTCTTGCCCTTACACTTTAGCATTGATTTTATTCCACAATCATGCTCATTTAGGACTAATTTGTCTTACACCCTTTCCAACATTTATTTCATAAAAATGTTCCATTTTACCCTTTTGTTTTCAAACTTGTCTTTTCTTCCAATTTCATAAGTGTTAATATCCAAAAAATATTATTATTTTATACACAACAACTTCTCTATGTTTTAACCCATTAACTTTTATTCAACACCGTTTCTAACTATTTTTTCAAGTTAGACATTTCTTAACTTTGTTTGTCCAAGAAACCCAATTATATTTAAAGACTACTTTTATAGAAATACCATTTTTGTTATTACTACAGTAGTCTTCAACCCTCATAATCATCATATTTCCAACACCTTTTCACACACGTTAAGGCCTGAAATTTCTTTCTTCTTTATTTCATGTTTGAACCTAATAAAACCTTCATTAAACTTTTTTTTATATTCATCATCAAAATACTATAAGTTTATATGCATTAGAAGATGGATTTTAACTCCAAAAATCCTACTAAATGGGTTAAATATACAATTTATTCCAAAAGTTCAAAATACGTACACTTTTCAAGACCAAAGGACATTTTTATTCCATCAAAATTTAATAAATATCCAACTTTTCCAAAATCTTCCTTTTTACAAGATAAATATCATTATCAAAGTATTTTATTTCATAAAATTTTTAGCATCAAACTTCTTAAAACTTCATTATTCCATAAAAATCACAACTCTTCCAAAAAACTTTGAAATATTTATTCTCAGCAAAATAAACATTCTTCCAAAAAAATTTATTTCATAAAAAATGTTTAATAACAAGTTTTCTTTAAATATGCCAATTTACTTACGACCATTGAAATCCATTTCTACAACTTATAAAAAAATATTTTTCTTATATCATAATGCATCATACTCTTTAATTCTAGCTACAAGAGTACTAATATGAAAATAGAGTCTTAGACTAAGAGTAGAGTTTTATCACCTCAAATGGAGATCCAACAATGGAAGGTTGAAATATCTAAGAAGATGGAAACCTACCACCTTCCAAGGTGGCCTTAGAGAGGTTGCATAGCTCCAGCCAACTTGCTCTATGAAATGCTCCATAAAAAAACCTCTTCAAGCTTCATGAATCTTTCATCTTCATCTTCTCCAAAACAATAACAACAACTCCAAATTCTTAGTTTTGCCTAACAATGGTGGAAATGGGTATGTATGGCTTGGATGTGGTGGAATAGTTATCAAATATGGTGATAAAAGGTGGAGGAGTGGTGGTTTGTGGTAGAGGGGGTGGATAAATGCTGAAAAATAGTAGGGGAAGACTCCCCCCCCCCCCCCCCCCAACACACACACACACACTCTCTCTCTCTTCATCCAACTCCAAATAACCCAAATAAGCCCCAAAAACCCTTATAAAACATCCCCAAATCTTATAATTCCCTTTTTGCCCAATTTAGGCTCATCAGAGCTCGACACCTCATCCATCTAGTGGCCCAAAATGCGACAGCACATAAGGGGAACGCTATTTTAAAATATCTGCAACGCTCGTTCGAACGAGAATGGTCTCTCGTTCGAACTAGCTTTCGAACGACCTTCTAACGAGTACGTTAATGTATTTAGTTGGGTCTCGTTAGATCCCCACTTTGAACGGCATGGGCTTCTCCTTCGAATGACTCTTCTTGAATTTCTTTAAACTTTCTAGTTTTCATCCACATTCTTCCAATAATTGCCACCAGGACTCCAAAACCAGTAAAGTATAGATATAAACCCAGCCATAATGATCCAAATCCAAAGGTTTCATTTGTTTACAGTTTATGCAGGAAAAAAGAATAAAATATTGGGCACGGGTGCTAGACTATATCACAAAAAAATATTGATCGAAGTTTTCTTCAGAATTTTTACCCTTGTAGTGTGAGACGAGTTTTTCTCGAGAGAGTGTCCCCTATGAAGTGGTACCATCTGACAGAGCTTCGTTTGGCAGGGATCATCTCTGTGATATGCACACAAAGGTTTGCCTCTATTAATTGGAGGAAGTGAATTTTTAAAAAGTCAAAACATCTCTCGAAATTTCAAATAGAACTCGAGATTCTTAAATGCACGGGATCGAAGAAAGTTAGAAAACCAAATCGATGTTGGGTTTAAGCATACCATCTCCAATGGGGTGGAACCCCGTTTTATAGATTCAAAGGTTAATCCATTGATCATGCAATTGAAGTCTTAATCAACCGTGCGTTGAAGTTCTTATACACATGTCTCTTTTGATAATAATATAGTGGGATAGGTGTAACAATGAATGAGTTTGGGGTGACAAGTGTGTAAGGACATTAATTTATTATCCAGTTTATATTTGATTATGTCGTATACCGCTACCACCATCGAAGACTTATTTAAGTTCAGTCATGCATCAAGACGGATCCGAATATCAAAGTTCTACAACATTCAATCCTCCGCGAGCTTAATTTTGGTATGGTTGTGTTTAATTACCTTATCATTTCACTAAGAGTGTTGAGATATTTTTTTACAAAATATTTTCTAAGTTTTGGAGTGGAGTTTTTCATCAAAAATATTTTTCTAAGTGTTGAGGCGGATTTTTAAAGATGAAATAAAATTTTGTTTTTTATTTAATCTCGTTCGAGCGACAAAGCAGCTCGTTCGAGTGACAAGCCTATATCGCGCGAAGCTCGTTCGAGCGACACGTGTCAACATTCGAACGATCTACTGCCTTAATTTTTTTATATAAAGCGTGTTAAACCACTCTATTTTTATTGAGAAGACCTGGCGTTTTTGTTTCTGCAAACACTGTACATCGGCTAAACACTTTGTCTTCTTCGTTTAGGATTTAATCCTTTTTGTTTTCAATTCAAAAAACATCCCGATCTTTATGTGAATTGTTTTGGAACACAAGATACATCTTTGTTGAGCTTATCTTGTAGATAAGGTCTTTACTGTTGATCCAGGTGCCACTTGAGGGAGATACTGGGCTGACATGAGTGTGTGTCAATAGGGAGTGCTCGTGGGTGTTCCTGGGCTGATTCAAGACTGCGTGTCTTTATGGATCTTCTGAGGTTGATTTGAGATTCGATATTTATTTTGATGTTATGTTTATCTCAATTTAAACTCAATGTGTCACGAAGGTATTAGCTTTGTCTCATGTTGAAGATCATATGTTGCACACCAGGATGAGAAAAGCTTAAATATTTGATGTGGAAGATTTTTGAAGAAAAGTTTGATATTTACATGTTTAATACCTTTTCAGTTTTGGGTTCATGGGAGGGTATTAGATTTGTATAGGAATTTTGATTTTATAATTTAGATGTTTTTATTTTGTACCGACATAGACGTAGGGGGAGATTTGTAAGGACATTATTTTATTGTCCGGTTTACATTTGAGTATGTCATATACCGCTACAACCGTCGAAGACAGCTTCAAGTTCAATCATGCGTCAAGACAGATCTGAATATTAAAGTTCTTCAGCATTCAAGCCTCCACGAGATTAATTTTGGTAAGGTTGTGTTTAAGTACCTTAGCATTTCACTTAGAGTGTTGAGATATTTTTTTACAAAATATTTTCTAAGTGTTGGAGCGAAGTTTTTCATCAAAAATATTTTTCTAATTGTTGAGACGGATTTTTAAAGACGAGATAAAATTTTACTTTTAGTTAATCTCATTTGAGCGACATGCCTATGCCGCGCGAAGGTCGTTCGAGCGACGCGTGTCAAAGTTCGAGCGACGGGTTGTTTTCTTTCGATCGATCTGTTTCCTTAAGTTTTTTATATAAAGCGTGTTAAAACACTCTCTTTTCGTTAAGAAGACCTGAAGTTTTAGTTTCTGCAAACACCGCAAATCGGCATAACACTTTGTCTTCTTTGTTTAGGGTTTAATCCTTTTTTTTTTAAATTCACAAAACATCTCGAGCTTTATGTGAATTTCTTTGGAACCCAAGATGCAGCTTTGTGAAGTTTCTCTTGCAGAGAAGATCTCTACTAGTGATCTAGGTGCCACTTGAGGGAGGTACTGGGCTGACATGATTGTGTGTCAATAGGGTGTGCTCGTGGGTGTTCCTGGACTGATTCAAGACTGCATTTCTTTGTGAATCTTCTGATGTTGATTCAATGCTGATTCAGAACTGAGGTTCTTAAGAGTTTGTTGCGGTAAAATCTTTGTGGATTTCATTGTAATCATAGTAAGTATTATAGTGAAATAAAAGGTTTTACCCGAAAGGTGTTTTTCCCTAAAATCTGTGAGTTAGAAATTTTATATGTGATGGTTTGACACACACACAAACGTAGTTACATATTTAGGGGCTGAATTGATTCGGTTTGAAAATTTACACCAATTAAATAAGGTTAACTTGAAAATTTTCGAATTCGGTTTAATCATTATCACACACATTTATTTTCACAAATTAATATCAAAACGGGTTATACTAATTTATTGTGTATTCCTATTTTCGCAAAAATTGTGTGATATTGATTTTTTTGAAAAATCTATTTTGTGAAAAAATCATAATATTTCCAATGGAGCACTTATATAATCGGATGCCTATTTTTTACGGGTCTAATTATGCCTACTAGAAAGCATGTATGAAATCACAATTAAAGGCCATTGATGAGTGTGTTTAGGTAGTATGGGAAAGATAGTGGACGCCTCCCAATGTCACTGTAGATAACGTAACTTCTTTAAAACCAGTGACTACCTGAACTGAGGACAAATTAAATGGATCACTTTTAATTCACTTGGACTGAGTGCAATTCTGGTGTCATCACTCTTGAGGATTTCCGACATATTATGACGTGCAAGACCTCAAAAGAAGCGTGGGACATTTTACAACTTACCCACGAAGGCACTAATGCGGTCAAAGAGTCTAAAATTCAAAATTTAACTACTCAATTTGAAATGATTACCATGCTTGAATATGACTCTTTTGATGATTTTTATGCACGTTTATCTGATATTGTCAACACTAGTTTCAATCTTGGTGAGCCCATACCTGATGCACGAGTGGTTAAAAAGATTTTAAGATCCCTGCCTAAATGTTCTATCCCAAAAGTGACTGTTCTGAATACCTTAGGTAATTTGAGCAATTTAAAACTAGAAGAACTGGTAGGAGACCTCCAGACATATAAAATTGACAAGTTTCCTGACACTATCAAGCCTAAGGATAGAGGGATAGCACTTAAAGCCCAGTCTAGGAAGAAAAAAAAGTGAGAGTTTGTGAGTCCGACTCTGAGGATGAGGTTGATTTTGATATGGCTATGCTTGCTGTAAGGACATTTTTGTCCATTATCAATTTGTATGTCGTACGCTGTTACACCGTTGAAGAAACTCAAAGATCGCATCTACATCAACGGATCCGAATATCAAAGTGTCTTCAACATCATAGCCTCTGCGAGAATGAACTTGGTAAAATTTTGTTTTTACGTTCCTTAAAGTTCATATTTAGTATTGGGAAATTTTGATAAAATGTTTTTTATAAAAATAAGAAGTAAGTTTTTTAAAGCAAAATGAGGCTTTTAAAAGTTTTTTATTTTTCTGGGAAGCCGGACCGGTCCGCCTCTATATCGGATCGATCCGCCACCGGACCGGTCCGCCCCTCAACCGGACCGATCCGCTTGCTGCAGATCCAGTATACCCCGGACCGCAAGCGAACCGATGGAGCCATATTTTAAAAGAACCGATCCGGTCATCCGAACCGATCTGCCCCCAAGCCGGACTGGTCCGCCTGGGATAAACTCGAGCAGTTCCGTAACTGTTTTTACCACCATCTTATATTTCCTATATATATAACTATTCCGATGGTGTATTTCTTTAGGTCTTTGAGAAAACGTTTTTAAGAGTACAAACACAACAAGACTTCAATTTTTTGATGTGCCAACCATCTTTTTGATTCACACACAAAAATCCCAATTACTTTTGTGAATCTTTTTGAACCCTAGAACACAAACTTTGTTGTTGTTCATCTTTGTGGAGAGATCTTTGCAACCGAGGGCTGCGTGTCATTGCTGAGGGAGTCTCTAAAAAGTTTTATGGATGCGTGTCATTGAGGAGAGCTGCGGTTCTTCCTGCGTTGTTTGGGCTGCGAGTCCTTGGAGGGTGCTGCGTGTATTCTCTTGCTGAGTTCAAGACTGCGTGTCTTTGTGGGTTGGCTGCGCGTTGATCCATTGCAGATTTCTCTATGTAATTGTAAGTTGCGGCTTGTCTATTCATAGTGAAATAAAGGTTTTACCCGAAAGGGGTTTTTTCCTGAATTCTGTGTCTCAGCATATTTTTTGTGTCACATGCTTTATTTATTTATGGATTGACACACGCACCTTAGATGCATGTTTAGGGACTGAAATTAAATAAGTATGCTATATTAGAAAGTTACGAAGTTAATCAATTATCACACGTAATTCTCGCGTTCTCAAATTGGTATCAGAGCGGGTTACGCTAATTTATCGCGTGATCCTGTTTTTTAAAGGATTTATTTTTTTGATACAATTTGACTTCTCACGTCGTCAAATTGGTATCAGAGCGGGTTACGCTAATTTATCGCGTATTCCTATTTTCCGCAAAATCGTGTGATATTGATTTTTTTTTTTAAATCAATTTTGTGAAAAATCGCAATTTTTCAATGGAACGCCTGTTTAATGAGGAGCCTATTTTGGAAAAAGTTCACGACCGTGCTGAAAAAATAAAAAGTTTGAATTTGAAACTTTGCAAAAGAATTAAAGTTTTGGAAAAAGAAAATTCTCTCTTTAAAAGTAAGATTGAATATTTGCAAGCGTTTCAAACTCAAAGTGATATTTATCGTGAGCACTTTGGCAATTTGTGTACTGATTTTGATTCTTTAAAAATTGCCAAAAAGAAGAGTGATGAGAGAGTCCTAGTTTTAGAGAAGGAATTAGAGGACTTAAAAAATTCTAGGGTTCCCGTTTGTGCCGTCGAGGATAAAAAATTAATCGATGATTTTACGTCACGCGAAAAGACTCTTAGGGATAAGTTTGTTTTAATTGAGGGGGAGCGTGATAAACTGTTAAGTTTAACTGATAATTTGAAAAAGAAATCCCTCAGATTGGAAGAGTCTAATTCTTTGCTTGAGTCAAAAATTTTGAAGTTAAAAAATGATTTGACAGACTCAAGTAGGTTTGATAGTGATGGTAATGGCTCATCTTGTTCTCATGCTTCTAGCGCTAAAGCCAAAACCATTATTTGTTTTAGAGGGTCAACTAATTCCAAGGATGTTAGAAAAGATCACACTTTAGGTGTCATTCCACCCGTTTACACATGTTCATATTGCGGTAGGAAAGGTCACATTAGGAGATTTTGTTTTGATCTTGGAAGAAATCCTAGGAATTCGAAGTCTAGTATTTTGTTGGTTCCCAAAAACCCATGTCGACGTGTTACATCCGTTTGGGTTAGGAAATAACTTTTGGATACACTAGATTTTAGACAAGTTGATTCCCGTTTGCTTGCACATGATTCTTCTCTTGCCATATCATATAGATGATTGTGTTTGCATGTTAGTCACACGCTAGTTACGCTTTTTGTTATATTTTTGCTAGCGTTGTGACATGTACTTTTTCTATATATTTTTTTGAAATTTTTTTAAAAAAAACAAAATGATTTTTTGTTTCTTTTGGTTGCACCGTTTATGGATGGACACTTAGGATGACCGAGTCACAGCATTATTCCATTATTTTCATGTGACTATTTGATAGTGTTTTGAGACAATAGGTCAATTCATCCTTGTGCTTTATAATGTTTGGAGTCATTAAGATGTAATTAAGTGTTACTTCCTACATGTTTGACTCATGTTTCCTTTATTGCACACATGCACGGATTTGTTTGATTATCGTGCTTGTCTTATCACATGTTGGTTTGGTGTTTTCACTTCAATCTTGTCCTTAAAATGAACCAAGCGTGATAAATTTTGATAAGGAAATTGTGCATATAAAAACCGTTTTGTGAGTTTGTGTGCTTTGTTTAAAAAACGGAGAAGGGCTGCGAAAGGTTCATTTTACCTTTGCGAATACTAAGCCACCGTTAAATTGGACCTAAAAAATGGAGGAATTTTATTATCCGGGGTCCAAAGAGGTTAAAAGAGCCCGAAAAAATTGAAAGGCAGTAAAAAGATATTCATGCCAAAAAGGGGCCATTTAGGTTTTTGCACCAATTCTCCAAAGTTTGAGAATTTATATTACCTCTAAAAGAAAATATATATGAGGGAGTTTGGTTGGAGAATTTAAAACGGGTTTGCACGTCCTTGAAATGCTTGAAAAAATGTGCTACATAGTTTTGGACGTTATTGGGGTGGAAATCATTTTGACTTTGATTTGTTGATTTGCATAAGACGATGTCATCTAAATTCAACAAATTTTTACACCTAAGGATACCTTTGATGTTCATTTGTTAGGAGTACACGTATGCATCGTGCACATATGATTGATTGAGTTGATTTACCTATCGAATGTGTTCACACCCATTCATTCCATTTCCATGACTTGGTTGTTTTAGTCTAAATCCATGGTGTGATTTTTGTATCATATTTGTTCATATTGGTATCTTATTTTTGTACGAAAAATTTGAAAAATTCAAAAATAGTTTGTGAAGATGTGTTTGAGCATCTCCTTGTAAGAGCACGTTTACCATATTGTTTGATGCCCTGTTTTGTGTACCGTGACACCCCGATTTTGCTTATTTGATTCATTCTTCTCATTTGTCTATTTGGGGACATCATAAAAAGGGGGATAAAGAATTATCATATTATGGGGGAGTTTGAATTTTGGGGGAGTTTTTGAGATGTTGCTTATGTTTTTATCATATATTGATATCCATGATATCTCATTTCAAACTCGATATGTCACGTGGTATTTGCTTTGTCTCATGTGTGTAGGTATGAAGATTGAAGATCAATATGTTGCACTCCTTGATGAGAAAAGCTTTGAGATTTGATGATTGTTGAAGATTGAAGAACAAACGATGAAGATTTATACCTTTGTATCTTTCCATCTTTAGGGTTCATGGGAGGGTAGATTTGTATAGGTCATAAGCTGATAATTCGGATATTTTTTATGAATGTACAGGCATAGACATAGGGGGAGATTTGTAAGGACATTTTTGTCCATTATCAATTTGTATGTCGTACGCCGTTACACCGTTGAAGAAACTCAAAGATCGCATCTACATCAACGGATCCGAATATCAAAGTGTCTTCAACATCATAGCCTCTGCGAGAATGAACTTGGTAAAATTTTGTTTTTACGTTCCTTAAAGTTCATATTTAGTATTGGGAAATTTTGATAAAATGTTTTCTATAAAAATAAGAAGTAAGTTTTTTAAAGCAAAATGAGGCTTTTAAAAGTTTTTTATTTTTCTGGGAAGCCGGACCGGTCCGCCTCTATATCGGACCGATCCGCCACTGGATCGGTCCGCCCCTCAACCGGACCGATCCGCTTGCTGCAGATCCAGTATACCCCGGACCGCAAGCGAACCGATGGAGCCATATTTTAAAAGAACCGATCCGGTCATCCGGACCGATCCGCCCCCAAGCCGGACCGGTCCGCCTGGGATAAACTCGAGCAGTTCCGTAACTGTTTTTACCACCATCTTATATTTCCTATATATATAACTATTCCGATGGTGTATTTCTTTAAGTCTTTGAGAAAACGTTTTTAAGAGTACAAACACAACAAGACTTCAATTTTTTGATGTGCCAACCATCTTTTTTATTCACACACAAAAATCCCAATTACTTTTGTGAATCTTTTTGAACCCTAGAACACAAACTTTGTTGTTGTTCATCTTTGTGGAGAGATCTTTGCAACCGAGGGCTGCGTGTCATTGCTGAGGGAGTCTCTACAAAGTTTTATGGCTGCGTGTCATTGAGGAGAGCTGCGGTTCTTCCTGCGTTGTTTGGGCTGCGAGTCCTTGGAGGGTGCTGCGTGTATTCTCTTTCTGAGTTCAAGACTGTGTGTCTTTGTGGGTTGGCTGCGCGTTGATCCATTGCAGATTTCTCTATGTAATTGTAAGTTGCGGCTTGTCTATTCATAGTGAAATAAAGGTTTTACCCGAAAGGGGTTTTTTCCTGAATTCTGTGTCTCAGCATATTTTTTGTGTCACATGCTTTATTTATTTATGGATTGACACACGCACCTTAGATGCATGTTTAGGGACTTAAATTAAATAAGTATGCTATATTAGAAAGTTACGAAGTTAATCAATTATCACACGTAATTCTCGCGTTCTCACTTGCGAAAAATTTTAAGAAATTTCTCAAGTTTTCAAAAAAAAAATCTTCCAATAAAAGTTTTTTTAAGAAAAATAAAAAGAAAGATGAGACCAAAGAGAGCGATGAGAAATTAGGTGATAAAGAGGAAGAAGATAAGTGATTTGAGTGTGAGGGTAGGGGGAATATAGCTTTTAAGTGTCCCACTAGGCTAAAGAGAAAACGCAAACCGACTACCATACCATCCACTCTTAGTGATAGTGAGGAAGAGGTGAAGGATTTTGGGGATGAGTCTTCACATGGGAAGTTTGTCGCCTTTTTAGGTAGTCACAAAAGCACACCTAGTTTATCCCCCTATGATGAGGGTAATTGGAAAGTGAGACCCCCGAGGATGATAGTTTGAGTATTTTGAGTGAGGGAGAAAGTGACTGTGGGAGCGAAGGTGAAAGTGAGATCTATATTGCATTTAGAGATTTTTACACTTAGACTTTAAATATTAAAAAATTAAATAAGGAGTTAATTCTTAGGTTGTGAGATTTGGAGAGAGAGATGGAGAGTTTGAGGGGGTTTGGGGCATCGACGAATCAACTACGAGAAAGTGAAAATTAATTTGATTGAGTAGTTGATCATCGTGAATCGGGAAAAGAGTGAACTTATAGCCTGTGTATCACAATTAGAGAGCGATCTTGAACGTGCCCAGGAAGTAAATGTCACTATGTAGGACACATCTAAAAAGGTAGGGAAGATGCTCCTCGATCCCGCTTTGGGTAATGTTGAGAGATTAGGAATAGGTCATGACGGTGCGTCCACTTCACATGTTGCACCCGAACCGGTTCCCAAGTTTGTGATAGATCCATATGGCTCTCTACCTAACCCACCTAGGCGTCTCGTACCTGATAGGATAGTATGTAGGAGACGTTTTAAGAGAGGTGTACCTAGGTCGATTTACGTTTGTACACATTACAAGAAGAGAGGACACCTTAGGGAGTTTTGTTTTAAGTTGAGTATTGTGTCACATTTTTCTATTACTCGTGTTCACACACACACACACACACACACACACACATGATGCTCTGAATGACAACATGAGAGAGTTTGCACATCTTAGGGAGCAGGTAAAGTTTTTAGTCAAGATTTCACATGACTTGATGGATGTTTTCATAGGATGTCATCACCTTTGGAAAACTGCACCACACCTAACAGTTGAGGTTTATACATATTTTCTGGCATAGATTGACTTTTATGATGATATTTTATGCCTATTGTTAGTGTGTATCATTTTTATATTAGATTTTTGTTTTTGAAAAATTTTAAAAAAAATACAAAACGATTTTCACTTTTTTTAAGAAACTTTCGAAATACAAAAAGATTTTATTTTGATAAAATTTTTGAAAAAGACAAAAGGATTTTTTCATTTTGTTTACACCGTATATGAATGGCCATTTAGGATGACCGAGTCACAATTTCATTCCATATCCATGTGACTATTTGATAGTATTTTGATATGCGTCATCATTTTATTTTTGTGCTTTATAATGTGTGGTATCATTAAGATGTAATTTGGGATTACTACCTACATGTTTGACTCATATTTTCCTTTATTGCACTCTTCTACGGATTTGTTTGATTATTTCACTTGTCTATCACATATTGTTCGGAGTGTTGTCATCTAAATTCTATCTTTAAAACGAACCATATGAGATAAAACTTGATGATGAAAGTAATGCATGTAAGAACCGTTGCCCATGAGGAATTTGTTTAATTTAAAAAATGATGAGTGCACAGGAAAGGGCTGCGAGAGTACAAAATTAACTCGTCATGAAAGCCACTATTTGAAAAGAGCCCGAAAAAAATTAAAAGATAATAAAATAATATATATGCCAAAAAGGGACCACCTCAAAAGAAAAATAAATGCATAAATTATTTATGAGGGAGTTTGGATGGAAAATATATCAACGAGTTTGCACGTCCTGACAGCTTCATGAAAAAGCATTACATGGTTTTAGATGTTATTGGTGTGGGAATCATTATTGACTTTGATGTGTTGATGGATTGAGTCAATGTCATTTAAATTCAACACTTTTGATACTTAAGGACGATTTTCAGATTCATTCGTTAGGAGTACGCATATTCATCGTGCACATATGTTATGTTTGATTGCATTGATTTGCCTATTAAATTGTTCACACCATTCATTTTATTTCCTTGATCTGGTTATCTTAATGTAAATTCATGGTGTGTGATTATTGTAAAAATATTTTTGAATTTTTGTATGAAAAATTAAAAAATCAAAAATAGTTTGTGGAAGTTTTTGGGTTACTCATTTGCATAAGCCTAGTTTGATTCATGTTTGCTATGCATATTTGTCATTTCAACTCCATGTTTATTTTGTTTATTTGTTTCCATGTCTATTTCGGACAAATAAAAAGGAAGATATCGAATTGTGGGAGAGTTTTTACATTATGGGGTAGATTTGAGATTCGATATTTGTTTTGATGTTATGTTTAACTCAATTCAAACTCAATGCGTCACGAAGGTATTAGCTTTGTCTCATGTTGAAGATCATATGTTGCACACCAGGATGAGAAAAGCTTAAAGATTTGATGTGGAAGATTTTTGAAGAAAAGTTTGATATTTACATGTTTAATACCTTTTCAGTTTTGGGTTCATGGGAGGGTATTAGATTTGTATAGGCATTTTGATTTGATAATTTAGATGTTTTTATTTTGTACCGGCATAGACGTAGGGGGAGATTTGTAAGGACATTGTTTTATTGTCCGGTTTACATTTGAGTATGTCATATACCGCTACAACCATCGAAGACCTCTTCAAGTTCAATCATGCGTCAAGACAGATCTGAATATTAAAGTTCTTCAACATTTAAGCCTCCACGAGATTAATTTTGGTAACATTGTGTTTAAGTACCTTAGCATTTCACTTAAAGTGTTGAGATATTTTTTTACAAAATATTTTCTAAGTGTTGGAGCGAATTTTTTCATCAAAAATATTTTTCTAATTGTTGAGCCGGATTTTTAAAGACGAGATAAAATTTTACTTTTAGTTAATCTCATTTGAGCGACATGCCTATGCCGCGCGAAGGTCGTTCGAGCGACGCGTGTCAAAGTTCGAGCGACGGGATGTTTTCTTTCGATCGATCTGTTTCCTTAAGTTTTTTATATAAAGCGTGTTAAACCACTCTCTTTTCGTAAAGAAGACCTGAAGTTTTAGTTTCTGCAAACACCGCAAATCGGCATAACACTTTGTCTTCTTTGTTTAGGGTTTAATCCTTTTTTTTTAAATTCACAAAACAGCTCGATCTTTATGTGAATTTCTTTGGAACCCAAGATACAGCTTTGTGAAATTTCTCTTGTAGAGAAGATCTCTACTAGTGATCTAGGTGCCACTTGAGGGAGGCACTGGGCTGACATGATTGTGTGTCAATAGGGAGTGCTCGTGGGTGTTCCTGGACTGATTCAAGACTGCATTTCTTTGTGAATCTTCTGATGGTGATTCAATGGTGATTCAGGACTGAGGTTCTTAAGAGTTTGTTGCGGTAAAATCTTTGTGGATTTCATTGTAATCATAGTAAGTATTATAATGAAATAAAAGGTTTTACCCGAAAGGTGTTTTTCCCTAAAATCTGTGAGTTAGCAATTTTATATGTGATGGTTTGACACACACACATACACACGTAGTTGCATGTTTAGGGGTTAAATTAATTTGGTTTGAAAATTGACACCGATTAAATAAGGTTAACTTAGAAATTTGCAAATTCGGTTTAATCAGTATCACACACATTCGTTTTCATAAAGTGTCACCAATTCATCAACCATGCGATTGATATTTTATCTTAGTAATCATTACATCGAATATTCAAGTGTGCAGTTGATGTGTCAACTGTGCAGTCAAAGAGGGCTTGAACTGTATGGTTGATGAATTGACCTTGGTCAATTTTGACAGTTTGTATTTTAGATGATATTTTTGGGTATTTATATTTTCACCCATTTTAGTTTGATGTATATTTTATATTTATGGTTTCCCCACAGTTAGGGTATTCAAGTTTTTAACCTTTTGAGATTTTGAGGTGTTTACGATTAAAGTTATAGACCTCGATTAAGGATCAAAGTGTCCATGAAGACAAATGTTATGGAAGGTCCTGAAGACCGTTGGATGATGGAGACAAACATCATGGAAGGTCTTGGAGACCGTTTGAAAATTAATGATACCCAGTTCAATATTGATGACTTTTATAAATAGGGGATGTAAATACCATTGATAATGATACATTCGATGCCATAATTGGCGCCCCCTGGTGAGACCCCGAAGAACTAAATCAATTATGTTTTCTTTTGATTTAATATTGATATAATAATGGTTTTTGCATTCCTCTTAAACATGTCCTTATGTTTTTGTTTAAATTATTATTTTAATAAATGGTGTGTTTTATATATATATTCTTTTCATTTAATATCGATATAATAATTGTTTTTGCCTTATTAAACATGTCCTTATATTTTGTTTAAATTATTATTTTAATAAATGGAGTGTTTTGTTATATATGTTTGTAATGCTTATATCATGGTAAAATTAAATTTTAAATATGTTACTTATCTAAAAGATATGGATCCAAAAATTCAAGCAAGCTACGACACTTGTCTAGTAGAAGGTGGAACAACCCATACTATTTTGAAAAACTCGAAGTTTGTCACCGACTTGGTGAATGCCGCGACAAATGTTTCCATGATAGTCGGTCCAACTAAAATAATCGAAGGCTCCAAAAGAGTCCATGTGATTCTACCTAATGGTACCACATATTCATACATAATTAAATATACTCAAGCAATTAAACAAGAAATTTGTTGTGTTTTAAAGACATCGGAATGAGTAGGTATCATATGGAAACAAGTAATGAAGGTGCTAAAGAGCTCTTTTGCATTACTTCTAGTGTTGGAAGCCAGAAGCTTAAATTGAAAAAACTCCTTGCATTGGTTATACCACAGAACACTAAGTGATGTAGTTGAGTTATTAATTAAGCGTTTGTAACATATAACGCGATCTTTGCTTATTCAATACAAATTCCAATTCCCATCTTGGGTTCACGTCGTCCTACACTTTGCTAAGTTTATTCAACTTTGTCAAATTACTTGCCACTCTTTTGTCCCTTCACAACTCATGTCATGATGTCCTCCAAACATCTCACACTTGAGAAAATTAATTTGTTCGGTACACGTGCCTATCTCCACCACCACAACCTACTAAAATGGGTATACAATGTCATTTGGGAATATTTGTTGGTTTTTATTCTCCCTTAATAAATATGCATTAGATTAGGTGATGTTTTTACCATTAGATTTGTGAATTGTCACTTTGATGAGATAATCTTCCCGGTATTAGGGGAGGGAAGAACATACTTAGAGTATGTCCTTTCCTGAATAATGACAAGAATGAACATGGAATACTTTCACTTTGTCTCATCTAGACCCCCATGCTTCCCAATGTGAGCATAAACTACAAAGGATAATACATTTCCATGGAATTGTAAATAAATTACGTGATGAATTCTATGATGTAGCAAAAGTGGCCAATTTCCATGTGCCCGCAGATAATGCGACATCTAGAATATATATTCCAGCGGGACAAACTTTGATTTCAGCAGCAAATGAATTTGTTTCACACTAGAAGCATGTCATCCCTATAGGTTCCAAATATTCAGCTCCCCAAAAGTGGAGATCATATGAAAAGGCATGCCCTCATAATGCTCCAGAAGAGGTTATAAACATAAGATATTCTTTCTCTGAAACAACTGAAGAAGTTAGTGTAATTAGAAAGACACAGGTCCCTAAAATGTTTATAAAATACCTTGAAGAGGCAAAGGTACCTAAGAAAATAATCACAATTCTATATTTTATACATATTCAAGAGAAATATGAGAGACCAATTATGTAGCCATCAATAACATAATTTCATATGTAGTAGATACAAAAATTACAAAGGGAAATGATGGTGATGATAATGAACCACATAATACAAATGAATTTTGACAAAAAAAATATTGACCAAAATGGGAAGTTGACATCAAAGAAAAACTTGAGTCTCTAAATAAATGTGGTTTATTTGAACCTATCGTACAAACCCTAAAAGATGTTAATTCAGTAGGCTATAAATGGGTGTTTGTAAGAACAATGAGAAAAATGAAATCACCTGATATAAGGATGGATTTGTGGCATAGGGTTTCCAGTATAAACTTGGGATCGCTTATGAGGAAATATACTCCGCCGCTATGGATGGTATAACTTTCAGATCTCTGATGAGATTAGCGATCTTTTAAAAACTTGATATGAGACTCATGAATGTTGTGAACGCTTATTTATATGGGGAGTTAGACATTAAAATCTATATCAAAATCCCATAAGGATTTATTTTACTCAAAGAAATCCAAGGAGTACATACTTAATTCAACTAAGACACTCGTTATACGTCTTAAAACAATCCAAAAGGATGTGCTACAACCATCTTAGTGAATACTTATCTAAGTAAGGGTATCAAAACAATCCAATTTAACCATTTATCTTTATAAAGAAATCTTTGATAATCGGGCCTCCAGAAGAGATCGATAAAATTATTGTTAATAAATAACAAATAAAAATGATCAAGAGAGGACTAATGATAATAGAAAATAGGGATGAGAGACAGAGAAAAGACAGTGATTTTACGTGGTTCGGCCCTTTAAGGAAAACCTACATCCATGGTGTTGCTAGTTTATTATTGCACTTATTGACAAAGTTACAATTAAGTTTCTTGATTGTACTCATGGATTTAGAAGATATTAGTTGAAGTCCCTTTCTTTCATGGGCTAATGCCCTATTTATAAGTGATTTGCGAATATTTACAATAGGGCAAGTGGATTGTCGGTAGTTACACCTAAAGATACATATTTATCATAATAAATTAAAGTGCCATGGATCACTGACTAGACTTATTGATAAATACATGGATAATTGATTCGTAATAGGTATGTTATTATAATCCCACGTGATTAATAGGGGACGACTTTTTGTGTAAGCTCTCACAGGAACATAGATGCTTCCAATCATATTTAAACAGGTCAGCCAAGGAGATTAATACTGAGACAACCTCACTTTGGAGTAGAGCCGAGCACATTTATTAATTCTTTGGCCACTTGGATCTCATTCACCTTTGGGAATTATATGGGTATAACAAAACGGCCCCAAGACTTCTTGCATGAACTCTACAACTTGAGGCAGGGTGAGTGGAGGAGGTGTTATTACATGCTCATACTGAATCGTTTGTAGTTGGCTCACTTTGGTCTGCCTAGGCTGAGAAGATTCCCTTGAGGGTTTCCTTAAAACATTTCAAGGACACGTGTGAGGTATCCGAAGAGTCTTGTTTGTAAGGATGGCGGCTAGAAATGTGTACTAATACTCTGCACTGTCATTTCATTTCTGCAAATTTGTTGAGGTTTGGTCTTCTGCGTCTTTTCAACCTTCTATCAAAGAGTATAAATACACACCATTTATCTCATTTTCATCATGTTAGGTATTTGCACAGAGCTGAAAAGAGAGAAATATTTAAGTGTTGCTTTAATCATTCTTGAGAGCTTAATTTTTTTTCTGCCAAAAAAATTACAGTGGTTCCTTCTCTATTCTTCATAGATTAACCAGCCATTAATTTACTTTATCTGGTACACCTTCTTTGCTTTGGTTAGGTTTCTTCGTTCTAGTAATTTTTTGGCTAATTTCTTGTTGTTATCTGGAGATTATGACGTTAGACGTCCATTGAGTTGGTTGCCTAGGTTTAGTAGTAAGAAAATAGGAGGACGAATGATTTTTCGCCACACGTTCAAAGAATTTATAACTTTATTTTTGTTCTTGAGTTAGAGCATCCTGGGATTTTAGAGAGGAGGTTTCCCGATCCTTTGCAAGTGAATACACCAAAGGAAAAGCCTGGTTAGCCTTTTTATACCCCTAAGACTCCCTCTAGTTATGGTTCTCATGTTGACCCTATTGTCCCTTATATTTTTTTCCCCTGTTTTAGAAACTTTTAATATTGTCCATGCCATTTCCCCTTCTGTTGAGGGTAATTGTGTGAATAATATCTCCGTACATCCAATCAATCTAGATTCTCTTTTTGAGGAGCCCGCTACTGACATGGCTGAAGATATTAGACCAGAAAGTGTTGGTTCCCACCTTTCTGCTAAGGGGTCACATGCTGAGACTTCGAACGAAGATGAAGAGGACCATGTTGGGTCTTCTAATACTTGTAATCATTCTGAAACTGATGCCCATTGGTATCATTGTACTATAACTAAGGAGGAACTTAAGGTCATGAGAGAGAGAGAGAGAGAGAGAGAGAGAGAGAGAGAGAGAGAGAGAGATTTTCCCTTCCCATAGCTCTCCAGACCAGAATGCCTAGCGTGTCATAGAGATGTTACTCTATAAAGGATGAGGAGGAGATTTTCCTCCTCTTGTGGTCTCTCCAAGTGGGGTTGAGGTTACTTATTTATCCCACCATCTATTAGATTTGACGGGGGATATCTTCAGATATGTGTATAGTTTAAAGGAAAATGACAAAGCCCCTGGATATTACTATTTGTCTTTTTAAAATCCCCAATATAAGATGGTTACTGTAGTCCTGTCTAGTAACCATAGCTGGAAGGGCTTATACATGGTCATAAAAAGAAACTAGAAATTTAGGTTCCATGAGCGGGACAGGTCGTGTAGGGTTACCAGGGAATAGAATTGCCCTAACGACATAGGTAAACCTTTTCTATCATTTGATATCTCTTTACTTCATTCTGATCATCTTATCATTCTGACATTATTGTTCTGTTTTGCATATTTCAGTGAAGTGAGACCCAGACTGCCCAAGTCTTTGGTTGACCTGGTTGTGTCATATTATAAAAAGAGGCCTCCAAAACTTGAAGATTTATTTTCTATTTAAAAATTCATTATTATTGGGTACCATACTCCAGCTAGTGGTAGGGTCCCCTTAGATTTTAAGTTGCCTCAAGAAGGTTGGGTAGCGCAGGAAACCCATCTTGACACAGGTGATCAGTTGTAGGTGTGAAAGGTAATTTTGAAGCAAGTAAATTATATTGGTGCTTCACTTACTATCCTTTTACGCTTTATTTCTATATACTTATGTATAAATTTATCATTTTGTCAGGTGTAAAAGAGCATCCATCCCAAGAAAACTTGGGCATGGCTCCTCATCATATCAACCGTAAGGCGTTAGATGAGGCTTGCTAAAAAAAAGCTGGTGTCGGCCAAAAGAAAATAAGGGTCGAACTGGCTACTGCTTCTAGGGAAGTCGACCAGTCTTCTCATCATTAGGAAGCTGCAGCTTCGGCCAAGGCTAAGGGGAAGGCCCCTATTAATCCTTTTATGAGGAGATAAGAGGCCCTGGGAGGATAAAGAAGACAATCAACTTATACACAAAATTTTGAGAGGACTTGGGTGTACTTCTGAGCCATGCCATGCTTCAGGACCAGGCCATACTTCTCATTATACGAAGATCCATGAGTTTGAATATGATCTTGATTAGAAGGTTACTAACGAAGACTTAAAATTCAACAAGGACTTTATCTTTTATCATCAGAAGAATGCCCTGGATCTGCTCGACTATCAGGTCCACGTGAAGGATTTTAAGTTTTTGCATTGTTCTGATCCATATTCCCTGTGGACCTTAGCACCACATAGGTTGCCAGTGGTATGAATTTTTTTCTTATTTTTTCATTACTCTTTGGTGTTGATGTTGTGTCCTGATTGTATTCCCCTTTTTGGTCTCCAGTCGTCTATAGCTTGCACTATTTTGTAGGAGAAATACTTGGTGAAACATGTAGCCTATAACGAACTTGTCGAGGAGAACATGATAATGAAGGTTGGGTACGATAAGGTTTCGACTGAACTGAAGGAGCGGGATGAGAAATTGATGATGAAGACGAAAGACTTAAGCAAGGTGGAAAATGAGAACACCCTTCTCAAAAAGAAATCTGACACTGATTATGCCAAGATTCAGAGCTTGAATGACGCCTTTGCTATTGAGAGAGAAAAATTTGAAAAATAAAAGTCTACCCTCGCTTCGAAGTTACAAGCTGCTCAGGATGCCCTTGTCTTTCTTTGTACCACAGCTGCTGAAGCTTACAAATTTTTGGCTGAATTCAACACTGAATGCCTTGGCTACTTTCTAGACGAGTGCAAGGAGTTGAAGAAGAGGTTGGTAACTCATTAACCCGATATCACCGAGATAATTAATGGGTGGTAAGGAGATGATGAGGAGGCCACAAACTTGGCTGGAGAAGAAGGTGATGACCCCCCAACTGATGCCCATGTCTGATAAATTTCTATGGATTTTTTTTGTTTATCTTGTTTTTGATTAAGAATAACTTTTCATTTTTGGACACCCCATCTATGAAACCATTCTGATTGCACTGATGTTTCGTTGTTTAAATATGGCTTGTCAATTTGCTTATTTATATCTTGTTACTTTGTTGAAAATAATATTTGGTGTCTTTCTCTTCATAACCCGTGAGGTCGTACAGAGTGTTTAGGTTAAACACCTGTGACAATAAGTTTGTACAAGTATAATTGTTTTCTACCTATGAGGTCGTACAAATTTTTAGCTGACCACATTGTTCGCAACCTATGAGGTTGTACAATGGATGTAGCCAACCACCTCGTTCGCGACCTATAAAGTCGTACAAGATTTTGGTAAATGATTAGGCATAAATTCTTCCCATTTATCCCCTTAATTTGAAGTTGTTATCTCTCTGCAAAGTGTATTTCGAGTGGATTTATCTCATATCATTGCTAATGACATTTCCTAACTAATACGTCGAGTTTAATGTATTTCCTATCTATTTTTCAAGTATTCAGTGCACAAGGAAGGATCGGCATCCTAATCCGAGTTCCAGACCAAAATTTACAAATCTTCAAAAATACAAGGGGGAAAAGTTCTTGAAAAGATGGAACCGAACCGAATGGGTTGGAAAATGAACCGATCCTATGATTTAATAACTTCCTGTAAAGCAATGAGAGATTGAATCGAACCGAAGAGAAGGAAAATGACCCGATCCAGTTCAAGGAAAAATTTCTGTCAAAGATGGAACCGAACGGAATCACCTTATCGGAAATTCGAACTTATCCACTTGTAAAATTAGAGTTTTGCATGGTTGAAACTCTTATAAATCGTAGAGTATATATTCTAAACACCTCCAAGACATTGATAAGGCTTTTAAGTCGTTAGAGAAGCATTGTAATTAGTTTAGAGAAGAACAACAACAAGAAACCCTTGTTTCGATTCCAGTTTTGCAGTTCAAGTAATTTTATTCCAATTCTTGCATTCATTATTGTAGTAGTTAATTCCTTAGTAAGTAATTTCATTATTTTTCACTTTCATTCATTAGTAAAAATGTTTTCTTTCATTCAAACCATGTTTTCTTCTAGTTTTAATATGTCCGGCTAAGTTTTCAAGGGTTGGGGTGCATAAATCCCACCCGATGTGATTCATGGTAGTGGAAATAGAAGTTAAAATTAAAACCTTAGATGAATTGTATCGTAGTTCATACAATACTACTTTAATTCAACCTTTTCTTACATACTGTGCGAGCTACGATCCCTCATATATGTAATAATTAGGAGAAATAACGATCGAATTTTAATTCAACCTTTGCTTACATACTGTGCGGGCTACGATCCCCCATATATGTAATACTTAGGAGCATTAAAACGTCAGATTAATTTAAAGCTTTAATTATAAATCTAGTATCATACGAAGTGAATTACTAGGGTGTGGGGGATTGTAACCCGGCCCATCTTTCTCATCTTATAGTTAAAGTTTTAGTTAAATCATCATTAGCCTTTTAGTTAATTTAGAGAAGTTGCACTTCATTTAGTCCTGATTTCAGTAATTAATCATTTTCAAAATTGCATCTAGTTGTAGTTGTTTCGCAAATCAAAAAACATTTTCCTTTGTTTTAGAGTCAAAGTTAGGTTTCCTTCATCTATCCAACGTCATTACGACTACGTTTGTCCTGCTTCCCTGAGGATCAATACCCAACTTATCGGATTATTACTTGAGCGACGGGCTTACACTTGAGCCTAAATAGCACGCAAACTAGACACATTTGTGTTCACGTCAAGTTTTTTGTGCCGTTGCCAGGGAATTAGGTAGACTTAGGTTAGATCAAGTCAATCTAAAACTTTGACCAGAAATTTTAAAAAAAATAAAAAAACATAAAAAAAAATATATATATATATATATATATAAAAATTCATCATCTCTCAAAAAGACTTTAATGCAAAATCCTGAACATACTCAAACTCCTCACAATACTCCAGTCATAATCCACGAAAACCCTATAGTTGAGTATAACTCTGAAAGCCCCCACACACCCCGTGTCCCACAATTCTGGTTTCTAATTCCAAATTCTGGGCACTCAGTAGCCACACCCTGAGTCGAACTTCAAGTAACACATCTAGGACATCGAGTGAGTACACAAAGTCATTTGAAGAGAGTGAGAGCGCAATGTTTGACGCATCGAGTTTTGATACTGGAGAGGGAGATCTCCCCTATCATCCTATGAAAGACTTACTCTTTCCTGAGCAGACTGTCACCCATGGTTGCATTTTACTTCCATATACTGCCGGTCAGTTCCACTTTCGCAATGGGATGATACATATATTCCCTATATTTCATGGCATGGATTCATAGAAACCATACCTACATATTCGTGAGTTCGAAGAGGCATGTGACACATTTGGTGACCAAACTTGCACGCAAGATGTCATTCGCCTAAAGCTTTTTCCTTTCTCTTTAAAGGATATAGCCAAGACCTAGCTATGGTCTCTACCCCCAAACTCCGTCACTTCCTGGAGAGATATGCAGTCTAAGTTTGTCTCAAAATTCTATCCGCATCACAAGACCAACTCTGCCAAGACTCAAATCCAAGTTTTCTGACAACACGATAATGAGCCTTTTGACAGATGTTGGGAACGGTTCCAAGAGTTAGTAAGCGTATTCCCCCATCATGGTTTTGACAAACACCTAGTGATATCTTTCTTCCATAATGGGTTGACAATAGATTCCAAACAACTTGTTCAAATGATGTGTGAAAGACCCTTTTGGGATTTAAACGCATGCGATGCCGAGGCCCATCTTAAGTATGTCGCAGAGACTACTCAAGCATGGGACACATATGATCCCAACCAAGATCGACCTAGACAACCATCTACCAATCAAACTGCCTCCGGTTTACACCATTTGGATAGCAATACCTTAATAGATCGTCGATTTGATCAGTTTTAGAGAGATATGAAAGAGTGGTTTGATGGTCGGTTGAGAAATATCTCCGGATCCAGCTATGGTTCGAAAGAAAAAGTGTGTGTTATTTGTGAGGCGAGCCACTCCACAAAGGCCTTCCCGACGATCTCTACCTACAAGGCCATGTACACCGAGCAGGTGGATGCTATAGGAGGATTTAAGGGGCATTTTAATGCCCCGCATGGGAACTCTTGCAACCCTTCGTGGAGGAACCATCCTGGTTTCAACTATGGAAAACCACAAGCTGGGATGAACCCACATTCACAAGTTGTCCCACCTCCACCACCTCCTCAATACCAACAAGCGCCACCACCTCCAGCCTCATATGTAGCTCCATAGTGGAGGAGCCTCAAGGATACAATGAACCAATTTATAAATTCTCAAGGTGCACACAATGCTCGATATGAACGCTTGTTCACCAAAATAAATGCAAACATCTCCAAGATGCAAGCTGCATTGAGCATCCAAGATAAGGTTAAGTTTCCTACCCAAGGTCAACCTAGTGTTAGCTCCACCTCTAATTGCTTCCACCCCTGTGACGCTCTCTCTTTCCCCTACGGCGAGATGACGCACCACCACTACCTGAGCCAGAATCCTCCCCGGACGAAGCAGACGGCACTAAACAAAAAGGAACCAAAACCGCACCCCAAATATGGGCAGTCACCAAAGAGATCCAGTCTCTGATGTCCCGCAGCCAAGTGGTCGACACCTGGACTTACCGCAAGTAAAAGGAAAAATCAATATCAAAGCAGAAAGGATCAAAATAAAAAAAAAAGAACAAGAAGGTATACCGCAGGACGAAGAACCTCCTCTGTCAAACCCAACTCCTATGGATCCATCACATGAGGACGGTGCAACATGGGGACCATCCCTCTATCAACCCGCCGAATATTGTACGAAGGGTTATGCAATTCCACAAAGGGGACCTCTGAAGTCATCACCGCCGCAGACGCTGATGGACCACCGCCGCTATGGGAAGACCCTACCGCCCGACTCAAACCTGCAGGAGGGAAAGTCAAGGCATCATATATGATGGGCGCCATCAACCAGCTCATCATAAAGTCCATATAGTCATACGGCGCGGCTGTATGAGTATACAACAAGTAGTACTCGCCGACCATCGTCGCGATCCTCGCATCCTCCGGCAGCAGTCGCTCCCTCCTCATAGACATAGGAGGCTGCGCAGGTGGCACCACCACCTCCTCCTCAGTAATCTGCCGAACCACCCGCTCCCCGAGATACCAAGAATGGCCAAACTCATACGCCAGTAAATGCCTCATCTACGCGTTCACGCCGGTCGCCCCAATGTCCTGAATGGCTGTTCCCCAAGGGTAAAAAGTCACCTGAAAATCCCCAACAAGCATAAGTCAATACAAAATCAGAGCATGCCAAAAACCCAGTCTGAAAAGGAAAGAGTATTACCTTACCACTAAGGGTTTGGTAATTTGGTGAGAATAAGTTTATATAAGTCTAATTGTTCGTGACCTATGGGGTCATGCAGTCTGATCGAATATTTTAATGCTTTATTTTTTGGCAACATATTTTAGATATGTTCACCGTATCTCATGCAGGGAAGAAGTCAATGAAACGAGAGATGAAAACATCATTTTATTAATTGCAATAGTGCGAGCTAAATAAATGAAATGACTAACAAACTACTGATAACATTTCCTAAGATGCTCTGAATTCCAGGGGTTCTTAAATTTTTCACCCTTTAAAGTTTCAATGCGATAAGTCTTTGGCACTTATGACTCTAGTTACCCGGTAAGGCCCATACAAGTTGGGCTCGATCTTATTATTCTTATGTATTACTTTCTTGAGGACGTATTCACCCTCCTTCAAGGTGCTCGGCCTCACCTGACGATTGTAGTAGTGTGCAACCCTTTGCTTGTAGGTGGCCAAGCGCAATTTCGCATGCTATCTGACTTCTTCCAATAGATCAAGGTCTATTCTTCTTGCCAAATCACTTCTTGGGGAATCAAAACTAAAGACACTGTGGCTGGGTAAACCTATTTCAGTTGGTACGACCACTTATGTGCCGAAGGAGAGCATATATGAGGTTTCACCAGTAGCTATTCGTGGAGTGGTCCTATACGCCCAGAGCACACTATAGAGTTCGTTGATTTAATTTCCCTTTGTGCCATCAAGTCTCTTCTTGATCTCGTCTAAGATTGTCCTATTGGTGACCTCAGTTTGGTCATTGCATTGTAGATACCCCGGTGCAGGTTGTAGTTATTGGATGTTGGACCTAGTGTAGTAGTCCTCGAAATCCTGGTTATCAAACTGCATGTCGTGGTCTGTAATGAATGCTAAGGACATACCATAGCGGCATATGATTATTTCCCAGATGAACTCGAATACCCTTTCGTAAGGCATCTCCACTGAGGGTTCGGCCTCTACCCACTTTGTGAAGTAGTCCATTTCCACCACGAGGTACTTGTACCGCCTTCTCGTCTTTGACAATAAGCCGACCAGATCTATTCCCCACATAGCGAACGACCATGGTGATACAATTAGAGTCGATGGGCCTCTTGGGGAATGGTGGAGATTTGAACCTTTGGCACGCATCACATTTACTTGCGTAATCTGCGCAGTCGACTTTCATAATAGACGTGTAATATCCTTGGTTCACTATACATTTGACCAACAATCTTTCGACTGAATGGGCTCCACAACACCCTTTGTTCACTTCCTTAATGAGCTTGTTGACTTCCATCGGGTGAACACACTTTAATAGCGAGACGGTGTACCCTCGTATGTATAGTACTCCCGCTTTCATAACATATTGACCTGCCTTATAACACAGCTTTCAAACCTCATTCGGATATGCTGGGAGTTTGCCACCTTCAATGTATGCTTGTATGGGGTCCATCCATGATGGTCCCGAATTTATTTTCATTATTCTATGAGGATCTTACTTAATTCTCTTATGTGCTAGCACTTCAATAGGTATTTTCCTTCTTAAAGATGCCCTCGTCGCTGAGGCTAGCCTAGCCAGGGCATCTGCTCGAATATTCTCCAATCTGGGGATTCTTAATATTTTTGCCTCCATTAATCCTTACAACCTTTTTTGTACAATTTCCAGGTATTTCTCCATGATTCCTCCCTAGATTCGTAAACTCCCAAAATCTTATTGACGACTAGTTGGGAGTCACTATATGACTGAAATGATGTTGGCTCCCATGGATGAAGCTAAACTTAGTCCGATAGTTATGGCCTTGTACTTTGCTTTGTTATTATAGGCTTCAAATTAAAAATGCAACACAGCTTCTATGTCTATCTCGTTAGGTGTGGCGATGATAATGCCTACGCCACTTCCTGCCAAACAAGATGACCCACCAACACAAATCTTCCATATAGTGTTGTCTTGGTCAAAATATGCTTCTTTTATTTTGTCGAACCTGAAACCTTTGTAATGGGACTCTTCACATTGTCCCTTTGCTTCTTTGAAGGAGGTCCCTCCCTTGTGAGTTTGCTCAGTGCTGCTAGTATATATATATATATATATCTTCTGGGTGTAACTGTTCATTGTTTGGAACTGAATTGTCTCCCGGGGGAGTCTGCTCAGATGGTTTCTCCTCGTAGGTTAACTAGATGATGAAATCTGCCAATACCTTCCTTTTATAGTGATCATTAGTTCGTATTGTATATCATACGCGCCCAATTCAATCACCTAGGCCATGAGCCGACCAGACATTTCTTATTTATATAGGACTTGTCGATGAGGCAGATCCATGTATATTATAATTATGTGGGCTTTGAAGTACGACTTCATCCTTCATGAAGATTCTTTTCATGTCAATGCCAATTTCTCCATTCGGGGCTATTAAACCTCAGCTCCCTGGTACACTCGAACTAATAGCAGATTTGGACACTACGAGATATAGGTAGAGTTTTTTGCTAACTATTGGTCGTGATAAGAGAGGTGGGGAGCCCATGTAACGCTTCAGTTCTACGAATGCATTTTTGCATTCTTCATTCCATTAGATGACTTTTGCAACACCTTAAATAAAGGCAAGTACTTATTAGTGACTCTAGAGATGAACCTGTTCAGTACATCCACTCGCCCTGTTAGCCTTTGCTCATCCTTCCTTATCGTGGGAGATTTCATATTGAGCAGAGCCTAAATCTAATCCGAGTTAGCTTCAATACCACGATGGTTGATGATAAAGCGTAGGAACGTGCCCTCTTTTACTCCAAACACGCATTTGGCGGGATTCAACTTCATTTGGTACTTCTCCAACTTGTAGAAGGTTGTTTCGAGGTCATTGATGTGGTCGACGTCCTCCTTGCTCTTAGTAATCATGTTGTCCACATAAACCTCCATGTTAACCCCAATTTGGTCTTCAAAAACTTTGTTCACCAATCCTTGGTAGGTGGTTCCTGCATTTTTATTACCAAACAGCATAACATTATAACAACAAGTACCTCGGTAGGTTATAAAGGACATTTTTTCTCTGTCGGAGGACTTCATCCTGATCTAGTTGTAACCAGAGTAAGCGTCCATAAAACTGAGGAGTTCATGGCCCGCAGTGGCGTTGACCATCTGGTCAATCCATGGTAATGGGAAGTAATCTTTTGGGTAGTCCTTGTTCAGGTCGATAAATTCGACGCACATCCTCCATTTGTCTTTTTACTTACATATTGTGACCATGTTAGCCAACCACTCCAGGTACCTGACTTCGTCAATGAAGTTGGCTTTCTACAATTTGAGGACTTCTTCCTGAACGGAGAGGTTCTTGTCATCATCAAAAACCCTCCATTTCTTCTTGATTGGTTTGGCCCCTTCCATCACATTCAATTCATGGCACATGAAGTTAGAATCTATTCCAAGCATGTCTTTGTGGCTCCACGTGAACACATTCTTGCGTTGTTGTAAGAAGTTTATGAGTTCTTTGTGACACCCCGCCTAATTAAATACCGGGTGATCAGTCCTTTATTAAATTATAATCAAGGTGAACGGTTTGTTCATTCTTAGCATCACTGTCGTAAAAATAACTTTTCCAATTAAACACCCTAAATAATTAAGCTAAGTGTTAAAAACCATTTTTAGACATTACTTTCCAAATTTTATTTTAAAAACCAACATTTAAAACTTTACATAATTCATAATTAAAGAATTACACAACAACTATTCTGGAACATATAATCCAAACAATTTAACATCTAACTGATTGATTCAAACATTTAAAACTTAAAGGAAAAACATCCTGACAATAATAAATCCCAAAGTGTAAATACTGGGAATAACGAATCACAATATCCAATAAAACAACTGAATAATGGAAAAGGGCGACACATGCCCATCTGGATAAAATAATGCTAGGAGTGGAATCAATAAAAATTGAGATCGTCTAAGCAAGAGGCCTGCAACTCCCACCTAAGCTGTCGCACGTTCCTTCCAAAGGATCCTATGCAAGACACCCCTGTGGCTGGGTATCTGTAATATATACATATATATACAAGAGAGGAGAGATGACAGTAAATGGGTCAGAGCCCGATGGTAAAACAGTTTAAAATTTTAGTTTAGCAAGTATTTAAAATGTTTACTCGCTAATGCAATAACATATTAGTAACGACACTCACTTGAGAACGTCTCACCTCTCTTCTAGTGTGCACACCTATCGCACTAATCTTCCCAACAGTTTAACTTATCTTATCTTAAGTTGCTCGTGAGATTTCAAACCAACAAATTCAAATGTTTAAGAGGTTAAATTTTATTTAAAAGCAAAGTTCTCAATTAAACCATATATAATAATACAATTTCTCAGTAATATATCATGCTTTGCAAACACTTATACCCAAGTTGAATTAATTATTCATTTCTCACACTACACCAAAATGCTCTTTTAGTAACACACTAATTTTATGATTAGTAACAGTCTTATACCATTAGTATTTCTCACACTAAATTACCGTTACTAATTTAAAATATGTGTTACTAATTTTTATTTTATATTTTAGCATTGTATTAAAAAAATAAAAGAGGGAGTTTTCCCTTCCAACAAAAAAAAATGCCCCGACTCCTACACCCCTAACAAAAATTCCCCATAGTTTACCTAGGGTTTCTCGTGCACGCCCAAGCAAAAATTCCCTTCAAGCCCTGCGAACATCCGTGAGACATACGTTTCTTATCCTTCGTTCAATCTTTGCAAACATTTTCCAGGTATTCATACTTCAATTTTATGTGTTATCTTCGTTAAATCCCTAATTTCTTCTTTTTGGGCCAATCTATGTTTGTTCTCCTTTTTAACTCATGGTATGTTCATTTGTTAGGATTGAAATATGTTTCCTTTTTTTCTTGATATCTCCTTTTTATGTTCTTAAAGAAAAGTCACTAGGGTTTGAGGTTTAATCTCGGTTCCAAATTATTGTATATGGTGATGGAAACGAGGTATATGACAGCTCTATATGATAAAACTAGGGCTTGAGGTTTAATTTATTTATTTGTAACTCAAATTATATCTCACATGTTGATTTTAATTAATTGTACAATTTTTGTATAGCTTCGGATCGTTATGGTATCAATTTGTTATGAAATTATGTTATGAACTTTGGATTATGACATGAATATTCTTACTGATTAATAGCTCTTTATTTGTGTGTTTAATTTTCTTAATGACTAATAGCTCGACCTTCAATTGTTCGAATTCCTTACACCCTTTTCTGCTAAAAAAGAAACTCGTCCTCGAAGGGCCCTAATTTGACAAGCCAATAAGATCGCTACTTATTCCTAAGAAATACCCAAGGTTCCTGTCATGAGAAATATGCAGATTACGTGGGACGATTGTGTAAGGAGATTCTGGGAAGTAATTAGTGGCAGAGTCATGTTAGAAGATTTGGTTTGATGTTTGTTAGCTATTATTTTTCTATTTGAATTAGTATTAGCTATTTAGTTTTTGATAGTGATGGAGTCCTTATTTTTAATAGTTATGGTCGTGAGTTTAGGAGAAGGTGCTTAGCCCAGTTCTTCGCCACCCATGCTACAAGATTGAGGTTTTACTTTATGGGACTCATATCATTATTCAATGTTGAATGCTTTTAATATTATTAAGATAATTGATTATAATTTGGCAAGTGTGTCACATGGTCCTTAATGGTGATCCCTATCCCTATAGTTTGACGGGTTGTTGATCCCAACCCGTCAAACTCCCAACCTGCTGCGCTCCCTGATTCTGGTAGTCTTTATAATGAATTGGAACATAGTAATGGTGCTTGGGTGGACGTATACTTAAATTGGTATTAAGGTGAGAAATAAAATCATGGTGTGTGTGAACTAATATGTCGTTTTCTTATTTAATTTAATGATATTTATACCACGAACATAATTGATCTTCAGCGTTTGAACTACTGTTCTGTTCTGTTTTCTATACAACTATTCTTATCCCTAGCAAGTGTATGTATCTTCCTTTTATATCGATCTTCAGCGATTGAAACCCTCTTGTGTGTAGTAATTCTTTATTTTTTGATGTCCACCTCACTTTGGTTCTAGGCACATGAATACCTTGTATAATTTTCTTGCTTGGTAAAATGGAAGAAAATAGATTCCTGCATAGAATATCTATAGATTCCATTTTCCAGTTCTACTTTTAGTAGTATATATGATTTCTTCTTGTGTTGCTAGAGCTGAAAGGGTTCATAGTATGGAAACTAGAGTTTGACATTCTGATTCATTAATCTAATTAAACTAATTAATCAAAAATATATCTACTAATGTATTTATTAGGTGAAATAAACAAATTGCAGGTGTACATACGCGAATGGAACATGGATGGGAAGGCTAGACTACTAATCATCACAAATATTACTGTAGCTGCTTATATGATGCCATAAATCAAGTCTATGACGTCTAGAGCAGCTTATATTGATAACTAACTGGTCATGAGGAGATTGAATAATAAGAGATTATTTTTTGGTTGCAAGAGAATGACATGGTTGAACTTTTTCTATCCAAACTGACTGGTGAAGCTTTTTAATAATCTACATCGTATAAATTTTATTAACCTATGTGGAAACTTGATTGGGAATGGGAGGAATGGGATTCTTTGCTTGATACTCAGAATAACTCAGATATTAGACTCTACTACCACCCAGGGAATGAAGTATACGCTATTTGGGTATAAAAGAAACCAATCAACAAGGGATAGAAATCTTAATTTAAATTTCATTTACTTGTTGACATGGAGCTACTATTTCTATTGCTAATCTATGTCTCTTTAATTATAAAATCTTCTTTATGGCTAATAACTAATTAGTAGTCTAGTTACTGGAAGAAGGAGAAGAAAAATGGTGGAACTTATGGGTTTGGAGGTACTTCTATGCTCATTAACTCTGACCCAAGTAAGCTTATTTTCCCTATCATGTTTTTATTTTATTAATTTCTTATTTATTGAATATGTGGTGGTGTTTGATTGCTGGGAAAGATCTTGGAAAGAAATTCATTCAAGGTTGAATCTTTCTGTCTGTGAAATTTACCTCTTAATGAGGAGTGATAGTTGAAATCAAATATCTATAACACAGAATACAGAGTTTTAATAAAAGCTCTTTCCAAAATATTCCCTGTTATTCTATGAAATGGCACTAATTTGACAGTTTAAAAGTTAATAATGATATGATAAAATAGTCCAGTAACTTGTATAAAGTTAATTAAATTAACCAGAGTTAGTTGAAGTAACACTGGTTTTCCAATCAAGTACTGATAAGGCTGCCTACAATGGGCAGGACAAATGAACACATCTAGACAGTTTGAACTCACAATGGGTTAAATGTGTAGTGGCAGTGTAAAATTGCGTTGCCAATACACCATAGGTTATGCTAAAGCACCTGAGTTTTTACTTCCAGGCACCAGAACACTGTTTAAAAGTGATTGTACATTGTGTTTAAAAATAATCACTTTGTTGTTGGAAAGTAAAAATAGGTGTGCCTTTCGCACAACCCCTACCCTTCTTTTCATGTGCTAAACCGTTATGAGCTTAGAGGTTAATCAAAATAAACCAAAAAAATTGTTAAACTTATGCGCCAACCCTCTATTCACTGAATTATTTCATTTAACGTGTAGGAGGTTTGCCCATTGCCACATTATGAACAACACATTGTATACAACTTGAGAACTTGAGTGAGTTCAGCATATTTTTTGCCATGTATTTAACATGGAAAGAGATTTTATTAAAACTCTGTATGCCCATTGCCACATATGCAAATATCGAAATTACATTTTTAACATAATCCGATTGATACCTCAGTTTGTCTTTTGTATACAACTTGAGTGAGTTCAACATATTTTTTGTCGATTTAGCCAGAGTGCATAAATGTTGGACAACAATATTCAATAGGCTTGAGGATGGTTTGTAAATTGACAAGTGTGTTTATGATTCTTTTGGAGATCAAAGTATAAGGAAGGAAAGTGGAACTAACCAATTGTGTTTATCACACAATTGGCTAGTTAACTGATATAGATTTTGTGAACTGAATTTACAGGAACATCATAAATGTTGTTGTTCCTTAAATTTCTCTATGAAGGCAGAAGGAACAATGAATGAGACAGATATTCCTATAGTGACTAAGACTTTAGAGGTAGATCAATCATTCAAGTTTTTCCATATGTGAATTTGATCAAGTGCATGTCTTTATTTTTTCCCCTATCCATTTGGCAACCCAATTCCAAGCCATGAAAATGAAATTGAGCGGCCAATTTTAATTCCACGGAATTGAAATTGGCCTTCCAATTCCAATTCCAATTCCAAGCCTTGGAATTGGGTTGTCAAATGGGACCTTATTGTATGTGTATGCATGGAATTCATGTATTGGAAATGGAATTTGAGTCCTTTTAGTTTAAAATTTAAGCCAATTATACTCCAATTTCAATTCCTAGATTATATCTAGCAATTTTCCTTTAATATTCGTGATCATTCCTATTCAAAAACTTTTTATACCCTGAACTAAACAGATAGCTTGGTGCTTATTTCAGTAATGTTGTGATCAAAGACGTGATAATATTAGCTCCCCTCAATGCTCTAAATACAAATGGTATAGGTATAGACCCAGGTATCCATTCCTTTCACTTCATTTGAAAATTGTACATTATGTCTCATATCTAATTCTTTTTAGGGTTATTAATACTTTTGGGGTCCATTTCTTGTGTGAAATATGAGGTTGTAATCCAAAGCTTTTCATAAATCAGGTTGGTGTCCAAAAATGTCATAAATTATTTTTATGATGCTTATGAAGATCATTTATGACCATTTTTTAGTAGTTAATCCATATTTATATCTGCTAAATTCATTCTATGTAAATTATACTATTTACAGATTCAAGCATGAATGTGTGTATTAAAGATCGTTACATTAAGAGTGGGGATGATCTTGTAGAAGTGAAGAGTGGGTGGGACCAATACGATATTACCATGGCCTGCCCAAGCTCGAACATCATCATAAGGAGAGTTTGGGGTACGACACCAACGTGTTCTGGGGTCGAATTTAGTAGCGAAATGTCGGGTGGCATCTCGGATGTCCTTGTGGAGGACTTAGATGTTAGAGATTCTGCAACTGGGGTTCGAATTAAAACAGATAAGGGGAGAGGGGGTATATTTCAAATATTACGATTAGGAATATCAGGATGATGAGAGTTAAGGTACCCATAAGGTTTAGTAGAGGGGCAAATGACCACCTTAATGAAGGGTGGGACCTAAAACCTGTTCTTGTAGTAAAGGGTATTTCTATTAGCCATGTGGTGAGCTTGGCTTCGAAAGAATCCCCACTACTGACTGGTATTGAGGGTGCACCTTTTGAAGGGATATGCATGAGAAATGTTAGCATATTAGGCCGAACAGCTAACATGAGGTGGAATTGTGAGTTTGTTTCTGATTCTAGTAATGCAGTTTTTCCAATGCCATGTTCCCAACTGCAGAACAATAGCTCTTCATCGTTGTGTTCATATTCTTGAACATCTATGAACGAGGAAATGATAATTGATTGGTTTCAATGATAAAAGAAGGTATCGAAAGTCTTCTTTTGAGAAAATTTGATTGTGCAAACAAAACCAGGACTGCATTGTGGTTGTTAATTTGATACGAGTGAGTCAAATTATAAGCTTGCATGGTTGGTGACAAGTTTGCAACACAGCAGCTCCGTGGAGATCAATTTTTCATACGTGATTGGATGGCTCATGCGATTGGGATTATTTCATGATCTGTAATTTTGTCTAAATGATACATATTTTCTTATTTTTGTTTTAGGGGGAGGCCTACCGCCCAGATCTATTACTTTTAGTGATTCCATTGCTTCAAATATGCATTTTCCTCATTAACAAAGTTATTTTTCAGTAGTTCCGATTCTTTTACATTTCTCGGCGATAATATGTCATTGCAAATCCGAACGCAGCAATTAGAAATGAACCGATCCATCTTCGAACATGTACATCTCTCTTACACATGTTTATTTACTTTTTAATGTTTATTGGAGAATTTTTACTTATATACTTATATATATGTTTGTACAAATGGTGAAAGTGAGACGAAAGCTCGAGGAACGGCAAAAACAAATACTGGCAGAATCATAGTAGAGATTGAGAGATCGATATGAGGGAAGAGAATATAGAGAATTTGATTCAAGGCTCCTGTCCCACCCCTGTCCCTCCTCGGCTCAACCCTTACTAGGCTGGTCCGCCTGTGCTGCGTGCCACACCTGTTTTCTGTAGCAGAGGACCTCATTTCTCTAGAGTATTTACGCCCGTGCACCGCACCTTGCAGAGGTAAACTAATTTTTTGTTTTGTTTTTCCATTTCAGTTTTTATTGGAAGTTCAAGTAATTTTCTATAACCTACATTGTTAAGTGTAATATGAAAATCTCTCAAGATTAAGAAAATAAAAAAGATCAATTCAAGATATGAAATCGTAGGAGGTAAGATGAATTTCCCATGACTGCCGCTGTAGGTTTGAATAGCTTAAGGTTTTCCTGAACTCCCCACTTTTGTGGAAGAAATTAGTAATTAGATGCTTTTCGGCAGCATCTTGTTGAATACAGAATGTGGAGATACTAGAAGCTGAACTGATCCTAAGTTTTTTCTGATTGTGGTGTATTGTTGGTGATGGATTCATTGATTAGCTTCTTAATGAAACAATTTTCTTCTAAAATTAGTCTTCTTGAGTAGTCTATGTTGATGTGATACGTCATAAGTCCTGTAAAGTAATTGTGATATGACCAAATACTTTTATTGCTCCAATTTGTAAGTTTTTATAACTTACATGTTCATACATTTTTACAATGTCATAATGCTAATGCTTCAGCATGCCTGCCTCTTTGATTGTATGAGTATCCTTTCAAGTTTTTATGTAGTTCATTGGCAAACATGGTTTGAAGGCAAAGTCCAAAATTGTTCCTAGTCAACTTGTCTACAACACCCAACATTCGGAAACTGTAACCCAATACATATATTTTTAAGATATCAACTACACTTGGTGTGACTCCTCATTTTTCTAATTGAAATATCCCAAACACTAGTGAATCGTCTCGTCCTATAATTTTTTTTCATTCTTTTTATTGTCTTAATAACTTATAGTTTTGCCTCACCCGAATCGGACATCGAATTAAAAATTGGGCAGTCAAGTTTTTGAATTATGCTTGCAAATTAGGGTTGAAAATTATACTTTTGCATCTTTGATCCAATATAATAGTCCCTCAGTATAGGTATATAAGCTCATGATTCAATTATTCTAACTTTTTCAACTGCAAATTTGGTTGTGACACATACAGCAAATGCTTTAACTATGGAAAACATTATGGTAAGATCTTGTTGACTTTAGTAGTTCAATTCATTATAGAATGTTGGTAATAACTTCGACAAGGTTTATGATATCATCTGATGCATGTTACCATTGAAGGCTATCATCGTTATCTCACAAAATTACAGGACTAAATGTTATATGATTAAATGTTGATATTATGACAAATATGATAATTTTATTTTGTTTGATAGAATGTCATTTTTGGATTCTCATCAAGTTTTTAGCTTTGCAGGTTGAGGCATTGATGCCGATGATAATAGAACGAAGGTTGATAGTCAACAACAGAAGACTTTTTTTTATATTTCATTTGATTGGTTATAATATAATTATCTCATTTGGGGATGATTATATTAGGATGTTATATTGGATGCTTTTATTAAAATAATGCAACTTTCGGGACGATTGTATTATGATGTTTAATTTGTTTGGTTTAAGTTTCTTTTGTAAATAAAGAGTGGATGCTTATATAAATGTAAATGTTGAATATAATGCCCTTGTTTTGCGGACTATTTTTGTATATCTTCTTAGGAGTTAAATAGTGTGATAAGAATAATTGAATTTGTTTAAATTCAAGATTTTGGATCTTGAATAAAAAAAATTTAAAATATGTATTAATATTAGTAACAGAATTTTACCGTTACTAATTCTGCATTTTACCGTTACTATTTGTAACAGAACTTTACCGTTACTAATTCTGCATTTTACCGTTACTATTAGTAACAGAATTTACCGTTACTAATTTTGAATTTTTCGTTACTATTAGTAACAGAACTTTATTGTTACTAATTCAGAATTTTCTGTTACTATTAGTAACAGAATTTTCCGTTACTAATTCTGGATTTTACCGAGAATTTTCCGTTACTAGCTTCGTGCCCCACGCCTTTTTTCTAACGGAAAAATTATTTTACTAATATTTTTAGTAACAGTAACATTGTGTTACTAATGACGTATTTTGGTGTAGTGTCACTTACCATAGACACAGTAGGTAGTTCCCAAATTCCATATTTAAATATATATATATATATTAAATACTCATATAATATATATATATTCTAACGGTACCCCACATAACAATTATGGTGCGGGCATACTCTGCTACCCAGTCCCCGTATCACTCGTACTAAGGGAAATACAAGTTCGGAATCACTCTCGAACTGTATTAACATAAAACACATACAATATTGAGGCGAACCATAGTTTCCAAGTCTCTAAGAGGTCAGCACATACCCTCACGTCTCTTTGGACCGTCTGACTATCGATCCGATAGCCTGTACCAAGGATTCCTATCTTCTAGGGTACGAATCAATATCCCCCATAAAGGTCCCATCGAGATAAGACTGTCCCAGCGCGGTAACCTCAGGGATACCAAGTAGCGCGGGCATGATTTTTACACACACATAAAATATATGATCAATCACAGAGTCATATAGATATATAACTATTCACATTCATAAGTTAGGTACGCCCACGGCCCAACCTTATATTATTCCGTTATTAATACATTTCCATTCGATTATTTCTTATAACGAACTTATACATTTTTATTTTTGAAATTTAATTAATTCCAACTCACTTCTCATCTCTCGAAGTATTTTCTTTAGCTAAGTACAAATTCAGTAAGCCCTCGCTTTCCTTCTAATCCAACTCCTAGACATTTTGATTATTAAGTCTACACACATTAAATTCCTTAGGCATGAATCTTTCTCGTTTACCCTTCATTTTCCCATTTCATTCAAGTTCCACTAAACGGGGTTTACCTTGACCCTACTGGTCCTTTTTATGTTTCATTATGTCCTAATAACATTAGTCAAGATTTATCACGCATTTAATCGGATTAAGTCAACGTAAGGAAAAATCTAATTTTTCCCATGAGGGGTCGATCGATCGATAGGAAGGGGTCGATCGATCGAAGCTCTTGGCTCGATCGATCGATCAAGCAGGTATGGCGAAAACTGCAGAATACCAGTTACGGAAATTATCATGCAAAATCATCCAAATCCAAGTTTTTAACTACCAAACTCCCAGTATTTATACCATAATCATTATAAACCCAAATGAACAACATTCTACGTAAGGCATGCGAGTTTTCATCAAGTATCATGGATTAAAAAGGGAAAAATTTATATAATTCTCATGAACCCCAAAAATTTCTTTAACTTAATTCTTCTCATTCTTTTTCCAGAATTTCTACTTCTAACCCAATGTAAATTCGTGGTTCAACCTTAACATGTGAAGGAAATTTCCAGAATAGTGTTTATATCTCTACAACATGCGATTTCTAATCTCCAACATAGGTTTTCTTTCATAAAAGCTCATCCTAATCAACCCTAAACTAATATGAATGAAGCATTAACTAAATTAAGAAAGATAAATACTTTCCTGGAAATTTTTGTTTATGATTTGTGGATGAAATCAGTGTGGTGGTGATCCTCGTTGCGCGATCTATCGTTTGGCGGTGACGGCGATGCAAACGGAAGAGTTCTTGGCCTAGAACTCCTTGGTAAGCTTTCCCTTTCCTTATCCAATAGCCATCTCTTGTTTTTGGTTGTGTTAACCCTAGAATAAAACCCTAAGCATATGATATAACCTTAGAATTTTCGTGGGTTTTTAGGCCCAAAAATGTAAAATGTCCAAAATGCCCTCCCGGGGTGTCAATTAAGCCTAAAAATGCCCCAAGACCCAAACTAAACCCTCGGGTACATTATTTTGACTATCTCGACCCTTTCGGACACTTTGGAGCACTCAAAATGACTATACGGGTGACTTATAATTTATTCACTTTTATTAATCAACATTCAGTCCCGACACGACATGGGCGCGTCCCGACTTAAATTTCCAAAATTGTCATTTTATTCACTCGTGACATTTAGTAGAACCAATATTATATATTACTTTGCTCATTAGTAATATTCAACAAGTTTCCAATAATTACTAACTCCAATAATTACTAACTCTCGTCACGTTAGTAATTAAAAATAATTAATTTTCGGATTTATATTAAATTAATAACTCACATCAAATTTAATAAATCCCCAAATTTAGAAAGCATAAAAATACGGGGTATTACATACTTATCTCCTAATAATGGAATTTCGTCCCGAAATTCAGAAAATAAGGCATACCTGGTAAGAATAAATCTGGGTATTTCTCGTGCATATCTGCCTCGCGCTCCCATGTGGATTCCTCCAGATTATGATGCTCCCACTGGGCCCGTATAAGTGGAACTACCTTCGACCTCAATCTCCTTTCGCTATGGTCTAGGATAGCCATTGGCCTTTCCTCGTAAGAGTTGTCGGGCTGTAAGTCAATCTCCTCACTTGCGATATGGGTATGGTCCATGTCATCCCGAAGGTATCGTCTCAACGACGAGATGTGGAATACATCGTGAATGCGATGTAAATGTTCTGGCAGTCCCAATCTGTATGCTACCGACCCAATCCTTTCGATAATGGGAAATGGTCCCACGTACCTCGGGGACAATTTCCCTTTCTTCACGAACCTCATCACTCCTTTCATAGGAGATACACGTAGTAATACTTGTTCCCCCACATTAAACTCTCGGAAGAACCGTTTTGCATCAGTGTAGCTTTTCTGCCTGCCCTGGCTACCCGAATGAGACTCCTGATAATCTCAATCCTGGCGGAGGTTTCCTGAATCACCTCTGGTCCGAGCAATATGTTATCCCCCACCTCTAGCCAATAAGTTGGGGAATGACAAGGCCTGCCATACAAAGCCTCAAATGGAGCCATGCCAATCATGAACTGATAAGAGTTATTATAAGCGAACTCTACCAGTGGAAGATGCGGCTCCCAACCTCCTCCAAAATCAAGGACGCACATGCGTAGTATATCCTCTAACATATGATTAGTACGCTCTGTTTGTCCATCTGTCTGTGGGTGATAAGCTGAACTCAACCTCAACTCCGTACCCATGGCTTCCTGAAAGCTCTCCCAGAAATGCGACACGAAAATCTTATCTCTATCTGACACAATATTCAGGGGCACCCCATGTAATCTGAAAAAATCAGCAATGAACAACTGAGCATACTGACCCGTGGTATAATCTGTCCGCACCGATAGAAAATGAGCCACCTTGGTCAAACGGTCCACAATCACCCAGATGGAGTCGTGGCCCCACTATGATGTAGGTAACCCAGCAATAAAATCCATGGAAATACTCTCCCACTTCCACGCGGGTATTTCTAATGGCTAAAGCAACACCAGAGGTTTTTGGTGGTCCACCTTTACCAGCTGGCAGGTAGAACACTTGGACACGAATTCAGCGATGTCCTTTTTCATCCCACTCCACTAATATTGCCGCCTCATGTCCTGGTACATCTTATCTCCCCCAGGATGTACCGCAAATCGAGACCCGTGAGACTGGGTCATCACTGCATGATGTAAGTATGCTCCTTCTGGGACCACCAGTCTCCCATTAAACGTCAAACCCCCATCAGAACTAACAGAATAGGATTCAGCACCCTCAGCTAAAAGTCGTACAATCTGCTCCTGGCAAAATGGGTCTGCGATCTGCGCCTGTATTACCCTCGTAATAATCTCATGTGTCACTGTCATGACAAATATGAAAGAACGGGCTACTGCGTCCTGGTGACCCAACTCTTTCCACTTTGTTTTCCAGATGTCCGCTACATCGTCTACCAGTATACGGCTCAACGCATATACAACTACGTTGGCCTTCCCCAGATGGTACTGTATGTCGAACTGATAGTCCTTCACAAACTCTAACCACATGCACTGACGCATATTCTGCTCTCGCTGAGTGAACAGGTACTGCAGTGACTTGTGGTCTGTGAACAAGCGAAATTTCTCCCCTATAAATTGTGTCTCCATATCCTCAATGCAAAAATGACCACTGCTAACTCTAGGTCGTGTGTGGGGTAATTCTTCTCGTGCGGCTTAAGCTTGCGGGAGGCAAAAGCTATAGCCTTCTCCTCCTGCTGAAGTACTCTCCCAAGTCCCCGTAAAGAGGCGTCGGTGTAAACCAGATACTCCGCGTCCGGCGTAGGTAAAGAAAGGACCGGTGATGAAATAAGCTTGTCTTTCAGCTCGTCAAAAGCCAATTAACAAGCATCGTCCCAAACAAATGGTATCCCTTTGTGAGTCAGGTTCGTCAATGGACCCGCTATTTTGGAGAACCCCCGAATGAATCTCCTGTAGTATTCGACTAATCCCAAGAAACTACGCACTTCCATCGGTGTCGTGGGCTTTCCCGACTCCCTCACCGCTGACACTTTACTCGGGTCAACTGCTATCCCTTGTTCAGAAACAACATGTCCCAAGAACTGCACTTCCCGTAACCAGAACCCGCACTTCTCGTACTTAGCATATAATTGATGCTCTCGTAGAGTCTAAAGAACCTGCCTCAAGTGCTCGGCATGCTCTTCCTCAGTGTGTGAATATATCAAGATGTCATCTATGAAGACGATGACTAACTGATCCAAGAACTCTCTGAACACTCGGTTCATCAAGTCCATGAATACGGCTGGAGCATTTGTGAGTCCAAATGGCATCACCCTGAACTCATAGGACCCATATCTCGTCAAGAAAGAAGTCTTTGAAACATCCTGCTCCCTAATACGTAGCTGATGGTACCCTGACCTCAAATCTATCTTCGAAAAGAAAGTTGCTCCCCTCAGATGGTCGAACAGATCATCGATTCGAGGCAACATATACTTGTTCCGTATCGTGACCTTGTTCAGTTCCCTGTAGTCCACACATAGCCTCAATGAACCATCTCTCTTTTCCATAAACAAAACAGGAGCACCCCAAGGTGAGGTACTCCTGCGAATGAAGCCTTGACCTAACAGCTGCTCTATCTGATCTCGTAACTCTCGCATCTCTGTCGGAGCCATACGGTATGGAGCGCGTGCTATAGGTCGAGTATTCGATAACAAATCTATGACAAAATCTATCTCTCGACTGGGGGGTAGGCCTGGTATCTCCTGAAATACATCAGAATACTCACTAACAACTGGGATCGAGCCTAAGGGAATCACGACCTCCTTAGAGGTATCCTCCTCTATGTAATACAAATGAGCGGTCGAGCCTCCCTCTGGGCGAGGTATCGCCACTACAAACATCTCTTTCCCCGGAATGGCAAAGATAATACTCCCACCAAAATAATCTATCATGGCTCTGTAAGCTGCGAGCCAATCCATACCAATAATAACGTCGTGCTCATGCATATCTAAGATTAACATGTCTGTTGGTAATACCAAGCTACCAATCTCTACTCCCACACCCCAGCATATAAAGAAAATTAGCGATCCATTTCCCAGTGGTGAGTCTACACACGTTACAGTGCTCTCTGCTATGGCTAATAACCCTAAGGCCTTCGCAAAATGGGTAGCTATAAAATAGTGTGTCGCCCTAGTATCAAATAAAACCCAACCCATAGTACCATGGATAGGAAACATACCCTCAATCGCAGGTGGTGACTGTAGAGCTGCTGCCTAGTGGACGTTATAGACACGTCCGTACTGTAACTGCCTCTACTGTACTTGAGCGGCTGGAATGACGGGTAGGGCTGGTACTTGAGCTGGTGCTAGGAGGGTGGCTGGGAGAAGTGGCCTCTGTGGCTCCTTACGGGCACCCTGCTACTGTGGGGCCCTATCACCCTCTGGATAATCCTGGCGCTTATGGCCATTCTTTCCGCACCCAAAACATCGGCCCTTGAAATTACCTCCCCTCTGACCCTGCTAACAACGGCCCTGTTGGCCGTTACCACCCCGCCACTGGCCCTGTTGGCCCTGATGAAAACGTTGTTTGCCTTGTTGGCCCTGCTGCTGACCCTACTGCTGACGGTGTTGGTCTTGCTGGCCCTGCTGATTAGGCTGGCCCTGCTTACCCTGCCTGAATCCCCCAAATCCCTGCCTGGAATCACCTGATCGGAACCGCTTAGCAAGGTCCCCCTGATGGGAACTCTGCTCATGCTGACGATTATGCCCCTGAGATGTCGGTGTTCCACTAGCACCACTACCCCCTGTCCTTCCCTGCTGGCCGAACTCTCCTTCTCGCTTGCTTCCCTACAGATGGAAGCGGTGATCCTGGCAGTGTAGCAAAGCAGTATTGAGTACATCTGTGTAGGTACTCAGAGACAAATTTCCTATAAGGTGCTGACGGATCCTCCAAGCTAACCCGTCCATAAATAATAGTATCTTCTTGCCCTCAGTGGGTGCCTCATCTGGCACTATAGCAAGAAGTCTTGTGAACTCCTCTTCATACTCAGCAACAGTAGAATTCTCATGTTTCAAGTTCAGTAACTTTCTCCTCATCTCAGTTTGCACGGCGGACAGAAAATACTAGCGGTCAAATCGCTCCCAGAATGACTGAATCGGGATAATATCCCTCTCCTTCAAGGTGGTGGTGGACTCCCACCACTGCAAAGCGGCCCCCACCAGCTTAAAGGAAGCCAATAACTGTTTCTGCACGACTGTGCACTCATACATACACAGATGCCTCTGGATATTTTTCTTCCACTGGCTGACAATGATGATATCTGAGCTACCCGAGAACTCAGGGGGATGCACCTTCTGAAAGGAATACCTAACCCGCTCCCATGTAGATAGAAGCTGTGCAGGTACTGGCGCCACTGCCTAGATCTGAGGTGGAGCCTGTTGCACTACCGCTAATGTGGCATTCACTGCCTGAGCAACAATAGCGTCTACCTCATTTGCGTTCATCGTTTCCTGAGCCGGAGCTACTGGCTGTTCGGCTTGGGCACGCCTATCCTTTGGTGCACGTCTCGGAGGCATCTGAAACGTGAAGAAATTTATTAGTCTACAGTTATTATCAAATCTTAAATAGTTGGAGACGTAATCGTAAAAATAAGAATACAACAATCCTAAAATAGGGCTCTATAACAAGAATGCTAAGCTGAAAGAGAAATAAGCCGTACAGATCCAAAAGGACACTAGAACCTGATGCTCTGATACCACCTGTGACACCCCGCCTTATTAAACACCGAGTGATCAGTCTTTTATTAAATTAAAATCAAGGTGAACGATTGGTTCATTCTTAGCATCACTGTCGTAAAAATAACTTTTCCAATTAAACACCCTAAATAATTAAGCTAAGTGTCAAAAACCATTTTTAGACATTACTTTCCAAATTTTATTTTAAAAACCAACATTTAAAACTTTACATAATTCGTAGTTAAAAAATTACACAACAACTATTCTGGAACATATAATCCAAACAATTAAACATCCAACTGATTGATTCAAACATTTAAAACTTAAAGGAAAAACATCCTGACAATAATAAATCTCAAAGTGTAAATACTGGGAATAACGAATCACAACATCCAATAAAACAACTGAATAATGGAAAAGGGCGACACATGCCCATCTGGATTAAATAATGCTAGGAGTGGAATCAACGAAAATTGAGATCGTCTAAGCAAGAGGCCTGCAACTCCCACCTAAGCTGCAGCGCGTTCCTTCCAAAGGATCCTATGCAAGATGCCCCTGTGGCTGGGTATCTGTAATATATACATATATACACAAGAGAGGAGAGATGACAGTAAACGGGTCAAAGCCCGATGGTAAAACAGTTTAAAATTTTAGTTTAGCAAGTATTTAAAATGTTTACTGGCTAATGCAACAACATATTAGTAACGACACTCTCTTGAGAACGTCTCACCTCTCTTCTAGTGTGCACACCTATCGCACTAATCTTCCCAACCATTTAACTTATCTTATCTTAAGTTGCTTGTGAGATTTCAAATCAACAAATTCAAATGTTTAAGAGGTTAAATTTTATTTAAAAGCAAAGTTCTCAATTAAACCTTATATAATAATACAATTTCTCAGTAATATATCATGCTTTTCAAACACTTATACCCAAGTTGAATTAATTATTCATTTCTTACTTACCATAGACACAGTAGGTAGTTCCCAAATTCCAGATTTAAATATATATATATATTAAATACTCATATAATATATATATATTCTAACGGAACCCCACATAACAATTATGGTGCGGGCATACTCTGTTATCCAGTCCCCGTATCACTCGTACTAAGGGAAATACAAGTTCGGAATCACTCTCGAACTGTATTAACATAAAACACATACAATATTGAGGCGAAGCATAGTTTCCAAGTCTCTAAGAGGTCAGCACATACCCTCACGTCTCTTAGGACCATCTGACTATCGATCTGATAGCCTGTATCAAGGATTCCTATCTTCTAGGGTACGAGTCAATATCCCCCATAAAGGTCCCATCGAGATAAGACTGTCCCAGCGCGGTAACCTCAGGGATAGCAAGTAGCGCGGGCATGATTTTTACACACACATAAAATATATGATCAATCACAGAGTCATATAGATATATAACTATTCACATTCATAAGTTAGGTATGCCCACGGCCCAACCTTATATTATTCCGTTATTAACACATTTTCATTCGATTATTTCTTATAACGAACTTATATATTTTTATTTTCGAAATTTAATTTATTCCATCTCACTTCTCATCTCTCGAAGTATTTTCTTTAGCTAAGTACAAATTCAGTAGGCCCTCGCTTTCCTTCTAATCCAACTCCTAAACATTTCGATTATTAAGTCTACACACATTAAATTTCTTAGGCATGAATCTTTCCTGTTTACCCTTCATTTTCCCATTTCATTCATGTTCCACTAAACGGGGTTTACCTTGACCCTACTAGTCCTTTTTATGTTTCATTATGTCCTAATAACATTATTCAAGATTTATTACGCATTTAATCGGATTAAGTCAACGTAAGGAAAAATCTAGTTTTTCCCAGGAGGGGTCGATCGATCGAAGCTCTTGGCTCGATCGATCGATCAAGCAGGTAAGGCGAAAACTGCAGAATACCAGTTACGGAAATTATCATCCAAAATCATCCAAATCCAAGTTTTTAACTCCCAAACTCCCAAAATTTATACCACAATCATTATAAACCCAAATGAACAACATTTTACGTAAGGCATGCGAGTTTTCATCAAGTATCATGGATTAAAAGGGGCAAAATTTATATAATTCTCATGAACCCTAAAAATTTCTTTAACTTAATTCTTCTCATTCTTTTTCCAGAATTTCTACTTCTAACCCAATGTAAATTCATGGTTCAACCTCTACATGTGAAGGAAATTTCCAGAATAGTGTTTATCTCTCTACAACATGCGATTTCTAACCTCCAACATAGGTTTTCTTTCATAAAAGCTCATCCTAATCAACCCTAAACTAATATGAATGAAACATTAACTAAATTAAGCAAGATAAATACTTGCTAGGAATTTTTTTTTCTGATTTGTGGATGAAATCAGTGTGGTGGTGATCCTCGTTGCGCGATCTATCATTTGGCGGTGACGGCGGTGCAAACGGAGGAGTTCTTGGCCTAGAACTCCTTGGTAAGCTTTCCCTTTCCTTATCCAATAGCCATCTCTTGTTTTTAGTTGTGTTAACCCTAGAAGACAACCCTAAGCATCTGATATAACCTTAGAATTTTCGTGGGTTTTTAGGCCCAAAAATGTAAAATGTCCAAAACGCCCTCCTGGGGTGTTAATTAAGCGTAAAAATGCCCCAAGACCCAAACTAAACCCTCGTGTACATTATTTTGACTATCTCGACCCTTCCAGACACTTTGGTGCACTCAAAATGACCATACGGGTGACTTATAATTTATTCACTTTTATTAATCAACATTTAGTCCCGACACGACGCGGGCGCGTCCCGACTTAAATTTCTAAAATTATCATTTTATTCACTCGTGACATTTAGTAGAACCAATATTATATATTACTTTGCTCATTAGTATTATTCAACAAGTTTCCAATAATTACTAACTCTCGTCACGTTGGTAATTAAAAATAATTAATTTCCGGATTTATATTAAATTAATAACTCACATCAAATTTAATAAATCCCCAAATTTAGAAAACATAAAAATATGGGGTATTACATTCTTGCTTCAAAATCAGATCTAAAGATGACCAGATTTGAATTGTTCGTTCTAGATGATCGGCGTCAAGTGGGACTGTTTCAATTTCTTCAACAAGCTGCCCTTTGACCAATTTTGCTTCATCTCGAGGATTGATAGTTTTGATGTGATAGGTGGTTGTCAGCTTCTTTTGTTATTCATGGTTGGATGGAATGAAATAGCATTCACGCGCTACCTTTTGATTACCTTTGACAACATCTACTCCGAAGTGGGATGGAAATTTCAAGCACTGATGTATCATAGATGGGACGACTTCAAACTTCTTCAGGCCTATCCTTCCTAAAATCACATTATAGGATGAAAGTACATTCTTATCGAGGATAAAGAAGCGTATATTCTCTATTCGACTAATCGACCAAGTGCCAACCATGACTTCTAGCTCCATCGTCCCTAAAGGGTACACCATTTCTCCTAAAAACCCAATTAGGGGCTGATGATAAGGTGTGAGCTCTATATCCTAGATCTTAAACTTCTTGTAATAACTGTAGAACATCACATCTCCAGAGCTTCCATTGTCTACCAGCACCCTGGCCACCCATCCTTCTTGGATGACCATTGTGACGACTAGAGGATCATCATGGGGGTATAATACCCCAGACAGGTCATCTTTTGAGAAGTTGGTGATTAGTTTATCCTTATTTACCTTGTAAAATTGTTTATCTGAACCTGCTGTAAGGTTTACCAATGTATGCTCGCTAGCTTGGGCCTCATTCAGATAGGCCTTCCCTTTTTACGAGATCTTCCCCCCCCACTGGCTCCACCTCCGGTGATGAAATGACAGTTATATGATATCATGCCGACATTGAATATAGGTTCTTTAGTCTTTTTAACGAGATTTGGGTTGTTATTTAAGTCGTCGTCCCTCACCCTGTTCTTGTCGGTCGTCCTTCTGTAGGGAGATACTGATCGTCTCCTGACCCTATTTTCTTCAGGATTTGATCGATCGCTTCCATCCACATACTTGGACATCTTGTCCCTCCTGATTAAGCCTTCAATCTCATTCTTCAGAGTTATACAATGGTATGTTTTATGACCGTCGTCCTTATAGAATTCGCAATACTTGCCTTTATCCCTCTTATTTGCTCGCATTTTCAGTTTTCCCGACCATCGGAGGTTTTTATTCTCCCGGGTTTCCTCCAGGATATGGTGGATGCCAACTGTGAGAGGCGTATACTCATCGTACTTCCTTGGTTTGTCAGTCTGTTTATCCTTTTTATCCTATTTGTTGTTGTTCTTGTCGATTGATGGATTTAAACCATTAGATTCTTTGGTCAATATCACCTCTTCTGCATTCATAATTTTCCCTGCTTTTGCTAGCAATTTAGTCATGGTTTGGGGAGGCTCATTGGCTAATGCCCAGAATAGCATTCCTGGCCGCAATCCACTCATTAGAGCCGTAATAGTGGTTGGATCATTATAATCCACCACTTCTAGTTTCTCAGTATTGAACCGGGTAATATAATCGTAGGTGAACTCATCTGCTCTTTGGCAAACCCCGAGCAGATGGACAACTTGTTTCTCTGGTTTTTCACCAAAGCTAAAATTTCTAACAAACAGGATGGACAACTACTTAAAAAAATTATTTTCCCCCTAGGCAGACTGTTGTACCAGATTTGGGCAGATTCAATTATGGTGCTGGATAATTCTCCACACTTCATTTCATTTGGAATGGAATAAATGTATGCAGCTGCTTGGTATTGTTCTATATGCAAAATGGGATTTCTCTTCCCATAGTATTTTGGCGTGATAATCGACGGCTTGAATTTCGCTAGAGTGGGGTAATCTGTGACAAAAGAGACAAAGGGGGGGTCCTTTTGTGAAATCATGCTGAAGGGGGTTCTTTGAATTTTTATCTCTCGAAGGAGGTCTTCTAGGCGTTGGATGGATCCTTTCCATGGTTGGTTATCACTTTGGGTATCGCTTTTAACTGGCTTTTCTACTCGTCCTCGGCTTTTGGTCAAGATCTCTTCCTAGGAAGTCTTCTTATCTTCAGCCAATGCTTGGGCAGAGCAATGAGTGCCTTTAGTAGTGGTCCTACCTGATGCACTCCTCCAAGAGTAGTCGCACGATGCCGCGGTTGCTTTCCAACGGTTGTAATGTGGGCGTAACTGATCAAATGTTGAGCCCTTGCTCAATATTTCAGGCACGATGGGATGCTCCTCTGAATATGACTGGTTATCAAAGTGGTTGGATGACTGAATGGATGAGGTAGCGTCGGGTGATACATCCGGTCCCGTTGCGACCCGGTCCGTGGGGAGGAACTGGTGTTTCCATAGGATCTCAGGTACAGCCTCCTGGGATTCTCCATCGCTCGCCTACAGTACTCTTCATACCACTCCTTGTGAGGTGCTGGGGGAAGTTATCTTTCAATGCTCCTTGATATCTTAGGTTCGGGGGTCACGTTATTCAAATTAGGTTATGCCGGTCTCGTCTGGAGGGTGCGTGTCAACTTCCTGGCCCTTTCCTGCATCGTCTCCTGCCCTTTAGCGAGGCTCATCCGTATGCTATGTAAGTTTCCCACCTCGATTAGGGTACGCGGTGTCTAAACTTTTGCCATGCGACTGCTCTGGGAATTATCCCCCATTCTAGAATGTCTCAACTAAGTATTTAAATGAATGGATTTGGGTAGGAATTGCAATGGCTTATTACGAAATTTTCAGAGACGGCGCCAATTTGTTAACGTCTAAAAGTGGAGGTAACAAATAATAAATAAAACAATAAAGAGAGGAATAATGATAATAGAAAATGGGGATGAGAGACAGTGAAAATACAACGATTTTATGTGGTTCGGCCCTTGAAGGAAAACCGACGTCCGTGGTGTTGCTAGTTTATTATTCTACTTATTGACAAAGTTACAATCAGGGTTATTGATTGTACTCGTATCTTCAGAAGATATCAGTTGAAGTCCCTTTCTTCCGTGGACTAATGCCCTATTTATAGGTGATTTATGGATATGTACAAGAGGGCAGGTGGATTGCCCTCATAAGTCGGACAGTTACACCTGAAGATACATGTTTATCATAAAAAATTAAGGCGCCTTGGATCATGGGTTAGCCTTATTGATAAGTGTGTGGATAATCGATTCGTAACTAATATGTTATTATAATCCCACCTTATTAATAGGTTACGTCTTTATCTGTAAGTGCTCACAGGAACATAAATGGTCCCAATCTTATTTAAGCAGGTCAGTCGAGCAGATTGATACTGAGACGACCTCACTTTTGAGTAAAGCCGAGCACATTTATTAATTCCTTTGCCACTTGGAGCTGAGTGACCTTTGGAAATTATATGGGTATAACAATTACTAATTCATTAAAGACATGATTTAAGATAAAAGACCAGGAAAATCTAATTTTTGTCTAGGCATGCAGATCGAGAGAAATTCTAGTGGAATTTTGTTCATGAGTCTAATTATAGTAAAAAGGTCTTAAAAATATTTGTGATCATACTCCTATGGTTATTTGGTAAACAAAATTTAGTAGCTAATTCTTCTGACCACTTTGAAATTTTAGCTCCTCGTGAATCTAACCATAAATGTGTATGTACGAGATCTTTAATTAAGTATATTCATAGCTCTTGTCAATTGCCTTCCATTATAAATATTCCTAGTATCATATGTGAAGACAATGCATCATTCATAGCCAAATTTCAGTAAGGCGTCATCAAGAGAGACAAAACTAAGAACATTTCACTAAAATGTATCTTCACTTGTGAGCTTTAGAAAAAATGAGATTGAAGTCAAGCAAGTGCTTTAATGACAACCTAGCTGATTTATTTACCAAGTCACTTCTGAAAGCAAGATTCTAGAAGCTTCAACATGGGATTAGAATGTGCCGACTTCACCGATAGATAAATTGAGATATGTAAATTAGGGGGAAGCTTATCATTGGGAGGATCATAAATCATTCTCTTTGGGGGAAATATGTGTTTTACTCTTTTTTTCTTTAGCTAGGTTTTTCCTATTGGATTTTTCTAGTAAAGGTTTTAACGAAGCAGCATCAAGCATGTCGAACACCAATTCAATTATGACAAATGTTGTAGACTTTTTCCTTCACTTTGTTTTTTTTCCATAGAGGTTTTACCTCACTAAGGTTTTAATGACAAAACAAACATTGAATGGTGGAAATGGTGTACATCCAAAGGGGGTGTTGAAAAATATATATTTTGTGTGGATTTTCACACGTAGTCCCTGAATGTCTTTCGGGATACCTCACCATGTCCTATAAATAGGATGATACCTATTGAGTTTGTACACACTTTAAAAATGACAATTCTCTTTCCCTCTAAATTCTCTCTATGTCCCTTATTTTACAACGGAATCATTTTTTTATATAGTTAACAAGAAAAATGCATCGATATAAAAGTTTTCCAGTACACATGGCAAGCACAATTGATTTAACAATTGTCATTAAAAAATTGTGACAAGAATATCCCAACCAAATAAATATATTAATTATTTTATACAATGCAACTATTCCCACCAAACCGATATTTGCATTAGAATTCACCAGAGTTGCTTTTCATTAAGTTTAAAGTCAAAGGGGTGTGTTGTATTAAACTTTTAAGAAATTAAGAACTAATGCCAAAATTTATGGCCATTAACAACCAATTTACCTACTAACAATTGATTTTTACCAACAAACTTTATTCATTATAAACAAATTTTTACATTAAGAAACAAAATTTCATATGAACAAGTATAATATATATCAACAGGTCATTCCAGGTGCAAACCTAAGACGGTGGGGGATCCTATGCAGATTATTATTTAAAATAATAAAAAAATAATTTTTTTGATGAAAATTTTTATCATCTCCAAAAAGTTCCATTAAAAACTTTATTTTATAATAGGTTAGATGATCATCAAAAGTTTAAATATCGATATTCATCATTTGTGCATCTCATTTTTGTAAAATAGTAAAAATTAATTTTTTTATGAGCTTTTTATAGATGATCTCCAAAGTGAGGATATTATCAACAAAAAGATTCATTACAAAAATTACAATTTAAAAAAATGATATGTATGGAATTATATATATAAATAGGTAGGCTCTTGTACACACTAAAGTTTGTACATCATTTTTTTTAAAATAGCAAAAAAAATATTTTTGACCTATTTTTTTTATATGGGTTTTTTGAAATGTTTAAATATCACACAAAAAAAATAAACTCAAAAAATATTTTTTGCTATTTTCAAAAATTGGTCAAACTTTCACAGGTTTTAAGCACTTTAAAAACTGTGAAAGTTTGACCGATTTTTTTAAAATAGCAAAAAATATTTTTTTGAACTGATTTTTTTTATATGAATTCTTTGAATGTTTAAATGTCACACAAAAAAATCAAGGAAAAAATATTTTTTTTGCTATTTTAAAAAAATGATGTGCAAACTTTAGTATGCATTTGTATACATAGTATCACAACAATCCTAATCGTCTTTTCTAATCTGAAAGTTGAGATATTTAAATTGCATCAACTTTTTATTTTTCTAATTACAAGAATTGAACCCATTCCAATAGACGAAATATGATGATCTCTTTTTGACTTGTCTTGAACTCGTTACTTTCTATTTTTAAGTATAAAAGATGAGTAATAATAGGGAGATTCAGTTTTTGTACTCAATTTTGAAACTCAGTGATGTGTTATCATCACATTGGGTAATGTGTGTGGATCACATGGATTTCACTAAAAACATCACCCAATGTGATGATGACACATCACTAAGTTTCACAATTAGGTCCAAAAATCGGGTCTCCCTATCATTACTTATACAAAATTTTAAGGAATCATCATTTTGATTTGTAGCCTTTTGTTCGACACCAAGATCACCAAACCACCGTGGATACAGTAAGTGTGGCCCATGTATCTTACATTAATAATATTATTATTATTCTATTCACCCACTTGATCAAAATTACTATAGGTACGAACTTTATATACATTAATCCATGAATAAGTGTATATATATATATATATATATATATATATGTGTGTGTGTGTGTGTGTGTGTGTGTGTGTATTTTTATGGAAGAAGGACGATTCCCTACAAATTTTATCCATATTTATTTATAATTATATCCACATAATTGTAAATTTTGTGACAACAGAGTGATACGATCTTATTATAAAGGGTTAATTATACATGCCCCTAAACTTGATCCCCCGTCTTCATTTTACCAGCAGAACTTTTTTTTTCTTAATCCTCTTAACATCCAAAAAACTTCAACTAGCCTCGTAACTCTAACATTGTTAATTTTTTGAACGGGAAAAAGGTTATGTGCATGGCACATGAGGGTATTTTCATCCTAAAAAAAATATTTTAAACAATTACATAAAAACATTTAAAAATTAGGAGAATACTAAAAAAAACTATTTTAAAACACTCGAAAAAGCATGTAAGTGTTTTTTAAAGTATATCGATTTTAAAAAAAAAATTAAAACATTTGAAAATAAAAATATATATTTAAAATTATAGAAGAAATAATTAAAAACCCACAGAATACTAAAATAATATCAAAAAATTAAGAAAATACTAAAAAACAAAAAAACTTTTTTCAAAAATATTATAATAATAAAATAGTTATAACATTTGAGAGAAAATATATTTAACAATACGATAATTTGCCACAAAGTATTTAAAATAATAAATACTATTTAAATATATGAGAAAAAGTAAAAAAAAGTTTTAAAAAATATGTAAATCACAAAAAAAATTCTTAAAACATTTGCCAACATAAAAATTCAACCTCAAAAAATTACAAATGTCAACAATGAACTTCAACCTCAACAAACTTATAAACATTGAAGAATATTTTCAAAATATTTTGAATTTTTTCCTCATTTTCTAGAGAAAATTTTGAGCTTTTTAAAAAAATCAAAAAATATTGATTTATTTTTTCAAAATCTAGAAAAAAATAAAATTATATTCAAAATTTTTGAATGATTCTAGAATGTTTTAAAATTTTGGAATGATATAATAAAACATTTGAAATGTTTGAATAAATATAATTGAAAAAAAATAAAATTTTCATAAAAAGCAATGCAATAATCTGAAATTTAGAAAAAACTCCAGGAAAATAAAAATATTTATCTCTGTTCATATATATATACAGAGTCGATCAAATGCGGGCAAGATTAAGGACTGGTCCGTGAGGGCAAGTTTTTTAAAATACTAAAAAAAAATTGAGTTGATTTTTTTATTTTGGTGTTTAAACATTTCAAGGTACCCCTAGAAAAAAAATCATCTCAAAATGAATTCTTTTACTATTTTAATAAAATCGGTCAAAATATGACAGTTTTATCGTGCTTAAAAACTGACATATTTTTACCGATTTGTTTAAAATAGTAAAAAAAATCATTTTGAGTTGATTTTTTTTCAGGGATAGCGTGAAATGTTTAAACACCAAAATAAAAAAAATTAACTCAATTTTTTTTTTTTTGTATTTAAAAAAAATGGTCCATACCAAGTTCACATGGACTTGGTCCGCGCTTAATCCTGCCTCCCTTTCTTTGTGTACACACACACACACACACATACACAGATGTAATACCCCATAATTTTATATGATTTTAATTGAGGTTAATTAGGATTAATTGTTAACTAATTTAAATTAATCCTCAAAATAGATTTTATTCATGAATAAAGAGATATGTGAATAATGTGAATATTACTTAGTGAATTAAAAAGTAATATATGATTATGACTTTGCTTAGGATATAAATTGTCGTAAGAAATGAATACGTAAATTTTTATGACATGCGTGTGAGTTGTGTCGTGATTAAAAGTAAAATATTTATATGTCATCCATATGATCGTTTTGATTTCGACAAAGTGTCCGAAAGGGTCTTTATACTTGAAAAGTCTACTTGAGTATTTGTTTTGGGTCTCGGGTCACTTTGGAACCCAATACTCACCTCGGAGGGGCATTTTCATAATTTCATGGGTTATTTATAAGCCTAAGACCTTTAACAATCATCTGCATTCTACCGAAAACAAAATAGTGAGAGACTTTGAGAAGAGTGAGAGTTTTCTCCGAAAGAGAAGAGTCACCCTAGAAAGCCAAAGGACAAGACTATCCATCACCACCAAGGCCATCAGAATCTGGCCAGAGAAAGGGAACACCACCATTAACAATCAACATCAAAGGATCAGACCTACATAGTAGAGGCAAGTGGATTAATCTTTACAATTATAGCATGTATTATTTTCATATTAGGATAATTGTAGAATCCTGCATTCATACATGTTTTGAGGATAAATTATGGTTTAGAAAATCAAGCTTTTGAAATAAGAAATATATGGAATTAATCTGGGATGATCATATAGTAATAACCTACGAAATAGAAAGCACTTGATGAAGATAATCTGGTCATAATAGTATGTTTTGTAATGGAAATGTTAATATTATAAGTTTTCTGGACATGATGAGAATTGACATTTTAATTCAATATTCTGGAGGGTTTAAGGTTGTTTTATTAATGGAAATCACACACACACACACACACACACACACACACACACATATATATATATATATATATGTTTCCATATCACGTAGAAAGAATTTCAAGAAGTTTAGGACTTTAAAACATATGATTTGAGAATAAAAAATGGTGAAACCCGTAGGCCAGTTTTGCAGAATCATGCAGCCCTGCTTGATCGATCGATCGACTCAAGAATGTCGATCGATCGACTGGCTCGATCGGTCGACCCCTTTCGTTCGATCGATCAACCCCTCGTGGAATTTGAAAAATTATTTTGTTGTAAGGATTGAATAATTATTGCCTTGTATAATTTTTTGTGATGATTAATTGGATATTTTGGGACTTAATAGAGATCAGTAGGGTGACAGGTAGTACTCGAAAAAATATTAGTTTATGGGATAAAGGAATGGGATTATTGAGTTTAAATCGACTTAGTGATTTCCAAAAATTAAACCCTAAATTGAAATAATTAAATTGGAGATTTTTATGATATAGACCAGTAGGGTGAAGACTTATACCTACTGAAATATTAAGAGAAATAAGTAATATCATGTGAGTATAGAGAAAAGGCTCATAATAAAAGAAAAGTCATAATACGTAGGATATTTGTGATAAAAATATACTACGTGAGAAACTGTTATGGCTTGAGAGTATACCCTATTAATATATATATATATATATATATAATGGGACAAATGACTATATTATATTTTGATTACGTGTATAACATACCTACGCTACTTGCTATCACAGTGGGGGTTTCGCGTAGTGCACAATCTTATCTCGATTGGAGCCATTTTGGGAGGATTTATATTCGTACACTGAGCATAGGAACTTAGTACATTCTATCATAATAAATGATAGTTTTGACGGTTAAATTGGAGCGTAGGTATGTGCGTGACCCATTTAACTAGGAAATATGCTCATCCCCAATATTTGTGTTGTGTGATTCATGGTTCGGGAGAGCTGTCGAGCCATTTGTCCATTATGCAATGATTGATGCATTAAGGACATGATAGCAGAGTATGCATGCACCCCAGTTGTGTCTGATAGGTGTTGTATTAGTGTGTGTGTGTGTGTGTGTGTGTGTGTATATATATATATATATATATATATATATATATTAATGTGATATGTATATATACTATGATATAATCTATTGTGTGAATTAACAGATAAAACGGAATATTAAAATATAAGTTAAATTAAGTAATCAAGTACTTAAACGTTTAGTTTATTGTGAAGAGAAATGAATGTGTCGATTTAAATTAAAATAGCGAAGGAAATACGGGGAAAGAATAAGAGACAAAGTTAAATATTCATGAACCTTAATTAGGAAGTTAGTAAGGTACGATAGGCGTGCACACTAGATGAGGGGTGAGATTCTCAAGTGAGAACCGAAGAACTAAAAGGACTATAATACTGGCTTATATTGTGAACATTAAACACTTCCTATTTTTAAACATTTTACACTTGGGCTCTGACCCGTTTACTTGCCTATTTTCCTTCTCTAATATATCTATATTACCAGGTGCCCAGCATCAGGGATGCCCGACGTAGAGGATGTATATTGGTTATGTTCTGAAGATGCATCTTGAATTAGACGTACTCAGTCCCTTGATTCCTATATTCTTAGTCCTTGGTTCTTTTAGGGCATGTTGCCCGAGATTCTGTTATCCTTTTCAGTTATGACATTTGTATTGGTTTTATATTAATACTCTCTGTATTATGTTTGGATGATGTGGTGATTTTATATTAAACTGGAACGTTCATTTCAGTCAGTTTATTTTCGTGATTTTTATTTAGTGATGGTGTAATAGTTAATCTTTGTATTGTGTTATAATTAAAATAAATAAAAATGAAAGGTTTTGGCACTTAGCTTAATTAACTACTAGGTGAGTTAATAAAATAAATTATTTTTCGATAGTGATGCTAAGAATGAACCAACTGGATATTCTGATTTAATTTAATAAAGGACTGATCACCCGGTATTTAATTCGGCGGGGTGTCACAAGAGAGAGCAAAGAAGCTTCCATTGTCCTCAAGCGAGTAAAAAAAACCGCAACAATAAACCACCCAACCAAGTAAAAAACCCACATAACTTTAAAAAAATGGCCAAACCTCCAACTCATCCCAATCAACACCTCTAACCCATCCCCGAGTACCACATATTCCATCCCTATCTCCAACCTAGACTCAATTACCGCTCACCTCCATAGCACGGAAACAAAGGCATCCCAACCTGTTGAGATAGATCGACTCCAGATCAAACCCAATCGAGCCGCAAATTTATCTTTAAACCCTATAATATCTCCAGTAGAGTATATATATATGTGTGTGTGTGTGTGTGTGTGTGTGTGTGTGTGTTTGCGCGCTTAAAACTGGTCTGTATGTTTCGAATTCTTATTCGTATTATGTGTGCTCGTATGTGTGTGTATGCGACCTGTCAACAGGTCATGTTGGGTCATGTACGGGTTGAGTTAATGGGTAAAAGGTGAAAATACCTTTAACCCATACACGACTCGTTAAGACTAACGGGTCCAATGATAATACACAAACACGATCCGATAATATTAACGGGTACACGACCCAAACCGTTACCACCCGTTAATGTTAACGAATCAGTTTGGGTCCAAATGGGCAACGGGATGGGTCGGGTTGGGTTACCCTATAGTACCCATTAGTCTTCATTAGTTTAAAAATAATGGATTTTAATGGTTATTCTTATTGAGTATAGATTTGGTGACCCTATAATACCCGTTAGTCTTAAAGGATTTAGAAATAATGGGTTTTAATGGTTATTCTTATTGGGTACAAGTTGGGTGACCCTATTGTACCCGTTAATATTAACGGGCATTAATAGGTAGAAACAGGTAAAACGGGTACAAGTAAATTTGCACACCCGAACCGTTAGTGTTAATGGGTCTACCGTGTTAACCCGTTAATGACCCAAACCTAATAAAGGTAAAGTTATTAACTTATAATCGTGTCGTGTTAACTGGTTATCGTGTTTTTTGACAGGTCTTGTGTATGAGAGAGGAAGATAAAGAGATGCGGGAAAGTGAGGTGGGCACCCATGGTTGCTATTTGAGTGTGAGAGAAAGAAAGAAAGAGACGTGAAAAATATATGGTTTTGATCAAAAGACAATACCCATTTTAAAATGTCACATGCGGGCCACATGCCATTTTTCTATCCAAAACCTTAATGGTGTTAGTGTTATAGGGTTTTAATGGTGTTAGTGTTATAGGGTTTTGATAAAAAAGACAATACCCATTTGAAATTGTCACATGGGAGCCACATGCCATTTTTCCGTCCAAAACATTAATGGTGTTAGTGTTAGAGGGTTATTTGAAGTTGTTCTGGAAGTTTAGGGGGTTAAGTTAAAAAAATGAAGGTCAGGGTGGTGAAGCTAAAGTGGGTTTAAGTTTAGGGGGTGGGTCATGTGTAATTAGCCCTATTATAAAAACACAAATTGAACATACCATAATCAAATTTGGGAATCTATCTTAAGATTATTCTAATTTATATATGTGCTTTTATTATTTTTAGGGAATCAAATATGAATAAATTCATATGAATGTAAATTTAAGCAATGATGAAATTAACACACCAAAACTTATAGACCGTACAAAGAAAATTTATATTGAGCATTGTATTTCACACAATTTCTTAAAGATAGATTCGTCCGCTCATTAGTGTCCAATGCTTGATGAACGTCTGTCTCCCAAGATAGAACTATATTTTCATCTTTATAGAAGTGATACTTCAATCTATATGCAAAACCCCATATTTTTAATGATTTTTATATTAGGATTAATTAATTTAACATGAGAAATTAGTACGGATTAAAAATAAATATTAATTAGATAGACAAGTGTTAATATTTATTTACATGAATTATATTGAGTATTACTTAGTGAATGATTAATAAATTAATAAGAATGCACGATGATTATCATGAGTAAAAAATACGCCAGTTACGGTAATTTAGTCGGGACGCGCGTTTCAATCGTGTCGGGACTTAAATTTATAAATAAATTGTGATTTAATTATGGGTCATCCAAATGGTCATTTCGAGTGTTCCAGTGTGTCCAAAAGGGATGAAATAGTCAAAAAATTACACTCAAGAGTTTGGATTGGGTCCCGGGGAATTTTTAGGCCAAACCGGCACCCTAAGAGGGTATTTTGGTCTTTTGATTTTTTAGAGAATAGGAACCTACGAATTTGCTAGGGTTATATCAACTAATAGTTTGAGGGTGATAGGGTTAGAAGTTACAAATTATAGATAGGCCACTGGAGGAGGAAGGAGAGGAGTTCCCAGATCTTTCCCACTCCATTTTTGCACCATCACTACCACTGGAGCGTAGATCGGGAGGAGAGGAAGGCAATCCCACAATTCTTTTACAGAAATTCAGACCTCCTATTTGAGGTAAGTATCTATCTTACGAATTTAGAGTGCATATACCATCCTTGTTATTGTAAGATGAATAATCTCATTAATACGTAAATATTGGCTTTAATTTGAAAGATTTAATTCATGTTCTTGGGTAGGAACCATGATAGGTTTAATCCCATTATACATATAGAACGAATCTGATGAATTGATATTATGAACATGTTAAGAAATTTAGGTTCTTGTTGAAGATTTTGAATAAAAAGGATAATCTAGGGGTTTGGGTGATTAATGTTGAATTAATTTGTTTAAAATATTTCTTTGATGATTTAATTACATTAGAAATGATTTATATATGTTAGTTTATGGTTTGATATATTTAGTTGGGAGTTTGGGACTGTGTAATGGATTTTTGGAGAGTTAGAAATGGAGAAAACGCAAAACCTGAACGAAGAAGATGAACTGTTGTTCGAATCGGTTCGGTTTGTCCAGAATTTGGAAATTTCCTTAATTTAGCCTTGAACTCGTAAATGATGATCGAGGAAACTTTTGGGATACCTTTAAAATATAATTAGTGATATCTTGATTTCCAGTAGATCAATGTTAGTATTGAGACTTAGTCATCCGAGAAGAATTTGGGGCTAAGATTAACTGGGCATGATTTATAATGTAATGAATTCGGAAGAATGAGAATGAGTTAAGGAGGGTGAGAAAACGAATGACTTGGACCAGTAGAATTTTAGTGAAATACCTACTGAAATAATTTAAGTGATAATTGTCACACTTCGGTCAGTGGGAAAAATTCGGGAATATACGATGAGAAGTATAATAATAAACTGATAATACTAGGATATTTGAGAGTTATACCACGTACGGAGTATATTAGGATGTGTGTCTGCATAATGATCTATGTTTATAGGTTGTGTGAATACCTATTGTATGATTTCTTATATATGTGAACATACCTATGCTACCTGCTATCATGGGATGTTCCGATTCGTGGACGATTTTATCCTGATGTGCCTATTGGGGGGATTTTAGACTTGTACCTCAGAATATAGAACTTAGGGTTCAGTACTACTTATGTTTATGATAGTGTGGTTGGTTCGAGAGTATAGAACTATGTTCACCTCCAAATTTTGTGAATTGTGTATCTATGGTTAGAGAGTGATTCCGAACCAGAAGTCCTTTACTTTTACGTGATGTACTAGGACTAGATGGCAGAGTATGCATGCATCGCAAGTCTCCATCTAGGGATTCTATATTCGTATATAATACAAGAGTAGTGTAGAATTATACACGTGTGATGAATTCTACTGTGTTTACTTTAGTAAATAAATAAGATAGTGTTATCTAAAGTAATCTAAGTGTGTGGAAACTTAATACCGAATTATAGAACTTTATTGGATAACGGAATTTGGGCATTTGGTAACGTATTGTATGGGAAATACGAGTGGGCACAACGAGTTCGTATATAGGTAGCGTATTAGTTCAGACTAGTTAGGCAGGGTAGCGTAACTAGGATGGATTATCAGTATACGTTAGGCTTGCACAATAGTTGAGAGGTGAGAATATCAAGTGAGGGCACGTGAATTTTACATGTATATAATATCTGCTCTTACTACATTTTAAATACTTGCAAATATTTTCAAACTATTTTCACTCGAGATCTGACCCATTTCAAATCTATTTTTGTAAAAACCTTTTTGGTGCCCAACCACAGGGACACCAAGCTTAGGAGTACATTCATATTTAATGTGTTGTGGCTACTGTGGATATTGCATGATCTCGGTAGTAGACACCTCCACTTCTATCAGTTCTTTTCCACTATTTAGTGATCTTAGTCTAGCATGTCGCACATTTTCTTAGTGATCTTAGTCAGGCAAGTCACCCATTTTCAGCTATTAGTTATTTCAGCGTTTTTACTTCTACTTTATTTTCTAGTTGTTTGATTTGGTTTTATTTATGGATTATTATATGTGGACTTCAGTATGGGTGTTTAATCCAGTCACATTTATTCATTCAGATGTTTTAGTCTGTATTATCTTGTTATTTGGAATAGTGAATATGGTTTAGTAATTTATATTCCTGCATGTTAACAAAAAGATTAAAATTTTAACAACGGGTCATTAAGGTATTAGTAATATAACTGTGTTTTGATAGTGATGCTAAGAATGAAACCATTAATGATTCCTATTTAATTTAATAATGGACTGAACACCCAGGATTAGAATGGGCTGGGTGTCACAGATGGTATCAGAACATCATGTTCTAGTGTCCTTAAGATCTGTACGAACTTGTTACGTTTTCAACGTAGCATTCTTTGATATATTACGATTATTGCATTCATTATTATGCATTTATGTCTTCAGTTATTTTGAGATTTATTGAATTGTGGACTTATGGAAATTCTCTTTCATTTTCGATGTCCCCCCAACATGTACCACGAGCCACCCCAGATGCACAGTCCAAGTCGCAGCTAGCTCAAACATAGGGGACTATGAATGCTGCTGAAGTAGCCTCTATAGTGGCCCAGGCGGTTAATGTATCTTTAACTACGGTTGCTCAACAGGCACTACAGGTTCCACCTCAGCTGAACGGTTGTGGCACCAAGACAAGCACACTCGTTTCCTTCTGCCTAGGAGCGAGTCAGAGATGCCTTTCAGAAGGCTTATCCTCCTGAGTTTCAGGGAAGCTCAGATATCATTGTTGTTTGCTAATGGAAGAAAGACATTCAGCAGAATTTATGGATGTATGAGTGCACTGATGTTCAGGGATAGTCACTAGCTACTTTTAAGCTAGTGGGGGCAGCCTTGTAGTGGTGGGAGTTTGTTACCATCACACAAGAGAGAGATAGCATGCCTATTCAGGAGTTCTAGGAATGGTTCGACCGTAAGTACTTTCCATCCGCCATCCAGATAAAGATGAGGAGGGAATTCTTAGACCTGGACAATGGCTGAATATGAGGAGGAATTCAATAGGTTGGCAAATTTAGTACTCGGTGTGGTGAGCACGAAGGAAAATAGGATACCACTGTTTGTGGATGGTCTAACATAGAGAATCTGACAGCATTTGTTGGGTAATACCGCTTTGAAGACATATACAGATGTGTTGAATGACGCTTTACTGCACTGTCAGGACCACCATTTCCACATAAAAGGAAGCAAGTGCCCAGGAGACTCCATCCATCAGGGCAGGATAGGGGGTAGCAGTGTAAGTGGGGCATAATCGATTCAGACTCAGATGAGACAGGGTGGGCAAGGTTCCCATCAGGGGAATTATTCTAAGAATTTTCGATCTGGAGATTTCAAGTAGGGGCATGGTGGATTATGGCATGGCTATCAAGGTCAGCAGGGCCAACAGTGTTTTCAGCAAGGCTAAGGGAGAGGTGGTAGTGGACAGCAGGGCCAGAGAGGAGGAAATTTCATGGGAAAATGTTTCATATGTGGAAAGAATGGCCACAAGAGTCAGGATTTCCATGATAAGGGCAGAGTTTCACAGCATTAGAGCGCTCGCCAGGAGTCCGAGAGGACTATTTTTTCCACCTCCCTCCTAGTACTAGCACTTCTTGCTGTACCAATCATCCCAATAGCCCCACCTCAATAGGGGAAGTTACATTATATGCGTGTGTACAACGTCCACCAGGCCGCAGTTTCACAAGCTCCGCCCGCAGTTTAGGGTATATTTCTTATACATGGGACTTTGAGGCGCATTTAATTTGATAATGGGGCTTCACACTTGTTCATAGTCACTAGATTTGCACGAGATGTGGGATTGTCTGACATGACCAGTAGTACATTCACATGTGTAGACTCACCACTGTGTAGCGAAACACTTATCTTCTTTATTTATTGGGGTGTGAATATAGTCATCGGGAGACTAGTTTTGCCCACCGATATGCTAGTGTTAGATATGTCAGAGTATGAAGCCATTATTGGCATGTATTGGCTAGCAGCGTATAAAACCATGATTAATTGTTACAGTAGGAGCATTGTACTTGTAATTTTAGGTCACGAGATGTTATTAGTGGAGATGCTACATCCCGAAGGAGCATTGTCGACCCACTTATACTATATAGAGGAGGACACCTCTAAGGGGGTAGTGATTCCCCTAGATTCGATTCCAGTTGTATGTGAGTTCACCGACATATTTCAGGAGATACAAGGATTGCTGCCTAGCATGGAGATAGAGTTTGTCATTAATTTAGCATCGGGCACTTGAACGATAGCTCGTGCGACTTACCGTATGGCTCCTATGGAGATGAGGAAGCTACGAGATCAGATTGAGTAGCTTTGAGGTCAGAGTTTTATTCATAGGAGTATCTCTCCTTGGGGGCAGTGTTTCTTGTGAAGAAGAGAGATGGATCTCTAATCCTATGCATGGATTATCGGGAGTTAAATAAATTCATGACATGAAATAAATATTTGTTGCCCAGAATTGATGACTTATTTGACCAGTTGAGAGGAGTCGCCTACTTCTCTAAGATAGACCTAAGGTCAAGATACCACCAGTTGCACATCCGGGAGCAAGATGTATCTAAGACTGCCTTTCTGACGGGATATAGGTCTTATGAGTTTCAGGTTATGCCATTTGGGTTAACCAACGCACCAGCTATGTTTATGGATTTGATGAATAGGTTTTCATGGATTTCTTGGAACAGTTTGTTGTTGTCTTTATTGATGACATCCCGATTTATTCTCAGACAGAGGAGGAGAATGCAGAGCATCTGTGTAGGGTTTTGCAGACGTTGCACAAGAATCAGTTGTACGCTAAGTTTGAGAAATGTGGGTTCTATTTGCGTGAGGTACAGTTCTTGGGGAATATTATATCTGATATAGGGATATTAGTGGATCCCAGTAAAGTGTTAGAGGTGAGAGAGTGGGGATAGCCCATAACACCAACGGAGGTGCGCAGTTTCTTGGGGGTAACGACGGTTTATTCGAGGATTTTCGAAGGCTTTGGGTCCATTGACCAATTTGACTCGCAAAGGGGTACCTTCTATCTGGGATGACGCTTGTCAGTTGGCTTTCAATGAGCTAAACGACAAGTTGACTTTAGAACACGTACTTGCACTTCCCAGGGCAGGAGTGGAGTACCTTCTTTTTACTGACTTGTCCCTACAGGAACTTTATTTGTGCTACAGTAGGAGGATCAGACTATATCTCATGCTTCCCGCAATCTTAAGACTCACTAGATGAATTACCCCACCCACAACTTAGAGTCATTGACAGTCATGTTTGCGCTATAGATTTGGAGACATTACCTTTTGGGGGGGGGAGATTTCACCTATTCACAGATCGTAAATCACTATAATACCTGTTTACTCAGAGATAGCTAAATATGTGTTAGCGTAGGTGGCTTGAATTTGTGAAAGATTATGAGTTTGACATCCAGTATCACCCAGGGAAGGCTAATGTGGTGGAAGATGCGTTAAGTTATAAATTAGTGGGGGATGTGGAAGAAGTTTGGAAGGCTAAATGGAAGGAGATGGGACACCAGGATTCAGTTTCCAGGTCATTTATGTCAGTTATGACCATTACACCTCAGATTGTCACGGGGTTGTACAAGCCCAGGCAACGGATTTGTTTTGTCAAGACCGGATTCGACAGCTTTTATCCTGGGAAGAAAAGTCTTACTCTGTAAGTTCAGAGGGAGGCTTACTCTTCAATAGGAGATTGATTGTTCCTGAGGGGGAGGACTTGCGACACGAGGTGATGGCAGATTTACACAGATCACGGTTTGTGGTATATCCTGGAGGGGATAAGATGTACCAATATATGAGACGGCAGTAGGGTGGAGTGGGATGAAGAGAGGCATTATCATGTTTTTATCGAGGTGTTCCAATTGTCAGCTGGTGAAGGTGAACCATCATAAACCAACATGGGTTCTACAGTGATTAGATATTCCGATGTGGAAATGAGAGAACATTCCCATGAATTTCATTACTAGGTTGCGTAGTTCACAGAGGCGTCACGATTTCATTTGGGTGATAGTGGATCGATTGACTAAGGTAGAGCTAACTTTATGTCAGTCCGAACGGATTATACCACGGTACAATTTGCCCAGACTTTCATCATCGAGATAGTGAGATTACATGGGGTTCCACTCGATATTGTGTCCGACAGGGATAAGATTTTTGTGTCTCATTTTGGAGTTTTTAGGAGGCCATGGGTACCGAATTGCGATTAAGTACGACTTATCACCTGCAAATGGACAGATAGATAGAGAGGACGAATCAGATGTTAGAAGATATGTTGCAGATGTGTATCCTTGACTTTAGCGGAGATTGGAAACAGTATCTTCCACTGGTGGAGTTTGCGTACAATAATTCCTATCAGTTTGCGATTGGCATGGCACCATTTGAGGCGTTGTACGATAAACTTTGTCGTTTTCCCTCTTGTTGGTTATAGGTGGGGGATGATGATGCAGAAATCTAGCACCACCAGATAAGTGATGATGAGCTCAAACTATAGTAACCATGGCAGCCAAAGAGATGTAAGTGTACAAGTATATAGAAGGAGGTGAGTATAAGAGGAGTAAGACAATGATGTATAGTGGTTCAGCCAATTAGGCCTACATCCACTGTGAGTGTGTGATCCACTAAGTATGGGCACTAATGGCCTTGGATACAATGCACATAAGCTCACTTTCTCTCTCTATTGTATGTATAAGTAGAGTTTTCTTTTGTTAGGGTTACAGTTTTCGATTCACTCCTCCCCCTATAGGGTTATAGGTGACAAGTATATATAGGTCTTGGGGGGTGTAGTGTACCCCCCAAGTATGCATGGTGCATGTGAATGACCATTTATCCAGTCTCCTGTTGACACTTGTAGATGCCACATGATGACATAATATTCCCTCACGTGAGGGTGTGATTTTGTTATAACGGTCTTTCACGTGCCATGTGAGCCTCACACGCACTGTTCCACGCGTCTCCCAAGCCACGCGCTGTGATGATGTCACCCTCGGCCTATGATATGAGGCCGAGGGCAAAGTTCCTTCCAGCAGTGAGTCTGGCCCAATTTGGGCCTCGTACTGTCGTACCCTCGGAGGGTCGTCTGAGCCTGATGGAGGGTCGGCCCCTTGGAGGGTAGTCTGGGCCTGATGGAGGGTCGGCCTCTTGAAGGTTCGTTTGAGCCTGATGGAGGGTCGGCCCCTTGGAGGGTCATTTGGGCCTGATGGAGGGTCGGCCCCTTGGAGGGTCGTCTGGGCCTGATGGAGGGTCGGCCCCTTGGAGGGTCATCTGGTCCTGATGGAGGGTCAACCCCTTGAAGGGTCGTCTGTGCCTGATGGAGGGTCAGCCCCTTGAAAGGTCGTCTGGGCCTGATGGAGGGTCGACCCCTTGAAGGGTCGTCTGGGCCTGATGGAGGGTCAGCCCCTTGAAGGGTCGTCGGGTTGAAGGCACCCTCGGCCTGGCCGAGGGTATACATAGGCATATCAATCACCCCCCAGCCCTCAGCCATAGATGTTGTTGAGATGGCTGAGGGATAATGTCGATTCTGAGGCAAGTGTATGGTATGTTTGATGAGTTACACCTGTCAAGCTGTTGTGACACTTTGGCAGATACTCATTGTTGTTTTTATTTCCAAGGCGTGGCGGATGCACACTGTTTGGGACTTTGTGCCCTAATGATGTCCTCCTCGTGGGTTGTGCTCTGCATTGGTAAGTTGGCCCACTCATTGGTAATGTATTTAAACAATTTTTTAAAGTTTCTCTTTCTTCTTCTTTGCACCTGAACTCTCTATCTCTAGCTTCCAGCCTTCTTGCCATTTCTGCAGTTTCTAACCTTCAAGCTTGACCTCCTCAGGTAACACCTCGACCCTAGTTCCCTACTTATCTTCATTTCTATTTGTTTTCCTTTTTTAAGCTCGTAGGGTTAGATTCTTCTTAGGTTGTTCCATAACTTTTTCGGTGTGACCTCTAGCAAGCTGTTCTTGAATTGTTCTTGATAGAAAACCCTTCAACTCCTTGGTTTTGATCGAAAAGTCCACCCTGGTCAATTGTGAGATTTGTTTGTAGTTAGGTTACCCAAATTCTTCCAAGTGTAGGTTCTCCCCCTTAATGCTTAGGAAGCTTTACAGCTTAGCTGAGGAATTCCCTTCCCTGAGAGAGAAGTTATTTATTGAGATCAGACGGGTAGAGGAAGAGGATGAGAGGAGACGAGGGGCCGACCCTAATTAGGTACTACCCATATTTCCCATTCCTCTTGCCACAATAAAGCCATTTGAGCCATCTGAGTCTTGTGGGTCGTCATGTCGTCCCGCCGAGAGTTATTCAGGAGAAATGGATGACAGAGCGTCGTCGCCAATTAGCGCTGGACCTTCTGGGAGAGGAAAAATGTGTGACCTAAGCCCAGGCTGACAGGCCGAGGGTATGGTTGCTTCCGAGGCCGTCCCTGTGACTAATCTATACCCACATGCCTTCCAGATGGCTTTTCCCCCGAGGTCTCTGACAGTTGATGAGGCCGAGGGAGAGGGGACTGAGGACGAGGGTGAGGACTCAGATGTTGACCCAGTTGACACCTCCCATGCCTCCTCTTATATCTCCTTAGTCAGGGATCATATCCTCTTGTTGTGGAGGCATGCCTATGGAGTGTCCCCTAATATAATTATGAGGGTCCCCTCTAAGTCTGAGAGGGTCTTCGAGGGTGAAGAGGGAGAGATTGCAGTATACGAACAAATGTTTAAGGTTGGTGTCAGATTCCCCCTGCATCCTATTGTCATAGATATCTTGTCAACCCTCGGTGTTGCCCCCTCTCAGCTTCCTCCCAACTCCTGGAGGACGATCCTTGGCTACATCTCCCTGTGGAAGAATGCTTTCACTGATGAGCCCTCGGCCGACATATTTTTAGCCTGTTACAATATCACCTCCTCATCCAAACAACCTGGGTACTATCACCTGGGGGCGAGGAGGTCTGATAAAAAACTTCTCCACGTGGCACAAACCTCCAACCATAATTGGAAGAAGAGATTCTTCTTTATCTCTGGAGAGTGGGAATTCTCCGTTGAGGTACAACCTGTAGCCGATGGTCCGAGGGTCCCCAGAAGATGGTCTAACCCTTCAATGAAGGCTAGGTCAAACCCCGGACTTAGTCTGTAAGAGAAAGACATAGTTGAATATCTGAGACGATGAGGGAGAGGGAGTGAACTTCCACAGTTTGAAGATCTGATGACCCCTCGGTTCCTCAAGGAAGCTGGTCTGAGGGTCGGCCCCCTGACAGAACTATGTGAGTTACATTTATTTTTCCCATTCTTTACTTTTTTCAAATGTTTTATCTTTGCCTCTGCATTTTTCTGACGTGTCGTCTTCCTTTCAGGTTGTCCCTCTGGTATATCAGATACACTTTGGGAAATGACTGCTCCCAATCTGCGATCAGGTCTAGGCAAGAAGAAAGGTAAGGAGCCTCAGTAAGCTCCAAGGAAGACGAGGTCTATGGGGCCAACGTTTTTTGAGCCGACTGCTGACAGTCATAAAAGGAAAGAGCCTGAAGCTCCTGCTGACCCTCGGTCGGACTCAAGGACGAGGGCGAGGGTAGAGTCGTCTGAGGGGACTGGCTCCTCTTCCAGCATGGGGGCCTTCTAGTCCCAGAACTTGGCGCTTCTGAGGGCCGAGCCATCTTCCCTTATCGCAAACCTGAGGGAAGCCAAGGCGTCCATGTTTTCTGCCCCCTCGACTGCTGATTATGAATTTCTGTCAAAGATGCCTCCAGAAAAAGTGTATGACTATGGTCTGCACGCCCTAGCACAAGTATTTGTTCTCCCTTCATTCCCTTAGTTGCATTATTTCACTAACTATTTTCTCGGCCTCTTGATAATTGTCTATATTTATGTGCAGTTTGTATGCGCCTTTACCTCGGCCACTAAATGGATGGCTGAGAACCAACAAAAATTCCATGAAGAAGAGAGAGACATCCAGCACGAGGCCGATTTGCGTACGGAGATGGAGACTGCAAGGGCTGAGCTAGAGAGTGCCAGAATTGAACATGCAAGGGTTATGGACGAGCTGATAAGGCAGCATGATGCAGACATGGCGGCCAAGGACTTGCTTACAAAGGAGAGGGATGAGGCTTTGACCAACATGGGGGTTCAGCACAAGACTGAGCTATCTGAGGCAGTGAAGAAGGCAGAGGCTGATGCTGTGGAGGCTTAAAAACTCTCAGACAAGTTCTAAGGCTTCGGTCTTGAGTACTTAGAGAGGGGGATTAGGACGTCCTGTCGGTAGGTCGTCCTTAAGTTTGCTGACGCAGTATCGTCCGTCCGCCCCTCTCTTGAGGCAGTTCAACTGGACGATCCACTTATTACTGAAGCCCTAGCCCAAGTGGAATCTCAGTAAGTAGAAGGCGCAGGCACGTCTGAGGCTCGGCCTGTCATGGTCATAGAATAATCTCCAATATATGTTGAGGCCTTGCCCTCTGACATTGCTCCATAGGGTGGCTGTCTGTAGCCCATACCCTCTTCATGTAGCCAATACTTTTGTACTCTTTTATCAGACGAACATCTTCATTTTATAATGTAACATAATGCCTCTCGTATGACTTTCATTATGATGTTTTTAACAATAACCCCTCCCTTGTCTTTCTTGAGGACAATGGTGGGGTCGTCCCCTCCATTGACCCTCATTATAGGCCGAGGGTTATAATTTCCAAATTAATGGTTTTTAACAAAGTCTTCCCTCGTCTTTCTTGAGGACAATGGTGGGGTCGTCCCCTCCATTGACCATCATTATAGGCCGAGGGTTATAAATACCAAATTAATGGTTTTTAACAAAGTCTTCCCTCGTCTTTCTTGAGGGCAATGGTGGGGTCGTCCCCTCCATTGATCATCATTATAGGCCGAGGGTTATAATTACCAAATTAATGGTTTTTAACAAAGTCTTCCCTCGTCTTTCTTGAGGACAATGGTGGGGTCGTCCCCTCCATTGACCCTCATTATAGGCCGAGGGTTATAATTACCAAATTAATGGTTTTAACAAAGTCTTCCCTCGTCTTTCTTGAGGACAATGGTGGGGTCGTCCCCTCCATTGACCAACATTATAGGACGAGGGTTATAATTACCAAATTAATGATTTTTAACAAAGTCTTCCCTAGTCTTTCTTGAAGGCAATGGTGGGATCGTCCCCTCCATTGACCATCATTATAGGCCGAGGGTTATAATTACCAAATTAATGGTTTTAACAAAGTCTTCCCTCGTCTTTCTTGAGGACAGTGGTGGGGTCGTCCCCACCATTGACCCTCATTATAGACGAGGGTCATTCTCCGAAGATGTTTCCATGCGTACTAGAACTGATACACACAAGATGAGAGGAAACACTGATATTTTTCATTAATTTTCCAAGTTTTCTATCGGAGAAACACCTATTACAACTGTCGTTCGATAGGACTTTACAAAACTACTGATAGTATTTCTTCAAATGATCTGCATTCCAGGGGTTGGAAAGGGTTCCCCCTCTAGGTTTTCTAGTCTATAGGTCCGAGGGACAACTTCATTGATGACCCTATATGGGCTATGCCAATTAGGATGGATCTTGTTGGGCTTCTGCCAAGTCTTTTTGAGGACCAAGTCCCCCACTGCAATTGGTCTCTGTTTCACCCTCTGATTGTAAAACCTTACAGTCCTCTGCTGGGAGGCGACTTGCCTTATCTCGGCGTCCTCCCTCCTTTCCTCAATCAAGTCTAAGTCAAGTCTCCTCTCTTCCATATTTCTCTGGGGGTCATACATTTGGACCCTATGAGTAAGAAACCCAACCTTGGTGGGGATGACGGCTTCTGATCCATAAGCTAGCATGAACGGGGTTTCTCCGGTAGAGGTTTTTTCCGTCGTCTTGTAGGCCCATAGTACGGCATATAACTCCTCGACCCATCTTCCTTTTGCCCCCTCAAGCCTCTTCTTGATTCCATCTAGGATTGTCCTATTCGTAACTTTCGTTTGCCCATTGGCCTGAGGTCGGCCTGGGGTAGAGAAGAATTGTTTGATACCCACCCTTTCACAGTACTTCTCTAGAGAGGTATTCCTGAACTGAGTCCCGTTATTCGAGATGAGGGTGTTGGGGAGACTATATCTTCATATAACATTTTTCCAGATGAACTGAAAGGTCTTCTTCTCTATAATCGTGACCATCAGTTCGGCCTCCACCCATTTTGAGAAATAGTCAATCGCTACGATAAGGAACCGATAGTTATTGATTGCCCTTGGCAAGGGTCCTACTAGGACGATCCCCCACATTGCAAATGGCCAAGGGGATGTAATGGAGGTAAGAGGCGGATGGGGTTGGTGAGGGATGGTGGCAAAACTTTGGCATTTGTCACACTTTTTCACATATACCGCGGCATCTTTCCCCAAGGTCGGCCACCAGTACCCTTGGGTGATCACCCTCTTTGCTAAGGATCTGCCCCCAGTGTGGCTTGAATATGATCCTTCGTGCACGTCTTGCAAAATGGAAGGGACTTCAGAGGGGTGCACACACCTAAGTAAGGGGAGCAAAAACCCCTTTTTGTACAAAGTGTCTCCGATGACAGTGAATTTTGCAGCCCTGTATCTCAGCTTCTTCCATTCCTGCCTTGCTTCTGGAATCTCTCCCTCTTTAATGTATCTGATCAGAGGGTCCATCCATGAAGCTTCCTGAGAAACATTCAAGAAATTTCTAAGTGTTCCCTCAGCATCTTCAATAGTTGGTTGAATCAAAATTTCCACTGGGACCGTCCTCCTAATGTCTGTCCTGGTCGCCGAGGCCAACCTAGCAAGGGCGTCAGCTCGACCATTATCGAGCCTAGGTATCCTCTTCAATCTTAAGCTCTTCAGTAATGACCGCACCTTCTCAAGGTACCTAGCCATCCTCTCATCCTTGGCCTCGTAGGCTCCTAGTATCTGATTCACTACTAGCCTCGAATCACTATGAACCAAAATCTGGACGACACTAAGAGATTTGGTCAAGGAGAGGCCTGCTATCAAGGCCTCATATTCGGCCTCATTGTTGGAGGCCTTAAATTTGAACCTCAGGGCGTACTCAAAGTCTGTGCCATCGGGTGCTGATACTATTAACCCAGCCCCACTCCCGCTTTCGTAAGAGGATCCGTCGACGAAGAGACTCCACATGGTATGCTCTTCTGATAAACTTCCCTCGATGAGGGATCCCTCTCTAAAGAGATATCTTCCCTCTTCATTTTCGACCACTTTTCTTCTAGCGGTGCTTGTCTCAGCCTTATCTGTAGGTGTGTTAGTCAGCCTACCTTGCTGGGTATCTGTCTTCCCGTGGATCTCATCGTCGGCTTCATCATCTTCCCAAGTAAACTCGACCACGAAATCTGCCAACGCTTTCCCCTTAATGGCCGTCCTAGGCTTATACACAATTTCAAACTCTCCCAGTTCTATAGCCCATGTCATTAGCCTCCCTAACTTTTCAGGCTTACGCAAGACCTGCCTAAGAGGAGAGTTAGTGAGGATGACCATTGTGTGGGACTGGAAATATGGCTTCATCTTTCTCGATACATGGATCAAGGCATAGGCCAACTTCTCCATCCTTGGATATCTTTGCTCTGCCCCCTGGAGTGCCTTAATGTTGAAATACACAGGTTTCTATACCCCATCTTCATCTCTCACAATGGTCGAACTGATGGACAACTCTGAGACGGCAAGGTACACATAAAGTCATTTGCCCTGCACGGGCCGTGACAACAGCAAGGGAGAACCTAGGTATGATTTTAACTCCTTGAAAGCCTCATCGCACTCTTCGCTCCATTCAAAGGCCTTCCTGAGGATCTTGAAGAATGGCAAACACTTGTCTGTGGCTCTGGATATGAACCTATTCAAAGCAGCCACTCGCCCCGTGAGCCTCTGAACGTCTTTGATGGTCTTGGGGGTCTTCATTTCCAGGAGGGCCTTTATCTTTTCAGGATTGGCCTCGATGCCTTTTTGGTTGACAATGAACCCCAAGAACTTCCTTGCTCCGACCCCGAAGACACATTTAGCCGGGTTGAGCTTCATCTGGTATTTGTCCATCGTATTAAAGGTCCTCTCCAGGTTTGCCACATGATCCTCTGCCTTTAAACTCTTAGTCAGCATGTCATCTACATAAACCTCCATAGACTTCCTAATTTAGTCTTCGAACATTTTATTTACGAGGCGCTGATACGTTGCCCTCGCATTTTTTAGGCCAAAGGGCATAACCCTATAACAGTATGTCCCCTTGTCAGTAATGAAGGCTGTCTTCTCCGAGTCTTCGGGGTTCATGAAGATCTGGTTGTACCCTAAATAGGCATCCATAAATCTCATGAGCTCGTGACCTGCGGTAGCATCTACCATCTGATCAATGCGGGGGAGAGGGAAGTTGTCTTTGGGACAGTGCTTGTTGAGGTCGGTGAAGTCCACACACATTCTCCACTTCCCGTTGGCCTTTGGGATAATGGCAGCGTTGGATAGCCAGTCAGGGTAGATAACCTCTCTTATAAACTCAGCATCTTCCAGCTTCTTGACCTCATCCCTAATGACCTCATACTTTTCTCGAGAATAAATTCTCCTCTTCTGCTTAACTGGCTTTTCACTCTCTACCACATTGAGCTTGTGGCTCATAACTTCGGGGTCTATCCCCGGCATATCTGTGTGACTTCATGCAAAGACTCTCTGTCTCTTCTTCAACAGTTTAATGAGGTCTTCCTTGATATTTGGCTTCAGAGACTTGCCGACTTGGACGGTTTTTTCCGGGTCATCCTCATTGAGGAAGATGGATTCTACATCTTTCGTGGCCTCTCCTTTCTTTAGCTTCGTCTCATCCCTGGGGTCTAGGGTATCAATATTGTAAGTGATTGTAGCCTTCATGTGTGCCTCTCTTTCTTCAACGGAGTTGTAGTAACATTCTTGCGCTGTCGTCTGGTCTCCCTGAACTTCCCCCACCCCGTAAGGGGTTGGAAATTTAACCATCTGATGGACCGTATACGGCACAACTTCAAACCCCTTGAGGGCTGCCCGCCCTAATATAATATTGTAGGCCGAAAAGATATGTTCATCCATCACAAAGAAGCTGACCTTCTTTGTAAGCTATCTCGACCACTCGTCCCCCATCCTGACATCAGCCTCATACACTCCGAGGGGATGAACCTTTTCTCTACTGAACCCAATCAATGGGTGATGGTATGGGATGAGTCTAGCACGGCTGAGACCTAAAGCTTTGAAGCATGGCTAAAACATCACGTCTGCAGATGAGCCCCCATCTACTAGGATCCTCGGTACCTCGCACCCGTGCACCCTGGTAATGATAACGAGAGGGTCATCATGTGGGGCTAAGAGGCCTTTGAAGTCCATTCTTGAGAATCCCACTACCAGGGTGTCCATGTCGACCTTCTTCCTTTTTTTTGACTTCGCCTCCAGAGAGGTTGAGTGTACCTTCTTCGTCACTGCCTTGGCCTCAGCAACATGGGCCTTCCTGTCAGCGACCTCTGACCCTCCTCCTGCTAGACCCCAGGAGATCATTCCCACACCGAGAGAGATCATGTTAAGTCTCTTGACAGGGCCTTGGTCGTCCCTCGGGGGGAGGTCGGGGTCGTCCTCATCGTCAGAAGGGTCGTCCCCTCTTTTTTTAGGACCTTCTCTACATGCATCACCTCGCTTTTTTCTGGGGTCGTCCCCTCGGCCCCTCTTAAAGGCACCTTTGTCGACGTACTTTCTGAGCTTCCCTTCTTTCAGCATCTTCTCAATATTATCTTTCAGAGCAAAGCATTTGTCTGTTATGTGGCCATGGTCTTGGTAAAATTCATACAATAGGTTCTTATTCCTCTTGTTAGGGGCTGCCCTCAACTTCTCAGGCCACTTTAGAGATCGGTCACTCTTTATCTCATTGAGAATATGTTCACAGCTGACCATTAAAGGTGTGTAATCAGTGAACTTGTCGTCCGTAGACCTCTTCTTCCCCTTTTTGTTCTTCTTGGGGTATTTACCCCCACTGGCGCCTCCTTTTTTGTCTTCGTATTTTGCGGCCATCGCCTCTTCGGCGTTCATCATCTTTCCTGATATTGACAGCAATTCAGCCATCATCCTCGGAGGTTCTTTAGCAAGATTCCATAATAGCTTCCCCTTTTGGAGTCCTCCAATCAGGGCTGTCATAGCTATGCTTTCCTCATAGTCTTCCACTTCTAACTTCTCTTTGTTGAATCTAGCTATGTAGTCCCTTAGACTCTCATTCTTCCCCTGCTTAACATAGAGCAGGTGGGTGGTCTTCTTCTGTGGCCTCATCCCGAAGAAAAAGTTATGGATGAACCGGTCTGCCAACTGCTTAAAGTTTTCAATGGAGTTTTTTGGGAGAGACGTGTACCAAACATGTGCAGCCCCAGTCAGGGTACCAGAGAAGGCACGACACCTCATCTTATCTAAGATAGAGTATATGTCTACTGCTGACTGATACATCTCAACATGGTGGGCAGGATTGGTGCTCCCGTCATATCTTGGGGTGACCACAGGTGGCTTGAACTTTGATGGCGTAGGGAAATTGACTATCTTTGCCACAAAGGGTGAGACTATGGTGTATCCCCTCTGAAGAGGGTCTCGGATTTTTAGTATATCGCCAATATTATCCTCCAATCGCTGGATCGAGTCATTCCAGGGCCTCGTAGAGTCGGCTTGGCTGATGTTATCCCCTGCCGCCTCTTTGAGATGGACGGAGGGTCCTGCCGCGGCTGGCCTGTGTCGGTTGTTTACTTCCCTCTGGCCATCGTCCTATCCTAGGGGCCAGCCCCCGTGGGGTCGTTCATCTGTTGTCTCCCTTCTGGACCCCGCGGCACTCCTTGACCTGGACAATTTTTCCCGCAGGTCATTTACTAGGCCCAGCCTCTCAAAGGCCGACCCCCTGCTCAGGCGATCGAAAGCAGAGCCTCTCGGGCAATCATCAGGGTTTTGCCTTCTGCACTTCCCTCTGCTCTCCTGGAGGGGTCTTATAGTATTGTTGGAGACCTCAAACGGCTCGCAACATTCAATGGGGGCCTCCTCCCCCTCCAGATCATCATACCTGTCTTCAGGGCAAGGGTTTCCTTGCCTCCCCAAGCGTAGACGCCGGGGGTCAGCAACATCCCTACGCCGCTGAGGGGGTGGCAGGTCTTTGCGTGGTGCCTGGGGTGGTCCCCTGGCCTCATGCTGTCCTGGAGCTGCTGCCGGAGTAATCATCTTAGGTGAGACCCCTGGTGGTCTTAGTATGTTCTGGCTCAGAGCTGTGAACTGCTCCTGCATGATCCGCTGGCTCGCTGCCAGAGACTTCAAGGCTGTCGCCACATCAGCCATCTCAGATTGAGGTGGCGGCTGACTGGAGCTGGGTCCTACTCCACTATCCGATGGAGGGAGTGGTGGCAGTGGCATCTCCGGTGCCATGTATATGAGCTGTGAACAACTGAATTGGAAAAAAGACTGATGAGCTTGAGAACCTTAGTGGGTCTCTTTCAATGGTGAAACATCTCCTCTCAGGGGGAGAACTGGTTCACCACCAGAGTGGCCAGTGAGGTCAAGCTGTACAAAGGAAGAGATGTCTTCTCATTCCCACAGACGGCGCCAAACTGATGATGCAGAAATCTAGCACCACCAGATAAGTGATGATGAGCTCAAACTATAGTAACCATGGCAGCCAAAGAGATGTAAGTGTACAAGTATATAGAAGGAGGTGAGTATAAGAGGAGTAAGACAATGATGTATAGTGGTTCAGCCAATTAGGCCTACATCCACTGTGAGTGTGTGATCCACTAAGTATGGGCACTAATGGCCTTAGATACAATGCACATAAGCTCACTTTCTCTCTCTACTGTGTGTATAAGCAGAGTTTTTTTTTTATTAGGGTTACAGTTATCGATTCACTCCTCCCCCTATAGGGTTGTAGGTGACAAGTATATATAGGTCTTGGGGGGTGTAGTGTACCCCCCAAGTATGCATGGTGCATGTGAATGACCATTTAGCCAGTCTCCTGTTGACACCTGTAGATGCCACATGATGACATAATATTCCCTCACGTGAGGGTGTGATTTTGTTATAACGGTCTTCCACGTGCCATGTGAGCCTCACGCGCACTGTTCCACGCGTCTCCCAAGCCACGCACTGTGATGATGTCACCCTCGGCCTATGATATGAGGCCGAGGGAAAAGTTCATTCCGAAAGTGAGTCTGGCCTAATTTGGGCCTCGTACTGTCGTACCCTCGGAGGGTCGTCTGAGCCTGATGGAGGGTCAGCCCCTTGGAGGGTCGTCTGGGCCTGATGGAGGGTCGGCCTCTTGAAGGGTCGTCTGAGCCTGATGGAGGGTCGGCCCCTTTGAGGGTCATTTGGGCCTGATGGAGGTTCGGCCTCTTGAAGGGTCGTCTGAGCCTGATGGAGGGTCGGCCCCTTGGAGGTTCGTTTGGGCCTGATGGAGGGTTGGCCTCTTGAAGTGTCGTCTGTGCCTGATGGAGGGTCGGCCCCTTGGAGGGTCGTCTGGGCCTGATGGAGGGTCGGCCCCTTGAAGGGTCGTTTGGTTGAAGGCGCCCTCAGCCTAGCCGAGGGTATACATAGGCATATCAGGGGACAACAAGCTTCTCGGACCGATCTAATTCAGGACATTACGTGAAGATTGAATTGATTCGGAGTCGCATATGGATAGCTCAGGATAGGCAAAAGAGTTACGCCAATGCTAAGCGATTCTTCCTAGAGTTTAGTGGGGGGACTAGGTGCTGCTACATCTCATATTAAGGGGATAAAGAGCTTCAAGAAGAAAGGGAAGTTGTCACAAAGGTATGTGGATCCATTCCCTATTAATGAGGGAATTGGGCCTGTTGCTCACAGACTTAGGTTTTCGGAGCACTTATATCGAATTCATGATGTGTTCTACATTTCTTCACTGAGGTGATACCTCCAGGATGAGTTATCTCACACGCATGTTGCATTGGAGGAGATTTATTTATAGCCTGATATTTCATACAAGGAGAGGTTGTTTGATATTCTAAACCATAGTGAGAGAAGGTTGAGTTCGAAGGTAGTTCCACTAGTACGTGTTCAGTGGGGGCACCATAATGCCAAGGAGTCTACTTGAGAACTCGAGGATGAGATGCGCGACAAATATCCAGTGTTATTTTTACCAGGTATTTTTTTTAATTTCAGGACGAAATTTAGTTATTAGGGGGAAGTATGTAATACTCCGTATTTTTAATGATTTTTATATTGGGATTATTTAATTTAAAATGAGAAATTAATCCAAATTAAAAAATATATATTAATTAGCGAGACAAGGGTTAATATTAATTTACATGAATTATATTGAGTATTACTTAGTGAATGAATAATAAATTAATAAGAATGCGTGATGATTGTCATGAGTGAAAAATACGGTAGTTACAGTAATTTATTCGGGACGCGCATGTCAGTCGTGTCGAAACTTAAATTTATAAAATAAAATGTGATTAAATTATGGGTCATCTAAATGATCATTTCGAGTGCGCCAGTATGCCTGGAAGGATCGATATAGTTAGAAAAGTGTACTCGGGGATTTGGATTAGGTCCCGGGGCATTTTAGGCCAAACCGGCACCCCGAGAGGGTATTTTGGTCTTTTAGATTTTTAGAGAAAAAGGACCTACGAATTTTCTAGGGTTATATCATCTGGTAGGTTGAGGGTTTTAGGGTTAGAAATTACAAATTATAGAGAGGCCACTAGAGGAGGAAGGAGAGGAGTTCCCAGGGTTTTCCCACACCATTTTTGCACCACCATCACCACCGGAGCGTAGATCGGGAGGAGAGGAAGGCAATCCCACCATTCTTTTGGAGAAATTCAGACCTGCTTGTAACAACCCGTGACTTTGGAGACTGAGAAATTAAATTTTTGTAAAAATAAAATTTAATTGAATTGGAGAATTTTAAATTTGGGAATTGAAGTCCAAAAATAGAGAACATTCAAAGTATTCCAGATGATGATTTTGAGGGTACCATTGATCCCGGAAGGGTCGAGATAGTCGAAATGACTGTCATTAGGTCTTATTTCGGTTTTGGATTATTTTTAAGTCAGTTTGACTCGAATTGGAGTAAACGAGTCATTTAAAGTGTGTATTGACATTTAAAACTGGGACTTATGTTTTAAGGGATTTAAGAGGCTTACGGATCAAGCCTTCTCATTTATAGAAAGAGAGAAAGAGAAAGAAGAGAGAAAAGAAGAAGAAAAGAAGAGAGAGATGAAGAAAAGCTTGGAGATTCCGGCCCAAACGCGACATCGAGGACGATCCAACCTCTACAAATCTGAGGCAAGTGTTTAATCTTGCTAAATAAGTCATTTGTGTATTTCATTTCATAATATGTGGGTTAAAGAAATGGATTTTGGATATTAATATCAAAACCTAGATTTTTGGGTTTAAATCTTGAAATTGATGTTTAGATATGGGTTTGATGGTGTAGAAATGGTTGGGATCAGATTTGGGTTGATTTATTGGCTTAGAATCATGTTGTGATGAAGGTTTAGGGGCTAGAATATAAATTTTAGGGTTTAAAATTCGTGGGTTCATTGAAGAAGAAGAAGAAGAAGAACCCATCAAATTCTGCAGACCCGAATCGATTCGCCCCTTAAGCAAATCGATTCGACCTAAGCAAAATTGGCAGGTCTGCATTGACTGAATCGATTCGGACCCAAGGTGAATCGATTCGGCCTGAGATAGAAGCCCAGGTCTTCCAACCCGAATCGATTCGCCTTGGAGGCCGAATCGATTCGCTGGGCCGAATCGATTCGAAAACGGGATGAATCGATTTGGAAACAGGGCATTTTGAGGAATTTTCTCTATAATGATTTTAAACCCTTTTTGGTTGGGTTTATTTTTTGGGGATATGATTGTATGATGTAAGAAAGATGTTTTGGAGACTTAGTAAAAGTTTCTCGCATGATGGGACTGCGGGTACTTATCAAGTTATTTTAGGGGACTTATATCCATATAAATTGGAGAGGGTCATATCGATATAGGGGGAAATCTCATTGAGAATGGGAGTTCTAATTAGGGGTCATAAGTGGGCCGAATTATGATGTAAGGATTGGGGTCCTTTCAAGAAAGAGGTGAGAGTACGATATGAAATTGTAGGCCGAGGGTAGTGTCAAATCCTTATAGTAAATAGGATTCTATTGAGATTAAGGTTTGGGGACCGAAGAGAGAGAGGGGTCACATATCCTTAAAAACATTTAAATTAAGGAACAATCGATAACCCAATAGGAGTAAGGGTTCATAAGATCAATTGAACTGTAGGTAAAATTAGTAACGATTGGATCGTACTATCAACTAGAATGAGTGGTAGTACAATTCTAGTCAGGATAGTTTATACATGATTGAGTGCAACTAACCATTTGGATTCCAATACTTGAAATGAAGTTGGTATAAGTTGAGGTTTATAGACTATTAGTCATGTATATGCCAATGGTCAAATAGTACTAGAGATATTTATGTACTTTCGAATATGAATGAGATGTGTAGTGATGGTTTCCTACACTAAACTTTGGGTGATAACCCTAATGTTGAATATAAACATATATTTTTGTGAGACTATTCATCATAGGAAAAATGGATGAATATGCTTCAAGTGAGGGATCGTATTCACATATCGAGGTAAATTAAATGAGTTTGGGGTGACGGTTGGTATATTGAGGATTATGTATACTTATAGTCGAGTTTATAAATCTTATATATACGGATGAGACATAGTGTGTATATATACGTGGATATGTGGATATATATCTGTATAGATATGAATATATGGATATATTTATGTTGTGAATATCTAAACCTTATGTGATGGTTTAATCATATGATGGGATCATATGGATGTATATATATTGTGCATGAGAACGATATATATACTTATGTGGTTAAGCATACCTCGCTCATGCTATCATTGGGAAGTTTCCGCGCAGAGGGTGAGCATCCTGGCTCAAGGAACAGGGTGTGGATATTCCCCAGGTCATAGTCGCCCATTGTGTTATTATGTGATATGCATTTATTTTGGGGTGGGACATGGTGGGTATGTCTCATCTCATTGACCGGTTAGGAGCTATGACCGCTTCTCGGGACGTCGTGTGTGTGTGTTTGGCCCCGATGTCGGTGATATTGAGTCCGACCGTAGTCCCCAGGATGGTATGTGAGTAATGCCCGGGAAGATGATAGCATGGTGCAGTTTATCGGCAATATATATAGCCGGGTATATTATGTGCATGGCCATTGTACATCATATGTGGTATGTACACTTCGCTATGGGAATGGATGATTGTACATATATATATGGTTAGAATAAATACTTATATATATATTTATATATAACCTTTAGTTGAAAGGATATGGAGTCTTTATAGAGTACATCTTGGATGATTATGATGTACTAGATTGATGGGGGTTGATGTATCGCATTTAAGGAATATTTCGGTTACATCATCCCAAGGATATTATTGGAGATTTAGAGTTGTTCTTATATGGTAAACTAAACTCAGTAGTTGTAATAGTATAATTGTATATATGACATAATGGATCTCTAGGATCAACATTGTCAAGGAGTAGTGTAACGGGGGGGTTCCTTGTTTGGATTTCGCTTTGCGAGACGCCCCACGCACGAAACGCAGTGCAATGTTGAGATTGGAGAGAAGTTTTGTCCTTATTAATTTGTATGCATGTTATTTAGAAATTAATGATATGATTCCAACCTAATGCAAATGGGTAACGTATTAAGTATTATCATTGGTTAAATTATAAACCGGAATCAATTAGGCCCAGTATGGCATATATGCTTGTAAAAATAATTAAGTGTGTTTAGAAAGAGTTAGATTCTTGGGATATGATAGGAAGGCAGATCTCGTGGGTATAGGATGTGCCTATGGTAAGTTAAGTTATCCTTATAGGTGGGGTAACTTAACTAAGATTTCAGAACGCGATTAGGGGCGCGCCGTTAGATGAGAGGTGAGTTGGGGTTTCACGAGAGTGTGATTCCACTTTAATTATGAAATAAGTGCATTTATATTTATTATGCACGGTTAACACACTTGCTAAACATTTTCACAACTCGGGCTCTGACCCGTTTACGTTTCTCTCTTGCATATATATATATATATATATATATATATATATATATATATATATATATATATATACTATTGCAGGTATCCTACCGCATGGATGCCGGATGCCCTCTATCCAGAGTCTTGGGAGCCGTAACAGGTGCGAACTATTGCGGGACTTAGATTGTCGTCACCTCTATTTCTCTGAAAATCTAGGTAGAATTCATATTGTATATCGGGTTTACACCCAAGGGATATTTATAAATGTTTATATTTATTCCATTTCAGTTATTGTATTGTCTGTGACCCAACAGCTTATTCGGGTTTATTTCTTTGTGGCAGATTCAATTGTAGTTATTCATTTCATTTATAATAGTTCTTGTATGCATCTTTCTTTTCTTTGTTAGTAGCTTATAGTGTTGGTTTGTTGTCTGTTGCATATTTTATTTAATTTTAACATCTCGCTTATATGATTTCGGGTAGTTAGTCTTATACGTTGTTGGATAGTTTGTTGATGTTGAGACTGAGCCATCTGAGATTCCTGATTTAAGGTAGTATAGGGCTGGCTACCCGTTATTATTTTAAGCGGGGTGTTACACTGCTATTTGAGGCAAGTATTTATCTTGCGAATTTATAGTGCATATACCATCCATGTTAGTGTAGGATGAATAATCTTATGAATACGTAAATATTGGCTTTAATTTGGAAGATTTAATTCATGTTCTTGGGTAGGAATCATGATAGGTTTAATCCCTTTATGCATGTAGAACGAATCTGATGAATTGGTATTATGAACATGTGAAGAAATCTCTTGAAAAATAGGATAATCTAGGGGTTTTGGTGATTAATGTTGAATTAATTTGGTTTAAAAGATTTCCTTGATGATTTAATGATTTAATTACGTTAGAAATCATTTGTGTATATTATTTTATAGTTTGGTATATTTGGTTGGGAGTTTGAGACTGTGTAATGGATTTTTGGAGAGTTAGAAATGGAGAAAAATTCAAAAACTTAACGAAGAAGACGAACTTTTGTTGTTCGAATCGATTCAGCCACCGGGAGAATCGATTCGGTTTGCCCAAAATTTGGAAATTTTCCTATTTTAGCCTTGAACTCATAAATGATGATCGGGAAAAATTTTGGGACACCTTTAAAATATAATTAGTGATATCTTGATTTCTGGTAGGCTAATGTTTGTATTGAGACTTGGTCATATGAGAAGAATTTAGGCCTAAGATTTGTTGGGCATGATTTATAATGTAATGAATTCAGAAGAATGAGAACTAATTACAGACGATGAGAAAATGTATGACTTAGGCTAGTAGAGTTTTAGTGAAATAGCTACTGAAATAATTTAAGTGATAATTGGCACACTTCAGTTAGTGGGAAACACTCGGGAATATACGATGAGAAGTATAATGATAAATTGATAATACGTAGGATATTCAAGAGTTATATTACGTATGGAGTATATTTGGATGTGTGTGTGTGCCTAATGATACATGTATATGTTGTGTGAATACCTATTGAATAATTTCTTATATATATATATATATATATATATATGTGTGTGTGTGTGTGTGTGTGTGTGTGTGTGTGTGTGTGTGAACATACCTACGCTACTTGCTATCACGGGATGTTCCGCGTCGTGAACGGTCTTATCCTAATGTGCATATTGGGGGGCATTTTAGATTTGTACCTCAGAAGATAGAACTTAGGGTTGAGCACTATTTGTGTTTATGATAGTGCGACCGTTCATTTAGGTGCATTAGGTGTGTGCGTATCCCAAAGGCCTAGAATTATGTTCAGCTCCAAGTTTTGTTAATTGTGTATCTATGGTTCGAGAGTGATTTCGAACCAGAAATCCTTTACTTAGTATGTGATGTACTAGGACTAGATAGCAGAGTATGAACGCATCGCAGGTTTCCACCTAGCAATGCTATATTCGTATATGATACAAGAGTAGTGTATAGTTATATACGTGTGATAAATTCTAATGTGTGTACTTTAGTTGATAAACTAGATAGTGTTATCTAAAGTAATCAAAGTGTGTGGAAACTTAATACTTAGTTAGCGAAATTTATTAGATAACGGAATTTGGGCATTTGGTAACGTATTGTTGGGCAATAAGAGTGGGCACAAGGAGTTAGTATCCAGGTAGTGTATTAGTTCGGACTAGTTAGGCGGGGTAGCATAACTAGGATGGATTAGAATGATACATTAGGCGTGCACAATAGTTGAGAGGTGTAATACCCCGTATTTAATGACTTTTAAAATGAGATAAATTAAAAATAAATGGGTTAAATCAATGGGGATTAATTGGAATTATTTATGTGAAAATAATTGAAATTAATTCGGATTGAATATTAATAGAATAAAGTAATATGTGATTCATATTAAATATTACTTAGTGATTAAGAGTAATATATGATTGTGACTTTATAAAAATTATCGGGATTTATAAATATGACAATTAGGGTAATTAAGTTAGGGCACGTGTGTGAGTCGTGTCGGGACTATAATTGAATGGAATGAAAAGTAAATTATTTTTATGGTATCCGCATGGTCATTTCAAGTGTGCCAAAGTGTTCGGAGGGGTTTAAATAGTCAGAAAATTCTACCCGGGGGTTTGATTTGGGTCTGAGGTCAATTTGGAACTTAATAAACACCTCAAAGAGGTATTTTGGTCATTTTACTTGGGAGATGAATAGTACTTATGAAATTTGGGTATTTTTATATAAGTTAAGAGATATGTTAGCCAAAGGTTTATTCACCAACTCTAAGAGACATCCATTGAGGAAAGGAAAAGATTTCTCTAGGAGAGTAAGGGTTGTTCTAGGAAAACCAAGGGACAAAGGCACCTTGCACCACTACCGCCGCCACCAGAGAGTGATCGAAAAAGAGAGTAACACCATAGCATCATCTTACCCAATGGTTCAGACCTACGAAATCAAAGGCAAGTGTTTTAACTCTTGCAATCTATAGCATGTATGTTGTTTATGGTAGATAGAAAAAGATTTTTTTTTAAGTTTTATAAATCAAGGATTAATTTTGATGATTTTTATTTAATACTTAAAATGGAAACCATGTAGGATTAATCCATTGTTGATATTAGAATTAACATCACGAAACTTAAATTTATTTGATGAAGAAATTTGGGGTTTATACGTGTTCTTGAGTAAGAATGATTAATTGCAAATTTTCTGAATTAAAATGGGATTAGCACGATTAATCGAAATTCTATGATGATTTTGATATGATTTGATGTTATAAATCATTTACATACTTGGGTATATCATTTGGGATGAATTATAAGGAGTTTGGGATCATTTGGTAGAGGTTTTGAGGATGAATTATATTACAACCCGTAGATAGAAATATGTAGAAAAAGGACGAACATTGTATGATAATTTTTGGACTGTTTTAACAGGAGAATTGGTAGTCTTCTAGCGCATTATTATATAAAATCACGTTCTGCACAACTTTTTAGTTTTAAGTTTTTTCAAAATCGGAGCAGAAAAGCCTCAAATTGTAATTTTATATTTATGGGCAGAATGTAAATTTATCGAGAAAAAGGACTATTAGGAATTAAAATCTAATTCGGGCTTGTTAAAATAAGTTTGCGTTGAAGGTAGCTACTAGAATAATTATCTAAATCCTTTCGGTTAACAAGAGATGTTAGGAGTAATGGGAAATGTGAATAAAATGTGAATTATAAGTTTATGAGATAAACTTGAAATATACTACGTGTGGGATTTGTATATGGGATGAAAGTATACCCATTTTTTTATATATATACATAGGTGGAGCGAATACCTATAATATAATTGAGGTTTAAAATACCATGATACGTAGGATATTTGAGATATAAATATACTACGTATGAGACTTGTAATATGAAATGTGCTTATGCCCTATTGTTAATATATATATATAGGTTGAGTGTATACCTATATGATGATATGTGTGTATGACATACATAGCCTACTTGCTATCGACGGGAGGTTTGCACGTTCAGAGCAGTCATATCTTGATGAGCCTGAGGGGGGATTTTTGACTTGTGCCTCAGAACTTAAGACTTAGCTTGAATTGCCATTTGTGAGAACAATGGTATTGAACGGTCATTCAGGTGCGTAGGTATGTGCGTAGCCCAAATACTTAGGACTATGTTTAGGGGTGCACATGGTTCAGTTCGGTTCGGTTCGGTTCCACAACAGAACCAGAACCAAAACCGAAATTGATCGGTTCTGTGGTTTTGGAACCAGAACCGAAATTGGTCGGTTCGATTCGGAACCGAACCATCGATTCTCGGTTTGGTTCGGGTCGGTTCATGGTTCTGGTTTACGATTCTGGTTCGCAGTTTCAGTCGTGGTTCTGGTTCGCGGTTTTCGTTAATGGTTCTGATTCGCGGGTTGGTTCTCGGGTTGGTTAATGGTTCTGGTTCATGGGTCAGTTCTCAGGTTAGTTCTTGGGGTCAATTCTTTAGCTCGGTTTTTCGATTCGGTTCCATGGGTTCGGTTTGGTTCAGGTATAAAATTGAGAACCGAACCGAGCACTTAGGTTCTCAATTTTTTGGAACCAGAACCAACCCGTGGAGAAAAAAAACCAACCCAACCCACGAAGGTCGGTTTGGTTCGGTTCTTCGGGTTGTCGGTTTTTTTGCACACCCCCAACTATGTTCGCCTCCAATATTTGTGTTTATTATTTATGGTTCGAGGGATATACCGACCCGACAGTCCTTTGTACAGTGACGAGATGTACCCGGACATGATAGCAAAGTATGCATCCACCGCAATTGAGTCTCGGGGTGCAGTGTTGTATACATATAATAGAGTGAATGTATATATATACTTGTGATATTATCTACTGTGTGAATTAAGTAGACATGAATGATAATGAAATCTTAAATCAATTAAGTTGGTGAACACTTAACAATATTAAATTGAAAAGGTGCTTATCCATGTTAAAGAGAAACTAGATATATATGTATTACTTATCTTGCGAGAGCAATACGTGAGAACGATATTGGGCTACGTTAAGATGTTAGACTGGAAAGAACTAGTTAGCATGGGAATAGTAACTAGTATGGTTTGAAGGTACATTAGGCGTGCACACTAGATGAGAGGTGAGAATCTCAAGAGAGAGTTCGAGAATCTAATATGTACATAATAATTGCTTAATTCACTACACCAAAAACAGTAATCTGGCAAGGTTTAAAACTGTACCAGATCAAATCTGACACGATTTTGAACTGTGCCAGAATCATGTGTTCCAAAATGACCATTTTTTTCTGGCACAGTTTAAAAGTGTGTCAGATTTGACAAATAGGAACACTTCTGGCCCACTTTTAAACCATGCCAGAATTTGTTATTTTTGGCACAGTTTTGAACTGTGCCAGATTGAGTACATTTTGATAAACTTTTGGCACAGTTCAAAAACGTGCCAAAATATGATACACTTTTGGCACGCTTTTGAACTGTGCCAAATTTTTGGATAAAAGAAAAAAAATAATAGAAAACAAGAAAATTCACAAATTGAAAAACTCGCACATTATGATAAACTAATGTTCATACAAACTTACAAATATTACAAGTCTTTCGTAGTTCATAGACCAAAAAAAATTGGACAGGATTTCCTCTATTTTCTGGACATTCTAAAACCTGTTAATATAAAACCTACGTAGTATAAAGCCCACACGGCCACAAAATATAACAATAAAATTACAAAAGCCCGCGCGACCATAAAAGTTAATAATAAAACTACAAAAGCCCGCACGGCCATAATACAAAAAAATAGAATCCTGAATATTAATGACATTAAATAAATAATCCACTTGTTATAAACCATTGACTTCTCCGTGTGTTCCACGTGAATAAATGCTAACAATAAAATGTTATTCTGCAAAAAAAAATAGGATACAAAAAAGAGATGATATTAGTAACCAAGTAATTTATAAAAAAAAAAAAACTTACTCAAGCTAAAAAATTACATATAGGAGTTACAATTATTATTATATTCTCAAATTGAAAATCTTACGCAAGTTATGACTAATTGATCAGCTCCTACGGGTTACATTGGTTTGAGTTTTCACCCTTCAACGACTTATTTCTAAGCCTAAGCGATATGTTTTCAAATTATCGTCATATTCTCAAATCGAGAGGCCCATGACTACTCGATCAGTTCCTACGAGTTACATTGGTCCCCTGGGAGGTGTAAGTGCCTTTTACAGGGCTGTTTGGGGGTTCGTTTGGGTTTTCACCCTTCAACGTCTTATTTCTAAGCCTAAGCTATATGTATTCAAATTATCGTCATATTCTCAAATCGGGAAAACCGTGACTACATGGTTAGTTCCTACAAGTTATATTGATCCCGTGCGAGGTGTTCGTGCCTCATACGGGGCCGTTTGGAGGCTGGATTGGGTTTTCACCCTTTAACGGCTTTCTTTTAACGTAATCTAACTATTTTCAATTTATCATTGTATTCTCAAATCGAGAGAACCATGAATATACGGTCAGCTCCTACAAGTTAAATTGGTCCCGTGCGAGGTGTTCGTGCCTCTTACAGGGCCGTTTGGCGGGATTGGGTTTTCACCCTTTAACAACTTATTTTTAAGCCTAATTTAGATATTTTTAAATTATCGTCATATTCTCAAATCGGGACAATCATGACAACACGGTTAGTTCCTACAAGCTACATTGGTCATGTGCGAGGAGTTCGTGCCTCTTACGGGGGCCGTTTGGGAGCTGGTCTGGGTTTTCATCCTTTAACGTCTTGTTTTTAAGCATAATCTAGATATTTTAAAATTATCATCATAAGTTAACACCGGGAGACCCATAACCACATGGTCAGTTCCTACAAGTTACATTGGTCCCATGCGAGGTGTCCGTGCTCTTACGGGACCGTTTGGAAGCTAGTTTGAGTTTTCATCCTTTAACTACTTATTTTTAAACCTACGCTAGATATTTTCAAATTATCATCATATTCTCAAACTCGGAGAACCGTGACTACATGATCAGTTCCTACAAGTTGAATTGGTCACATGCGAGGTGTTCGTGCCTCTAACAGGGCCGTTTAGGGGCTAGTTCGGGTTTTTATCCTTTAACGGCTTATTTTTAAGCCTAATCTAGATATTTTCAAATTATAACCATATTCTAACATCAGGAGACCCGTGACTATCCGATCAGTTCCTACAAGTTATATTAGTCTCGTGCGAGGTGTTCGTGCCTCTTTTGGGGTCGTTTGGAAGCAGGTTTGGGTTTTCACCCTTTAACGACTTATTTGTAAGCCTACTCTTGATATTTTCAAATTATAGTCATATTCTCAAATCAAGAGACCCGTGACTACACGGTCAGTTCTTATAACTTACATTGGTCACGTGCGAGGTGTTCGTGCCTCTTAAGGGGCCGTTTGGGGGGCTGGTTTGGGTTTTCACCCTCTAACGGCTTATTTTTAAGCTTAATCTACATATTCTCAAATTATCATCATATACTCAAACTAGGAACCCGTGACTACATGATCAGTTCCTACAAGTTACATTGGTCCCGTGGGAGGTGTTTATGCCTCTTACGGAACCGTTTGGGGGCTGGCTTGGGCTTTCACCCTTTAATGGCTTGTTTTTAAGCCTAATCTATAATTTTTCAAATTATCGTCATATTCTCAAAACGAAAGACTCGCGACTACACAATCGGTTCCAACAACTTACATTGGTCCCGTGCGAGGTGTTCATGCCTCATACGGGTCCGTTTAGGGGCTGATTTGAGTTTTCACCCATAAGCGTCTTGGTTTTCACCCCTAATCTAAATATTTTTAAAATTATCATCATATTCTAAAACATGGAGATCCGTGACTACAAGGTCAGTTCCTACAAGCTACGTTGGTCCAGTGCGAGCTAATCGTGCCTCTTACGGGGCCGTTTGGGGGTTAGTTTGGGCTTTCACCCTTTAACGGCTTATTTTTAAGCTTAATCTAGATTTTTCAAATTATCATCATATTTTGAAATCGGAAGTCCCGTAACAACACAGTCAGTTCTTACAAGATACATTGGTCTCGTGCGAGGTGTTTATGCCTCTTATGGGGCCGTTTGGGGGCTGGTTTTGGTTTTTACCCTTTAACGACTTATTTTTAAGCTTGCTCTAGATATTTTCAAATTACCATCATATTCTTAAACCCGGAGACACTTGACTACACGGTCAGTTCCTACAACTTACATTGGTTTCATCTGAGGTGTTCGTGCCTCTTACGGGGCCATTTGGGGGCTGGTTTGGGTTTTCACCCTTTAACGGCTTGTTTTTAAGCCTAATCTATATATTTTTAAATTATCATCATATACTTAAATCGGGAGACCCATGACTACACGGTCAGTTCCTACGGGTTACATTGGTCCCGTGGGAGGTGTTTGTACCTCTTACGGAGCCATTTGGGGGTTGGCTTGGGTTTTCACCCTTTAACGGCTTGTTTTTAAGCCTAATCTTGATTTTTCCAAATTATCATCATATTCTCAAACTGGAATACCCGCGACTACACGATCAGTTCCTACAAGTTACATTGGTCCCGTGCGAGGTGTTCGTGCCCCTTAAAAGGCTATTTGGGGGTTGGTTTGAGTTTTTACCCTCTAACGGCGTGTTTTTAAACCTAATCTAGATATTTTCAAAATTATCGTCATATTCTAAAATATAGAGACCCGTGACTACATGGTTAGTTACTACAAGTTGCATTGGTCCAGTACGAGGTGTTCGTGCCTCTTACGGGGCCGTTTGGGTATTGGTTTGGGTTTTCACCCTTTAACGACTTATTTTTAAGCCTACTCTATATATTTTTAAATTATTGTCATATTCTCAAACCGGAAGACCCGTGACTACACGGTCAGTTCCTAAAAATTACATTGGTCCCGTGCGAGGTGTTCGTGCCTCTTAAGGGGCCATTTGGGGGCTGGTTTGGGTTTTTGCCCTTTAATGGCTTTTTTCTAGGACTAATCTATATATTTTCAAATTATCATCATATACTCAAATCGGGAGACCCGTGACTACACGGATAGTTCCTACAAGTTACATTGGTCCCATGGGAGGTGTTCGTGCCTCTTCTGAAGCCGTTTGGGGGATAGATTGGGTTTTCTCCCTTTAACGGCTTGTATTTAAGCCAAATCTAAATTTTTCAAATTATCGTCATAATCTCAATTGGAAGACCCGCGACTACACGGTCAGTTCCTATAGGTTACATTGGTCTCGTGCGAGGTGTTCGTGCCTCTTACGAGGACGTTTGGGGGATGTTTCGAGTTTTCACCCTCTAATGGCTTGTTTTTAAACCTAAACTAGATATTTTCAAAATTATCTTCATATTCTAAAACATGGATACCCGTGACTTCATGGTCAGTTTCTACAAGTTACATTGGTCCAGTGCGAGGTGTTCGTGCCTCTTACGGGGCCGTTCGGGGGTTGGTTTCGGTTTTCACCCTTTAACGATTTGTTTGTAACTTAATCTTGATATTTTCAAATTATCATCATATTCTAAAATCGGGAGTCCCGTAACTACACGGTCAGTTCCTACAATTTACATTATTCTCGTACGAGGTGTCCATGCCTCTTACGGGGCCGTTTTGGGGCTCGTTTGGATTTTCACCCTTTAACGGCTTGTTTTTAAGCCTAATCTATATATTTTCAAATTATCATCATATTCTCATACCGCGAGATCCGTGACTACACGATCAGTTTCTACAAGTTACATTGGTCCCGTGCGAGGTATTCGTGCCTCTTATAGGGCCGTTTGAGGGCTGATTTGGATTTTCACCCTTTAACGGCCTGTTTTTAAGCCTTATCTACATATTTTCAAATTATCATCATATTCTCATACTGGGAGATCCATGACTACACGGTTAATTCCTACAAGTTACATTTGTCCCGTACGATATGTTCGTGCCTCTTATTGGGTCGTTTGGGCGTTGGTTTGGGTTTTCACCCTTTAACGGATTGTCTTAAGCTTAATCTAGATATTTTCAAATTCTCTTCATATTCTCAAATCGAGAGAACCCTGACTACACGATCAATTCCTACAATTCACATTGGTCCCGTGCGAGGTGTTCGTGCCTCTTACGAGGCTGGTTTGGATTTTCACCCTTTAATGGCATGTTTTTAAGCTTAATCTAGATATTTTCAAATTATCACCATACTCTCAAATCGGGAGTCCCTTAACTACACCGTCAGTTCCTAAAAGTTACATTGGTCTCGTGCGAGGTGTTCGTGCTTCTTACGGGGCCGTTTGGGGGCTAGTTTGGATTTTCACCTTTTAACGGCTTATTTTTAAGCTTAATCTAGATATTTTCAAATTATCATCATATTCTCAAATTGGGATACCCGTGACTACACGGTTAGTTCCTACCATGCGAGGTGTTCGTGCCTCTTACGGGGCCGTTTGGGGGCTATTTTGGGTTTTCACCCTTTAACGGCTTGTTTTTAAGCCTAATCTTTATATTTTCAAATTATCATCATATATTCAAATCAGGAGAACCGTGACTACACAATCAGTTCCTACAAGTTATATTGGTCCCGTGGAAGGTGGTCGTGCCTCTTACGGAGCCGTTTGGTGGCTGGTTTGGGTTTTCACCCTTTAATGGCTTGTTTTTTAAGCCTAGTCTAAATATTTTCAAAATTATCGCCATATTCTAAAATCGGGAGAACCATGACTACACGGTGAGTTCCTACAAGTTACATTGGTCCCGTGTGAGGTGTTCGTGCCTCTTACGGGGCCATTTGGGGGTTTGTTTGGGTTTTCACCCTTTAACGGCTTATTTTTAAGCTTAATCTAGATATTTTCAAATTATCATCATATTCTAAAACTGGGAGACCCATGACTATACGGTCAGTTCTTACAAGTTACATTGGTCCCGTGCGAGGTGTTCGTGCCTCTTACGGGACCGTTTGGGGGCTGGTTTGGGTTTTCACCCTTTAACGGCTTGTTTTTAAGCTTAATCTAGATATTTTCAAATTATCACCATACTCTCAAACCAGGAGTCCCTTAACTACACGACCAGTTCCTACAAGTTATATTGGTCCCGTACGAGGTGTTCGTGGTCGTTTGGGGGCTGGTTTGGGTTTTCACCCTTTAACGGCTTGTTTTTAAGTCTAATCTACATATTTTCAAATTATCTCCATATTATCAAACCGGAAGACCTGTGACTACACGGTCAGTTCCTACAAGTTACATTGGTCATGTACGATGTATTCGTACCTCTTACGGGGCCGTTTGGTGGCTGATTTTTTATGTGATAAGGTGAGACTGAGAATTTAGGATAATTTAATTCCATCTCAGATCTAATGTTAGATGAGATGAAATTTAAAATGGGATAAATTATACTAAATAAATCTTCTATTTATGAGTTGTGTTGTGGGATCAATAGCTCAATGGAAATATTTTCTTCATTGTGATTGCTTAGTGTATGATTATGTAAAGTGTCAGGCACAGTCCTTTCTATTCCATGCACAAGAGTAAAATAATCGTCATATTGTAATGGATTATTAGTTTGTAACATTTATAAAGAAAATTAGAGATGTGCAAGTATTTTATTTGGGTCACAAGGACACGCAAAACAAAATGACCAAACACAAAGTTGTAGAAACTGAAGCGGAGACCAAACACAATGCCATGTCTGACTCCTCATTTGTCTTATATTCATAGGGCAGTGTATTGTTAAATCTCAAGTAAACCTAAATAAAGATTACAATAACACAACGCATAAGACATGAAGTTAAATCTCGTTGAATTCAAACAACAAAATTGAACTTTCAGACATTAAATTCAAATTACAACACATAAATCGAAGAATTCATACATTATTTAGAGAATATACTAATTATATAAAAAAATCAGTATAAAACTAGTTCTTCAGTAAACTCAAATTCGCACCAACCCAATTACTATTCCTACTTTAGTTCTTTAGTAAACACAAATTCACACCAACCCAATTGCTACCCCTACTTTTATAAATGTAGCATTTGTACATCATACTGTGATATTTGCATGAGACTCTCTTGCAACAGATCCAATATTTACAATATGGATAATAGGAGACATGGTGGCACATACCTGCAACATAAATATTAACAGTGAAATAGAATAGTGTATATATATAGAAACATACATACACATGGTAACTTTTAAATAAATTAGAATAGTTCCCAACTACAGTAATATTTAATTAATGAACAAGGATGACCGGGGGTATCCCTCTATCATATATACAATAGTGCAGAAGCACACTTAATAAAACTTGCATAATAGGCACATAATTAATAAATTAACTATTGAAAACTCATCAATCTCAACTTAAGATCCTTCCAATTTTTGGTTAGACTCAAAATTGATGGTTTACATATAATTCTAAACTACTCACTAACATAATTGAAGCAAAAAAAAGGCTAGAAACAAAAGCAAATACGTTACTAATATGATAGGAATGAAGAGCAAAGAAATTCGAATTCGAATCTGAAATGGCATTACTAATATGATAGGAATGAAGTAATAATTCGAATCTGAATCAGTGTACCATCATTTTGGACTCTAACGGCACGTTAACAACTTCAAATTCTGTCTCTTTGTAGCTCAGGGTGCGATATACATACATCCCCCTATAAGGGGAAATAAATTATTCATATTGATAAGGTTACTTGTAACACAAATCATTCCATATGAAATTCTTAAACTTACGAGTAACAACCTTGCTTAAACTCATGAAATTATTAAATCATCTTGATCATAGCTTCAAATAATATACAATGTATGATTCTCCATCTTTGTTGGTCCCCGCATGAAAAAAGCCTGTAATACTCCCCAAACCAGCATATTTTAAACATAAATCATAAAAGTATACAAGTATAATAGATAGTCTGACCATGCATTAGTAAAAGAAAATGAGTCACATTAACACATTCGAGTCAAATGAATCAACCTTGTTCTATTAGCACTGTAGGCCATTGTTGTGCACCATCGACCGGGAGCGGGAGCATCATAATCAACCCGAGATCCAAAATTATCATATAACCACATTTTTATCTTTCCATGTAGAGCTAGAATTAAACCATATAAAAGTCATAAACTAAAGATGAAATAACAGCGTCAAATTTACATGTTTAGCTCAGTAATGTATTGATTCAACTTTTCTCTTCTGTACATAGCCAAATTATACTATTTATGCCTAAAATGAGAATCATCTATAGTCAAAATGCAAAACAAAAATTGATCTAATTAAACTTGATTGAAACTACACATTATAGAAATTGCGATAAATCTCTCACGGACTGATCATTGAGGAATTGTACACTTACAAGAGCTAAGTACTCGAGCGATTGGTAGGTGTACAGAAGCCTTAACACTCCAGCTATGGTAAAATACGTCGAACGAGAGAGCGAGAGCCACTTTAACGGAAGACAAGCTTTAGCAATCGTATAAAGAAACTCATCCGAAATAACTGAATCACTGAAATTAAGACTACTCAAAGCTCTCCCATAGCTAATGGAGTCAACAAAAGGCGAAGATCTAAATGGACTTTGAATTCCATTAACTGAAACTACACTCAAACGAGTACTATTGCACATCATAAATTGAACCCCATTTCGAGTCAAGAAAGAGCAGTCCAAAACTGCAATTTCACTCAAATATAAACAATTCAACGATACAACAACAAGAGACCTATCAGTAATGAAATGATTCCCATAGATATTAAGTTTCATCAAACTCCTAAAATTACAACACAACGCCTCAATCCCAATATCCGTAACGTAATCCGGTGATTCAAAATTATTTGTAGGGTAACTCAGATCTATCTCTTCCAATCCGGGGAGATAATTAACAATCGCGATCAAATCATTGTCTCATAATTTGAACATATTGGCACATTTCAAAACCTTAAAATTCTTCATTTTCAATTCCAATTCCTTCAAACTTTTTATAGGAATAGTTTTGTGATTAAAAATATCCAGAGCTTCGAGGTTTAACAAAGAGGAATTTGCGATTTCCATAAAGAAGTTGTCGAGTTGGCCGTGGAATTGGCTGAGATCTAGGGTTTGGTGAGTTGTAGAGAGAGAACGTACATGTTTATCTTAGTACTGATCCATGGGTACCCCTCATGGATCTCCAATCGACAAAACCTAGATGGAATTTTCTTGAGCATGTGAGAGGGAGAGAGAGATAGAGAGAGTGGGGGCCTGAGCAGGAGAGAGAGGGAGGCTAAAAAATTGAGGGGCTAATTTTTTTTAGGCTATTTATATTTTAGTGAAGTGTCCTCAATTTTGGAACACTTTTAAACAGTGCCAAATTTTGGAACTGTTTTAAAGTGTGCCATATTGTCATTAAACTGTGCCAGAATTTGGCACAGTTTTAAGCTGTGCCAGAATTTGGATATCAAGGTGTGCTAGATTGCTATTTTTGGTGTAGTGATTGCACTTGTTAATAACTTGCTATTTTTAAAAATATTTTTCCATCGGGCTCAGACTCATTTTCCTGCATATTCTCGCCACCCTTGTATCTTCTATATTATGTGTCCAGTCACAAGAACGCCAAGCATAAAGGATTGGATACTTGACGTACTATGGATGTTAGGGAGTTGCAGACTTTGCTTAGACGTTTTCATTCTCTTTATTCATACATCCGTAGTACTTAGTTCATGTAGGGCATGTCGCCCAAGGATTCTAGTTATTTCGATTCTATCTGAGACAGTGGTATTACTTATGTTAGTTTTGATACATTCAGGTTGTTTGGATTGTTGTATTGAGATATTTAAACTGGGGAGTTTATTCCAGATACATTTAATTCAGTTGTGATGCTACTCATCTATTATGCATTGTTGTGGAACGGATTACATAAAATTGTTTGTAATGTTAAAATGAGATTGTATAAAATTAAAATTTGAAAGTTTTTAACATCAGTTTAATTGAGTATTAGGTGATTAACAGAAAGAAATTTTTTTTCAACAGTGATGCTAAGAATGAACCAACTGTATACTCTAATTTAATTGGGTATAGGATTGATCACCCGGTATTTAATTGAGCGGGGTATTACAAGAGGTGAGAATCTCAAGTGAGGTCACGTGAAGTTAACACATATAAATATCTGCTCTTACAGCATTTTAAATACTTGCAAATATTTTCAAATTGTTTTTACTCGAGCTCTTGCCTATTTCAAATCTATTTTTATAAAAATCTTTTAGGTTCCCAGCCACAAGGACGCCAAGCTCAGGAGTCCATTTATATTTGACGTGTTGCGGGTATTGTGGACGTTGCAGGAACTCCGTAGTAAACGCTTCCACTTCTATCAGTTATGTTCCATCATTTAGTGATCTCAGTCAGGTATGTCGCCCATTTTCAGCTAAGAGTTATTTCAGAGACTTTGTACTTCTACTTTATTTTCCAATTGTTGGACTTGGTTTTGTTTATGGACTATTGTATGTGGACTTTAGTCTGGAGTGTTTATTACAGTCGCGTTTATTTATTCAGATGTTTTAGTATGTATTGTGTTGTTATTTGGAATGGTGAATGTGGTTTAGTAATTTATATTCTTGATTGTTATTAAAAGATTAAAATTTTGACACCGGGCCATTAAGGTATTAGTAATATAATTATGTTTTGAAAGTGATGCTAAGAATGAAACCATTAATGAATCCTATTTAATTTAATAATGGACTGATCACCCAGGATTAGAATGGGCGGGGTGCCAAACTTTAAATCTCCGACAAATACAAAATATATGTTGTATTCTCTTATGGACTAACTCAAGAAGGGACTTAAAATCACACAAATTTTTATCTTCCAAAAGATCTATTAGAATGAAAGGGTGGTCTATATATAGAAAGACAGATACCCTTTTCTAAATAGACACATCATTTCACGATAGTCATGTCATTTTCGAATGGTCATGAACTTTCACGAAATGACATGAAAAGATACGGATCTTCATAAAAATGTGTCTTTTCAAAGTTTTATAAATATAATTTTAGATATTTTTTAACTCAAATAAAATTATTAAAATGATAAAATAATTTCCAAGAGAAGTATATATACAAGTACTTCAACGCAATGCTGGTTTGAAGAAGACAAAGCCACATCCCCTTACGCAACCTCCCACCCTATAGAAAAACCATATTAATTGAATATAACAATATAAAAATGATGTCTCTATTGTGAATGTGCCGATTGTCAACCCCCATAATTGATACCGTTTTGGCATCCAACTTTTTTTTTCCATTCAATACGAAGTATGGGGAACCTCCCAAAAGCTATTGACTTACTTCTTTAAGATGAATGGTTTTCTCTATGAAGGAAAACCATCTAGTTTTCGTAGATCCAAATAGCCTTTATTTCATGCCACACTTCAGTTTCCATGATTCTCTCTATGAATAGTTATCTGATCTCTCTCCGCTCACAAACAACCTTTCAGATTCTTTCTCTAAAACACAAAAAAGTTTGTACCTAAAACACATAGATCTAATAGCGAGGATTATATTCAGCAACGTTCAATGACGATCCGTTCAAAAAGGGACTTATTCGATAATGTTTGGATGCCGAATTTTCTCCGTGATGGCTACCTTTAGTTTGACTCCAACCGGTTGAATTAATTGTACAAAATGATATTTTTTTACATTGTTAAGGGTTTTTTTAATATTGTTCCTTTGTTTTTTAATTTTTTCACGCTTGGATTTCAAACACGACTTATTCTAGATTTTTTTTTTTGTAATTCCTCCTGCCTTTAATTTTGATTCATATTCTCAAGTGTGATTTTTTTCTTTTAATTTTTGTCAATTTTCAGTCATCAAATTTCAGGGCAGTAGAATCTCTTAATAGTTTTTTTATGATTGTACCTCTTTTTGCTATTTTTTTTATTCAGTTTAATGGAAAGATTGTATATGCATATACATATTAGGACCAAGTTAAAAGTCTTTGCAACGGACTATATGACATTATGTGGCTTCTAGATTCATTATTATCTAGATATGTTCATATAAATCATTCTTAAGAACACCCTAATATTAATCATGAACACATTAATATGATTAAAGTTTAACATACAATTGTTCTTAATAAAAGGATCTTAGATCTTCATGTTTTCACAAAATACGTCTAAAAGATAGAAAATAAGACATACCTTGATCAAAGATCAATCTTGATTAATTGCTCCATCAATCTGCCTTCTTGGAAAAAAATGCACTCTAATGGAATCTCGGAGTTTCTCTCCCACCTCAGAAATAGTGTGTTATGAGATGACTCTAGATGGTGTAGAGGTCTCTATTTATAAGGGGAAGAGGGCCGGAATCCTAATCAAGGTGGGAGTTTTTCAAGTCTCCCACTAATGCCACTAACCATCATGTGACTAACGGATAAGGTTTACCCAAATCTTTTAATATCTTTATTTATCACATTTCTAATTAATTATCTGACATTTATTAAAACCACATAAATGGGAAATTCGGAATTTAATACAATTGAAATTAAATAATTAATTTCGTCACTTAACATTAATTTCCAACAGTCTCCCACTTGGTCTTAATAATTCGCATAATTAGATTAGGTATCATAAGGTGCACAATCATTGATAAATTTATTTTGCTGAATCAAATGATTCACGGATGCGAGTCATGGCGGTTCCATACTATTCAAGAGCATGGTTCCTTCCATGTACCACAACACCAATGTTTCATTCAACCAAGCCTTTAATATTGGGTATCATAATGGCCTCATAATGTCCTTTGGAATAAGGACTATTTCTGTCAACAACACTTCATAATTGCATGCATTCACAAAGGACAGAAATAATTGAAATCAGAAACACTTTTATTGAATTCAAGTAATAGTGTCAAACAACTAAGCCAAATAGCAATCATAATTTTACTAATCGAGATCCATCTCTTTGACACGTTCCATAAGGTCTTTTGGAGATAGTCCTTTCGTAATAGGATCTGCTATGTTATCACTCGTACTAATGTGATCAATTGACACTTTTTGTTTCTGAATTTCTTCTTTAATTGATAGGTATTTCATTCAACGTGCTTAGTTACTTTAGGAATACCTAACATTTCTTCATAAAGAAGATTGCAGCGACATTATCATAATATTTCAGCGACTTGATAATAGTGTCGACAACTCCAAGTCCCGAAATGAAGTCACGCTGCCAAAATACATAAGTTGTAGCATCAAGCATACTACAAACTCAGCTTTCACAATACTTAATGGATGGATTGTGTTGCACTCCTTCATTATATTGGTTGATAAACCAAAACAAATATTCTTAAGCAAGAGTGAACTTCATACCATCCGTACAAATAGTAAATCTGAGTCACAATAATTGTTCATATTTAAATGAACACATATATCATAAATGTGAGCATATAGTCCTTTAAGTATCTCATTACTTCATACACAACTTTTAAACCCATAAAATTATTTCAATTCTCTACTTTCTAAATCCGTGCTTGTATATAGAGAAAATATATAAACTTACTCCCACTGATCTTAAGGTGTATACAAATATACAACGATTAAAAAAAATAATGATATTATTTCTTAAAATGCCTCATGTGGGAAACTTATGTTTATAAAATGATCTCCTAAACATATACGCATGGTTTATTAGAATTCAAAAAATAATTTTCACATCCACTTTATGTAACTCTCAATCATAATGAGCTACTAATGTCATAAGAATTACATGTCCTTACATATAATTGAGAAGGTTCATTTATAACCTTTTCTTCATTAATAGTGAAATATTTTACTACAATTTAGCTTTATCTCGTTTAACTACCGTTAGTGTCGCGTTTGGTCTTGATGACCCCCTTATACCCGACTTTAGTGCATCAATTATGTAATTCAACGAGATTTCAACCTTAGTTGTAGTCCATTAGTTTCACTTCTTATGACTTTTGAAAATAAAATCATGTCATTATTTATTCCTTCACCAAATTCATGTTCATGCAGATACCCCACATAATCATTTAGGATAGTAGACCTTTTAGGATCTTCTTAATACTATTCCTTATGATTTCATCTACATTTCTCTCACGGTGACAATACTATCATTTAGTGGTTGACCATTTATTTGTTCTTTGTTGTTTAGACAATCTAACAACTAAAAGAACAAGGATTCAAGAAGGTTATCGTTAATGGGATAAGTACCCTACCTTCCTTTATAATCATATTTCATGATTTTCTACTACCACTAATTTCACCTTTCATAATGAATTTGACTTTAATGCAATAAATACGTGTCAATGACAATTATATGATCTATGTAGGTCCACTTTAAGGGAAGTTTCTCATAATCTCCCACTTGGGCCACATAGGTCATCCTTATATTAGACATCGTAATACCTTAAGAGCACAACTCGATTATCAAAATTTGTAAGTGACATTACAAAAATCTTGTCCACGAAAATTATGAAAAAGATTCTAGATTTAATTTGGTACAAGATTTAAAGAGTTTCATAAAAAAATGCTACGATTATGATGCAGGATCAAACAAATCTTTAAAGAACTATGTCCAAACTTTATTTTGTACAAAACATCAAAACTAAAATCATAACCCTTGAAAAATATACATCAAAAGATTCTTTAGAACATATCCCTCACGATCAAGTCTAGACAAGCATTTTCCAAAAGAAATTGAGGGTTTATGAAAACAAATGGCGATTTGATTCCCAAAGAACAAAAGAAAAGAATCTTATTAGCATTTCTAGTTTGTTTTGTAAGAAATCCTTGCATCAAAAGTAGATACTTTCTATAGCACAGTAAGTATAACTTGAAAACTCTACTGAGATGAAAAACTCATTTCAAATCATAAAAGATACATATTATCTTTATCATTATTAGTCCGAGTGTGCAATATGTAAACAAACTTAATTTGTTTAACCAAATTAAATATGAAATTTTAGAGAAATAAAATGGGATACAATAATATGTGATAAGATAATGAGATAAATTGCTCACTTCATTAATGCTTTGATTTAACAACACACACATCGATTACATGATAAATTGAGTGCATAACCGTGAGTTTTTGTCAGTAGTAACCGTGAAATATCGATTATATGATGCTTGTAGATTACTTTATTGGGTATAATGTTATTTCATTATATTGTACACGATATTTGTGCACAACTTATTTTCACATACTATAATAATGTATGTGATCTATGATGTTCATTCAATTACTCAAAATTGATTCCCTGTAAGGAATAACCTTGCTTGAAGAAATGAACTCAATATACCCCATTAATATCTTTACAATTATAAGCATCATAAGTTACTACTACCATCATCTTTACATTTAATATTCATTGCAATTCTAGTCGGGTCACTGTAGTGACTACCAAACATTTCATAATATGAATATTACATTACGTAAAGACTTACATACACAAGTCAATAAATTTTTCACTTATTTTCATTAAATATCGCATGATCAATAAGTTAAATTATTCATGTTTATGGTTTTCATAACCTTAATTGGTGATATGATAGTGAAAGAAACTATGGCATCTGTGTTTGACGACCATTATTACCTTCCCAAAATATATATCACCACTAACATTTTGTTCAATTATTGTAATCACAATAAATGAATAAACAATAATATGTATGCAACATCATAATGTATCATCATCCTAGCATTCAATATCATACATGGACCCGTAGGCAACCAAAATATGCATGATATTAATGCATTAGTCCAATATTTATATCTTCTGGAATGGAGCACTTTAATGAACACCAAACCATATATTATATAAATATAAGAGATACGCATACATGTGCAAAATACCCGTAATACATGAATAATTATATTATTGTCTATTCCTTAATTTGAATTTCACGAAAAATTAGACATAATGTGAAAATCAAATAGACAAAGAGTTTACATGAGATATTACACAAATAATAGTAAATAGAAGACACAAATCATTTACTTTCGCTTCATCACTTATGTATGAGTAACAAATCAGAAATATTTACCCAAATCATTCATGGTCATACTAATGCACAATATGGTTATAATCACAATTATCATACTAGTGACATATGTAAATATGACTTTTTAACATTGATGCCAATTATTTAACATTTACAAAAATTCCAATGTTTATTTGATTCAAATTTCAGCATGTGTTGCGCTTCAATTTAACCTTATAACAAACATTAGGATAATCTGAAATGACTACAAGTATAGTATCTTCACATGTAATCTTAGCCTGTATTTGGCATTTGATTAAACTGAATGAATACCTACTCATGAGTCTCAAATTTTGCAAGTCATGCATTCAAATATGCATGCATGCAACGAATAAATCTAGTATCCGCACATATGAATTGTAGCCTGTGTTTGGCATTTAATTCAACTTAATGGGAGTACTAGCCTTAAAATAAACAATAATTCTGATTTTCAACCACATGAATCATTGGCCTGTGTTTGGCACGAGACTCATTAAAACATGAATATCATAATATTCAACAATATGAATCATTGACCTATGTTTGGCACGAGATTCATCAAAATATGAATATTAACAATAACACAAGTCTAATATCCGACCATATGAAATATGTTGGCATGTGTTTCGCACGAATATTCAACTAAAAAGGATCATTAGAGCAAGGTTTTATGAAATATGGGAAAACTTAAATTTTCACACACAAAAAAAATTGCAAGGGTCGAATATTGAATTGTTGACTAAAATTTTGGTATATTTCATCTACATTCCGAATATCACGGAATCTGTGTTAATCATCACATAATATTCAGATTGTAAAGATATATTACCCTATAATTCATTTATCATGGTCCCATAATTTTGGCATCTGTGTTTGTTGCCTAATTCATTTAATACCATGATTAATGGACTTAATGTCAACTATTCTGTTTTTACAAAACTGGTTCTAATGTTGTTCAATTCAGATATTAGCATGTGTTGCGCCTCAATCCAATTTTATAACTAACATTAGAATAAGTCTTTAATGAATGTAAGTATATTATTCGTACATGCAGTCTCAGCATGTGTTTGGCCTTTGACTTAACTCAAATGAATAATTGTTTACATGTCTCAACTTAAATATAGTTAATCATGCATTAATATTAACTATAATATGTAATCTATCAGTAATCACAAAGATACCAATAGTAGCTCGAATGCCTCAAAAACATAATTTTTCTGGAAGTCATAAACATTATTTATGTAAAATCAATGCGCCAAAAATATTATACTCAAAACTTAATGTATAATTAATGGTCCAAATATAAATGCATACACAATAATCTAATATTTACAATTATAGATTAAGATACTTTTATGTCTTCTCCATCCAACATCATATAAATATTATTGTCGAAACATCAATTCATAATTACATTAGGACCTTTGGGCAACCAATTATAGATTATGCACAATAACCTAATATATCGAAATGTTATTGTCAAACACATAATCATACATCTAATATTCAAAATTTTATATTGAACCCTTTCATCAATACAAAATAATACATAACATGAATATTAGAACAACCATGAATATAAAGAAAAACATCCCCCGTGGTAAAAAAAAAATACATAATATTTGGAAAAAATCGTGATTTTTGCCAAAAATAAAAAATTTGAGTTAGCACCACAGAAATGTAGATAATTACTCCAGGATCTCAAAACAATTTGCGGAATTCAAAAATCAATTTTCTGGAGTGAGATATTGACGTCAACATTATTACCAAAAACGGCAAAAACGCAATTTTAAGGGTCTTAACGACGTCAAAACGCAAAAGTAAGATGGTGCCCATTGTAAACAATGGGTTTTGTTTATTTCGACGTTTCCAGTCGACCATGTCATTTTCGTAAAATTCCGAGCAAGTTTTGACCTTTCATTCTCACCAGTGAGTATTGGCGACAGAAGAAAAACGTCACAGAAAATCTCAGACACACTTTAAGAGCAGATTTAATGACAGAAATAAGACGTCGCAGAAGGTCTCAGGCACAAAAGCAATTTAATGACATAAATAAAAATGTCGCAGAAACTCTCAGGCACATATATCATTATAGACGAACATCAATAAGGAAAATCACGAGATCTTAAACTTTAGCTCTGATACCACATATAAAATCATTCTTAAGAACACCCTAATATTAATCATGAACACATTAATATGATTAAAGTTTAACATACAATTGTTCTTAATAAAAGGATCTTAGATCTTCATATTTTCACAAAATACGTCTAAAAGATAGAAAATAAGACATACCTTGATCAAAGATCAATCTTGATTAATTGCTCCATCAATCTGCCTTCTTGAAAAAAAATGCACTCTAATGGAATCTCGGAGTTTCTCTCCCACCTCAGAAATAGTGTGTTATGAGATGACTCTAGATGGTGTAGAGGTCTCTATTTATAAGGGGAAGAGGGCCGGAATCCTAATCAAGGTGGGACTCTTTCAAGTCTCCCACTAATGTCACTAACCATCATGTGACTAACGGATAAGGTTTATCCAAATCTTTTAATATCTTTATTTATCACATTCCTAATTAATTATCTGACATTTATTAAAACCACATAAATGGGAAATTCGGAATTTAATACAATTGAAATTAAATAATTAATTTCGTCACTTAACATTAATTTCCAACCGTTGTAAGATACATTTCTAAAGATTGAGTTTATCTTCGTGCAGCCTTTTACAGGTCACATACGAAATTGAAGTAAAAGACTAACACATTGGTTCAATTATCCTAAAGGTAATGTTAAAATTTTAATATCATGATACCATAAGTCGCTATTAAAAATTTGAGTATGAGACTTTTGAAAAGGTTTTACTGTTTATCATGGGTACATAAATCATATCATTGTTTGCCTTGATTAAATGAAGTAGTATTCTGCACTTTATGGGTTCTTAAAGTAAATATTATAATAGTCGCTCAATATTTAAAGATGCTGCTACTAGAACCGTTGTGTAATCTTATTTTTTTTATTTTTTTTAATGCCATGAAATCAGACTTTTTAATTTTCATTCTTAAGCCATTAGAATAAATAAACTTTTGTGGATGCAATAAGTCAAAAGTGTAAAAGAAATTTGGATTTTGATGTTGGCTAACTCTTTAACATAATTTGTGTAGTTGAGAGTATGTTGGATGTAATACATTGTATTAGTTGGTTTTCTTTTTCAGTTTTTTGTATTGTGTTTCAACTTTGTTGGTTGTGACAGTCTTATATATATGTCGGTATTCGTGAATTGCTAATGTGAATTTTAATCAAACATGGAGTTAAATTCTAAACCAACGTGGTTCAAATTTTTTTTATTGATTCAAAATTATTTTAACTTAATAATCTACTGGAGTGGGCCTCCTTTTGAAGGATGTCAACTTGCATTGCCAACCAAATTTGTGTATTTAATTTTAGCGGGATTAAAATGTTTAACACTATGATTTTTGTAGTTGAGAGTACAACAGTATGCAATGCACCGTATTATACTCAATCTAACTTCTTGATGAAGAGTCGACTTGAACTTTGTTGAAGTTCAAGTACTAAATGTGTAATTTTGGTTCAAGAAATCAAGACAAACTGATCAACAGGTGGTACATGAGTATACTAGACTCTTTCAATCTCATCATTTGTTTATTCTATGACTAAACACACAAAAAAATTATGAGAAAATATATCACATATTTCATGACTTTGAGAACGCTAATATCGAGATTTGTGAATTAAACAAGTTCTCAATTCCAATTTCAATTTTTAAATCTAGTCAATTTATAACAAAGTGAGCAATTTCACTAATTTGAAAACAACACAGTTTGAACAATTTTTTGTGGTATTTACTTCATTTTATCTTGCCTAAATATTACTATATGATCATCTAAGATTTAATAACGAAATAATCATACAACGCCACTATGTACGAAAAAAATTCACAATAAGAAAAACCTCGGACGGCCTAGACTACATAAAGTCCATTATGATATAGGATTTATACAAGGTAACAAATGGACTCACTCACTGACTCGACTCCCTTTAAGCCTGATGAAATCTTCGCTCCTTAAAACTTCTTCACATAAATTGAAGGAACACATTGATGGCACATAACGCTGTACAATTGTGTCTTGGTATCCACCGTTTTGAACTAAACTCCACCATCCGCAACACAGAGTCCACCTTTCCAAAAAATACTCATATAAGTGAATAGTAAAAAAATATTGAGGGTTCCAAACATGAGATCTTTACATAAGCATATTATCCTGAATCTTGGATATCCCAAACAAAACTAAAAGGATGTATAAGAGGAATCAAATTTTTTTCTCTGTGAAGGCTCTCCCAAAACTAACGAAAAACTACCACTTTTTATCTTAAAAACTGTGAAAAATCACTAGCACAAAAAATAAGGAACAACTACCAAAGTGTTTAGAAAGAAATTAAGGTTTAGTTCCAATGACGTTGGCTTCTCGTTCGAACGAGACCCCCAAAGTGGTAAAAATGACCTTTGAATGAGCTTCTAATGTCATTTTGAAAAGTTAGACACTAAGGTCTCTTTTGAAGCTTGTTTGATCCTAGTTCGAACAAAAAACTAATCTTGTTTGAACCAGGAAACGAACACTTCGAACAAAATGATGCAACGCATTAGAACGAAACACAAATGTCGTTTGAATGACAATATAGATAAAAAAAACATTTTTTTATAAAAAAAACCTTTTTTGAAAAATAACCTCCATTAAAATTAAATTTTGAAAAAAAACTCAAGGATCAACATAATAAAACTTTATACCTTTTAGAGATCCTAAAGATGAATATGCAAACATGACATGAATGATATCGCTTTTCGAGGATCATTTCAAGTCTTCAATTGCATAGTCTTAAAGGTACAAACTCAAACAACCTAACACATGACTCAAAAGAGATTTGTCCAACCGAATAAATCCGATAATAAAATTCTTAATATTCATTACAATCATCACCAAATTTGTCCTTACAAATCTCCCCATTTAGCTATTTTAGGAAAAACCCAAAAAATGAAAATTGGGCCGCGAAGCTCTAATCCCCAAACCCCAAAAGGAAAAAGACACGACAAATATTTGGCTGAAATTAACTCTTTAGAAACTTTGCACTTGTGACTCTTTGTCGTATTAAATCTTATACCTGCACACTTAACACACCTTTAAAATGCATAGAGGATATGAAATTAAATAACATTGTTAGCCCAAAATTCCTAGCATAAGAAATCCCTCCCCTAATCTAATCATTCTCTCCCTTTTGTTCGGGAATAGACAAACCATAAATAATGTAATATGAATCAAATGTGATCTTCAAGTGAACATTCATATCATAAAATGTGAAATGAAATAATAACACTAAACAAATAAAAACATAATTACAAATCATTCTAAAGATGATTCAATGAAGAACATGGATTATATGCAAGCAAAGATGCCATTAAATACAATATATATACAAAAACAATATAAATCAACATGCACAACTATATATAAAAAAATAAAGGAGGTTGCGTTTTTTGTCTAGACTAACTAGTGATTCAGATTAAATGTGGGGTCTTATATCTAACGGTGTAAAATGATGTCACGTGTAATTGATTAGTGCTTGACCGTCTGGATCTCACCTATGCTTACTCGCACAAGGCTCATGAAAAAATAGTGGACAGACAACTGAACCTCCATCTGACTCAACTACCGATCCCTCTTTTTCTACGAGCTCCACCAACACAAATTCCCCCTTTTATTTTTTGGCATTTTTTCAGTAATATTTTTTTTAGGGTCAATTATTAAATAGTCCCTACTATAAATATATATTTTTTAAAAAGGACACATATTTTTAGTTTAATCCATTTAGTCCCTCAAGTACTCAATATCCTCTTATTTTTAGAGGTCCGCGCCAGCGACACTCCCTCTCCAAAATATGTGGCAAAGGACTTTTTGAGGCAAAATAAAAAAATTTGGATTAAATAGGTATTAAAAAATGTCCGAGGGACTATTTGATATATGTCCCTTTTTTTTAACTCTAATATGTTTTTTTGTTTGATTTTGCAGTTTGTATAGTTACAACATTTTTTTCGAGCTGAAAACTTCGCAAGAGTTTCAAAAGTAAAACACTATATATCAGACAATGTTAACTAACATTTACAATGAAGATATTTTTCCAAATATCAACTAACATTTGCTTCGTTCGACCTTTGTTTTGCAGATCTTAATTAACATTTGCACTTTTTTGCAAATGTCGAATCATCTCTTTTTCTTCCTGCGTTTGGGAAAATTTGCTAAGTTATATTTTCTCTCTGAGTTTCTGAGTTGTATATCCGCTTGGGTTTTTAATGGGTTTTTAATGTTTGTATATCTATACGAAAGAAGCACACAGTGAAAAAACCTCGTGAAGCACTCAGTAGTTTGTTTCAACCTAGTGAAAAAGAATGACACGGATGGAAACCCAGTAGTCAATTTTTCTGGTACAAATTTTTAATGTTTGTATATCAAACCAAATAAGCAAACCATGTAGTTTGTTTCAACTCGATGAAAAAAAACACAGTGAAAATCCAGTAGTTTATTTCTCCAATGCTTATATTTTCAACCGGTAATTTTTTTCTTTATCCGGTAGTTTCAATCCGTTCCAACTTCTTAAGTTAACTCTCTCACCCACATTTTTTTCTTTTAGAAATCATGTTTGAGAATATTTTGGTTCGAACTTTGTATTGTGGTTTCTTTTGTATTCTGTTCACGAGGAATGTGTTGAAAGTAACATTTATTATGTGTGAAAGTATTATTTTTACATGTGCAGTTAAACATATATCTATATATCCACGGAGATTACACGGTGGTTTTGATCTGAAGATCTCTTCACTTATGGATTTATCCTTGTGTCTGGAAAGTAATAAATATATCTCATGCCTTCAGCTTTTAGAGCACTGTTCCATGAGTGTTGATTTCTTCATTTTGGTTATTTGTTTATATTTACTCATTATGCACAGTAGTGTATATATCTCGCATCATTTATTGAAGTCTGGATATTTATTTATTCCTTTATTCGATTCAGTGTTTGGAAGTGAGCAATGTTCTTAAAAACGTGCTTGGGCGATGTCTAGGCGCGAAGTTTTTTCGATACACAAAGATTTGATCCTAAGCGTGGATTAAGGCGGTCAACTGCGGCCAACATTTTTTTTTTATAAGGCGATAAAAATGCATTTTTTTAATAGCTTATATGAGCCTTAAAACGCTTTTTTTTTAATTTAGGATCCTTTAAAAAAATTATTGTACAAAGATATTAAATACCTAAAATGGGTCTCTAAAAAATTAAACTTATTTTTTAGATTCCCATTTTAGTTGGGTGAGATTTTTGTATAATTGAATCATTCTTTGTACAAATTATTTTTGGGTAGTTAAAAAATGAGCGCCTAAAAAATTAAACTTATTTTAAAAATTGACATTTTTAATATACATAAAATATTTTTGACCCCCTAAAATATACATATATAGATGCATACTCTAAAATGGGTCTTGTGCCATTGTCCATTTGGCACATGGCCAGGGCCGGCCATGATCCTATACAGTACATGTGAGGAGTTAATAACACTCTATTGTAATTTTGTTTCAATTTTGTTATTGTTATGCTCCAAATCCTCTATTGTTGTTATTGTTTTTAATCTGTCCGAATTCACTCTTCTGTTATTGTTTGTAACTTCTCTAACTCATTGGATGTTTTCTAACTTGTTGTGACTTGGTGCTTGTTGTTATTGCTGTAATAAAAGCTTTGAAATTTATTTTAGAATTTTTTTTGACATAGACCTGTTTGGAATTTTTTTTGACATAGACTTATTTGGAATTTTTTTAACATAGACCGGTTTGGAAGTTTTTTGGCAGTGAATAATTTTTTTTGGGCATGGCATGGCATTTTTCAATACACAAACACACCTATTTTCATTGTTGTTGTGAATAATTTCTCGATAATTTTATGTCAATAATTGGATTTCTATTTTTTAAGATAGGTTAATAGATCCAAATGACTCTTCGTCGATGGCATTCAATGAGGCAGAATCAAATAAATATCTTAGTGATGTTTGTTATAAGTTTAAATGATTGTAATATTTATGAGCTTGTTTGAGAGACATGTTGTTTGGTTGAAGCTTGGATTGTACTAACTCATGGATAATTTTAGTATTTTAATTTGTATTTTGGTCATATTTTTATTTATGGTTAGGTTACTACAAGATTTATTGTAGTGCGAGTTTATTAGGGTGATGTGGACTTATGGCGCATGCATAAAGAAAAGGGCTCCCAATGCGCATATTGGTATTCAATTTTCAAGGTATATATCATTTTCTATTTTATAAGTAGCTATTTTGATTTCATTCATATTGATTAATATTATTTATTTTATTGACTACTTTGGATTTTGATTGCATGTAATTGGGTGATAATATGATGAAGACTTATGGAGCATGCATATGAAAAAGGGGCCCCAATCGCAAACATTCGGACATATTTTTAAGGTATCTACCATGGAGCATGCATATGAAAAAAGGGCTCCAATCGCAAACCCATTTTAGTATTTTTAATAGCCTTATAATAATTAAAATATATTAAAATATATTTAGAAATGTCAAACACCTTTTTACGCATAAGGCCGGCCCAGACTTCTGAGGCTTAAGGTTTAGCCTCCACACCTCGGTCACGTCCCGCATTTTTTGAAACCTCGGAAAAAAGATAGAGATGGTTCCATTTTAATTTTTTGATTCTTTAATATTTATAATTATAGCTGAATAAAAAAAGAACAAAACTTAATATGCATTTGCATAATACCTATTTACTTTTTTCTTCATTGTGTTGACTTTGTTCCTCATTTTATTTGAGTATTTAAGTTTTTTTCTTCATTGAGTATTTATGTTTCTCAAATGAGATTTCAAAATATATTATAACTTTCAATTTTTTAATTCAATATTCTTTTAAGTATTATGTAAGATGCAATAGATAATACACTAGGTGATATTTTTTCTAGGGTGTTGATGCATGAGTTTTTAATGATTTTGGATGATTATTATAATAAAATTTCTGATTTTTTCACTTTAAAAAATATGTAGCAAAAATCTACAAAGGTGACTTTTGAAGATAGCGAGGTGTCAATTACAAATGTGTCTTATTTTGGAAGGTTTTTTTTATATAGGTTTTTACACATTTTTGGTGATTCTTTTAATAGTAATTCTCATCTCTTTATTTTCAAAAACATACAGCAGAAATCTATTAAAGTTTTTTTTATAGGTTTTTACACATTTTGGGTGATTATTGCCAAAAAAAATTCGATTTTTTTCACACATTTTTTTTTCTTTTTAGTTTATCATTAGCAGATTTATTTCTTCATCTTCCCAAGCTTAAGACTATATATTTTCATTTATAATCATGACGATGTTATAATCATTTAAGACAATGTTATGGGCCTGTTATATATTTTTATTTATTATCACTATGTGGTTTTAGTTGTAACTTTAGAGCTTTTGAATAACAATTGATTTTGAGATGGGGGTGTTAATCTTCCCACTTTGATTAGTCCTTTGACTTAGAATGCTACCTTTGAATTTAATTTTATTTCTCTCTTCATGAATGTAAAGGTGCAAAATGTGAAGGAATGATTACAAAACGTAAAAAGGGGGAAATGTATGCCCTACTGAAGGTAGTGAGAAGACCATAGCCAACTAAATAATAGAAGTGGAGGGATTGACAATTGATTTGATTTCCTTTGGTTTAAGGTACCAAATCTTAAAGGCAAGATATTTGGTAGCTAACTAAATTGGTTATAATAACTTCACATTTAGTTAAAAAAATTGATAGTTTGTATTTTAAGAATTAACACATCTTTTTTATTATTATTAATTGATTATTATTTTAGATACAAAAAAAATAATTTTTCAATTTTACTTTTTTTTAGCCAACAACATTTTTTTTGCTAAAAAAATTAATTTTAAGTAAAATTATTAGGTCACCTACTTCACTATGAGTGTATTGAATTTGAAATTATTGTGGTGCCCACGGTGATAATTTTTGAACTAATTTTAAAATTTCTCATGCAACATTGTAGTTGATGATCAATACAAAAATATCACCGTGCCAATGATAAATCTTAATTTCATGAATAGAAAAAACCAAAATAGTTTTTATTTATGAAAATCTATTATTGAATGCAAAGAATTTTTATCCCGATTTTTTATTGATGAAAATTTATTAATACACGAAAAGAATTTTAATTACATCCTGCCATCGGCACGGGCATGCCCTAGTGTGTATGGGTGTTTGTGTATGTGTGTGTGTGTGTATAATACAACACAAGACAGACAAAACAAGTTTTTAACTCTCGTATGGGTTAAATGTGTATCTAAAAATAATGTAGGATGGAGTGTAGGGATGAAACTGGAAACAAGAGAAATATTCCCAAACACTCAAGATACTCCGATAAGTTCGAATTTGATAGTCTTAATTTATCAAAATTAGATTTAAACTAATGTGAGAAATAAAGAGGACTCAAACGGATAAAATTGTCTAAATTCACACAAGCCTAAAAAATATTGATGATTCTCAAATCAATAGTATCAAACATCTATGTATGAATTAGGAAACATTGTGCAAAACCACTGATTTTTCAACTTATAACACCCTCCAAAATATAAATATTTAATTTTTCTTTTTGAGTATCTTTTTTAATGATTAATTTCTAAATTGACCTTAGACCTCTCCATTTCACACACTAATTTTTCAAACATAAGAGCATCCTCACATTCATTGGTTCTTGCATGCACAAATTCTCGAGATATAAAGATATGTATTAGACAATACTGATAGGATAACACCTTACTTGGATTATGAATTGATAAATTTCAAATCCTAAAAGAGCTCGTGAAAGTGTGTTTGGAGGCATATACTTAGATGAACCCATTAGGAAAAACAAACAAGAATAACTCTATGAAAAGGCATGATTAAGCAATAATCCAATTCACTTTAAGCCATATTCAAGTATTCTAGACACATGGAATTGATGGTATTCAAACACACTAATATGCCACAAAAAATATGTAAAACTAAATTACACAAGACAAACAAACAAAAAAATTTGTATATTTTTATTATATAGACTAAAAAATGAAAACTCTAAATACAAAAGATAAACATCATAGCACTAGATATAACATATAACATGAAGCATAATTATAGAGTATGGCAATATGAAACCACAATGACTCATAAGATATAGCATGTGAATAATCATGTGAAAGTATGAGAGAATCAATAAATCTAACATTTTGTGCCACCAAATTCGAATTTATTAACTAAATAATGTTCCACAAGAGACACAGGTTTTGGAAACCATATTGACACAAGATATAGATTTTCTCGAACCTTTTTTAAGATCATAGCAAAACCTCTTAAGGTGACATTTTCTACCACAATGTGTGCGCGTGTAAATTTTAGGAAAGTTACACTCGGATTGACCTTTAGAAATGTTTTTTAAAATGGTTGACTCTCTAACAAATATGGTCCAAGACTTTTCCTGTCATTTTTTATTTGGATGGACCCTAGCATCTTATTCAAGTTTTTTAACCTAGATTCCAAATCAAATTTGACACGCCTTGAGCCTTATAATTCATCTTCTAACTTTAAAGCTCTAGACTCAATCATACATTTAGACTCCTCAAATTTAAGAGACTCGTTCTTTATATGTTTAACTATTCCTAGAAGGTTATCTTGTTACCCCTCGATTTACGCGAGCTTCTCCATAAGACTCTTCTCATGTTCCCTTAAATCCTTAATCAATTTATCATTACTTCCTAAGACACTCTCTTTTAATTTTGCCTCTAATTTCATGTTAGCCATTTTCAACTTTAAATATTTTGTATAAAACTCATGAACGGCAATTGGAAGCTCATTTTCCTCCTCATCGCTAGTCCCCTCTCCTTCGTCCTCATCACAAACTAGGGAATCACAAGACAGGACCTCAAAACCATCACACGTATGATTATCTTCAACGAGTGAACATTATTAGTTTGGACTCGCATGACAAGCCATGAAAGCGGTATAATTACACTCCACGGGAGAATTAGTTTACTCTTCCCACTCATTATCACTAAGACTTGTAGCTTCTTACTTTTTCTCCTTAGTTTAATACAACACTCAAAAGCATGATGTCCAACTCCTTGGAACACTTTTCACGGTCATCCATTTTCATAGGGTTATCTCTCGTCTTCCTATTACGGTCATTATTAAGGTTCTTAACTTTCTTATAAGAATTTTTATCTTCTTTAATCGTGAGAAATCTATGGAACTTTTTAGAAAACCTAGCAATCTCTTCGGGTTCTAAGTATCCTTCACTCTTGAAATCTGATATGTCCGCCTTATAATTTTTCAAATATATATTGTTCTCCTTTTTCTTAGGGGGACACGAGTTCATCTCATATGTTTGGAAATCACATACAAGTTATAGGCCCTAAGAGTATCAATACCACTAACAGAATCAAGGATTATAACCTCAACATTAAATCATTTGGCAAGGACCTTAAGATTTTTCTCACAACTTTAGGATCATGATAGGTTCACCTAGGTTCAAAGAGGAATTTACAATATCCAAGAATTATCATAAAAAATCAAAATTTCCATGTTCTTTGTCATCCCCGTATTTTCTATGCATTTTTTATTATGATATTAATTAAATTTGCATGTGGTGACATAGGATGTCATATTTTTTTGCGGTGAGATGGGATGTCACTATTTATATTTTTATATGTGTGTCAACGGTGACATGAGATGTCACTATTTATATTTTTATTTGTGTTATATAATTCGTTGGTGAAATTAAAATTAACACACGGTAATACATTATCTAAATGTGGGAAGTGACTTGGTATTATATGCCACTATAGAATAGTTAGGGACTAGGTATCGAGGTTTTACTTGTTTGGATTATCACATCGGTTTCGTGCTCTACTGATTGTGAAGTAGTTTCTTATAATATCGAGTCGCATGGAATCAGTTAAAAGTTCATTTTTAATTAATTTGACTTGTACCGACTTATAGCTTAAATTAATGGGATAATATTTCAATAGAATTCATTATGTTTCATGTGGATAGTTGGGACATTTAGAATGTCCGTTAGTGACTTATAATAGTGTAATTTAAGTCTATTGGGTTTGTATATGGCTTGGATAAAGTTTGGGGTCATTTGAAGTATTATTGGATTCAATGGGTAGGGGCTTATGCTGCATCTAAGGATAATTTTGCGGGAAACTTGTTTATTAGATTATTAGACAAACTTAATTTCACACTTTAGACATTTATAAGAAACCCGGAGGCTAAGGATAAGAGGCGCGACATTTGGAAGAGGATTTGGAAAGTTTTAGGGCTTTAATTTGTCAATCATTCCAAGGCAAGTTAATATCGATTAAGAGTTTAATTGGGATTGTATTATACTAGTATTAATCTTTGGAATCTTGATGTAAAACTTATACAATATGATTTTAATCATCTAATCTTAATTTTGAAATTAAAGTAATGGCTAAATTTAGTTTAAAACGCATGTCAATGATTTTGAATAATTTGTTGTTAAATCTCAAAATTTTGATGTTAAAGCTCATGTTATTGTTGAAAACTAATTCATGGTAATTAATCAAGTAAAATCCCCTTTTTAATTCTTAAATTATATCCAAATCAAAGTTTTTTTGGGGTAGAACATGAAACTAGGGTTCTAAGATGTATAATCTGATATTAGTATATAAATTATTGTTTTCATCACCTAAAACTTGTAGTTATAGGTTGGATATTGGTTTATTAGTGTTTAAAAATCATTATGGGGTGGTATTGAGGTGGTAGGACCTTAGGATAGGTAATCCATGGCGGAATAGGAATTTTAGGTTTATAACTTAGGGTTCGAGGAAGAAAAGCCTTACTTCGGAGGTTTAGAAACTCGCATCGTGTTCAAGGTTAGTGGTACCGTGCAAACGTTGGCATGTGCATGGTTGGGTTTTGGCCCTGTGTGAACAATGGGCATGCGCACGACTAGGATTATCCTAGTTCGCACAGTTTTTAAAAGGAGTTTGATTTAAAGGATTTTGTGTAGCGATGTTTGTTGAGGTTTATGGGAAATATTAGGGGGACATTATAAGACTATTAGGAACTATATGTATATTTTTTCGATCAATATATGTAGAGTATGGAGATTAGTTCTTAATTAATCGAAGTAAATTAATCAAGAACTTATGGTACTTTTAGTAACCTGTTAGTAGATTGGATTCATATAACGTGAGGGCCTTGAGTATAGGTGTCACGTTTCGAATAGTCACGAGTGATTTAGGGTTGGGTTGATAGGTTAAACGGAAAAAAAATCGAGGTATAATTCAATAGCGGAAATAAAAAAAATATGATAACAATAAAGCTACATAATAATAGTAGTATCACTCAACATTGGATATGGTATCGAAATACATTATTTGTTACATGCATTATAGATAGGGGCATCGTCTTTTATTATATATTCAATAAGAGAAAATAAAAAACAAAAGAAAATGAAAAAGTATGACATGTGCCTTGGTACAACATCAATTACATCCCTTTTAAGTAGTAACATAAGAAATTATGATAGGGTCTTCAGTGTTGCGACTGAGTTTTCATTAATATATAATTTCTAGAGTAACATGAGGTGATGCATTATATTTGTGCGGGGTCGAGGAGATGTTGCCTTGTTTATTACCCGAGTCCATCTGGAATTTCAAAAACGTAAGCAAAATTGTCAAGTAGATAATTATCATTCTATATAGTTTTAAATATAATTTATGATGAGTTAGTATATGAAGTTCAAGACGAAAATGGTTTTAATGTCATGATAAGATAACATGTTACTGGAATAATATTACTAAAAATAGAAATATCTGGATAGAACTGGTAATGGTTAGGGATGTTTTCTAAATAAATAACCCATAATTATCCGTTCAGAGGTTTTAGGGTAATAGCCATACATATAACAAAATCAATACAAATAATTTGGAGAAAATCAATCCAGAAAGCTAGAGATAAAAGTAATTGTGCTAAGTCAATCACAGACATTCCATATATACAGTTGTGTGTGTAACCAAAGATTATTCCTGGGTCATATTATATGTTATAATAGAGCCGGGTAAAACTCCATCATATGTATGATTGCATAATCATCGTTAAAAATTTGAATCAATTATACGTAAACGTTTGAACTACTCAAATGAGTCCATCAATGAGAATATGATATACTGGGTCTATCACATAGTCATATCAATAAAAGGCGTAATCAAAAGCATTGCGTGAAAATAATACTGAATAAGAAATAACCTACTTGTTGTTTAGAATTTTCAAAAAAGTTCTGTTGAGTTTGTTTAGGTCAAGTGGAAGTCTGTGTAATTCTGACAAAGAGATAATGTATTTATATTTAAGAATAAGGTTCCTAGTAAATAAATGTCGAGTTGTAAAATGAAAATAAAGTATGGTTTTATTACTTCAAGTTACTTAGATTTTTAAGATTGGTGTTAATAGACTTTTTTGTTCCAAATAATGTCAAAAATCTTTTAAAAAAAGTTTGAGGTGAAAATACAAAACTTTCAGGGGTTTACGTGTAAAATATTTTAAATTTTTTAAAAATCCATTTTAGGGGTTATGTCGAATTGGCTTTCAGATTATCCAAATAGGGCGTTATGATATACAATTTGGACTAGAAAAATAAAATAAAATTTTGGAATTTTTTTTCAGAATTTTTTAATTGGTCACGCACGAAGTCAAAGTACACACGCACTGCATTTGACCCTACTCATGCACGTGGCTTACACTTCATCTTCAACCTCTCAAATTTTGACTTTCAGGTTCAAAACTTTGACCTTCAATTAAATTCATTATAGAAAACCATTTGAGGTGATTCAAAAGTCATCCTTCTTAATTTTTCACGAGGATTCTAAAAATATAACTTTTAAGGGTTGAGGTTAACTATAGCTTCTTCTTCATGAACTGTAAAATTTCAAAATTTTCAATTGAATATTCGTGGATTTATAATGAAATTCAAACCATGGCAGTGATATAGTTTGGTTTCTGTGCGCATTTAGAACAAAATGAATTTGGTTTGAAGTTGTAATTCAGAGTTTACGGAGAGAATTTGAAATTTGAAATTTTGACTGCCGAAATGGAAAACTCAATTTTCTAGGCATGTAAGCATACTATACTGAAATTAAACATTATGGTTAAGTTGTTATGAGTCTAAGAACAAGTATTCACACCTTGAAGCTGGCTCAAGTCCAGGAACAAAGAATCCACCATTAAAGCTCAAGCTTGCATAGTGTTTTATGAATTTTGCACCTTAGCTTGGTATTTCTATGTTAAAGTTTACATGTAAAAGAGTAATTGAATCCTAAACAAATGTAGAAACTACTTGGAATTGGAATAACTAACTTTTAAGCATAAAATGTAAATATACCCGAAAATGCCAAAATTTTGGTTTGGGTTTTGAGCTATTGTTGTACTGATTTCTTCTGCACTAAGAAGGGTTGTTGTGACGGTGTTATTAGTCAAAATTGGGGTATTTTTTACTGATCTATTGAGAGTAATTCTTGAAGAAATTTTAGGGTGTAAGAATGGGTAGGCTTACCCTAGGCTACCATTGGCTCCCATGGTGTTTAGATGGCATTCTTATCAGTCCATCTAATAAGAAAGATAATAGGTGTTTAGGTTTTAGTCCCTAAAGGTTTTGGTTAAGTTTAAAGGTCTTTTTCCTTTATTTTTAAACATTTGGGGTCTTTGTGTATTTTCCAAAACTAAGGGGAGTAATATGAGGGACTGATTTATAACTTTAGAAGGTGGTGAAGTTATTTTTAAAGGAATTTTGGAATGTATAGTTTATTTGGCAAGTTTGAAAGTCAAATGAAAACTTTAGGGAGTATTTTGTAATTCTTGAAACTTTATGGTAAATTTTGAATTTATGTTTTTCTAAGGTTTATATTTGTAATAATCCATATAATTTTACTACAATGTTTATATGTTAAGGTAAGATTACTTACTTTTTCAATATATATACAGAGAGAGAGTTTAATCTAGACACGTTTCTTTGTACAGGTCTTACAATTTTCCCTACAAAAAAAATTATCCTCGAAATTACCTTCGAATAATTCAGGATATTGTTGATATATTACATCCCCAAGTTCCCAGGATACTTCTTCGAGTTCATGATGTTGCCATAGAACTTTCACTTAAGGGATGGTCTTCGTGCGAAGTACTCGGTCTTTGGTGTTTAGGATCTGAAGAGATATTTCTTCGAAGTTGTGGTTGGTTTGTATCGAGACTCCATTCCATGTGATGTCGTGGCTTAGGTCAGCGATATATTTTCTCAATTGAGGAACATAGAATATGTTATGAATTTGTGCCAAATTAGGGGGTAATGTCAATCGATATGCTACTGGTCCAATACATTCCATAATGGTAAAGGATCCAATATATCGTGGTGCGAGTTTTCCCTTTATCTTAAATCTAGTAATTCCCTTTCTAGGTGATAATTTTAAGAAAACTTGGTCTCCTTAAAATTCAAGGGGTCGTCTACAATGATCAGCATAACTTTTCCGTCGACTTTGAGCTTCTTTTAACTATTCCCTGATTAAACGTATTTTCTCGATGGATTATGTTATCATCTCTTGTCCAAAAATATGATTTTCTCCATAATCGTTCCAACAGAGTGGATAACGACAGGGTCTTCCATATAGTGATTCATATGGAGCGGCTTGAATACTAGCTTGATAAATGTTGTTGCAGAAAAATTCTACTATTGCTAAATGATCGCTCCAATTTCCTACTAAATTTAATGTGCATGCTCGCAACATATCTTCTAAGGTTTTAATTAGTCGTTTGGATTGTTCATCGGTTTGGGGATGAAATGCGGAGCTAAGAAGTAATTTAGTACCCAAGGCTTTTTATAAAGCTTACCAAAAATATCCCATAAATCAAGGATCTCGGTTAGATATCACAGATAAAGGAGTCTCATGTAATCTGACAATTTCTTGAAGGTATAAGTTGTTGAGTCGTTGAAGCAAATTGGTGGTACACACCCTAAGAAAGTGAGTTGATTTAGTTAATTGATCTATAATTACCCAAATCGAAATATATCCCTGGTCTTTTGGAGGTAATCCGCTTAAAAAGTCCATAGTGACACGATCCCACTTCCAGTCTAAGATTAAAGGAGGTTTCAAGAGTCCAATCGAATGTTGGTGTTTAATCTTGACTTGGTAATAGGTTAAACATTTGGCAGTAAAGGTTCGAATGTCTCATTTGATTATTTCCCACCAATAATGTCTTTTAAGTGCATGATACATCTTTGTGTTGCCGAGATGGATAATAAATTTGGAATGATAACCTTTTTATAAGAGTTCTTCTTTTATCTTGGAATCTCAAGGTACACATATTCGATTTTGAAATCGCATTCCGTGGATATGGTGATATGTCCACTTTACACTATCTTTTCCAAGTTCAATCCTTCGGCGTTAAGCGGCAAGAAATTTGTCGGGGGCGAGCATGATTTGATATACAAGTGTTCTAGTTGGGCTTCCACTAGTTTACGAATTAGGGCATCGGTTACCCTATTACCTTTATCAGGTGGTATTGTAATTAGAAGTCGTAATCTTCTAAATATTCCATCTATCTGTGTTGTCACAAATTCAAATCATTAGGGGTAAAGATATATACAGACTTTTATAATCTGAGAATCATTAAAATTCCACCTTGTATAAGTAACATCGTCAAATTTTCAAGGCAAAAATGAGAGCGGATAATTCCAGATCATGAACTGGATAACAGCGCTCGTGAATTTTTAGTTGTTAAGACCCATTGATTCGTACCGAATATTTCATATTTTTACTCTCGAACCTACGCATTTTAGTCCCCTCGGGTGCCTTAATCTCTATATTTATGCCCGTTAACCAAACAACCTCGGATTTATATTGTTAACATGCTATATGAGGTATAATTGGACTTTTGTAGGTACGTAAGTACTAAGTATGGAGTCCGGATGCATTCCGCTCAAATTTCGTACGCATCTGCACGTTCAAGGGAAATTTATTCATTTCACACCTTGGCCACCTGGCCCAATATCTTCATGGAAGATGTATCCCTCCTCGCAAGCTTCGCGTGGCCACGAACGGTGCGCAAATTCGATCCCTAGCGAAGATGTTATGGATTTTTTAGCGAAAGAGAAAACCAAGTGAATCAATGCAGGGGGCTCATATCTGTTTGATCGATCGATCGATCAAATGGATCGATCGATCGATCCCTTCTATTTTTTGAATTCCTAGAAGGCAGTGGGCTCATATCTGATCGATCGATCGATCAAAGGGATCGATCGATCGATCCCCTGTTTTCTGCAGATATTTTCCCCTTTTCTTTTCTTTTCTATTTTCATTCCAACTTACTATATAACCAATTTTGTTGTAAATATCAGAAATATTAGATTTTAGATAGTTTTAGGTTAGGTTTTGAGGGTTTTGAGGGCTCTTTCTTCTTCCTCTTTTGGTTGATACCCATTTGGATTTGTAAGTTACACTTTTCTTTACCCTCTCCATTAATATAGTTTGTATTTCCTTAATTCTTGCTTTGTAGTTAATTTACATGCTTTTTTTCCGTACTTTCTAGTGTAGTTTTATCGCGTTTATTTACCGCTTTTATTTACCGCATTGTTAATATGTTTTGTAGCTAAGTTAGTCTAGGTTGTGTCGGATTCAACTCACTCGGGTTATTATGTTGCTTATCTTTGATGAGGGAGTTTATGGGTCTACTTCGAGTGCGTTGCCTAGTTATTACGCCTAGGAGATTTGACGGGGTATATCATATATGCTACGTGCTTACGACCTTGCGTGCGTAATTTCTGGGGTATTTGTTAACGCCAAAATCTTATTAGGCTTTTATGCAAATTTAGGGGTGTGAAAACTCTTGATTTAATTAACTGTCGAAACGAGAAGCAATCGTAATAACTCTTCGAACCATGTAACCATTTTATACTAATTAACTCGGGTGAGGGATATTCGACGCAACCTATAGTTTTTTACCGCTTTTCTTAATCTAGTTTAATTTCCTCTTGCCTAGATTAATATTTCACTTTTATGTATCTTTTCCCTTTTTTTTGTATAATTATCTTTTACGCTTTTATTTAGGAATATTAAATCCTATAAATTCTAGCAACTTGTCTCTCTGGATTTTTGATACCCGGACTTGGCCGCAATACTCACCTGTTGAGTGTAGTCATAAGTTTAGGTTTTTGCATAGTTCATGTGAGTCAAATTCAAAGCGACCGGTGCATAGGTGACTCTCATGCCCTAGTAAAACCCTGTCTATCACCCATACTCTACTAATTTTCTTGATTGCATGAGTACACATCCTAGACCTTATAAGGAGGCAACCGTGTATACATCGTAACTCATAGTACTATAGGGTATTGTGAGTATAGCGGTAGTAGTTAAAAAAAATCAGGATACAAAAGGCTTGAGTAAATTCTTGATTCCACTCAAAGCGTGTATCCTTTCGCGTTAATTTCATGAGAAGTAAAGCAATCGTGGAGAATATTTCTATGAATCTTCAATATGAACCAGTTAATCCTAAAAAACTGCAAACCTCAGTTACAATAGTGGGTTGGACCCATTCCATAACTGCAGCAGTTTTTTCTAGGTCTACTTGGAATCCTAGTTCCATAATAACATGAGCTAAAAAAACTACCTCTTTTATTAGGAAGTCACACTTGTTCTTCTTAGCATACAACTGGTGACGTTGTAAGGTATCTAGTATGATTTACAAATGAGTTTCATGATCCTTTTCATTTTGTGAATATATCAGGATATCATCGATGAATACAATCATAAATTGATATATAAATGGTTGAAATACTCGATGCATTAAGTCCATAAAAGCGGTTGGGGCATTAGTAAGTCCAAACGACATTACTAAAAATTTGAAGTTTCCATACCGAGTTCTGAAAGCGATTTTTGGTATATCTTCTTCTTTTACCCTCAAATGAATATATTCGGAGCACAGATCGATCTTCGAAAATACCTTAGCTCCTCGTAGTTGATCAAATAGATCACCTATTATGGGTAAAGGATATTTATTCTTAATAGTGAATTGGTTCAATCTACGATAATCTATACAAAATTGAAATGAATCATCTTTCTCTTTCACAAATAGGATTGAAGCACCCAGGGAGATGTACTTGGTCGAATAACACTTTGGTTAATAATTCATCAAGTTGGGTTCGAAGTTCTTGTACTTCTAAAGGTGTCATTCGGTAGGGTGGTATAGAAATATGAGAGGTATTTGGGAAAAGATGGATTACGAACTCAATATCTTTTTATAAGGGACTCCCAGGGAATTCTTCAGGAACTACATCTTCATAATCCTCAAGAAGTTTTGAACAGTAAGAGGATATACTTAAGAAAGTCCTGGAACGTTGTCCCAAAAATCCGTTATTTCGTGTGGTAGAATTTTGAAAGATCACTTTTCTTGAAGAACAATCAATATATGCATTGTTGGTGGATAAGGCATTTATCACAATAATTATATCAAAATCTACTATTTCTAAGACTACTAAATTAATAATTCCTACCTTGAGCTTTACCTCACAATTTTTCCAAACCTGTTGTGCCTGGAGATAGTCCCCATAGGCATACTTATGGTAATCGGATGATCTAAAGTAATGGGAATGAGATTTTCTAAGGCCATAAACTTATAACTAACAAATGAGTGAGATAATCATGAATCAATTAATGCAAGTGCCGCAAAGTCTTGAAATAAAATAGTAACTTCGATAATATCATGATTGTCAGTTTGCGTTAATAATGAAAAATATCTCCCTTGAGTTTCTTTGCTGGATATGGATCCTTGATTATTAGAGTTTCCTTGCGGAGGTTTAGGAACAAATTTTCCTGGTGTGGCTAGACATCTTCCCATAATTTATCGTGGTTCAATGTTTCTTCCAGTGTTCATAATAGGCCTGTAAACGGGTCGGATTCGGACCGGATCAGGCCAATCCAAATCCGAATCCGTTTATGTTAAACGGATTCGGATCCGATCCGATTATCCGATTATCCAAATCTGAATCCGATTATCCGAATCCGTTAAGAATCCGTTAATCCGATCCGTTTATCCGATCCGATCCGATTATAATATTATAAATAACTATTATAAATTTCAAAATACAATATATATTATAAATAACTATTATAATATATATTTCAAAAAATATATTTAAATAACTATTATAATATAAATTACTATTATAAATAAATGCAATATATATTAATATAGGACTATTATAAATAACTATTAAAATATATATTTAAAATATTAATAAATTTCTAAATACAATATATATATTAATTAAAAATATTATATATATAGATATATATTAAACGGATCGGATTATTAACGGATCGGATCATATGAATCCAAATCCGCTCCATTTAATAAACGGGTAATCGGGTAATCGGATAATCGGGTAATCGGATTTCAAGGGGTGATCCAAATCCGTGTAAACGGATCGGATTCGGATTCGGATTCGGATAAAATCCGATCCATTGGCAGGCCTAGTTCATAATGGATATGGGACTATAGTTAGGTTTATGAAGCTTGGGGCACTGGTATCTTATGTGTCGAGGGGTATTGCATTCATGGTAATGAATAGTAGTACGACTGTTTCGATGGAAAATCTGGTTGTATAACCGTCCTACATTAGGTTTAAAATTGGGGCGATTTTGGATGGGAAAATTTGGTGAATGATTATTAAAATTATTTCGAGAAAGAGGAAGATTACTACGAGAAGTCCCACTTGGAGCTGGGTTCTTTTCAATGTGGTTTGCTACTTCGATCATTTTATCAAACTCATGAATTTTCAAGGGAATAACGGAGGTTTTGATACTGGCTTTGAGACCTTGTTCAAAATGTTTGCATTTCTTAATATCAGTATCAATATATTCTTGAGCGTAATATGAGAGTTTCGTGAATAGGGCCTCGTACTATATTACTGTCTTGTTGTACTATTGGAGTCCTAAAAATTCCATCATCAACTCATCGCGTAAAGATTCAGAAAGTACTTTTTGAAGAACATGTCCTCAAATCGTGGTCATGTTAAGTTTTCCACATTTTTGATACATTTCACTGAGTGCCACTAGTAATCGGCCTCGCTTTCAAATAAGTACATAGTTAAATCAACTCGGAGTTCAGGTAGTATTCCTACTCCGTTTAGAACCATTAAAGTTTTCCTGAACCAGCGTTCGGCTTCTGATGCTCCACGTTTCCCATGAAAGCAAGGGGCGTTATCGCAGAATTTCTTCACAGCATTCATTCATCGAACCTTTATCAATATCTCAATCATTGGTATAGGATTTTAATGTTCTTGTGTTAGTCCAATGAGTTCTTGTAAATATTTGGCTATGCTATCCATGGTCATAGATGGACTGGTTAATGTAGATCCAGATCGTGGTGTTGCGTTAACATTGCGAGTATTCATCATCCTATAGAAGTAAAGAATAATTAAAGCATAACGTATTCGCAATAGAATTTATAAAACAAAACGAGTTGAATTAAAAAATCCTTCTAACTGCTACAAGAAAACTTTAGCACACCTGCAACATAAAACTTGTTATTAAAACATCCTAACTTTTATAATTAGTTACTAATCTTCTATATTAGTAGTAACGTAACTCTCCATTTCCTCACATATCCCTTACACATATTCCCACAAGTTATTTATTTTATAGTGATCGTGAACCCTTTTAGTTGTCTATCCTATTTTAGGCATAAGTTATCCCTCTTCTTAGTCTTCTTACTCAGAACCCTGGTACTTGTGTCGGATGATTATGTGGTAGCATCGAGATGTGGTAAGTCAGGTCCTTGGTCATTATGAGATACTGGTGGAGTTATACGTTATTTTTCTATTTGGCGCGGCATTCCATGCTAAGTGAATTGATTTCTATAAAAAATCTTCATCCTAAGAAAACCGCCAAGCTTATTTCATTGCCTGCTCTTCTCCTAATAGTCGACATGTCAATAGTTGATGCTTAATGTTTGGTGTTGCAATCACCCATTCTCGATAGATGTCCCTAATTGCCTTATATAATTTATTATAACCTTCTTCTTTGATATTTTGGCTAAACTGTTCTTGGTCAACACCATCAGTATTCAAGTAGATGTTATCACGTACACTCTGTGACACCCCGCCTAATTAAATATCGGGTGATCAGTTTTTTATTAAATTAAATCAGAATATTCAGTTGGTTCATTCTCAACATCACTGTCGAAAAATAATTTCTTTATTAATTCACCTAATAAATAATTAAGCTAGTGTCAAAAAATTTCCATTTTAATTTAATTAAAGCCATTGCATAATACGGAATTATAATTTAGTAACATCGCATCACAATTGAACTAAATGTAACAGGAATAAATGTGCCTGGAATAGACTCTCCGGTTTAAATATATCATTACCACCAAATAAAAATGATATCCATAGTACTGACATAACTAATTACAACCTCTAGAATCCTCGGCGACATGCCCTAAATGAAAGTAAATACTAAAGATGTATGAATCAATAGATTGGTAGCGTCTAAACAAAGTCTGCATATCCATTAGAAGCTATAACCCATCGAAACATCCATATTTTATGCCAACATCATTGATACTGGACACCTGATGTACAAAATACAACAAATAAGAGAATATGCAAGGAAACGGGTCAGAGCCCGATTGTAACAGATTTTAAAAACAACAAGTGAATAAATTCTACAATTAGCAGTTATTATATACATGTTAAATTCTCGCTCTCTCTCTTGATATTCTCACCTCTTATCTAGTGTGCACGCCTATTGTATCTCCAAATTATTCTAGTTACTATTCCCACTTTCACTAAATTGTAACATCGTGTCAACTAACCATGGCACTTATCTTTCCCACGTATATCCTTCGCAATACACATAATAAATATGTATTAATTCATTTCTTAATATAATTAAGTGTTCTCAAACTTAATTAATTTCAGATTCCACTCTCTCTCATTTCTACTTATATCACACAGTAGATAATGTCACAATTATATATATACATTCACTTTATTATATATATACAATACTGCACCCCGAGACATAGCTACGGTGAATGTATACTCTGATATCTAGTCCGAGTACATCTCGTTATTATATAAAGGACTGTTGGTTCGGTATATCCATCGAACCACAAGCATCAAAACATAAGTACTGGAGGCGAACATAGTCCTAAGCCTTCGGGTTATGCACATACCTACGCACCCAAATGATAGTTCAATACCAATGTTTTCACTAGTGGCAATCCAACCTAAGTCCTATGTTCTGAGGCAACAAGTCAAAAATCCCCCAAAAGGCCCATTAGGATATAACTACCCTCAACGCGCAAACCTCCCGTCGATAGCAAGTAGGCTAGGTATGCCATACACATAAATCATCAAGCAATAGTTATAAGCTCGACCTATATAATAATAGGTACACACTCGACCTATGTCTTATATTAGGAATTCATCATAACCCATGTACCCATGGTATTTCTCGAATACTGCCCGTACTTGTTAATTACGATTAAATTTCATTATCGTATTTTATTATGTAGTTATCACTCACATAATTGCTTTCTTAATTCAATATATAATTTCTCAACATTAACCACAGTCTCTCACTCTTTGTTAATGTACCAAAAATTATTCAGAACCTACTGTGGGCGAAAATAAGAATTTTCAAACTCTTTTGGGCTAAAAAAGGGATTTCTAAAATCTCATTAGAAGCCCCTAAATTCTCGTTCAAACGACATAGTATCTCGTTCGAACGACATCACGTCTCGTTCGAACGACTTCCCAATTCGTTCGACGTTTCAGCAGTTCATCCCCAACCTCATTTTTCTCCATTTTCTTACACCCAAACCCACATGGAACATATTATAACAAATCCCAATTATCCCAACATCATGTATACGCGTTTATGGGTGATTATAACACATAGAAAACATCTGATTCCTTATTTTCAAGAAGGTTTTTTTTTTATCTACATCAATATAATCTTTAAAAATCTTCCAATTCTATATTCACCATTTATGTTCTTCATAAAACCCAGAAACAGTGCGCAAATCCCAACTTCAAATGATCCCAACCTCCCAAGAACCAATCCCAGTTGATATACCCAAATATATACATGATTTATAACATCAAAAGATATCAAAATCATCATGGAGTTTCAATGAATTATGCTAATCTTATTTTAAATTATGAAAATCTGCATTATATAATTCTTTCTCAAGAACACATATAAGCCCCAAATTTCTTCATCAATTAAACCCAAAATTTCCTGGTGTTAATTCTAATTTCATCAAAGGAATAATCCTAAATGATTACCATTTCAATAATTGCATTAAAATCATCAAATTTTCATCTTTGATTCATAGTTTTTATGGATGTTTATCTCTTCTACTTTAATATAGATATTATACTCACTTATTGGAACAAGAATTACACTTGCCTTAATGTGTAGGTATAATCCTTTGGAGAAGATATGTGTAGGATGTCCCCTCCTCTTTTCCGATCACTTTTTCGGTGGTGGTGCAAGGTGGTGAAAGGTTATTGTCCCTTGATTTGCCCTCAAAACCTCTTCCTCTCCTTGGAAAAACCTCTCACTCTCCTCAAAGACCTTTCCTTTATTTTTGGGTGACTGAACCTAAGTTCTCTAATCTCGTCACATATATAATAAGACCCAATTTTCGTAATTACTATTCACCTCCCAAATAAAATGATCAAAATACCCCTCCAAGGTGTCACACCCCGCCTAATTCTGGCATCGACCGCCACCAAAACTATGTCGGGCGTGAACTAAATAAAATACAATTCTTAGCATGAGACAGATATGAGACATATTGAAGAGTGCCCAATTTGTCTGTGTTTTCTTTCAAACCAATTTTTTTATCAAAAAATTATCCAACTTTTAATTACGCACCAAACCAAGTTGTGAAAATCCAATACTTACTTTAAACCAGTTTTATCTTGATTAATCCTAAACATGCATCTAGTGATTAAAGCAAGTAAAGAAAAGTAAAGAATACTCACAACGCCGAATGTACGAGGAAAAAATCCAAAACGGGAAAACAACCTCGGACGGCCCAAGCCAGACAATCACTATGAACAATGGTTTTACAAAGACAGATTAGCATTACAGTAAGACTCGATCCCCACGGGTCTTGACACTCCTTCTGATCTTCAACCGTTCTTCAATAGCGCCCATGCAGAAATTCCATCTTTCATGATACCTGTCCACAACACACGTGTCCACATATATCTCGGTGTCCACTGATATGGCTTTGATTCATCTACGATATCGAACAAGAAGTCTGCCGCTTCTTCATCGCAAAACCCTTTGATGTTCAATGTGTAGAACAAACAACTTTGGTGAAGCAAGATCACTTAAACTCGGATCTTTGCAAACTCTAAGGATGTGTTTAAGACTTTTAAACCTTAGAAATCATGTGCAAATAATGTTCTGGTTCGTAAAACTGTTTTCCAGAAATCACACTTACGAAACTATGATGAAAACACTGTTTAAATAGGATTCAAATGCTGTCTCGAAAAATGTGTCGTTCGAACGACTTGAGGAACTTGTTCGAGCGACATCCCATCTTGTTCGAACGAGATTGGATGTCGTTTGAACGACAGTGCAAAATTTTGAATTTTTGACTTTTTGTTTAAAACGTCTCTTCCAATGAGAGATCAAAAAATGTCAAACTCTTTTACAAGCTTATCATCATAAAACGTAGTGTAAGCCTTTAAAACACTTTTAAAACATTTAAAAACATTTTTCTTTATAAAAATTACATCCTTATCTTTTATAAAATAATTTTGAGCACCATTAATTATACACATTCATACCTGAGTGATCTCGGAATGAAACTAACTTTGAAGACGATTAAACTTGCACCAATTAAACTTCGGCATGATTAATTCTTTGAAGCTTTGCCGCAACGTCTTCAATTTCTTCAATACGTCATAGACCGAGTGGGATCGTGACAAAAAAAAATCTCCCTATGACATATTACAAACATGATTTGTTCACAAAATTAAGTCAAAATAATACAGGGACTCAATTGAAAATTTATGTCCTTACAAATCTCCCCCTTTGACTATTTCGGGACAAAACTAAACCAGTGAAATGCCTAACCGAGCCGTCAAGCCGTATGACGCCTAAATCCCATCCCATAAACCCAAAATCAAAAATACAAGACACGGACTAGAATATGTAGCACCGACAAGCATGAACTGTCTGAATGTGATGTAGACTTGAAATCTCGAATCCCTGAAAGGATACCTACACACATGAAACAGACAAACAGATACCTAGTGAAGTATGGAGGAACAAATGATACTAATTTATATTTCTAATAAGAACAAATCATTTGAAACATGTGAGCAATTATTTGATACCAATTTGAAACAAATATAATCAAATAATATGTAAATCCAGATATCAATAGTAGCGCTCAACAAATCTCCCCCTACATCACATACATCTCTCCCCATTTTTGTCTCGAATAGACAATCCGGTGAAAAGATAAACCAATATGAAATATCTAGCATGAGAATATGAAACCAATTTGAATCAAACTGATACCAATTCGAGAATATAAAAAAACAACCAGCTAAATACGATCAAGTAATGACAAATCAGTAGCTAGTAAACCAAGGAATCACACAAAGAATATCACAAATTAATCAGGTGTGATAAACGGAATCATATGCAAAAAACCAATTTGGAACATAAAAGAACCTGCATATAAACCAGTCAGTCCAAAAAAATGCCTCCTGCAGTACCAAAAATATACCTGATGCGCCGCAAATATTGCATTATTTCACCCGTTAACCTACGCGTTATTAGCCCCCTCAGGTATCTTAATCCCTATATTTATTCTCGTTAACCAGACAACCCTCGGATTTCTATGTTAACATGTTATGCAGGGGTTAATTGAGCTTTTGTAGGTATTTGGATGCTTAGTATGAAGTTTGGATGCATTCCGACGAAGTTCCGTACACAACCGCACGTTCGAGGGCATTTTAGTCTTTTCACAGCTTGGGTACCTGGCCCGACATCTCACGAAAGTTGTATCCCTCCTTTCTAGCTTCGCGTGGCCATGAACGGTGCGCGATTCCGATACATAACGAAGAAGTTACGGGCTTTTGAGCGGAAGAGAATTCCAAACCAACCAAAAACAGGGGAAACATTCAAGACCTGTAGGTCCGAATCGATTCGCCCCTTTTGCGAATCGATTCGGTTGGAGACAGTTTTCCATCCTCTATTTCTGAATCGATTCGGATTCCAGCCGAATCGATTCGCCCACCATTCCGAATCGATTCGGATTTCACTCGAATCGATTCGCCCCTCTGGCAGCCTCGAGATATTCTTCAACCGAATCGATTCGGCCCTGCTGATATTTTTTTTCTTCCCTTTTATTTACAATTTTTCCATGGGATTTGTTTTGTATAAATACTCTTTCTCTTCATTTTGAAGAGGGATATCTTCATTTTTGCCTTAGATTTTAGGGTTTGTAAGCTTGGGAGATTTGCCCTACTCCTCTCTTCTACTCTTGTTTTGTAAGTTGTACTTTAAGTTTAATTACATTAATATAGTTTGTATTTCTTCATTTCCTTGCTTTCTAGATAATTTCCATGCTTTATAATTAGGTTTATTGTGTTTAATTATTGCTTTTCTAGTTTAATTAGTTTAATTTAGTTAATTTATTATGCGTCCCTAGATAAATAGGGTCGGGATTGCATTTCCGCCATTTTTGGGTTCGGACTTCGAAATTTAGGGTTTCGTGTAAAATTGCATTTAATTGAAACCTCGCGTATTAAAGTCGGATTATTATGCGTTTAACTTTCTTTGTCATGCAACGTTAGTGTTTATAGCGATTATCCGAATTTAATCCGCGTGTGATCATTTTTCAGTTAAATGTTTTATCTCGCAACTTTGGGTTAAATTCCTTCTTGCGTGATGTTTATGCTTAGTTGAAAATGCTTGATTAAATTGCTTTCGAGCCTTAATTCTAATTAGTAGTTGTTTCGATCCGTTTGGTAGAATGCGATCCCGATCCTTGTTTTACTTTTGTTTAGCGTAACTTCTTTTTTTTATTTAGTCACCATAACCACCCATTCACCTTTTCTTTTATTTATTTTACACTTTTATTCCTGAAGTAATCAAAACAATTAAAGTCTAAAATTCAATCACTCCCTGTGGATTTACGATACCCGACTTACCGCTTTACTTGCTTGTCAAGTGTAGTAGTAGCTTAGGTTTTCTTTGTATCGCGATGGCGAAACACACGACGACTGTGCACTTACACGTGCACACTTTTTCCGCCGCATCACAAAATGGCGCCGTTGCCGGGGAGTGTGTTTTAGATAATAATTGTTTTATTGTTTCGTAGTATTTCTTTCATTCATATTTATATTCTTTATTTTCCCCTTTCTTTTTGACTTGTGCTAGATTGTTTCGAGAAATTGAAATCTCGGTGCTTGTCGCTTTTGTTGAACAGCTCATTTTGAAATGTCTCGCTATTACGCTTTAGATAACCTTAATTGTTATGAGAATTGTTTTCCAAGTTATACTCCCAAAACAATGAGAGAATGCCTACAAATTCTTGAAAATGAGCGCATTGAGCGTGAAATTCAAGCGTATGTAAGTAATCCCTCATTGCCTTGTGAGAGTAATTTGGAATGCGGGGGATCCGTTAGCTATGAGCAACCCGCACAAGATGATGAAATGTCTTCTTGTTCGTTTGATTATGAGTTAATGATAAAGGAAATTAATGACCGATCCGAAAGTTCTGAAGCTTGGTTTCTAGAAACTGATGCCATGCTCGATGAGATTATTTCTTTACAAAATCGGGTCGAGGTTGAAACTTGCGTTTCATCTCCACCCCTTTTTGTTGAAGAAATAATTGAGAGTGAGCCAAGCTTTAGCACTTTCGATTTTCAACCTCTTATTAATTCTTCCTATTGTATTGAGGTTGTTGGTCCTTCCTTTCCTTTACTCCCTACTATTCCCGAACAATTAAATTTATCGCAAGAATCGATTGAAAGTCTTGAGTACTTTGACCCGATTCTTGAACGAGAATGTTATTTTGAGATACTTCATCTCATGGGCTTTTCACTTGCACTTTCCCCTCCTCCCCTTCCAATTGAAGAATCTTGGGGATGTGATTCTGATTTTTCTGAGACTAATTTAGTCTTGTCCCCCGTAGTATCCAAATCCCCCATCGTCCCTCCAAAACTTTTAATTGACGATGGTTCATTTCTTTCTCCTTAAACATGCCTTCCGTTGTTCAAACGGAATTCATATTTTTCGGAAGGCATGCTTGTATGTGAGGGTACACCGGTTATCCTCCAAAGTTAAATCATTCTTATGGTGGACCCTCAATTATTTAGACTTCTAGTGTATAGTTAGTGTGAAGCCTAAATAATAGGTTGTAAATAGTTAGCTTTTTAATTTTCTTTCTTTCCTTTTTTTTTCTTCCCTTTTTATTTAGTCTAGTGTAATTAGTTCACTTTTTGTATTTGTTTTTGCTATGCTCGGTACTAACTTGTTTTGAGATTCCTTTGGACTCGCGCTTATGGAGATCGCTCCAATTTTGGGTAATATCGTTCTTTTCCTCTCTTTGTGTTGTGTTCTTAATGCGCATTGAGGACAATGCAACATTTAAGTTAGGGGGTGTAGGATATCCTATCCATTTCATGTGTAGTCCATGGATTTGCTCACATTTAGTTACTAAGTATGCCTTTTTGTGAAAAATTTCAAAAAGTTCAAAAATATTTTCTTTCTTTTTTCTTCTTTGTTGAGCATTTTGCCTTGTTTCCAGTGATAAATTTCAATAATTGCCCGATCCAATAGACAACTCAATGATGCATGTTCTCGTTTTTAGAAGTTATTAGACTTTAGTCCTCAAATCATTGATATTGTGAATAACTTCATGAATTAAACTTTATCCCATGAGCATATGCACTTTCCTTGTTCTATTGATTTGGTTTAAGATTTTTATAACTCGGTAATCTTTTATTGCATTGTATATACTTACACCGAGTAAGCTTTGTACCTTTCATCGTTTGTGAGTGTTATACACTATTCTTTTCTCATTGAAAACGTTAAATTCGTTGGTAATCTCACTATTCTTTCATTTGACCGTTCATTAATTGAGTTCATGCTTGAAATGTGTTACTTGAGCATGATTTTCATATATTGTTTTGACTTGAGAATTGCGTAAACTTTTGGAAATGATCATAGGCCATCTTTGATATATCACCCATATTAGCCTTGACCTCACCCTTATATGTTTACCCTCGTTAACCCCTTGAGCCTAAATATAGCCTTTCGTTTCATAACCCCCTTCCCATAACCAACTCTACATTTGAGTTTTATCCCATACATACACTTTCCATACCTTTGTTTGGAATGTTACTTGGGATTGAATGTTGTTGTTATGATGTCGGTTGCAATTTAGGCATATGAGAGTTTGATAAGTAAAGAAAAGAAAGTAGTGAAAAAAAGTGAAGAAAAAGAGAAAGCAAAAAGCAATAGAAAACAAATGAGAAAAATGAGAAAAAGAAGAAAAGAAAAGAAAGAGAAAGGTGTATGTTGTGTATATAGTTCAATAAGCTTTGATTACTCTCCCAGATGATATATCTAATGCTTGTTTTCTAATTTTTGATATTGCCCGCATTTTTCCATTATTCCAAGTTTTCATCCCGAACAATTTGAATCCGTACATACATTCCTTCATTTCGTACCCTAGCCTATCCTACATTACAACCCTATTACAAGTCCTATGTGATCTTAGGGTGCATTTAATTTAAAAGTCATAATAGTTGTGATAATCTGTGAAAATGCATTTCGCCTCTTTTAGTGTGCGGTATCCTTTCATTGAGATTATAGTTTTTCATTTTATATATAGAGTTCTTCTTCTGTGACATGTGCGTGGCCTAGTTTCCATTTACATTTACTCTTTATGCCCGCATGTTCCGTGTATTACCTCCCTTTTCATAGTGAATTCATTTGTTGAGCGTAATGCCCGTGAGGATTGAATATATGCTTGCCTTTATGTTTATCCGATTTATTTAAGTTTTTACCAAATCATATTTTGCATTTTCTCTTCCCCCTCCCACTTTTAAAGTTTCAATTCTATGAGGTGCATTCAACTTGTTAATAACAACGGACTTTAGCTTGAATTCGTTCAATATGCTAATAACATGTTTGAAATCTTTTTCGTTGTTGTTGAGTTTGTTGCATGTTGGGTTGGGCATATTTTGAGGAAACTTTATGATGTTTGTGGGTTTCATCACTGAAAACCCTCACGAGACGACACTTGTCCACTAGGGTAACCTAGGGGTTTAACGGCTTATTGCATACGCTAAATGCAATCGAATCGCCCGCGAAAGTGGCCTTATCTTTTTATTACTTTTTCATCCCATTTTGTACTTGTATCCTGTTTTTGGTTTTCTTGTAGTTCTTGTTGTTTCCTATTTCATTGCTAGGGACTAGCAATGTGTAAGTTAGGGGGTGTGATGCGCCGCAAATATTGCATTTTTTCACCCGTTAACCTACGCGTTATTAGCCCCCTCGGGTATCTTAATCCCTATATTTATGCTCGTTAACCAGACAACCCTCGGATTTCTATGTTAACATATTTTGCAGGGGTTAATTGAGCTTTTGTAGGTATTTGGATGCTTAGTATGAAGTTCGGATGCATTCCGACGAAGTTCCGTACACAACCGCACGTTCGAGGGCATTTTAGTCTTTTCACAGCTTGGGTACCTGGCCCGACATCTCACGGAAGTTGTAGCCCTCCTCGCTAGCTTCGCGTGGCCGCGAACGGTACGCGGTTCCGATACATAACGAAGAAGTTACGGACTTTTGAGCGGAAGAGAATTCCAAACCAACCAAAAACAGGGGAAACATTCAAGACCTGTAAGTCCGAATCGATTCGCCCCTTTTGCGAATCGATTCGGTTGGAGACAGTTTGCCATCCTCTGTTTCTGAATCGATTCGGATTCCTGACGAATCGATTCGCCCACCATTCCGAATCGATTCGGATTTCACCCGAATCGATTCGCCCCTCTGGCAGCCTCGAGATATTCTTCAACCGAATCGATTCGGCCTTGCTGATATTTTTTTTTCTTCCCTTTTATTTACAATTTTTCCATGGGATTTGTTTTGTATAAATACTCTTTCTCTTCATTTTGAAGAGGGATATCTTCATTTTTGCCTTAGATTTTAGGGTTTGTAAGCTTGGGAGATTTGCCCTACTCCTCTCTTCTACTCTTGTTTTGTAAGTTGTATTTTAAGTTTAATTACATTAATATAGTTTGTATTTCTTCATTTCCTTGCTTTCTAGATAATTTCCATGCTTTCTAATTAGGTTTATTGTGTTTAATTATTGCTTTTCAAGTTTAATTAGTTTAATTTAGTTAATTTATTATGCGTCCCTAGATAAATAGGGTCGGGATTGCATTTCCGCCATTTTTGGGTTCGGACCTCGAAATTTAGGGTTTCGTGTAAAATTGCATTTAATTGAAACCTCGCGTATTAAAGTCGGATTATTATGCGTTTAACTTTCTTTGTCATGCAACGTTAGTGTTTATAGCGATTATCCGAATTTAATCCGCGTGTGATCATTTTTCAGTTAAATGTTTTATCTCGCAACTTTGGGTTAAATTCCTTCTTGCGTGATGTTTATGCTTAGTTGAAAATGCTCGATTAAATTGCTTTCGAGCCTTAATTCTAATTAGTAGTTGTTTCGATCCGTTTGGTAGAATGCGATCCCGATCCTTGTTTTACTTTTGTTCAGCGTAACTTCTTTTTTTTATTTAGTCACCATAACCACCCATTCACCTTTTCTTTTATTTATTTTACACTTTTATTCCTGAAGTAATCAAAACAATTAAAGTCTAAAATTCAATCACTCCCTGTGGATTTACGATACTCGACTTACCGCTTTACTTGCTTGTCAAGTGTAGTAGTAGCTTAGGTTTTCTTTGTATCGCGGTGGCGAAACACACGACGACTGTGCACTTACACGCGCACACTTTTTCCGCCGCATCAATACCAATTTGAACCTAAGGACTTCAAACCAATTAGAAGCCATTTTTTCAGCTTGTCGTTCGAACAATCCAGGGACATCGCTCAAACGAGATGAGGATGTCGCTCGAACGAAGTATAGAAGTCGTTCGTGCGAGATGAGTTGTCGTTTGAACGACTTAGCGCGACATGCCAAAATTTCCCACTTTCCCAGAAGTATTATAAAGTATTGCCCAGTGAAAAAATTTCCACAAAACTATTCCAGGAAGGGCCTGACAGAATCAAAACAGTTTTAAAACAGTAGGCTTTTAACACAAAACGCAAAAACTCATAAAAACTTAAAATGCGAGTTACATGCAAACATAGTACCGATGTGCTCAAACGTGGATATGGAATGAATGGGTGTGAAACTACAACAAATGAGTCACAATTCCAACACATCGAAACGATCAAGAAGCTCTAATTGATAGCTATAAATCATCAAAATTTATCATAGCCATATGACAATTAAAGTGTGAGCTTAATGAACTAAACATACTACATGCACACAAATCTAGAATTTTGACGATTCTACAAACAATAGCGTCAAATTGCAATGTTTCAACATTAGGATTAGATGTGCAAACTCGTTTAAATTTTCTCCAACCAAACACCCTCATAAATATATAGTTTTCAAGTTCTTTTATGGATTCTAATATTCTCAACTAAGAGAAAAACTTATTGGCCCTTTTCATAGCATATTGCTTTTTCTTTTGAGCTCTTTTAAATGGTGGCTTTCACGACGATTTAATTTTGAACTCTCGCAGCCCTTTCCCTTGAAACACTCATCATTTTTCAATTTTAAATCCTCACGGTAAACGGTTATTACATGCACACTTCTCCTTAAGTCTACTTACGCATAGATGACAAGATTGAGATAAGAACGCCTCACCAAATTCAAATATGCAAGAGAATTCAAGCATCCATATAAACTCGTGCATGTGTGCAATGTTGGCATATATACAAAGTCGAATCAAAATTCATATCAACTTCGAAACAACCCCACATAAACAATGGTTAAGATCATTATAAGCATCGATAATAATAACCAAATGTCCTAGCCACATGGATAATGAAACGATGGAGGGTTCCAAGCATACCAATATGCCACATCAAACATGTAAACTCAAAAATAAAAACCTAAAATCTTTTTTACTTTTCAAACATATTTTGACTCAAAAAAAACAAAATCTTTTTGTATTTTTCAAATAAGACTCAAACAAATGAAAGTTATAATACAAAATGATACACATGTCATAATACTAGCAATTAATATATCATGAAGCAAACTAGCATATGACAAACATGGAAACACTATCATCCTTTAAATTTAGCATGGGAAGAATCAAGTGCACCCAAACGAGAATCATGAAGTTTAATTCCTAAAACCACTAAATCCGATTTCCTAACCCAAGTAGGTGTAAAACGACGCATGGGGGTTTGGATAACCGGGGTAACTTTATTCTTAAACTTCCTAAGAGCTTGTCTAAGGTTGTAACAATAACGCCTAAGGTGACCTTTCCTACCACAAAATGTTCAAGTGTAGCGGTGGTGGGAATGATTGCCTTTATGTGGACCTTTTCTAACCTTTCTAATGTTTCTCACACGTGCGGGGGGGAATAGGAACAACTCTCTCACCAAAACCTATACCTCCCCTATCTTCCTTAATTTGGACGGTGCCTAGGATCATATCTAACTTCTCTGACCTATTCTCCAAATCAAACTTGACTCTAGACGAATCTATCAATCTCTCCTCCAACTCGTGAATTCTAGACTCGAGAAAACACGTAGACTCCTCAAACTCTAAAATCTTCTTTTTCAAGGACTCCATCAAACCATGGTGATTATCTCTCTATTTCTCCACAAACTCTAATTTCTCCCTAAACTTCTTCTCTCGTGCCCTAAGATCCTCAATCAAACTATCATTATTTTATATGGCACTCTCATTCAACTTAGCCTGCAATTTTGAGTTAGCCTTTTTCACCTTCACCGTTTCGGCATACAACTCATTGAACGCATTTTGCAACTCTTTTACATCTACCTCCTCCTCGTCACTCAATTCATCCTCACTAACATGGGATACAGTCAAAACCTCATCGTAAGTGTTATGCACACGAGAATCGTCGTCGCTCACATGACATGCCATGAACGCAACAAAGTTATGATCAATGGGGGAACTCTCTCCCTCTTTCGGTTCACTATCACTTAAGGTGGCATTATAGATAATGGGTTGCTTGCCCTCTTTCTTAAGTCTAGTGGGACACTCCTTAATTTTTTGATCGTACCCCTCACACCCAAAACACTTATCTGACTCATCTCTCTTAGGCTTCTCAAACTTATCCTTAGAGGTGGGATCTACTTTGTTGCTCTTGAATTTTTCAAATTTCTTGGCATCTTTCGATTGCTTTTTAAACTTAATAAATTTTTTAAATTTCTTTGCCAACAAAGCAACATCCTCAAAATTGGAATCGGAATCAGAATCTGAAACTTTAGTTTACTCCTTCCGGGTTTTCAAAGCAATGCCCTTTTCTTTCTTAGGCACTTGCTTAGAGGTAATCATGTTGATTTCATAGGTTTGTAAGTTACCTACAATCTCTTCTAGTTTCGTAGACTCTAACCTACCCAACGAGTTTAAAGTGGTCACTTTCGCATCAAACCTACTAGGCAACGACCTAAGGATTTTCTTAATGACACGGTTGTCAGGAATTTTATCACGTAGGGTAAACGACAAGTTGACAATATTGGACAACCTAGCATAAAACTCATCAAATGCCTCACTCTCTAACATCCTAATGGTCTCAAACTGTGTAGTGAGATTTTGAAGTTTTGATTCCCTAACCGTGCTAGTGCCCTCGTGAGTGAGTGCCAAAATATCCCAAGCCTCTTTTGATGTTTCACAAGTCATAATTCTATTATATTCTTCCTGTGTGACATGTGAAGCAATAACATGCAGACCCTTAGAATTATATTGTGCAAGTCTTTGTTCAGTTTTGGTCCATGACTCAACAGGCTTTAAACTAGTGACCTCACCTACAATAGTGACAGGGGGTGTCCAACTTTTCTCAACTGCAAGCCAAACACGCTCATCAATAGATTTTAAAGCACATCTCATTCTCATCTTCCAATAGTTGTAGTTAGTGCCATCAAAAACAGGAGTTCGAGAAAATTCGTTATATCCTGAATTCATCTTTGAAAACACACGGGATCACAAAATAAATAAATAAGAATTCTATCTCTGATACCAATTTGAAGAGTGCCCAATTTGTGCGTGTTTTCTTTCAAACTAATTTTTTTATCAAAAAATTGTCCAACTTTTAATTAAGCACCAAACCAAGTTGTGAAACCCCAATACTTACTTTAAACCAGTTTTATCTTGATTAATATTAAACATGCATCTAGTGATTAAAGCAAGTAAAGAAAAGTAAAGAATACTCACAATGCCGAATGTACGATGAAAAAATCCAAAACGGGAAAACAACTTCGGACGGCCCAAGCCAGACAATCACTATGAACAATGGTTTTACAAAGACAGATTAGCCTTACACTAAGATTAGATCCCCACGGGTCTTGACGCTCCTTCTGATCTTCAATCGTTCTTCAATAGTGCCCACGCAGGAATTCTGTCTTCCACGATACTTGTCCACAACACACGCGTCCACGTATGTCTCGGTGTCCACCGATATGGCTTTGATTCGTCTACGATGTTGAACAAGAAGTCTGTTGCTTCTTCACCGCAAAACCCTTTGATGTTCAATGTGTAGAACAAACAACTTTGGTGCATCAAGATCACTTAAACATATAAGAATGATAACTAGGATCTTTGCAAACTCTAAGGATGTGTTTAAGACTTTTAAACCTTAGAAAACATGTGCAAACAATGTTCTGGTTCGTAAAACTGTTTTCCAGAAAGCACACTTACGAAACTATGATGAAAACACTATTTAAATAGGATTTAAATGCCGCCTCGAAAAATGTGTTGTTCGAACGACTTGAGGAACTCGTTCGAGCGATATCCCATCTCGTTCGAACGAGATTAGATGTCGTTTGAATGACAGCGCAAAATTTTGACTTTTTGACTTTTTGTTTAAAATGTCTCATCCATTGAGAGATCAAAATATGTCAAACTCTTTTACGATCTTATCATCATAAAATGTAGTGTAAACCTTTAAAACACTTTTAAAACATTTAAAAACATTTTTCTTTATAAAAATTACATCCTTATCTTTTATAAAATAATTCTGAGCACCATTAATTATACGCATTCATACCTGAGTGATCTCGGAATGACATTAGCTTTGAAGAGGATTAAACTTGCACCAATTAAACTTCAGCATGATTAATTCTTTGAAGCTTTGCCGCAACGTCTTCAATTTCTTCAATATGTCATAGACCGAGTGGGATCGTGACAAAATAAAAATCTCCCGATGACATATTACAAACACGTTTTGTTCAAGGAATTAAGTCAAAACAATACAGGGACTCAATTGGAAATTTATGTCCTTACACATATAAAATTAATCCACAAGATAATGATAATTAATCCCAAAAGATAAACCATCCAACTAAGCGATAAATGATCCATCTCCATGCTAAACTCAAAATAAATCCAATCTCTTATTAATATGAAACTGACTAATCTCCAACTGAATCTAGTGACATAACTGAATAATACCCTTACAACTTTGGAACCGAGTGGCTAATAAAACTCAAATGAAGTCTCATAATTAAATACGACTGAAAAGAAAAATCTGACTAAACAATGCAATAAAACGAATAACTCCAGTTGCACCTCCAAATGATAATCTGATAATCCTATGCAGCTTCTCCAAAACTTATCCTAAAAAAGTTAGTCAACGCACGAGGTCAGAGTCCCGAGCATGAATACAAGCTACTCCCCTCAAATAGGATCCTTGAATCTAGACAGTAGCATTATACGCAATAAATATCACAATAGAGTATTTAAATTAAACGTGATAATTACAAATCACTAACTACCCACAGAAATCCCCATTTAAAAAGGCACGCCAATATGATTTTAAATTCCCAAGTCCCCCGATGCTAATTTTATTTAATTAGCCCATTTTATTATTGTTCTCACTTTTTATTATGACGGCCCTCCTGTCCCAGGTGGTAACTTCTACCAAAGTGTCACAGTTTCCCTTGTCAATCATCCTGTGACCCGTTTAAACTGTCGGCCCCGACACATGACAAGGTTCTACACACGACACGACATAAATCGTTCTCTGACCCATTTAAACTGTCGGCCCGACACATTATGTCGCCACAAATTTTAATACCCGTTTTTATCTTAGTCATTAATTCTAAATTTCACAATTTATAAATTATCCCACCCTTTTATCGATGTGAGATCCTCAAAATACCCCTTAGTCCCATACCTAAGGATCCTCAAGTTACCAATACGTCCTACCCTATGTATAGGATGAATTTCTAACATAACTCTCAACCTAGTCTCATGCCTAGGATAACATAATTACGATAAAGTGACAAAAATCAGCCCACCCCCGACATGATAAAACCGCGATAATCTACCCTCACTAGTCCCATATCTAGAAGGTGTAAATCATAAAAAGGCCTACCCACCACTCCCATACCTAGAAGGTATACTAGAAAAATATAGGGAGAGAAAAAATATCCAACAACCCTTCATCACAATGGCAATATTATAATACCAACAAGTCACACAAACAATCATAATAATCATCGTACAAAACTACGCAAGATAGTCCAATTCAATTAAAACTTAACTTCACCAAAATTGATCCCAATTAATTATTTTTAGAATAAACACTGAAATTCCTCATTAAATCGTCATATTACAAATTTCATTATCTCAACACAATTAACGTGAGTTAAACTGCCCCAAATCCATTGATTCCAAAACTAGGGTTTTTCTACATGCAACCTACACCAACAAAATCCAAAATTCTCTCATAAATCCTACGTACCCAAAGGCTATGAATATTATTCATATTAAAATATTTCATAAAAATAGCCCCAAGTTTTATGTGTCCGCTTTCTCTAATTAAATTGCTAATTGATTTTAAGAAAAGCATGACATTTAGGTTTAAGCAACACTTAAAATGCATAATACTAAAGGAAAGGAATAGAGTATTCATACCTAGGTATAAATTGTTTGTAAATTCCAAATAGACGGTTGGATTCCTCTCGAAAATTAGCAAAGAGTCGTTCTTGAACAATCTTGAGAAAACACAAATTAAGCCTTCAAATATCGAGTCAAACACTTGATTAAGTTTGGGGCTAAAGTTTGTAGATGAAAGGGAATAAATTTGGAGAGGTCTTATGGTTGAAAAGTTTGAGAAAAAGTGATTTGAAAAGTCCATCCAGGAATTAGTGGTGATATATAAAGGATTAGGAGTTTGATTAAGAAAAGAGTTATAATCAGATACAAACACTATAAAATTTATTCCGGACGATCGGACCGTTGAAATTGGATGAAATTTAAGGAAGAATTAGATGAAGATGAGAGAAAATAGTATAAAAAATTTCATCTCGATCGGAGTGTCCAATATTTTTAAATATTTTTTTTCTAGAGAGTTTTATGTTTTGATGACTCTTCTATACAATTAAAACTACATTTTAATTCCGATTCCAATTCTGTTTGAAAATTTATTTTTCAAATATAAAAACCAACATTTTAAATTATAAAATTTATAAAATCCAAAATTTTATTGCTCTACGATTTCCAAAATTAATTTAAAAACTCCCATTTAAAAAATCTAGGTTGTTACACAAGGTGTCCTTTTGGTTCCCAATTGATCCGAGACCTAAATCAAACCCCCGGCTAGACTTTTCTGCCTATTTTGATCCTTTAGAACTCAATGGTGCACTCAAAACGACCATTCGGATGACATAAAAGTAATTTACTTTTCATTCTATTTAAATATAGTCCTGACACGACTCACACGCGCGTCCTGACTTAATTACCGTAATTATCGTATTCACAACTCGCGACAATTTATAAAGTCATAATCATATGTAAAGTCATAATCATATATATTACTTTTAATCACTAAGTAATATTCAACATAAATCACAAATTACTTTATTCTCAAGTAATATTTAAATTCGGATTAAATTTTAATTATCCCACAATTAAGTCTAATTAATCCCATTTTAAAAAAACGTATTAAAAATACGGGGTGTTACACATTCATTATTGCAAGACAGATAATTAGTATCGAGAAATAATTTTCAAGAAATGTGAAACAATGTGAGTATGTATGTATTAGATTTCACATGCTATATATTTATAATGCGATATATACATGGTGGATTTTGCTTAAAAAGTGTGTGATTAATAGTTTAAGGTATTTAGATAATAACAAATAATGGATAATAACACTATATTCACTAAATCAAATGTTTCACTATTGTCATGAAAATAGTAATTTGCAGTATAATCGGGTTTTTTGTTCCACTTAATAACGCTCCACATTATCGCAAGTTATTAATATAAATATTCCACTTAATATGTATAATTATTAAAAAAAATACTTTTGAGTATATTTTTATAATAAACATTGCATGTCCTGAATTTGCATATCAGGGATGTGTTTCATGTCATGAACATACATCACCAATATGTAAATTGAGTATGAATTCCGTTTTCAATCTATAGGCTAATTGAAATTGCATCATGTAAATGTAATTTTAATTGAATTTGCAAATGCATTTCGGTATATAGGTAAAATTTATAGATTATTAAAGTCATTTTGGTAATATATATTAAAATTTAAAGTAAAAAAAAGTAATTTGGGTTAGAAGTCTATAGTTAACATAAAATGACAAAAATGTATTATTCATAATTTTCATTGCCTTAAAATGTGAGCATAAATGTCAAGTGTTTGTTCTAAAGATAAAAGTGACATTTAAGAGAGTATAAATAGTCGGTCTCGTAAATAAAAAAGGGTTCAAGAAAATGCTTATAGTGGGTGGCACATGCAGCGAATAATGATTAGGTAGACTTTATCTTATGAGTGCATTTTCATTGTATTTATAATAAATAGCTCAAGGGAGAATACAATAAATGTTGTTACTTTTGACTTGCTCATAAAAAGTCCAAAATACCCTCGAAAACTATATAAAACTAATTTTGGTAACTTTTCTCTCTTTAAAAAGAAAAGAAAAAATCATTTACTTTCTATATATTGAATATAAAATGTCATAATCGTAATGATATTGATTTTTTTTAATTTTAATATTTTGGATGCTATTAAATGTAATGGAAGGTTTGTAAACAAAAAGTGAAATTAGGGCTGAAAATTTTACAAATCGTGTCAGTTGTATGGTGATATATAGAAGTCATGTTCATGTCAGGTACAAAAATTATGAAATCGTATTTGTAAACATACAATACATACACTTAGCACATACGGGTTTAGGATTACCTGATTTACGAAATATAATCCTCTGTCGAACAACGAGAAATCTGATACGCACTCTTGTTCTTCCTCCGTGTACGCATTGCGACTCGTGAATGTCTGGGTTGGCTATAAGAGTTTCCCCTTTGATCTTCACGGTCATAATTCCAAGGTTCTTGGATGATGAACCAAGAGAGAGAGAGAGATACCCACGAAATTTGAAGTCAAAGAAAGTGGAGAGATAAATCTTTGGATCAATACTGAATTAGTTATCTTGATTTATCTCCCATATATATATATATATATATATATATATATTAGATAAGATAATAAGAATCCTAAAACAACACAAAGTTGGACTCTATCGTATTTAATATGATAACGACTTATCCAATACTAAATGGATAATCCAATTATCATGTGGGCGGATATTGGATCCGGGTAAAAAACTGACCCATGTATTAACATCTCTCACTCCCCCACAAAAGGCGTGCTTTCTCTAACATATCTTCAACGATCTACATCACCCATCTCCTCATACAGGAAATGTGACGTGTGACCTTACGAGAACAACGTACAGTCTCAGGAGCATAATCATTAAGTCATCATCTAATGAACGAAGACGCATCACTCGAAGGAATCTCCTATATACCCAGATAGTTTGATTTACACCGAATTTAGCACTCTTTAATCCCTCAAGAAAGCAGTGCTATAATCCATATATGTAATGTACGCATAACTAAGTCGTATATAAAACACGATAAAGTCGTCCGGACTATAAGTCACATTATCATGGTGTATAACTAAATAGTCTTCCCTAAGTTCTCATGTCAATTCAATTAGACTCACCCGCTTTCCTAGTCGTGTCCCTTAGACGGTATCATCCATCGTCCTAGGTAAACATGCTAAAGTAGCATCATTAAGCCTTCTCTTCATGACATAGTCTCATGTCAACAAAAGGCATAGAGTAGGATTATAATAATCCTTGTGGCTCACACAACGATGAAGCAGGGATTCATTCATTGCTCCCACTATTGGACGAAAAAGCACATACAGTATGAAATGTATGCTATGGCGTCATCCCATAAAAATGGGTATGTCACTTTTGAAATAAAAAGGACGCCATACAAATCTGAGTCTAGTCACCATCTAGCGCCTAACCTGAGTTTCAGCCCAGTCACTCACATAGTGCCTGCCTAAAATCTCACATTCGGCTAAAACAGTCTACATAGAGTTATGGAGACGCTCTATGATCAACCTTTATATATATAAGGTCTCATTTTAGTACCCAACTAAGGTGACATCTAGCAAAATATGCATAATTATATATATCTTGCTCACCTTTTAGGCGCCAAAAATATAAATGTCTCAGCTCGCTGTCAAAACACCACAGACATAAATGTCTCATCTTGCTCGCTGTCTAAGCGCCAAGGTGAATCACCCGTGTGAGAGATTCAAATTAAGCCTGGTGACATATCTATAAGATGTGTACATAATTATAACATAAAAAATGAATACTATATCAAATAAATAAATAAATAATAATGTCAATGAACAGTACAGTGCCAAGCATATCAAATTCTACGAAGTCCCATGCTCCTAACATGAGAAAGGAAAATATCTCGAGCAATGGGCTTGGTTAATGGATCAGCCACCATACAACCCGTGGAGATATGTTTCAGGACAACCTCCCCTTGCGCAACCATATCTCTAATGTAATGATAACAAACGTCAATGTGCTTAGACTTCCCATGATACTTTGGATCCTTCGCATAAGCTAGGGCTGGTGTGATATCAAAATAGACAAGCACAACATATGATGCATGATCTTAAATGCCAAGCCTTTGTAATAATCTCCTCAGCCAAACAGCTTCATGAGCAGCTGTCGAGCATGCCATGTATTTCGATTCCATTATGGAAAAAGCAATACACATTGGCTTTTTACTGCACCATGTAACAGCTCCACCCCCGAGAATAAATGCATATCCCGAAGTGGATTTCCTTCCATCTTTGTCACCAGCCCAATCAGCATCGCTGTAGCCTCTAAGTCCCAAGTCCCCTCCATGGTAAAATAGGACAAGACCAGCAGTCCCCCATAGGTATCGAAAAATCCTCTTCACTGCTCTCCAGTGAATGTAGCATGGGTTACTCTAATAGCGGTTAACTATACCAACTGCATAGCAGATATCTGGACGCATGTACAACATAACATACATCAGACTCCGTATGGCTGATGCATATGGTACTTTGGACATTTAATTCTTTTCTTCATCAGTTCTTGGACAATTGTCTATGGGTTTGGAGTTATGCATGCGAAACCTTTCCAGAATATTCTTTATGTAAGTCTCCTGAGATAAACAGAGAAGCTTCTTATATCGATCTCTCACGATCTTAACACCCAACACATAATTTGCTTCTCCCATGTACTTCATGTTAAAAGTTGAGGACAGTCACTCTTTAGTTGCGACTATGGAGTCCAGGTCATTCCCAGCTAACAAGATGTCATTAACATATAATGAAAGGATAAGAACACTTTTAGTAGATCGTTTAAAATATATACAGTGGTCTTCTTCAATCATCTCAAAACTAACAGAGGTAATGGCATGTTGAAATCGAAAATACCATTGTCTTGACGATTGCTTGAGACCATATATAGAACGTTTGAGACGATGAACTTTACGCTCTTGTCTTTTAGATACAAAACCCATAGGTTGATCCATATAGATCTCTTCATCAGGTTCTCTATTGAAAAATTCAGTCTTTACAACCTTTTGAAATAGTTCTAAATTCATTTGTGTGACAATAGCTAGGATAAGGCGGATAGAGGCAAACCTCACCACTGGGGAGAATGTCTCTTCGTAGTCTACACCCTCTCGTTGGGTATAGCCCTTCGCCATAAGGCGTGCCTTACACTTATCAATTGAACCATCCGCTTTACGCTTGATTTTTAGAACCCATTTGTTCCCAATAGTCTTGCGCCCGGTCGGAAGGTCAACTAACTCCCAGACTTTGTTCTTAGACATGGATCTCAATTCTTCCTGCATAGCAACCATCCACTCATCCTTAGCACTTGAGGAAAGAACTTCTGCAAAAGAAGTTAGCTCTTCATCATCTAAAGCAATTCTTAAAAAGATATAACCCTCAATCTCAAAATGATAACGTGGAATATTTCCTCATTTACTGCGGCAAATTTGAGAACCTTGGGTATCTAGTGGTGGTGCACTGATACGACACAAATATTGCATATTTCCACCCTATATCTTTATGCATTCTAGCACTTTTACGATCCTAAATGCCTATATTTATGCTCATCAACCATACAACCTCGTATTTGGATATATACATGCTTTGCAGGGGTTAATTATGCTTTTGTAGGTATTGGAACGCTAAAGGTGAGGATCGATTGAATTTCGGAGAAGTTTTGTCGCCGGAAGCTACTTCGAGGGAATTTTAGTTAATTCACATTTTATCTCTGGCTCATGGAATTTCCACAGATGCGTAGTTCGCTGAGTTAGCATTGCGTGGGCGTAAATGGCCCGTCGTTTGGAGTCTGAACGAAGAAGTTATGGACATTCCCGTTTGCATATTTTTCCTCCCTTGTGAAGATGAAATAGCACTAGAAAACAGAGTACCGGTCGACGACGCTTCTAATGCCGGTCGATCACGGTTTGGATTTTTTCCTTGGTTCGAAGACAGTGTGGCTTAACTTAAAAGTGCGATCGACCGTGCCTCTGCGAACGATCGACCGCGATCACCAGATATTTGCCACTATTGCCTTTTCTTTTCTTTCTTCTTTTCTTTTCTTCCAACTTACTACATAAACCAATTTTTGGTTTCTATTTTCATTATCCTGCATTTTACATTAAGTTTAGGGTTTGTAAGGAGATTTGGCCCTTATCCTTTTCCTTTAGGTGTTTTACCCATTTTTATGTATATAAGCTTCATTTTCTTTGTCTCTTTCATTTGTTTAATGATTTCTTTACTTGCTTCCTTTCATTTCCATGCCTAGTTAATATTTATTTCTTGTTATTTATTACTTTCATAATTAGATTTACTTGCTTTATTTCAATACATGTTATTTACCATGCTTTCTAGCTAAATTAGTCTAGGTTGTGTTGGATCGAACTCACCTAGGGTTGACATGTTACTTTGCTTTGGTGATGGAGTTTTACAGGTTTATTTCGAGTGTGTTGTCCTAGTTATTGCGCCTAGGAGATTTGACGGGGTATATCATGTATGCTCCGTGCTTACGACCTTGTATGCATAAATTCCGGAGTATTTGTTGACGCCAAAATCTTATTAAACTTTTATGCGAATTTAGGGGTGTGACAACTCTTGATTTAATTAAATGTCGAAACGAGACGCTATCTTAATAACTCATCGACCCATGTATTCATTTTATACTAATTAAATCATGTGCGGGGTATTCGACGCAATCTATAGTTTTTATTCGCCTTGTTAACTTAGTTTAAATACACTCGCCTAGTTTAATCTTTCCCTTTTTTGCATCTTTTCCTTTTTGTTAAAAATTATCTTTTACACTTTTATTTTAGAAGTATTAAACCAAATAATATTCTGGCAACTCGCCTTTGGGGATTCGATACCCAGACTAGCCGTTATACTCCCTTAAAAGAGTGTAGTTATAGTTAAGGTTTTTGTATTGAGGCGGTGAACAGAAAACGACGATCGGCGTTTGACACGCGCTACTTTTCACCCTTGATCAAAATGGCATCGTTACCGGGGATGAGTTTGTTTAAGAATTTATTTGATTTAGTATTTCATAGTATTTTCTTTTTGTTTGTATTTTTTGCCTAACATTTTTGGTAGGACTTCTACATTTGAGCGCCAAGAACTGCTTGAATTTTTCGCGCACGCATCGACTTTGTGGAATTCGCCACTTCGAGCCATTTTTGGGGTAAGCATGTCTTATTCCAATTCTTTCGATAATCATTATGATAATTCTCAAAATCCTTGCAAACCTTTGACTTTTGGTCAATACTTAGAGTCCAAAAAAATTGCAAATTCAAAAATGTCTTTGGGCGAGTATTACAAAAGTCAAGCTTTGGAGTGCATGTATTTTGAGGAGGATGATAACTATTTTGGGCCTCTAATTCCTTATAATAGTAATTTTGAAATAAATTGCAATAGCTTTCAAAATTCTTATAATAATAAGTTTAAGTATAGTTCCGATAATATTTTCCTAACTTCTCATTTCCAAGAATCCATGCCTCGACCTATGACTTTCGGTGAGGGCTTGTGCATGGTTGAAAATGAGAAACTTGAAAACCGTTATCGGGAAGAAAATAGTTTGTGAAAATATGAATTGGATTTATTATTTGAATCCGACGGCGAGTTTTCTTTCGAGACTTTTGAAATCGAGGAATGTTTTGAACCAAATGAGGACTTTGTGCCTACTTTGGACAAACCATTCTTCACTTGGCCTGTGGATTAATTGAGAACAAAAATGAGGATGAAATAGACGTAATATCCTTTTGCAATGAAATAATTTCTTCTTTGGCCCCCAAAGAAGAATATTTCATTGAAAATGATCTTATTTCCTTCAAAACTCAATCTTCAAGCGAAGATGACTCGTCTCTTGAGTTTGAATTTCTTTTATCCCCCTTTTCACTCTCCATTATCGAACCGATACAAGTACCCGATGAATCGGTTGCAAACTTTAATGCGTTAAACCTTTTCGCCGATGAGGAGTACTTGCTCGAGTCGCCTTCTATGAAGGCATCTTTTCCCTCATGTGCACCACCTCCCATTCCAATTTCAAAATATTTGGGAGATGATTCATTTTTTCTTGGCTCCCATGTGTATTTGTCACCCGTCTTATCCAAATCCCCCATCGTCCCTCCAAAACTTTCAATTGGCGATGGTTCATTTCTTCCGCCTTACACATGCCTTACGTTGTTCAAAGGAATTTCATATTTTTCGAAACGCATGCTTGAGAGTGAGGGTACACTGGTTATCCTCCAAAGTCAAATCATTTTCATGGTGGACCCTCAACTATTTAGACGTCTAGTGTATAGTTAGTGTGAAGCCTAAATAGTAGGTTATATATAGTTACCTTTTTATCATTTTTTTTCTTTAGTTTTTCTTTCTTTTAATTTAGTCTCTTGTAATTAGTTAACTTTTTTTCATTTGTTTTTGCTATGCTTGGTACTAACTTGTTTTGTAGATTCTTTGGACTTATTTTTATGGGGATCGCTCCAATTTTGGGTAATATCGCTATTTTCCTCTCTTTAACTTGGTTCTTAATTTCACATTGAGGACAATGTCAGGTTTTAAGTTAGGGGGTGTAGGATATTCTATCCATTTCTTTATTTAGTCCATGTTTTTGCTCACATGTTAGTTACTTAGTATGCTTTTCTTAGAAAAACTTTTAAAAAAATCAAAAATATTTTCTTTCTTTTTTCTCCTTTATTGGGCATTTTGCCTTTGTTTTCGATGATAAATTTCAATAATTGCCCGATTCAATAGACAAATCAATGATGCATGTTATCGATTTTAGAATTTATTAGACTTTAGTCCTAATTATTGATATTATGAATAACTTCACGAATTAAATTTTAATTCCATGAGCACATGCACTTTCTTGCTTTATTGATTTGGTTTAAGATTTTTATAACTCGGTAATATTTTGTTGCATTGTATATACTTACACCGAGTAAGCTTTGTATCTTTCGTCGTTTGTGAGTGTTATACACTATGCTTTCCTCTTTAAAAACGTTACAGTCATTGGTAATCTCTATATTCTTTCATTGATCGTTCATTGCTTGAGTTCATTTATGAAATGTGTTAGTTAAGCATGATTTTCAAAGTTTGTTTTAACTCGAGAATTGCGTAAACTTTAGGAAATTATCATAGACCATCTTTGTTATATCACCCATATTGACCTTGACCTCACCTTAAATGTTTTCCCTCGTTAACCCCTTTGAGCCTAAATATTAGCCTTTCGTTTCATAAACCAAAATCCCATAACCAACTCCGAATTGGAGTTGTATACCATATATTACCTTCCATACCTTTGTTTGGAGTATTACTTGGGATTGAATGATATTGTGTGTGGTTGAAATTTAGGCATGTGAGAGTGAGAAAAGTAAAGAAAAGAAAAAGTGAAGAAAAAACGAGAAAAAGAGAAAGAAATAAAACAAAAGAAAATAAAAAAAAAACATGAGAAAAAGAAAGAAAAGAAAACGAAAGAGAAATTTGTATATGTTGTGTATAGTGTTCAATAAGCTTTGATTACTCTTCCCATTTGTATATCTAATGCCTTTTATGGATTGTATCTTCCAATTTTTTATTTTGCCCGTATTTTCCCATTATCCTGAGTTTTCATTTCCGAACACTTTGAATCCGTACATACATATCCTTCGTTTCGTACCCTAGCCTAACCTACATTACAACCCTATAAAGTCCTATGTGATCCTAGGGTGAATTTAATTTAAAAGTCATAATAGTTTTGATATTCTATGAGAATGCATTTCGGCTCCTTTAGTGAGCGATATCTTTCATTAAGATTACAAGTTTTTTATTTCCTATATAACTTTCTTCATTTGTGACATGTGTGCGACCTAATTTTCCTTTACGTTTACTCTTTATGCCCGCATGTCCCGTGTGTTACCTCCCTGTTTCAAGTGAATTCATTTGATGAGTGTAATGCCCGTGAGAATTGATATATGCTTGCTTTAATTTTTTTCCAATTTATTTAAGTTTTTGCCAAATCACACTTTGCATGTGCTCGCTCCCCTCCCATATTTTAAGGTTTCAATTCTATGAGGTGCATTTGATAATGTTAACAATACGTACTTTTGTTTGAATTCGTTCATTGTGCCAATAATGTGTATGAAATCCTTTTCGATATTTTTGGGCTTGTCCCATGTTGGTTTGGGTATATTTTGAGAAAACCATATGATGTTTGTAGGTTTCATCCCTGAAAACCCTCACGAGACCACACTCGTCTACTAGGGTAACCTAGGGGTTTAACATCTTATTGCATATGCAAAATGCAATCGTGTTCCCAACGAAAGTGGCAATTATATTTCGTTGCATATATACATTTTGTATTGCCTTATGTGAACTAGTTTTATTTGTTTCATCCCTAAGGACTAGTAATGTCTAAGTTAGGGGGTGTGATACAACACAAATATTGCATATTTTCGCCCTATATCTTTATGCCTTCTAGCACTTTTACGGTCCTAAATGCCTATATTTATGCTCATTAACCAGACAACCTCGTATTTGGATATATATATATATATATATATATATATATATATATATATATATATATATATATATATATATATATATATGTGTGTGTGTGTGTGTGTGTGTGTGTGTGCTTTGCAGAGGTTAATTGTGCTTTTGTAGGTATTGGAATGCTAAAAGTGAGGATCGGTTACATTTAGGAGAAGTTCTATCGCCAGACGCTACTTCAAGGGCATTTTAGTTAATTCACATTTTATCTCCAGCTCATGGAATTTCCACAGATGCGTAGTTCACTGAGTTAGCATCGCGTGCAAACGGCGCATCGTTTGGAGTCCAGACGAAGAAGTTATGGCCATTCCCGTTTGCATACTTTTCCTTCCTTGTGAAGAAGAAATAGCACCAGAAAATAAAGTATTGGTCGATCGCGCTTCTGATGCCGGTCGACCGCGGTTTGGATTTTTGCCTTGGCTCGAAGATAGTGTGGCTTAACTTAAAAGCGCGGTCGACTGCGCCTCTGTGACCGGTCAACTGCGATCACCAGATATTTGCCACTTTTGCCTTTTCTTTTCTTTCTTCTTTTCTTTTCTTTCTTCTTTTCTTTTCTTCCAACTTACTATATAAACCAATTTTTGGTTTCTATTTTCATTATCTTGCATTTTACTTTAGGTTTAGGGTTTGTAAGGATATTTTGCCCTTCTCCATTTCCTTTAGGTGTTTTACCCATTTTTATGTATGTAAGCTTCATTTTCTTTCTCTCTTTCATTTGTTTAATGCTTTCTTTACTTGCTTCCTTTCATTTCCATGCCTAGTTAATATTTATTTCTTGTTATTTATTGCTTTCATAATTAGGTTTACTTGCTTGCTTTCAATACATGTTATTTACCATGATTTCTAGCTAAATTAATCTAGGTTGTGTTGGATTGAACTCACCTAGGGTTCATATGTTTCTTTGCTTTGGTGATAGAGTTTTACGGGTTTATTTTGAGTGTGTTGACCTAGTTATTACGCCTAGGAGATTTGATGGGGTATATCATGTATGCTCCGTGCTTACGACCTTGCGTGCGTAATTTTCGGGGTATTTGTTGATGACAAAATCTTATTAGACTTTTATGCGAATTTAGGGGTGTGACAACTCTTGATTTAATTAACTGTCGAAACAAGATGCAATCTTAATAACTCGTCGACCCATGTAACCATTTTATACTAATTAACTCGGGTGAGGGATATTCGACGCAACCTATAGTTTTTATTCGCCTTGTTAACTTAGTTTAAATACACTCGCTTAGTTTAATCTTTTCCTTTTTTTGCATCTTTGCCTTTTTGTTAAAAATTATCTTTTACACTTTTATTTTAAAAGTATTAAACCAAATAATATTCTAGCAACTCATCTTTGTGGATTCAATACCCGGATTAACCGTTGTACTCCCTTAAAAGAGTGTAGTCATAGTTTAGGTTTTTGTATTGAGGCGATGAACAGAAAACAACGATCGGCGTTTGACACGCGCTACTTTTCACCCTTGATCATGCACTTTCACTAACTGGAATGCTCCCACTAGAATGAAGACCATTACTATCTTCAGCGATTATAAGAGGAGGAACTAATCCCCCAGCCTCGCCTGAAGATGGTAAAATTTCTTCATTTTCCTCTAACTTATAGAGTTCAAGATCCTCTGTTACATTTCTAATGCTAGGGAAATCCTTTTCTAAGAATTCGACATCACGTGACTCTATTTCAGTCATTACTCCATCAGGGTGTTCACCGTACATAACGTTGCCTTTTGAGCTCTTAGAATATTTTAAAATATATGCTTTCGAGCTTTAGGTCCTAACTTCCCGAACTTATGGGAAGTTGTATGGACATAACCTGCTCAACCCCATGGGCGCAAATGATTCAAATTGGGTTTTTCGCCTTTTCAGAGTTCTTACGGAGTGGAGGAAACTGATTGAGAAGGCACTTTAATTAGTATGTAGGGGGAAGTCAGAAGAGCATCCCCCCAAAAGGATATTGGGAGGTTAGCTTACGCCATCATAGATCTAGTTATGTCTAGAAGAGTTTTATTCCTTCTCTCCGCAACACCATTTTGTTGCAGAGTGTAAGGAATAGTTAATTATCTGCGTATCCCCTTTTCTTCACACGTTTCTTTGAACTGATCTGATAAGTATTCGCATCCTTTGTCTGTACGAAAAGTTTTTAACCTCTTCGATTGTTGATTCTCAACCTCTGCTACAAAGCGTTTGAAACAATACAAAGCTTCATAGCGATGAGCGATCAGATAGACAGGTCCAAATCGCGTCTAGTTATCAATAAACGTGATAAAATAAGAGGCGCCATGACGTTCCTTTACACTCATAGGTACACATATGTCTGAGTGTACTAGTTCTAGCGGTTGATTAGCTCGGCAAGCCTTACCAAAAGGCTTTCTACAGGTTTTTCCTGCCAAACAAGGCTCACATATAGGTAGGTCGACCTTAATGAGTGGGCCTAAAAGGCCTTCTCTAACTAATCGGGCCATCCTATCTTTTCCTATATGCCCAAGCCTATCATGCCAAGTAACTGAATCAACATTAACATTTGCAATATATGATAATTAAGGATAAGAAATAGAATCAAATAAATCCAAAGTAAATAAATTATTCCATAAAGATCCATGTCCACAAATAATATTATCCAAAATAATATTCAAACCACTACTATTAAAACTGAAAGAAAAAACATAGTCTGATAAAGCTAAAACTGAAAGTAGATTATGCTTTATTCCAGGCACATAGATCACATCACGGAGAAGTAGCTTGGTCCCAGTACTAAGATTGATTTCGTATGAACCGACTTCTTCAGTATATTCACGAGCACCATTTCCCATGTTGACACTCTGAGTACCAGGTTGAATGCGGCAATAGTCTACAAATCCTCCTCTATCCCTCGTCACATGTTTTTTTGCTCCTGTATCTACAATCCATGTAGGAATAGAATGAGCAACTAATACATGAGAACATACACAAATATGGAGAGTGGAAAGTAAAGAAGAAAAAGAAGAGGGTACCTTTTTTGGCTCAGTACAATCACGAGCAAAATGTCCTTTGTTCCCACAGTTGTAGCACTTTACTTTGGAAGTATCTTTCTTGCCACCTCGCTTACCTCTATAGCGCTTTGCTATCTTTTTTACTTTAGGGCCATTTTCCCCAGCCTGCTTGTTCTTCTTTCCTTTTCCATTTTACTTGGCCTATTTCCCTGATTTTTGCCACTCTGGGCGATAAGGATAGCAGCACGGTTCGCCTCTTGGCGCTCCGCCTTAATCTCAACATGACGTGATATGTCAGCAAAATTCTTAATATTGTCATTGTGAGTCATTATTTGCTTCATATGCACCCATGATTCAGAAAGGGAATGGATAACATCTTGAACCTGTTGCTCATTAGAGAGAATATGGTCAGCTTCCTTAAGCTCACGAATCAAAGTGGACATAATGTTAATATATAGGTCGGGTTTTTACCCGGATCCGATATCCGTCCACATGATAATTGGAGTATCCATTTAGTATTGGATAAGTCCTTATAATATTAGATACGATAGAGTCCAACTTTGTGTTGTTTTAGGATTTTTATTATCTTATCTAATATATATATATATATATATATATATATATATATATATATATGTGGGAGATAAATCAAGATAATTAATACAGTATTGATCCAAAGATTTATCTCTCCACTTTCTCTCTCTTTAAATTTTGTGGGTCTCTCTCTCTCTCTCTTGGTTCATCATCCAATAACCTTGGATTTGTGATCGTGAAGATCAAAGGGGCAACTCTCGTAGACAGCCCATACATTCACGAGTCGCAAAGCGTACACGGAGGAAGAATAAGAATGCGTATCATATTTCTCGGTGTTCGACAGAGAATTATATTCCACAAATCAGGTAATCCTAAACTCGTATGTGCTATGTGTATGTACTGTAAGTTTACATTGGTATCAGAGCCATTATAGAAATTTGATCGCCATTAGCGAATGAGTTTCTCTCTCCTTATACCCGATTTAATTTCGATGAGTAAAATATGTTTTTAATATGAAATTTTTGTTGGATGTGTTTCTGCACATGTGAAGAGTATGCACGTTAAGTTTCGTCACATTCCGTTAAGTAGTTTAAGAGAAAATTGAAAAATTAGTTATGTTCTAATTTTTCTTGAAATTTTTTTTGGCCAACTTTGAGACCAAAAACAGTAGCCTTAACGATGTTGAAAAATTAATATTTTTGGATATTATTGTTCCTTGTCTCAAGGGCTTTTCAACCATATATCATATGCATTTTTTGGACTTAAAACGAATGAGATATATAGTTTTCCAAAGTTGGCCTCATGAAACTGGTTTTCTAAAGAAAAAAATCTTGTTGAAGAAGACGATGAACAGTGTTTTTTTATTTAAATTATTTAATTTTAAATTAAATAAACGGAGGCCTTAATGATGAAATAAAATTCTGAAAAAATATAGTTTTGGAATCAGTAGGTCAAAACCTATTTTTCCATGTTGTCAAGATATTTTTTATTGTTATGCAATAATAAAAGCTAATTAAAGTGCATTTTTGGACACTTTAATAATGTCTAATAAATACTGGAACATCTCAGAAAAATTATAGAAAATTTTTCTGACTTAGTGGATGAAAAATTAGACCCTTTTTGAGCATTTTTAATATTTTGAAAAATTTTATTCACCTTGAGTGGTTCATTTAATTTAGTATTTAATTGCATTTAAATGCTTTTAATTATGATTATTGTCTCCAAAACTTGCGTAGTTCACACAATGATCATGTTGACCGTGCTCGCTCCCTAAGTTGGTGAGTGTGGTAATAATTGTCCATTTAAAGGCCAAGGTTATGTGTTTTGCATGATTAAATGGACAATTTTACAAAATTGATAGTTAAATGAGCTTGTGTTTGCGTGTTTCATTGTTGTGTTAAGGTTGTTCCTATGTATATGTGCAATCAGATATACCCTGTTTGGCTTTCAGTAGATATTATGTATAGGCTTCTTCTCTTATTTGATGTAATGGTGAGATTAAGAGGTTTTTAAAGACAATTGTAAGGGTATGATTTCTGGTTGCACAACAATACATAGGAATTACCTTAGCAAAAGCTCTAAATTGTTAATTTATGACCTATGTGAGATCCTGCGCAATTTTTTGTTATTTGGCGCAAAATTGGTTATCATAACATTATATATGTTGTGATTTGAAAATATGATAAATGGATGGAATTGATTAATAGATGTGTTCATTATTCGGCAAATTTATTCAAAAATCAATTGAAAAATATATTCTAATTTTACAACATTAGGAGATGACTGCGAGCTTTGCAAACTTTTGATTTGAATGTGTAAGAAAAGAAAATATTTTCTAATTGGATTTTAAAACAAATTAAAAAGATGTGTTTTATTATATTAATGTCAATTTTTGTGAAAATTTAATGTAGTGATGGCAACCAATAACGTTATCACCGTTATGACTAAAGAGGATAGGCTAACTGGTAACAACTACAACATATGGCACGGTAAGATCCAATATCTTTTCAATCAGCATGAGTTGCTTGATTGTCTCACCACTGTTATGGTTGAGCCTACTGAGCGTAGTAATACCGTCAATCGACGTGAGCATGAGACTTATCACGCTTGGATAAATAAGGATCATGCTGTGTGCTTTACTACTTGATGAGGCCATGAGTTGCATACTTCAACGTACTCCCAACTTGATGACAAATACTATAAGCTGATATGTTGGAATCATTATGTTACTGATACACGTGTCTATATATAGACAGCGGGAGGAAGGGAGCTCATATCATCTTATCCGAGTGATACAAGGAATATGCATTACTATTTCTAGTCTTAGATGGACTCCACTTCTCGCTTCACGGGGGAAGTAGAGTTTTCAGATATTGAACTACTGCAAGCCTAGATATACAATACAACTAAATAACTCATTGTGCTCCACATATTTTTTTTTAAATACAATGCCAATAAATTTCCACTTCAATATCAACGACTGAATTTTATTTTAGTTTAATAATTTAAAGAAATACAATCATTTAATTAGGTTCATTAATGTTTAGTCCTTAATTTTTTTTTCATTTTAGTCCCTCCTAGTGATATTAACACCATGAACTGAACAAAAGGTTAATTTCACAATCCTTGTGCTAACATCATTCTCAAAGACTAAAAGACATTTTTTTTAATATTGGACTAAAATTTTATTAAAAGAATAAGTCATGAGATTTTTATTAAAAGCTCCTGTTTAATTTTGGCAGGCACGTTTCAAATTTCTTCAAGAATAAGACACGTCTTTTAGTGGATTCGGGTCCCTATTAAGTCCTCCGTAGATTTATTTAACATAATGTCCATTTAGTAGGACTAACATATCATTTTATTGTTCAAATTAGTGACCATTATAAAAAAAAAATTGTTGTTGTTTTTATTACAAATAGTGATAAGTTCGTTAGTTAGTTAGCTTCAGTCAGTTTGGTAGTTTATTAACTTCAATTTGTTCGTGTTGTTATTTATAGAGCGTATCAGAGCTTCTTGTACTTTCAACTTTGATTTAGTAAGAATTCCTCTATAGTTCTACTCTCTGAATCAATATGATATCAGAGCAATTTTTTGCTTCCTTAATTTTTCTCTGATTCTTCTCTATTATTCTTTTTCCCTATTCCACTATGGCACAGAACTATGGTAATTCCTTATCTGTCGAGAACGAATTAGGATTCATTGATAGATATATTCCCCGACCTGCAGATAATGATGTTCTTCTCAATTTTTGGATTAGAAATAACAACATGGTTTTTTCATGGACTCTTAACTTTGTTTCAAAGGAGATTTCTGCTAGTGTCATATATTCCGAATCTGGATATGAAATTTGGATAGATCTTAAGGAGAGATATCGACAAAGAAATGGACCACACATTTTTCAATTCAGAATATAAGTAATATATCTTACTAAAGGCCAACCCAATATTAGTGCCTATTTTATTAAGTTGAAGACTATTTAGGATGAACTTAGTAATTATAGGCCCATTTGTTCATGCAGAAAGTGTAATTGTGGTGGGACAAGTTGCATATCATTATCACATGGAGTATGTGATGTCTTTCTTGATGGGATTTCATAATTCATTTGCTCAAGTTCGAGGTCAATTGTTCCTAATAGATCATACTGCCTCATTAGTAATGTTTTTGCTTTTTTCTCAAGAGGGAAATCAAAGAAATGTCAATTTGATTATTAGATCTGCTGCTAGCTCTGATTCCACGACTTTCTCTGTGAGAGGTGAAACTTCTAAGCCTAATAATGCCCCAAATTACAATAAGAATCAAAAGAAGGAAATGCCTATTTTCACTCACTATGGATATACTGGACATACAGTTGACAAGTGTTGCAAACTCCATGGTTGTATCCCTGAACACAAATTAAGACAAAAATCAAATTCCTCTGCTTCAATGATTAATACTAATGTCAATCAAGTCTCAACCTCGGTTTTTTATTAAACCATGTCTCAAGGGAATGTTGATAACGTTGTTCAGATATTGAACCCCTCATAATACTAACATTTAATGATAATGCTTAGCACTCACCTCATTGCCGCCAAGACTAGAACATCTACTAATGCTTCTTGTGCTCATGCATCAGGTATTTGTTTCATAGTTTCTCTCAATTTAATATTGAAATCACCTAGATATTGGATAATTGATTTTGGTCTAATGAGACGTATATGTTATACTCAATCAGCATTCGAATGACTCGTATACAAAATGACTTTGTTACTCGACCTGATCATAAGAGCATCCTTGTATTTCTTTTATTGGATAAGTGAGGCTCAGTCCCTCTTTGATACTTCAATATATATTGTTTGTGCCCAAATTCAAATTCAATCTAATTTTTGTGAGTGCTTTAACCAAAGATACCTCTATCAATCTGAAATTTCTTACTGATTCATGTGCTATTCAGGATCTGCACACCTTGAAGATGATTGGCAAGGGTAAAAGGATTGTAAATTTTTATATCATGGATGCTGACTCTATTTCTTCTTCTCCACATAATAATGCTTGTAACATTACCTTTTCTGAATCAATAATATCAATTATCATATTTGGCATAGTAGACTTGGGCATTTATCCTTTAAGAAACTTGAATTGCTCAAGGATTTCCATACCTTCTGTTTATACTGAACATAAACAATCTTCTTGTTCAATCTTCCCCTTAAACAAAGAAGACTCACATTTGTTTCAAATAACAATTTGTCAAAATCTGCGTTTGATATTATACATTGTGATACTTGGGGACCCTATCATGTTTCTACAAATATTGGTTATAGATATTTCTTAACTCTTGTGGATTATTGCACTAGGTTTATATGGGTTTACCTTATGAAACAAAAGTCTGATGTTAGCTTCATTATACCTCGATTTTTCTCTATAATTAAGAATCAATTTGATAAGGTCATTAAGAAGTTTTGATCTGGTAATGCACATGAGCTTCTGTTTATATAATTTTTTCACTCTAAAGGAGTTCTTTATTAATTCTCTTGTGTGGAAAGACTTGAGCAACATTCTGTTGTGGAGAAAAAGCACCAGCATCTCTTAATTTTGGCTCGTGTCCTAAGATCCTCAATCAAAACACTCTCATCACTCACTATGGAACGTACCATCAACCTAGCTTCTAAGTTTAAGTTAACATTCATCACCTTCAAAGTTTCCTCATACAATTCACTGAAGGCAACTTAGAGTGCACTCTCTTTTACATCTCATTCATCCTCACTCTCGTCTCCACTCTCACAACCATCACTCACTTAGGAACCACAAATTATGGCTTCAGAAGTGTCACGCAAAGAAATATCTTCGTGGAGAGATTTTTCTCACCAAAGATCAAATGAATAGCCATGCAGGCGGTGAAGTTGCACTAAATGGGGGAATTAGGTCCTTCTTCCGAATCATTATCACTAAGTGTGACATTATATTCTATTGTTTTCTTGACCTCCTTCCTAAGTTTAGTGTGGCACTCAGCTACCCGATCGCCATAACTCTCACGACCAAAACATCTTTCTGACTCATCCCTCTTAAAGTTCTCATTCCGATTCCTACGGAAATGATCGACGTTGTTATGCATATTTTTCTCAGACCTTATGCTAACATCATTGTCAAAGACTAAAAGACATTTAAAAAACAATATTGGACTAAAAATTTTATAAAATAAACACTCTTGATATTTTTATTAAAAGATTTTGTTTAATTTTGGCAAGCACATTTCAAATTTCTTCAAGAAAACACATGTCTTTTAGTGAAGTCATGCCCCTATTAAGTCCTCCGGAGATTTATTTAACGTAATACCCATTAAGAAGGCCTAACATATCATTTTGTTATTCAAATTAGTGACCATTATAATTTTGTTGCTCGATGTTTTCAATAATATTGATGTTTATGAAATAAATTCGTGGAGATCTAAGAAAGCATCCTAATGAAGGCTATAAATTCTAACGTGAAAAAATCGTAAAGATTTATTTAAACAATTATAACATTATTCCCAAGGGAAAAATATATCATGAACTAGTGAGTTTAGGGTCATTTCCATTGTCTCTCTCAATATTTAAAATTGAAAAATTAAACCCTGAAGTACATTAAGAAATTTAACTGAATGATGATGTGGTTATTTATTTGGAAAAGTGAAAAAGACACAATGAACTCTAAATTTTAGGGTCATTTGCAATGTTTGTTTGAATTCTTACATATGACAAATTAAACCCCGAAGTACATTAAGTTTTGCATTTTTTTTAGAGATATTATTTCTCTCTAAATAATTAAAAAATAATAACAAAAGAAAGTAAAATCTGTGTGTGTGTGTGTGTGTGTGTGATTTAGATAGGGTGGGGTGAGGTAGGGTTGGTCAACTTGGGTGGGTTGGGCGATTGATTTCTCCCTTTTTTGCTATATTAATGGTTTTCTTTATTCTTTATTTTCCATATTTTAAAATAAAATTTCTAACTTGTCTCCATTTTGCTATCTTTAAGGGGTTATCTTATTTTTCAAAAAAATATTTATGAATACTTTTTTAGTATTTTCTCCTTTTTCTTTTATTTTTAAGGTTTTTGAGGGTTTTTAGGTTCTTAAATTAAATATTAGAGTTTCAACCTCCCTTTTTTATAATTTAATTTTTTTCCCGATATATTATATTTTTCGATAATTTCCCTTTCCCATTATTTTTATATTTTTTTTCTATATTATTTCTCACATGACATAATTTAATTTGCCTTTGAAAGATTTCGCCACGCCATTAGCCAAATAAGCTATGACGTCATCACTTCGTTAACTTTCTCAAACAATGTCAGAGTTCATAGTATCAATTTTTGACATGACACGAGCCCAACACAAAGTTAGCGGGTTAGGGTTGATCCTTTTTGGACACGATCCTGAAAATGACATGGTGGTACCAACAAGAATAGTAAATGGGTATGTCAAATATGGATAACTCAAAAATTATATGAATAAACTCATTTAATTAAAATAATGGAGAACATATTCAATATTTATCTGTATATTTTGATACGGCATTATATAAAATTCTTGGAGAGTTAGATAATAAAATATTTATTTGTTGCTAGAATTATAAATCAATCATATTTTAGTATATGGTGATTCTTTGAATGTTATAATTGGTTAACAAAGAAGATATTAGTCTTTTGTCTCGGTTGACGGGTTATCTGTGTCAACTCGAAGATGGCTTGATTATTAAACATGTCGAGTTAGTGTTAGGTCATTTGACACAATTAATTAAATGGGTTGGCTGTTGAGTGAGCTAGAATTTAACACGAACCCGATATGCCATGACCCGAACACGACATGATAGAACCCGTGCAAATTGCCAACCCTAGGCAGGGTCAAGATTCTTGTTGAAAACCTAATGTACTTTCAGCGTTCAGCTTGTCAAATTCTAATAATGAGAAACACTACAAGTGGCCTTAAACTTCAGGGTTCATTGTTTCTTTTTTCCTAATTTTAATGTAATTTCAAAATTATAAATTTCTTAACAATATTTCTTAAGAAAATGTCAATTTCTGAATAAAAATTGCTAAGAAATTTACTATTTATTTTGTAATTTTAGAAGTATTACCCTAAATTTAAGAAATTCATATGAACACATTGATTACTAGAGGTTCAAATATCACCATGCAAAAAAATAAAGTGTGTTCAAGAAGGTGTTATTAAACCAACTATTCTACATACATATTGGCATCCTCAAAGAGTCTTGAGTGGGGCGGGACCCCCTCGAGTTTTTTGAATTTTTTTCTATATAGTAATTCATAAAATTATAGAGAGATCAATGTAATTTTTGGAAATAAAAGGCACCTTGAAGTAGCTTTTAGAATTTTTAAGGTGAAAATCTATAATTATCTCTTAAGGGCCTTCCAAACCTCCTTTTTGTTCTAAACATTTTTCTTTTAAAATGAGTTAATGATGTTTCATCCTTAAATAAATATCCAATTTAATGTTTAGTCGAACAAAACTTCACAAATAAATTTTCATCCCAAATATTGAGCGAAATAATGGTGAAATTAACTAGACGCAAATTTAGTATCAATATACCTATGTTTTTTTTATAGATAAATGTTATTAAAACCAAACCGCAAAGGGAGCGGTACACGTATACAGGAAGTATACCGAAAAGACAAATGAAAGCGAAGAAACTATAATACCCCGTATTTTTACGTATATTTATTTTATTATGAAATTATGGAAATTTGGATTAAATAATTTAAGAGAGAAGATTTAATTGATAATTAATTCGACTTAATGGTAATAATTATTAACGTGACGAGAGTTAGTAGTTATCGAAAATGATTATGGTGAAATCATATTGAGTAATAATTATGTCGAACATTATGTAGTGAGTAACGTAATAGATGGTTTTGAAAATAATAATATTGACGGGGCGAGATACACGACAGTTAAGATATAATTATTTGGGACGCACGTATGAGTCGCGTCACTATTATAAATTTGGGGGTTAAAAAGGTAAATTATTTTTAAATAACTTGAGTGCGCCAATGTATTCGGAATGGTCGAAATAGTGAGAAAACACTACTCGGGTGTTTTATTTGGAGTCCGGGACATTTTAGCTCAAAACGACACTCCGGAGGGATATTTTGGTCTTTTGGGATTTTTGAGTAATTAAATGGACGAAAATTAAGATTAAAATAAAAGCTACGTGGGTTAGAGGTTACTGTCAATTTCCACCTACGTGAAAGAGAGAGAGAGAGAGAGAACCAAGGAGGAAGAAGACCCCATAGGAGAACTAAGCCAATAACTCAAGATTTTCCACCAAGAATTACACTAAAGTGTCGATCACGACTAGAGGATCTACCACATACCATATTCAACCCAAGAATCAGAAGTCTATTCCAAGGAAAGTGTTTATCTTGATCCTCTTTTAGCATTATTTTGTTCGTGTTGATTTAGATTAGATGATATAAACTTGTTGCAAAGAAAACTAGGTTTAATTAGACTGATATGTGGAGAATCTAAGAAATTGGAGATGGGTATGAATGTAGAGAAAGTGCCCTTTGTATTTTGATAAATCTAAAAGTTTCATGTTAAAAAACGAGTTAACACTACAACAATTCTTACATTTAGCTGCGAATTTCTTAGCTACAAAGGAAAATTCATAGCAAAAACTCATTTTTTTGCCACGAAAATTATTTCGTGGAGAAAAATATTACATTTAGCCACGAAATTCAGATTTTCGTTGACAATAAGTGACAATATGTTGGCGCCAATATTCCCGCGAAAATAAAAATTATTTAGGAACGAAATATGAATTATTGGCAACGAAATCTTTCATAGCAAATACTTTTATGTTTTGCAACGAAATATTTTTTGCGGTGTAAAGTGTTAAAACATTTCGCAACAAAATATTTTGTAGCGAAATATTCTAGTTTCTAAAGCACTTTTAATATCACCCAATCTCAAAACCTCCCAAGTCAGCTACTTAACCGATCGTCCCTCCAAATACAGCACGAAACCCTATTTCTCTTTTCTCTCCAACTTCGATCGCCACTTCCGTCATTCTCTCAGCTTATCGACAGTAAGTAAAATCCAATTTTATGTTTTACAAGTTATGGTAGAGGTGATATGTATGTTTATTAGTATTATGTTATGATATGACCACTTCGGGCATGTACCGTGAAATGTAGTGTGGGTTATTGGCTCTCGTCTCCCACTCTCACGAACCGTCGACCACCATCGATACCACTATCTCCTTCTCTTTCTTTATTGGTGTAAATGTTTATAAGAGATCTTAATTTTTCTCTGTTTTTGTTTTTGTGTTGGTTTTAAGAAACTCAGTTTTTGGGGTTTTGAAAACAAAAAATGAAATAGCGATTGAAAGAGAAGAGAGGGAGGTGCGTACAGAGAGGGTTTGAATCGATGAGTTGGGGATTTTTAGGGTTTTGATTCTCACAAAAAATAGTTTTAGGAACTTTTTCAAGATGTAATATTATCATGGATTATAAGATTTTTATTTTTCAGCTGATCATGTAGGTAAAAGAAGACTTGAAAGATCTATTCCGTGGAAGACGAATTCATATACATGTTGATTACAATGCTCAAGACCCAAAATATGCGTAAGTTTCTTCAAGGTGATGACTCTGCAATTTTATCTTAAAGCTAATTTTCTTATTTCTCTTTGTTATGTCTTTATGCATTCTGAAGTAGACTAAAACAGTCTTAATATTTAATTATACCTTTATTAGGTTGACCAAGTTATTCAAAAATATTGGTAAAGCATTCTTTTGAAACAATAGTGTTATAATCTTATAAGAGATGATATTGCTTTGTTGGTAACTAAGCATATGCAATGGGATATGAAAAGATGAAAGATTAGTCTCATATGTGGGAAAGTAATGGCGGGTTTGTCTAGCTGAGTTAATCATTGCAGAAAAAAAATTTATAGGAAAAGATAGGATAGAGAAAGAGGGGTCAATTATGATTAAGAGGAAGTGGACATAAATATCATGTATACTTTTCTTTTTTAAATCACTTTGAAAGGAAAAAAAATATAGATCATACATGTAGTAAAAATATAGATCATACATGTAGTAAAAATTTGAAGTCAATCGAGGCGAGTTCACCTTTATTATGTTTAAGGTATTAATTTTTTTAAGTGTGGTTTTAAAAAGTTATGTTCCAGATGCATTTGTGCATGTTATTCTCATATGTCTCTAAACAAAGAACCTACTAAGAGATTCTGTAAAAAAAATCAGTGACAAGGAAGGAGAAAGTAATTGCAATCTCACTAAATATTCTAAACAATAATTTGACAAACGTCGAGGCTAAAACAAACTAAGCTAATCTAAGGGATAAGACAGTAATTGCTCGAGACTTAGTTAAAAGGGATAAGACAGTAATTGCTCAAGACTTAGTATAAATCTATGTAATCTCTAATCAAGGTTGTGCTCAACAAAATGATTGATCCATCTGGAAACAAATTAAGACGAGAATCAGTAAAACGCCATTGAAATATGAGAGAAATCTCGGTTTCCTCAAAGACAATGATCAGGTTTGTGGGAAAAGTACGAGGTCCAGACGACAAGATCCTTTGATGTGTGAAATCGATCTCGCATGGGTAAGATATCACAGTAAGGTATCACAGTGCCATCATCTTTAGAAAAAAGTTTTCTCTCATCGTCTGAATCAATCTAGTATGGATTAGAATATTCCTCAACACCAAAATAATTATCTTCTAATTCTTCATCATTAACTAGAATGACTAATGCATCTCGATTTTCCCAAGAAATTAAAGCATCATTTGTAGCTAGTTGTTCCCTATATATTGTGATGATTTCATGAGGTGGCATAGAAGGAAAACATGATTAGGAGGGTCTTTATCATCACTCGAACCGGAGCTAGGGACAAAAAGATGTGCATCAACCTTGTTGCAAATAACTTTGGCAATGTCATCATCAAATGATGACGAGTATAGAGATGAATGAAAAGAACCAATATCAAAAGATACAAAATTTGGGGCATATCCCTCATACTAAGGATTCATCACTAAAATAATTGGCCATGAATGAGAGAAAAATTATATGACAATAAAGAAGAAATAATATAGAAGAGCATGTTCAACTAAATGATTAGTATGGCCTAAAAAGAGTTCCATCATGAGTAGGATAAACTAGGATGATTGAGTCCTAAAGAAAATAGAATCCTACATTAGTTGGGAGAGAAGGTGATGAATTATCGGAGGATTTTACATTGTATCCCGCGACCGCGCCATTTTGGTGTCGCTGCCATGTTACAGATGCACTTGACGCGCTAATATTGACCGCTATCATTGGGTTCACTCTAAGGAGACATAGAGCGGCCATGGAGTGAAGTAGTTTGGAAGGGAGCCTTAAAGGGAATGCGAAATTTGTTTTCTTTGTGTGATAAACTCAATTAATCAATAAAGTAATTATTACTAATTTTGAAATATAATTAAAAATTTATCTAGGGGTAAAAATATTGAGAAATTAATAATGAAAACAGTTTGAAGATTTGTTCGTTCCGACACTTTCTGGTTTAACTGATACAAAATTTGAATTTATACGAAAAATTTATATTGGACCAATATTAACTATCAAATTAAATTATCGGTTAATTCAAGCCGAATTAATAACCCAATGAATGAATATGGTGTAAATGAAGTAGCCAAGAATGAACGTGACTAAGTTAAGCATCAAATGAAATAAAATCAAATGAAGTAGCCAAGAATGAACGTGGTTTAACTGTTGTGAAATCTTCCACTGATCAAGTAGGGCTCGCAGCCTCGCTATCACAGCGGTTCCCTATGAAAAGTGTTTGGTGTGCTCATTGAGATTGTTAATTATATGTGTATGTCTTAATTTCCCCCTCTTCTACTTTCCATAGTTGAAAGTCAAAGTGTACCAGAGTTGAAAGGCTCCTCTTATGCAAAGTGTACCAGAGTTGAAAGGCTCCTCTTATGGGATTCTTTAATATCTAATTCAAACTTATGTAAAGCATGGCCTTTATTATTATTGGAGATTTTAATATGGTATGCAATAGTGAAGAAAGAGTAGGAGGGAATCGAATTGATATAAAGGTTGCTACTAAATTTTTGGATTGCATAGGGTCTTGCTCCTTGAAAGATATGGGGTATAATGGCTCAAGGTTCACATGGGTAAAGAAGATTCATGATAAAATGATGTATGATAGGCTTGATAGGGGCTTAATAAACTCTTATTGGCTTAACAGTTTTCCAACTTCTAAACTCTCTCATCTTAGTAGATATTATTCTGATCACTCTCCTTTACTTGTCACCATTCCTAGCCCTAAGGAACTCATTGTAAAACCTTTCAAATACCTGAATATGTGGAGTAATATGGAAAGTTTTCACTCGGTTGTAGAAATTTTTTGGAACTAACCTGCTATAGGGAGGTATATGGATGTTCTAGCTTTCAAACTGAAAAGGCTCAAAATTTTCTTATGGCAATGGAGTAAAGATGAATTTAAAGACATATTTTAAAAAATATCAGATCTTAAAGATAGTCTCCTCAAAGTATAAATGGAATTTGAGGTTGATCAATCAGAGTTCAATAGAGAGAAAGCTTCCAAAGTTAAAGTTGACATAATTTAATTGGTCATGACAAAAGATTTTTCAATATTACAACATCACATTAACTTTAATTGACGGAATGGCTCATGAGGTTCTGATTGTGTACCTAAATGTACTTCAGGGTTATCGTGCCGAATTGTGTACCTAAATGTACTTTTATCACACTCATATTTGGTCTATCTTCCTCTATTCCCTCTCTTTGGTTGTAGAATCGATCTACTATCTCCGTTTTCTCATGTTTTTTTATATCTGTATTAGATCTATTTATTAATTTTTGTTGATTATATTCTAAATAAAATTCAACGATGAATGTAATTTAATTCGATAAATATATAAACATGTTGGCAGCCAGCGTTCCATGGATTATCTTCCAGTTTGGATTCATAGCGTTCTTCCCCAAAAGGGGGTGTGCTTTTATCATGTGAATGTTGGAGAGATTGGCATAATACAATCACACCCTAATGTCATTCAAGTTTACCGCCACTAAGGAGATTTAGAGCCAGACATATACTCTCATGATCTGTCTATCCAAATCCCTGCTGTTACATACCGCTCATCTATAGTATGTCTCCACAAATGGGAATTTGATACTAACTATTAGAGAGGACACCGTTTTGACTGCCTGCTGGATACTACTGATCTATGAGGTGGTTGTAAGCCTCTGGCTGACATTCAAGGTAAAATATGCCCCTCCATTGCCGTTGTCGATGATAAGGTCTGTATCACAGGTTTTGCCAATCCCATTTCGAGAGGTACTAATCTTTTAGAAGGTGAGATTATCGATCCCTAAACAAGGCTCCAGATAACTATGGCTCCTCTGCTCATTTCTATTACTATGACCTCCACCTAAACGATTAGTTTATTGTTCACGATCCTGTTTTCTCGGACTGGATGGATTATTTTACTATCGATCTCTCTCTTGAATGCTATTCCATTACGGCTAGCACAACCATATACTGGGTTTGTCATATATTTTTTTATATATAAAGTCTTTTTCTTATTTGTTTACAATAGGTCCAGTAGTTGTTCAAGAATGGAAACTAGCTGGCGCTCCTATTGGTTATGCTTTTTTCCCCCAATCTACTAAGGAGGCTCTTATTAAATAGTGGATGCATTCAGGGAATTCAGAAATCTTTAGTCGACATCATATTGGAATGTTTATTGAAACTATTAAGGTGATTTCTTCCGTTATAATCCAATTTGTAATTTCTCACAAGAAGTATATAGAGTTTAGGAATATCACAATTGTTTGATATATTTTTTGTAGAAGATAAGCAATTTTCTAAAAAATTGTTAAATTTTATATATCATACATTCTCTTTTTGATTAATGGTTCTGCCATGGATTACCGTTTTGAATTTTATGAACTCATCCTTTTAAATTATGTAGAGAGAATAATCCAATTATAGATTCCTAATTATATAACACTGTAATTAAACATGATAAAGATAATCTCTACATAAGCTGAAATTACACAATATATTGCTACTATGGGTGATTCTCAAGTTGTATTAGGTATTTGAGATAGATCAAAGAACATATTTTCAATGCAGTTGAATTGGGATCATAATATTGACTCATTTGATGTTAGATAGTAGCTCATGTTGATGCACCCAGCTAATCGATATATTGTTTCAATGTGCAAGGTGTGGCATGCCAAAGGCCTCATTCAGGTAACTAGATCTATAGGGGATGCATTTTAAAGAGTCTTGTGTTTCATCTAGATGGATCTTACCCAAGATTCCACATTCCTGAACTTGTTTTCCAGCCTGTGCTAAGATCCGACCCGGCTATGCATACAAGAGGTTGTTAAATCCCGTGACAAGTTTGTTATATTTACATCTGATGGGCTTTGGGACCAGTTATCGTAGAAAGAGGTTGTTGAGATTGTGAAAATAATCCAAAAAAAGGTATTGCAAATGTTTTAGCTTTTTCACTGATTACTTCTAAGGTGCTTCTGTATTACAGCAGTGTTTAATGTGATACATTAAACACTATTCATGAGAAATTTCAATCAATATCTTTGTATTGCACATATTTGGCATACTTAATAGAGTGGACACTTAAGTAATAGTAGTGTTAGTATCATATATAGTAGCACACATCCACTTGGCGGGACTGCATATCTGAACATAGATAATGAGGATGAGCCATTTTTACATAGTATCAAGTACACTGCTATGCCCTGTGGTAATATCTGGTATCTGGTAATATTAGGTTACTCGTTAATATTTCCATGTTTCGAAGGAAACTGTCAGATGCCAGATAGCTGGCTTCTGATTAAAGTGAAATATTTTGAGTTTGCACCATAATGTAGTACTAGTTGCCTACTATGAGTTCAATTGAAAATATTATTGCAATATTACTTGGGTCTATTGAACTTTCAGTTATAGGTCGTCTCCATTTTTTATACTGGATGAAGTAGATGCTGCATTAGATAATCTGAATGTTGCTAAATAAACTGCAGTTAGGTTTGGAAATTGCACCCAAATATGAATAGTTATTGTTTTGAGGTTCGAAGGCTTAAAATCTGGGCTCCATTTGATGAGTTTAACAATTCCAGGCTCTACAGAATAGGAGCCTCTAGACCAGATTTTCATCATAATGCCTACTGAACGAAAATTCATTTAAAAAAAACCTTACCAATGGGAGAGAGCGAACGGTGCTCTGACAGTGTATTCACGTTCCACCAGCAGCGTCTAGTTTTGTGTTTGTTTCCACCTTGGGGATCAAGGTCTGATACCCCTTTCACACTAACTGCAAATAGTAATTTAGTATCACATGTGCCTTAGTTTTCTTTGTATTCAGAGGTGAGGCCTGACCTCCAACAACTCTCATCCACTATGGGCTTGTATTCAGCCCAGTTTTTGCAACAAGATTAGGATCATTGTACATGTTATTTTTGCACAGGTTATTTGTGGTCATATGTGGGCTCTCTGTGTTTTGATTTGTGTTTTGATTTGTTTGATAAAAACTAGTTGAGGATGTTGTAAGGTTTTGGCCCTTTGTGTTTGGCTGACTTTTTTCACCCTTTTCCCCTGATGTAATTCTGATGCAACCAATGTTAGTTTCCTGTATCAATTGCATATGTACAGACTTCTAAGTTCATTTCCAAATTGGCCATAGTGCTCATCTCAATTTTTCGATATCTTTTTTTTCTTGGATGCGTTTTGATATTATACTAGTTGATGAACACTTGTTTTGATATTTTTTTTTTCAATCTCATTTCCATGAACGTGTACATAGTTGGACCAACATGCATAGAAAGGTAAAACGCCAAAGTCACATCTTATTACAAAATGTTTTATAACCATCTCAAGTTCTCTATGTTGACAATTCTTAGTCTTCACTTGCCTTCAGAACTTTCTCACTTTTATTCACTTTCTCTATGTTGACAAGTTCTCTATGTTTGAGATGATATACTAATTTAGATAGCAAATTGCTAAAAATCTGGACAGTTGTTTATAATTTTTATTTTTTTTATTTTTCAGTAACTAAGTCATTATATTTATTTTTCAACTATTGAGTATTAAATTTCAGGAGAGATTCAACATTAATTTGGATGATCATGCAAAGGAGTGTTTGGAAGGGCTAATGAAGGGGAGAAGTAGGAGTCAACGGAGCAAGTTTCGTGAAGTGTATAAAAATTATGGATGAGCAGAGGAAGCTCGAGAAAATGTCCCTGCTGGTGTGACTAAGGATAATTAGCTTAGTTTATGCGATCTTTATGAAAATCCAAGATATCAGGTTTGAACTATTGTTGATCTTGTAACTTGTAAATATTTTTTTATTAAAATATATGTACTTATGATGTTTGAAAAATTATTGCAGAGACAATGTATTGTAAATCAGAATAACAAGTATAAACAAATTGTGAAGCATAATCAAGGGTCAAAAGCATTTGTGGTGGTTCGTCATGAACTGGTAATATATCTACTTGTTTTGATGTGTCAATTGAGAATTTTATTTTTCAAGTATAATTATTAATTGTTCGTTATTTAATAGAGGAGTAAAGAGGTGAACAGTCAGGAGCCAAATAGGATCAAGTTTTATAAAGAAACGCATTGCAAAGATGAAAAGTGGACATCTCCCGAAGTCGAAACGCTCTATGTAAGTCTTATCAATTTTATTTTGAATTTACCCTACTGTTACTGAATTACAAACAAACAAACACTGCTTGGTTTTAATTTTGTTGGTACTATTATCTTCGGTATAAAAATTACACATAGTGCATTATACTTTACCATTTTAAAATTATTTTCTTTAAATGGCTTAAAAAGTATAGATGTAATCCTTTTTCTTCTATTTTCTTTGCAGAATGAGATGAAACGCCTGGAATCCGGATAAATATCCGAGGATGGTAGTACCATGATGAGCTCAGACGAGATATCAAATAAAGTTCTTGGCACAAGGTCGGGATATATTAACGGTCTTGGGCATGGTAAAAAAAGAAAGGATTCTAGAATTAATATAATGCGATTGAGGAATGCCGAATTGGAAGAGGCACTTAAGCAGTCTAAGAAAGTTCAAAAAGATTTGATGCATCGTCTGTAAGCTCGTGAGGTAGAGGCAACAATTCAACGAGAAGAGTTAATGGCACAAAAGAACGTTATGGAGACTCAACGTCCAATGCTAGATACTATTCTAGTTCGATAAGAGGAGTCCGACAAGTTGATTCAGTCGTTGATCACATCGCGTTCCTCATCTTCCGAACGATGGTAATCTAGACATGCTTTAGTTTTGCTACTCGTATGCTTTTAAAATCCCACGTTATTTTAGCTAATGCTGTTGTATTCTCTTAATTGCAGATTTGATGTGACAGGAAGTTATTTTTGGGGCGCCATAAACTTTTGACATTTGCAAACGGAATTAGAGACTTCTAAGTCCTTTAACTAGTTTAAGTTATTTTTTTACACCATGGATATTTGTCGTTTGTAAGGCGATTAAATGTGGGACTTGTACGTCCTTTAACTAGTGTTTATTTGACTTGACAATGTGTTTGTATGTGACTTAATGTGTATTTTGTTTATGATAAATTAGTTATTTTGTGAATTTTAACGAATGTGTTTTTTAGATGGCTATTTGTTTAAATTTCGAGGTATACATTAGTTTATCAAATTCAAAATATAAAAATATATATTTGGAAACATTCCATTATAAAAATTAATGTTTTAGTAGTTAAATATGCAATTGATAAGTAAAAGTGCAGCTTAAGATTTGATATTTTATTATTGAAAAATTAATGATTAAGAATCATTCTCTAACAATTAAATTTCGTAGCCAATAGCTCTTGACGAAAGTTACAATTTTTGTAGCTAAAAGCTTCTAATGATGAGTGTACTTATAGAATTGGCAACGAAATGTAGACAATTAGCAACGAGATGTTGAACAACTAACTACAAAGAAAATGGTAAATTTCGTAGCTAAAAGTTCCTAACACTAGTTTACATAAAGAATTCGCAACGAAATTAAGATATTTAGCAACAAAATGTTAGACTATTAGCAACGAAACAAATTGTAGCCTAAATATGGTAATTATCCACGAAAATAATTTCGTAGCAAATGACCTTAACAATTGGCAACGAAAGTGTTTTTCGTGGCCAAATACATTTAGCAACGGGCCATTGGCCACGAACTTGTTACGAAATAATTTTCGTTGCCAAAAACTATCAGCAACGAAATATTAACTTTTGGCTACGAAAAAATTCGCAGTTAAATGTGAGAATTGTTGTAGTGTAAATTAAGGGTTTAGAATAATAAAAAACTGTTGAGTTTTTTTTATGAGAATTTTTAGAGATTTAAGAAATTGATGAATTCCCTTTGAATACACATAAGGATTTGTACACTAATTTGCATTAATAAGGTCCTATGGTGATTAGAATTAGTTTAAAACATGTAATTAGAGTGGGGTTGAGTTTTTGTCTGAAATTAAAGATTGAAAGTTGGAAAAATCGATTTTTGGGGAAGAACAGGGTCAGCTCGGATTTCTCATTCGAAGTCTGCCCAGGTCGTTCGAATGACCTCGTTCGAACGAGACTTCCAAAAAGAATTCCAATGACCCTTTTAACGAGATGTTGAGTTCGTTCGAAGCGAGAACTTCGTTCGAACGAACTCGTTCGAATGACCTCGTTCGAACGAACTCGTTCGAATGACCTCGTTCGAACGAGAATACCTTGACTTCTAACGAGATCCCATAATACACTTTTTGACACTTTTTGAGTCTGATTAGGTTATTAAGCATCCTAGGGTTATCCAAGTGAGAGAAATAACCTACGTGAATGACGAGTGACCTAACTTCGGAGTTAATATTGAATTAGGAGTGTGATTATTCTCGGGATGTAAAAAAGTTCATAGAACCGAGGGGAGTTAGGTTCAAGAGAGTATATATATTTATATATATAATCTATAAAGAGGGTAGAAATACTACTACTACTTACGTATTATGGTAATTGGGTTGCGTGAACGCCTATTAAGTTGTATAAGTTGTGTGCATGCTTATTACTTGGAATATTTTGTGTATGACATACCTAGCTACTGGCTATCGAACGGAGGTTAGCGCATTGTGAACGACCCTATCTTGTGTGTCTTCGGGGGATTTTGAGTCATACCACTAGAGCATGGAACCTAGGTACGGGCTACCTGTGAAAACGATAGTGTTGACGGTCGTATGGGTGCGTAGGTATGTGTGTAGTTCATCGGCTTGGGACTATGTTCGCCTCCAATATGTGTATATGTTTTATTGGTTCTTGAGAGATTGAACCCGTTGTCCTTCATGCGTGAGCGTTGCAATGAGACTAGATAGCCGAGTACGCCTAGCACCGAGGGTTTCTTAACCATGGGTGCAGTATTGATATATATATATAGAGAGATTTTATATGTATACTGAGTTCCTATTATGTGTTTCATATTGGCCACTTTATTAAAATATATACTTATTGGGTCACCAGTTGAGAATCAAGAATGTTATGAGAATGAGTTAAAGCATTTTTTAAACCTATTCATAAATAACAGAAATATATTGTCTTGGGGTTAATTAGATATTTTATCCAGCATAGTGGTTATACTACGTGTAGTCAGGCCGAGTATAATGACTAGTATGGGTACTTAGACTCGTTAGGTGTGCACACTAGATGAGAGGTGGGCATCTCCAGTGAGTAAGCTAAGTTAACATGAATAATATTTGTGTTAATTAACCAATTTAAGAACTTGCTATATTTAAACTGTTTTCTACTCAGGCTCTGACCCATTTTTCTGCAAATCTCTTTTCTTGTTCCTTCATTTTAGGTGCTCATCCATAGGGACACCAGGCTTAGGAGATTCCATTCATTTGTCGAGTTGTAGTTGCTGTGGAAGCTACATGACATTGCTAGTAGACGATTATGATTTTATTTCTTCTCATCTATCAGTTATTTACTTAAGTTGGACATGTCGTCCCTCCCATTTTACATTCAGAGATTTAGAGTTTTTTTTCTATTGTTAGACTTTGATTTCATGTTAGTGGATTATTGTATTGGATTTTAATTGGAAGTGTTTACCCCAGTTCTTTATTAATTCAGTTACTTCTTTCCTTATGCTATTGTGATGTATGGTGATGATTAATATTTCCCTTTAATGATGATGGTTAATAACAAGATAAAATTTTGACACCAACCATTTTATATATTAAGTGGTTAGTTACTATTGAATTAGAATTTGTGTCTTTCGACAGTGATGCATTATCTGAACCAACTTGATATTCATAAATTAATTAAGTAAGGACTAATCACCCGGTAATTAATTAGGCAAGGTGTCACAGGTGGTATCAGAGCATCAGGCTCTAGTGTCCTTTAGGATCTGTGCGGCTTATTATGCTTCCAGGGTAGCTTTCTTTGATATAGAGCCCTATGTTTAGATTGTTGATTTATTTGGTGGGATTTCTTTCTCCTGCTATAACGTATATGTTAGTGACACTTATTTGCGCTCAGGTGTGTTCGTGTGTCGAACAATATAGTGTGATAGGGAAGGGCCGTTGGACGAATGGCAGGAGGTAGAGCTCAATTGAGGTTATAGGTAATATTTAAGAAGGATGACCGTAGTTGAGGTCATCCTGATTATGGCACTGGAAGCCAAGACGGTAAAGACGGCTAGGGCACAACATCTGATTTTCAAGTACCGCTATATTGGGAAGTAGTGCTAAATTAGACTCACCCAACGTGATTGGATTGGGAGCGAGTCAAACGAAACAGTAAATTAAAGAGAACCATCAATGGAAATTCAAGAAATACTGATATTGTGTGTGTTAGGCAACGGAGGTTAATATCCAAAGGCTTAGGCATATGGAAAAGTGTGACTAACCGAAAGTGAAAATTTGGAGTAAAATTTTTCTTGGCTCGTCGGAGGAAAGTTATAATGGTGAGAGTCAGCCACCACATTTAGAAGGGGAATGATATATTAATGTAAGGATCTCAGGTAAAGTTTGACCACAAGTTCCTTCGTCAGATGTTCATTATAAGATGTGAACGTTGCTCTAAACTCATCATAGGAGGGCCGAACAGAGGTACACTTGTGAAAATGAATTTAAATTTTTCTTAGCGAATATTGTATCTAAGGAAGTAGATACCAATGGAGAAGAGGATCTCGGGTGGGAGATCGACTCGTAAGAAAAGTTGACAACACTTAAAGGAGGTTCTGCTAGACGGTTGATTCAGATAGTGACAATGTTGCGCTTTGTCCATGAAGATGTTAACGCTTCTTTATGTGGGAAGCTTGAGAAATCGAAGAATTTAGTCAGAGAATAAGACTCGGTGAAACGGTGTTAGTGAAGCACCATAAGGGGGAGACCCATCAGGGGACCCATTTAAATGATTTGGATAGATGAATTCTTACCAAGCGATGCTGAATTAACTAAGGGCTATTGAAGCCAGTAGCACGTTCCTTAGGGATAATAAAGCTAATGGAACAACATGAGTATCCCTAAGCATCGAAACTACCAAGTCCGAGAGAAGGACAATCCTAACATGGTTAGTATGATAGGAGATAAGTGGATTCGGTGCGGAGGTATTTTTTGGAAGAGTAAAATCACATGCGTTAATTTTTCCCGGAAGCGAGTAAAGGGACAAGGATGTGGTGCTTGCAAGGGCAATGGTTAATGTAGTTTTGATTTCGTTCGGACAGATGTGTTATATTCGGGAAACCATTTGAACAACCATAGTAATTGGCAAGGTAGAAGTATGAGTTTTATCCTTAGAGGATGAGGCGTATTTTGTGTGACACGAGCGAGTCACTACATTCTGATTATTGTGAGATTCGCGTGAGAGACGAGTTTAGTGCGTATATCGACAACGTTATCATTATGTGTATGTTTTCCCTGATATAGCGGGGTTACCTCTAGGGTAATCTCTAGGGTTATCTGCGGAGGATAAATGGGTGTATTGTTAGTGGTATATATACTTTATTGAGATTACTCATTTTAGTGATGTATTATACGAGTGTGATATTATCCTAGTTACGGATGCATAGTAATGGTCAGAACGATAGTGGGTATTTATTGCAAGGCTATCGGGGTTGTTGCCCTAGTACAACATATTTTGTGATGGCAAGGCCTCACCTGCTAGAGGGTCGGGCTCGCACTTGTATTATTTATTTTAGAGACTTAGTGGTCTCGAGATATTCGATACCGGTATGTGTCGGGACTTACTTGATATGATTCGGAGTATATTGGGTATATCGTTGAACGCTCAAGACTTAGTAATAGGAGAGCGCATTGTTATATCACTCCTTTAGAAACAGGGGAGTTAAGACTTGAAGTTATATGTCTAGGGACATAATTTCGAGAGTCCTGATTGTATGAGTACGAGGTTTATGGCATATGATTACCAACAATGTTCAGTGATAGTGCCTTTGGGAAGGAAAGTTTCTCATTTAAAGGTAATTACGGAAGGAGATATAGCTTTTATGTCAAGAGAAGGGAATATAGGGGTACATGTTATGGATTGAAGGCCTAATGGATTTCGACGGTCGACAATACTAGGTAGCAGTGTATCGGGGGAGGTCCTTATTTAGATTTTGCTTTGCGAGACATCCCACGCATGAAACTTAACGTAAGGTTGGAAGTAGGGAGATGTTTGGCCATTCATCCATGAGTACCGATACCTCGGTCATTATAGAAGTATGAAGATATAACTGTAAGTCGAAAGTCGAATTCTGATATAAGGTCAGTGGAGATGGTTATGCGGTGAGGATGCATTAGAAATTTTGTCTTATCACCATGAGTTGTAGGGTGGAGCGATGTTAAGGAGGATTTAAGATCTCGAATTCTGAGGTGATTGAGAATGCCAAAGTGTTATAGCCACGTTGTAAAAACAGGGGCAATAAAGAATTGAGAGATATGTGTGGAGCGTATGTAATGTTTACGCTGATATGCACGGTTTATAGGGTGTGTGGGAACCCTGGTTAGCTGATGTTAGAATCGCCCGGGTTTAAGGGGCATGGATATAGATGTGTGAAATATATGCCTTTGGAGATAATATCACAAAATGGAAGTCATGGAGTGGAGTAATCGTCGAGTGAGAAGAACGATAATCCATATATACGGGTGTGATCAGAGTAGCACGCCCGAACTTGGTTGAAAGGCTATAGAAATCCATTTAAAAGGGGGTATCTCTTTAGAAGACTAAAATTCGACTATTATGGAAATTTGGAAGCAGAGTTCTACCCAGTCGAATGTTGAGAGTGACTTTCACATGAATAGAATGGTGGTGTCAATAAGGTATAAAGAATCTAGAAGTGCACATCGTGGCCAAAAGTGCACGGGTTCGAACTTTTGGTATACGTCGAAGAAAGAAGAGGAGTGCTAAGTACCACTTATTGTGAGACGCATTAAGGGGAAGTCGGTGTTAAGCGGGACATATCGAGTAGTCTCCGCATGTACCACCCATAGATAGAAATCAATTGAAAAAAGATGATCAACCAGAAAATTTGTATCAAGCCGACGGTTCCAGTAATGGAATAGGGCAGTCAAGTTGGCAAATTTCTTAGATGGATTTCCAACTTCAAGATAAGGTCACGAGTTCCTTCGAATGTGTGAAACAAGTTGACCCAAAGAAACGGTAATTGCTACTACTTCGGGGTGAGTACACTATTAGATAGTGTGCCCCAGCCTTTCTTTGACAGAAGAATTGCATTAGTACGTGGTCCTGCCCAGTGTTGTTATGAACTAGGATGAGATACTTGAACTCTACCTTCAATACGGGATTTTAGGAAACAGTGGGGATGGCATTTCATTTTGAGCAGGTCGTATCACCTATGGCCGAGGAGTAGGCGGATGGTGATTGACGACTAGTGGAGCGGTATGAAATTAATTTTGGACTCATTGTGATCATTTCATTTCCACAACGGATATAGCTAGCAAGTGAAGGATAGTACGGTAATTGGGAGAAGATATTACCTAATGATAGAGTTGTGTGAAAGCACTTGTACCTGTTTATTGTGTACAAGGTGCTTATTGAGGTTTTGTGTGGAAATACCCTAACGATTATTCCTCTGGATGCTTAGAGATGAGCGGATAATCGGAATTTTGGATTGGTCTAAAGTTAGAGTCCGATGGCTATAGTGGAATAACCACAAATTGTCTTAGAAGGCTTTTGACTGTCGTAAGAGTCACGTCGTCGGGAACCGAGATTAGAAGAACGGACAAGAGTAGTCAGATATTCATATGGTTTCTTCCAGAATGGGAGTTTTTTGTTTAGGTAAATACGGAGTTAATACGAAGTGAGGTGCGACCTCCCAGTGATATTGATATAATGGGGCCAATGATGTATAGGCTAGTCCTTTTCGAATGTTGCTTGGTAGGAGCACAAGGTGAGGTGCCGTTATTGAGTTGTGACCCTATAACTAATAAAGTGTCGAGAGTGTTAAACAAGCTTACTATGAAGTGGTAACTATAGTGATCGAGCCGTACTATTAAGTTGGTTTTGTCTACTGGAGGATACCGATTATTCCAGGTATGCCTTACTTTTCCGATTTTCGGGACTAAATTCTGTTATTAGGGGGGAAGTATGTAATACCCCGTATTTTTATGTATATTTATTTTATTTGGATTAATTAATTTAAGAGCGAAAATTTAATTTATAATTAATCCGACTTAATAGCAATAATTACTAACGTGACGAGAGTTAGTAGTTATCGGAAATGATTATGTTGAAATCATGTTGAGTAATAATTATGTTGAACATTACGTAGTGAGTAACATAATAAATGGTTTTGGAAATAATAATATGGTCGGGGGAGAGATACACGGCAGCTAAGATATAATTATTTGGGGGGCGCGTATGAGTCGCATCGCTATTATAAATTTGGGGGTTAAAAAGGTAAATTATTTTTATATAATTCGAGTGACTATTTTGAGTGCGCCAATGTGTCCGGAAGGGCTGAAATAGTCAAAAAACACTACTCGAGTGTTTTATTTGGAGTCCGGGGCATTTTAACCCAAAACGACACTCCGGAAGGGGTATTTTGGTCTTTTGGAATTTTTGAGTAATTAAATGGAAGAAAATTAAGATTAAAATAAAAGCTACGTGGGTTAGAGGTTACTGTCAATTTCAACCAACGTGAAGAAAAGAGAGAGAACCAAGGATGAAGAAGACCCCATAGGAGAACTAAGTCAAGAACTCAAGATTTCCCACCAAGAATTACACCAAAGTGTAGATCGCGACGAGAGGATCAACCACATACCAAATTCAACCCAAGAATCAGAAGTCCATTCCAAGGCAAGTGTTTATCTTGATCCTCTTTTAGCATTATTTTGTTCATGTTGATTTAGATTAGATGATATAAACTTGTTGCAAAGAAAACTAGGTTTAATTAGACTAATTTGTGGAGAATCTTACAAATTGGAGATGGGTATGCATGTAGAGAAAGTGCCCTTTGTGTTTTGATAGATCTAAAGGTTTCATGTTTAAAAACGAGTTAAATTAAGGGTTTAGAATAATAAAAATCTGTCGGGTCCTTTTTATGAGAATTTTTAGAGATTTAAGAAATTGACGAATTCCGTTTGAATACACATAAGGATTTGTACGCTAATTTGCGTTAATAAGGTCCTATGGTGATTAGAAATAGTTTAGAAACAAGTAATTAGAGTGGGGTTGAGTTTTGGTTTGATATTGATGATTGAAATTTGGAAAAATCGATTTTTGGGGAAGAACAGGGCCAGTTCGGATTTCCCGTTCGAAGTCTGCCCAGGTCGTTCGAACGACCTCGTTCGAATGAGACTTCCAACGAGAATTCCAACGATCCTTCTAACGATATGTTGAGTTCATTCGAAGTGAGAACTTCGTTCGAACGAGAATCCCTTGACTTCTAACGAGATTCCAGAGTATACCTTTTGAGTCCAATTAGGTTAAAAAGCATCCTAGGGTTATCCAAGTGAGAGAAATAATGTACGTCAATGACGAGTGACCTAAATTCTGAGTTAATATTGAATTGGGAGTGTGATTATTCTCGAGATGCAGAAAGTTTGTAGAACAGAGGAGAGTTAGGTTCAAGAGTTTACACACACACACACACATATATATATATATATATATGGAGAGGGTAGAAATAATAATACTACTTACGTATTATGGTAATTGGGTTGCGTGAATGCCTATTGAGTTGTATAAGTTGTGTGCATGCTTATTACTTGGAATATTATGTGTATAACATACCTATCTACTGGCTATCGAACGGAGGTTAGCGCATTGTGAACAACCCTATCTTGTGTGCCTTCGGGGGATTTTGAGTCGTACCACTAAAGCATGGAAACTCGGTACGGGCTATCTGTTAAAACGATAATATTAACGTTCATATGGGTCGTAGGTATGTGCCTAGCCCATTGGCTTGGGACTATGTTCGGCTCCAATATGTGTATATATTTTATTGGTTCTTAAGAGATTGAACCCGTTGTCCTTCATGCGTGACTGTTGCAATGGGACTAGATAGCCGAGTACGCCTAGCAACGGGGGTTTCTTAACCATGGATGTAGTATTGATATATATATGTTTGTATGTAAACATAGTGAGATTTTATATGTATATTGAGTTCCTCTTATATGTTTCATGTTGGCCACTTTAGTAAAATATATACTTACCAGGTCACTAGTTGAGAATCAAGAATGTTATGAGAATGAGTTAAAGCATTTTTTTAAACTTGTTCATAAATAATAGAAATATATTGTCTTTGGGTTAATTAGATATTTTATCCGGCATAGTGGTTATACTACATGTAGTCAAGCGGAGTATCGTGACTAGTATGGGTAGTTTGACTCGCTAGGTGTGCACACTAGATGAGAGGTGAGCATCTCAAGTGAGTACGCTAAGTTAACATGAATAATATTTGTGTTAATTAACCAATTTAAGCACTTGCTATATTTAAACTGTTTTCTACTCGGGCTCTGACCCATTTTTCTGCAAATCTCTTTACTTGTTCCTTCATTTTAGGTGCTCAGTCACAGGGACACCAGGCTTAGGAGATTCCATTCATTTGTCGAGCTGTAACTACTATGGAAGCCACAGGATATTGCTAGTAAACGCTTCTGATTCTATTTCTTCTCATCTATCAGTTATTTACTTCAGTTGGACATGTCGTCCCTCCCATTTTACATTCAGACATTTAGAGTTATTTTTTTCGATTATTAGACTTTGATTTCATGTTATTTAATTATTGTATTGGATTTTGACTGGAAGTGGTTACCCCAGTTCTTTATTAATTCAGTTAGTTCTTTCCTTATGCTATTGTGATGTATAGTGATGATTAAATATTTCCCTTTAATGATGATGGTTAATAACAAGATAACATTTTGACACCAACCTTTTTAAATATTAGGTGGTTAGTTTTTATTGAATTAGAATTTGTGTCTTTCGACACTGATGCATTATCTGAACCAAATTGATATTATGAAATTAATTAATTAAGGACTGATCACCCAGTAATTAATTAGGTGGGGTGTCACAGAAACCAAAAGAGGCGTCAACCCGAAATACAAGCAACAACAAAAACAAAGCAAGACATCACAAGCTCAATAAAAGACCCATGAAAAACAACGAACTTGGAGGAACTACACCCACCAATTCATCGAAGAAAGCCACCACACTTCTAGGTCACACTACCCACTACTCCCACTCTACCCACTACCCCCACCACAAACTCCATAAATGAGTCCCAATAACTCAACCGCACTCGAAGAAAATACCACCCCCCCTCCTCAACAAGACAAGCCCACCGCCTTTAAACACGCCCTACTAGCAACTCCCACTCCACCCACATAGACACGGCATCTACCGAATCAGAGAACCTAAAAATAACTTCAAAAAGCCAACATCCACTCCCATCCTGGACAAAAAGATCCATGGCGAACACTGCAAACATGCCGAGAAACCCGTCACATGCTAAAATACCCACACCCCACTCGGTCCATCCTGCCCGTCCTACTTATCTGCTTGAGCGCACTATTTTCTTGAAAAGTAAATGAGTCTTACTCTCATTCCCCTCAAGGTCTAGCCCTACAATCTTACCAAAGTCTCCCATTAAATCTTTTACCCATCCCATCGGGTCTTCATCCCAACCCTCCCCCTCCTCTTTCGAAAAATCCTCTCCCTGCCAAGGTAATCCTTTGTCCACCCAGATTCTTGAGCCCTCTTCCTCCCTACACTCGAAGCCCTCCTCATGTGTAGGAATATCTAATTCAACCCACAAATTTGACTCGTTAAGTTCATCGACCGTCACGTCCCACACTTTTTTCCCACTCCACTAATCTCCCCGTATTCTAAGTCGAACCTCCTATATTCATCATTGGGAGTTTCACCAGGCACAATCATGGCCATATTATTCTGGAACGAAATCCCTGGCCACCCTGTAACCCTCGAACGACCAAGTTTTTTCTTTCCCAACCCCGTCCTTTTTTTACCAGTGTTACCCAAATACAAAAATGCCTTAATATTCTTCAGTCCTAACATGGCGTTACCGTAGTACGTTCTCCTCCTATTCTTACCACTGCCTAAAACAGTCCCCCGCTAACATTAAATAAAGAGGGCCCCTGGGACACCCTCACTAAGGAGTTCCTAGTTTGAAAAGAAGCGGGACGTCTCTTGTTTGAATGAGAACTAGTCACAATATTCCCAATTAAATGAGGTTCCACCTGCTCATTAAAACTAATAGGCCGTACCAAATTAATATTGTCCCCCTTAATAGATCCTGTCGTCCTCCCATAGACCCTATGATTACACTCCCGCTTGTCCTCACAAGAGACATCCATATTCACTGCAATAGCTATATCATAGGCCTGCAAGCCCACATGATCAAAACTTCCTAAAGCATCACGCTCCAAACACCCTTTTACACCTGCTACAACCAGGGTCGGCCCCATAGTTTTTGGAGCAAAAGGCAAACTTGTAAAATGGGGCCTTTTATATAATAATTTTTTTTTATGCAAAATATATATTTTTGTATTTTTACAAGATAATAGGAAATGACTCAAATATATAAGCTGTCAGAATACTAATGATAAATATAATGTATCATTTTTAAACAACCCACCATGGTCAAAAGACCTACAATTATCACTCAAGTACTCTTCCTCCTCCCCCCTAAAAAAAAGTAAACAAAACAAGGATAATAAACTGAAAATATTAATTAAAATATGATCTTCTCACCTTTTTTGTTGAAAAATCACTAATCAAGCTTGGATAATCAAGTTTTTTCACCATATCCTTTTCAATTGATTATAATGCTAGTCCATTCAACCTCTCTTGTGACATTGTTGATCGAAGGTAAGATTTGATTAATTTCAACTTTGAAAAGCTTCTTTCTGCAGTTGCAACGGTGACTGGTATAGTCAATAATATTCTATAAGCTATCCACGCATTTGGAAAAGTCCCATCCATTGTATGCAAATAATTCAACACATCAACGGATTTTTTCGCTTCCTTTGGCAAGTATTCTCTCAACAATTTTAACTCCAAAAATAAGTCCTTACCATCAATATCATAATGGCTTCCATGTTTGAGTTTTTCTTCAAGGTTGTCACACTGAGTCTTCAAACTATCATCATCCATGGACTTAAGCTTCTTCAAATCAAATAAAAACCCAAAAAACCCTTCATAACATTCGAATTGTTCAAACCTACTCTTGAGTGAAGAAATAGCTTGATCCACTACATGTAAAAAGTGATTGATTCGAAATGATTCTTCGCCTGAAAGTTCCACCTCTTTAGTAACACTCTCATCAAATTGCTTCTTTCTTTTAATGACTCGTTTTTCACGAAACACCGCTTCAATTTCCATATCCATTGCTAATTGTTGTGCTTCAATCATGGCTTTTTTGAACCCATTCTCTCTGTAGTCCTGAAAGTATTTAATTAGTCCTTTCAATTGATCAATGGCAATATCAATTTGCATATCTTCTTTTTGTAGAAATTTACTAACAGTGTTGACAGCAAACAATAAATTATGCCAAATAACCATACTTAATAAAAACTCAAAATTCTCCATGTCATTAATTGCCAATGATTCAGCTTCGCTTTTTATTTTCGGTTCCCGATCCACATTTGCTAAGTGAATTAACGCATCTCTTAATTTTCTAGCTTGAAATCTTACCGCTTTAACACTGTCAATGCGACTCTCCCATCATGTTTGTGACAAAGACTTCAAAGTTAAACCTTCAACATGTTCTTTCAAAATATCCCATCTTTTGGTAGAAGAAGATAATAAAGTATAAAGTCGTTGTACCACACCAAAAAAAGAAACAGCTTTAGAACAAGAGTTTGCCATATCACAAAGTGCAAGGTTAAGACTATGACAACCACACGGAGTGTAAAATGCTCTTGGATTTACTTCGAGTAACCTATTCTGAACACCTTTATTTTTTCCTTTCATATTAGATCCATTATCATAACCTTGTCCTCTTACATCACAAATATTAAGTCCCAAAGTTGCCAACACTTCTTCAAGCTCATTAAAAAGCCTTAATCCCGATGTATCATCTACCTTTAGAAATCCTAGAAAAAACTCCTCCACATTAATTTGACCTTTTGAAATATCAACACAACGTATAATTAAAGTCATTTGTTCCTCGTGACTTGCATCTGGAGTACAATCTAGTATGACAGAGAAATATTTAGCTTCTTTGATTGTGTTAATGATTTCACGTTTGATCTCACCCGCTAATAATTCAATAATTTCATTTTGGATTTTGTGGCTAAGATAATGGTTGTGGATTTCACCACTTTGATAACGTCGAATATGCTCTTTCATTATTGGATCAAACTCCACAATCATTTCAATTAAACCTAAGAAATTTCCATTATTTTCTTGATATATCTTCTCATTATCTCCTCGAAAAGTCAAACTGTTCTTGGCTAGTGCTTTAACAACAGAAATTATCCTCACTAACACTTCTTTCCAATGCTCTCTCTCTTTATTTATCATTTGTTGTACCTCTGAATCAATTGTTTCATTCTTTTTCAATCTCATTTCTAAATCAAGCCAACTTTTCATGCAAGAAATATGTTCATTACCCCCCTCGTGACTTAAAAGCCTCTGACTAATATTTTTTCAATTGTTAAATCCGTCAGTAGCCAATTGAGTCTTGTTCTCATCCGACCTAAACAATTTACAACAAAAGCAAAATACCCTATTTAAAGAAAGTGAATATACCAGCCATCTTCTATCACGCTTCTCTCCATTCAACCATTGTCGAGTGTAGTGCACTCGAGAGAAATGTCTACCATCATTATCTTTAGGAAAATCAACAACAACTCTTATGGGCCCTCGTTCCACTAAAAGCTCTCTATGGTTTCTACCAATCTTATCCCAATTTCCAGGATCATAAATATTTAACGGTCCATATTCATTACTAGATTCTTCATTCACCAAATTTTCATGCTCTTTGTTTAAACCTTCTTCATTATCGTTCTCATTAATATCGTCTTGATGCACCAAATTTTTATCTTCAATCAAAGCTTCTTCATTTTCATTCTCATGTTCATTTCCCGTTTCATTCAATTTAAAAATAAATTTATCAAGAGCTCCCGTTTGGGATTGCATAAATTTTTCTATCTTTTGCTTCTTCTTTAATTTTTCCCATCCAGAAACATACTTTCTAGGAGGCATGGTATAAATACACAATAATTCAACAATCAATCTAAAAAATTCCAACCGCAACCAAATAGAGGAACAATGGAACCTGATTTGCTGAATTTGTAAATCAAACTTGAAAGCCTTTCCTAGCTAAAAAAAATCCTGAAAATACATTAAAAAAATTAACATCATGAACTTATTACACAAAAAACATTAACATTTAGGACAAGCATAACAGCATTTAGAACAAAAAATAAATAATAATAAACAACATTTAGAACAAAAAACAAACATAAATCAGGTTGTACTCTTTTTTAATGTTATTAGTTTTTTAATGTTTTTTCTTTTAATAAATTAGGTTGCAATTTTTTTTTTAGTTAACTTAAAAAATATTACTAATCAGATTGTACTCTTTTTTAATATTTTTTTTAGTCAATGACATATTAATAACATATTTTATTAAATAAGGTCGGATAAAAAAAAAGTAACTAAAAAACGCAACCTAATTTTATTAACAGATTTTATTAAGTTAACTAAAAAAAAAACGCAACCTAATGTTATTAACAGATTTTATTAAGTTAACTAAAAAAAAAAACGCAACCTAATTTTATTAACAGATTTTATTAAGTTAACTAAAAAAAATGCAACCTAATTTTATTAACAGATTTTAGTAAGTTAACTAAAAAAAAACGCAACCTAATTTTATTAACAGATTTTATTAAGTTAACTAAAAAAAACGAAACCTAATTTTATTAACAGATTTTATTAATAACATATTTGATTAAGTTAACTAAAAAAACGCAACCTAATTTATTAAAAGACAAAACATAAAAAAATTAATAACATTATATGGAAAAAAAAAAAACTCTTGAGAGAATGAGAGAAGAGAGAGAAACGACTGCAGCCAAATAAAGGGTAGGTAGGGTTTATTTTGGGTATAAAGAATAGAGGGGTGTTAATGGGCTTTTAGTTTAAGGAATTTTGGGCCTAAAAATTTATACAGCATACTAATAAAAAAATTTGGCCCTAAAAATTTATACAGCATACTAATAAAAAATTTGGACCTAAAAATTTATGTCAAATTTGGGGGCGCAGGGTGGTTGCCTCATTGGCCTACTCTTGGGCCGGCCCTGATGCTAAGCCACATGCACGACGACCTCATCGGGCATCAGTATCATGTTAAAAAAATCCTTGTCATTTCTTGTTGATCCGAAATCCGATCCAAAAAATGCTAATTAACACCCGTAAGTAATACTACCCTCCTTTTGTCAAAGTTCCCTCGTCCCACATCGATAAAGTTTGAAATTTATGTAGTGTTTAAATAAATGGTTGAATTAATGTTGAGTTGCCGAGCTTAGTTGCGTAAGCCTGTGACTCATGCGAGGGCAATAAGATGGTTGGGAAATAAGGAGTGTGATTGAAGCCAGTTGGGCTGGTGTGTGCTGTTAGAGGACTGCTCCTTCTTGGTTGGGGGTTGAGCCGTGAACCCTGGCCAGAAGCTCAGGGTCAAAGCTGGCTTAACAGAGCAGCGCTGAGCCGACTCAACAACTAAGTTGGTCGAGTTAGTTCTCTTGGCTCAGTCCCGATTGGTGGATCCACTCAAAACGAACTTTCATCTTATACAAGATGCTTTCTATATTGTTTAGGTTGTAGATTAAGTTGGTTCAGTTTTTCAATATCTTAATTAGAATGTAACTTTGTTTTACGTTGAACATTTGACAATTTCTGTAGCGTTATTACTTAGTTTTTGACATTGTTTCTTACTTAAATACAGTGACCTTTTGCTAATTTGATTAGATTTTGTACATTTTCCCTCAAGGCAAGGATGGGTTATTATTGGAGGGATGCTGAGCCATGACTAACCAGAAAAAATAAGAAAAGGAGGGAAAATGGATGGCTTAAGGCACTGGATGAGGCAACTTAGAGGAACAGAGATGAGGATGGAGGGGCAAGTTGACCAAGAATCACAGAAAAACCTCACAAGAGTGAGAAGAAGCCTCTTAAGGGTCCGTTTGGTTCGTGGTGAAATATTTTTGACCGCGTTAAAATATAATTCACCTAGGTAAAATATGTGTTTGGTTGGGCATTTAACACGGTGAAATAAAATGAATACGGTGAAAAGTGAGGTGAAACTTTAACCATTTTAAACCATGGGTAAAGTGAATAATTTAACAGGTGAAAACAATGAAATTTATCTTATTACCAAAGTAACCTTTCTTATTTCCACTTATAACTATCACACATTCATTTCTCCCCCTTAATTAATACGATCATCAAATATTCATTTTAAAAAAAAAAATCTAAATTTTATTTTTTATTTAATAAAAATTATAAAAAATTATTTTTTATTTAAAAAAAATTTTAAAAAATTAAAAAATAATTTAAATAATTAAATTTTTTAAAAATAAATAAAAAATAGAATAGCTATTCCTACACCCTCTATGTCTTTCCCCACACCCTTTTCAATATTTAAATACTAAAGATCAAAAGACCCTCTATGCATATATGATTTGAGCAAATATAATCTTTTGCCCAAAAATCTATTACTTTAAAAAAAAAGGTAATATTATGAAAAAAATAAAACATAATATTTTGAAAATAAAAATCCAAATATTCTAGAAAATTAAAATTTTAATATTCTAAAAATATAAAAATTATAAAAGTTATTTTTTCATTTAAAAAACATTATGTTATTTATAAAAAAAACATATTATTTTTTATTTAAATGGACGTTGATAAAAAAAACTGTTTCGTTATTTATTGTAAAAATTGGACATTCTTATTATCATTTCTAGTTAAAAACTGTTTCTTTTATTTATTTAAAAAAATTGTTTCGTTATTTATTTTTTCAGTTAAAAACGGTTTTTTTTTTCTATTTTAAAAATAATTTTTTTTCTACAAAAAAAAATGGTCCGCGTCAGCGGTATGTATAGGCAGTTCGACCACTTATACATACCGTTGGCGCTGACCAACATATTAGATAATAATGCTCCGCGCCAGCGGTATGTATAGGTGATCGGACCGCCTATACATACCGCTGCCACAGACAATATTTTTCAAAATAGTAAAAATATTATTTATAATATAGTAAAAAAAAACAGTTTTTAACCAAAAATAAAATTTGTAAATAAAAAGTAAAACATTTTTTAAGAAAAGAGTTTCTTAAGAAAAATAAATTTTACGTTTTATATACAGTTTTTTAATAAAACAAATAGATAAGATTTTACGTTTTATAAACAATTTTTTTTATTATTACTTATAAAAAACAATTTTTTTATTGAAAATATAATTTTTTTGTTTTTATCAAATGTATTTATTGTTGATGTAAAAAACTAGATCGCTCTAATTTTTCAATCACAGATAAATAAATAAATAAGACAAAGATTTTTAAAGTGGTTCGGCTAGGAATAAAGCCTACGTCCACTGTTATGTTATTGCTGAGTGTTTGTGGAATTCTTGATTACAAGTTCTCTCAAGAAATTCCCGTCCCTTTCAATGGGATTGATACAAGGTATTTATAGCCTCAAGGCTGTACATGAAAGGTCCAATACATTAAATGATATACATATGAATGGGTAATACATTTAATGCAGCGTGTGCGTCAAGAACCTAATGAATAGTTGAACAGTTGTCCGTCTGATAATTGATGACACGGCCGAGGTGCAGTTCGGACCGCCTTAGTTGCTCGTTGATCAAGAGTTCCTCGGAGTGCTTAGAGTATCTCGGGATGATGGAGTTCCTCGGATGGAGTTCCTCGGCATGATAGAGCTCCTCGGTGTATTCTCGTTGATCGATATTAACCATGGTTGTTCAGTAAATGATCTTCCTCGCTGTTATTGTGCCACGTAGATCGACACGTGTCTTCATACTATTCGTCCACATCAGCATATTAATTTTGGTATCAACAGAAGCCCCCAATGTTTCATATTTCGAACTTTGAGGAGTATGGGACATTCTTTCTCGGTATATGGTAATATTAAATGACCTTCCTGGGTTTTAGGAGCATTGTATTCAAATTTCCTTCTCATTTCGCAGTTTCCGCCTTTTTACAAGCGCTTCGATCTTCGTGCAACTTTTGTCTTTTTAGCCGCCGGAAGTTCAGTAGTTTCTTTTTAGTAATCATTTCTTTCGCCGCTTCCCAATGCAAAGTATTTAAACTTCTTTGGTAACCATACCGTCGTCTACGTTTTTCATTCTCTGCATTCAAGCTTTCTCTTCTCTTCTTCTCTTGTGCGTTCATCTTTGTTTCCGTTCGTTGTCAACACATCTCCTTTCTTTCTGTAAGATCTTCTTCCTTTCTTCTGCATCTCTTTTATTCAATATGGTTTATATTGTTGAATCTGCTGAGAAATTCCGTTCTGATTTTTCCATTCCCTCGTGGGTAACTCTAGAGGTTCTTTCTGAGCCTTTAGATTACTTTCGATTGGCTGAGGGACATTGGTTCCCCAGTCTTTTTGTTGCTGAATGCGGTTTTTCCTTTCCACCAAACCCATTATGCCTTGAGTTTTGTCAATATTTTGATCTTGTTCCTGCAAAAATAGCCCCCAATTCATGGAGAATAATTAACGGGGTGCACAAATTAAATCTAACTCATGGGACTCGTATAGGGATCCCAGAAATCATGTACTGCTATAAATGGGCCACTTTAGATAATGTTTATTATTTAAAAACTAGGTTTTTAAATAGAGCCCTTGTAGTTAACCTCCCTGATTCAAATAGAGATTATTTTGAGCATGGGTTGGTCATAAAAAATTGGCAACACGCGCCTTTATCTGGGAATGAAGTATACAACGGTCCCAGATGCCCCCCATACGGCAATGGGATAGGTTTATTTTTCGTTTTATTTTACTTATGAAATTATGCTTTCATCGTGTTTGACAAAATGTATGACTGATATTCTATTATGTATTTGTTTGCAGTTGATAGCAAAAGAAAAACTCCAAAAGAGTCGGAAGTGAATATCAAGCATTTAAAACTTATCTGGAATTTGCATAAGACCATTGCTGACGAGCATATTAGATCTGCTTCATATTTACTACAGTATAAGAGTTACACAACCTCTTATACTGCTCGCCCTGTTGAACCAGCTTCAACACCAGAAAGTTCGTCTTCAGATTCTCATATCCCCCTATCTCAGAGAATGGGCAAGAAAAGAGCTCCTCCTGCTCTATTTGGTGACATTTCTTCTGCTGTTGGAGCCCAGAAAGGCAAAATTGATGTCCTGGAGGGGACTAAAAAAGTAGATGCTGGTTCCTCCAAAATTGCCGAGAAGCCCCCAGTGGCCCCGAGCAAGAAAAATGCTCCTGCTGATGTAATTGTCATCTCTCCGACCAAGACTTCTTCCTTGGTTGATGCTGCTGACCGTCCTTTGAAGAGATTGAGGAAATCATCCTCAGTTAATCTTGCTGGGACTGCATCTTCTTTACCAGCTGGTGGTAGTAGTGTTTCAAACATCCTTCTTCCGAGTTCTTCAACGAATTCAGTTATACCCGAGGTTCTCGGGGTTGATGAAAAAATTCCTAGGGATACACTGACGTCCCTAGCTGCTCGTCATCTTTCTTCAGTAAATTTCTCATACCTTTGATCTTTCTCTCTTTTTCTTGAATGCTTGCATTTGTGTTGACTCTTATTGTTTTTCTTATCTTTCAGCTGGTGAACTGTTTCAATACCATCGTGAAGAAAGATCAAGTTATTAAAGCTTCCACTTCCTCGTCCGATGTTGACGATGCTTTGTTGGGTTTAACCCAATCTGTGAAGGAATCTCACCAACAGTACATCGAGGAGAAAACTGTTTGGGAGAAAAAATTGGCTGTGGCTGAGGCTGATAAGATGAAGATGGCTGAAACCTCCAAGAATTTGGAGGAGAAAATTAAAGATCTGGAAATTAAACATCAGGAATCTGATGATAAATTGAAGAAAGCAGAAGAAGAAATATCTACTCTGCGAGATATTAAGGTTAAGAAAGAGGAACTGGAGGTGAAGCTTTCCTCGGAGAAGTCGAGGAGAAAAGTTGCAATCAAGAAACATTTCAGTGTTGGTTGGGAGAAAGGATGGGAGAGAGGGATAGCTGCAATGACGTCCCAAGTCCAATATGGGGAGTTGAAATACTTCTATGATGGTTGGGTAGCTGCTCTGCAAGAACTAAAAGTTCAAGATGATTCTGAGCTATTCCAACGGCATCTCCCTGGTCCTCCTCCACCAATTGTGGAAGAAGAAGAAGATGAACCTGCTTCAGATGAATCTTCCATGGCTATGGGCGATCAAATTTCTGCCTCTCAACCATCTGCCACCGAGGACATTTCCTCCATGCCTCCTCCTCCCGAGAAGACTTCTACCGATCAAGCTGTAGTTATCACCGAGCAACCGAGCTCCTCGTCCCAGCCTCCCGAGAAAGTCTTGGGGGACAAGGAAAAGGTGTGAAGTTGTTCGGCAGCCTTTCTGTATTTCCTTGTAATCGAACGATGTAACTTTTTGATGATCTAATAAAATATATCTTTGCTCATCTCTGTTGTTGATAACTTGTTTTTGTTGATTGTTGTCTTTTTCTTGTCATTAGTTTGTTGCTAGAATGGAATTGATCTCTTCTCATGATACCGAGCTGATGCAGCAATGCCATCAATATTATAAGGCTGGTCATACAGATCTTAGTACATCGGAAATTGTTGATATCCTTGGTCATGATGCTTCAGAGCAGGCTATTGAAGCTTATCAATACTTGAAAGCTTTACTCGACCGAGCAGTAGCCAACAATGTCGCTTACTATCAATTGATTGAAGAGCTTCATGGTTCCTTAAAGGATCTTCAAAATCAACATAACGAATCAATGGCTTTGTTACATGAAGATTATGAAAATAGATACCAGCAGCTCTCTTCAGAAACAGGCCACAAGAAAATCATTGCTGGGTATGACGTCAGGGAGAGGACCCTAAAAGGTGAAATTGAAGCCTGTAGACAAATCGCTGAGATCCTGGAGCAAGAAAATAACAATTTGCAGAAGAAATTAGCTCAATATGAATCTGCTGCTTCATCCTCTACTGCATTAATACCAGTCACTGATGAAGGCTTCTCGTTTTTAGAAGTCGAAAATGCCAAACTGAGGCAAGAGCTGGAGGACTTAAGAAGATCTGCTATTTCTGGAATTGCTCGGGGACGAGGAAGGAGTTCTCGGGGACGAGGAGGAATCGTCGAGGAGCAAAATTCTCCAATTGCTTCTCGGAGCCGATCAAGAGTTCTTAGCCGTAGTGTTGAAGAATCTCGCACCCAATCTACTCTGGAAACTCAAGCATTCCAACTGAATGTTAAGGATCGTGCTCTGTCTGATTTGTCTAAGAAAAATTTATCTTTAGAGGATCAACTGGCTGCGATGAAGTCTGCTCTGAATAATAAAGATGCTCTTATCAAGAACTTTCTCGAGCAAGTAGATAGATTAACTTTCCAATTCCATAAACAGCCTCGGGAGTTCTGGAATGCAGGCTATAATGAAGCTCTTTATCATTTGGATGCTCGCATTGAAAATGCTAACAACGAAGGTTATAAGCAGGGATGGTTGAATGCCCTGGGTGTATTAAAATTGGAACAAGGTCATTATTTATGGGATTATCATGCTCCTGGATTGCTAGACTTGCCTGTTCCTCCCTATAAATTGGATATGGCATGGATTCCTGCTCGTTCCATTCCTCGGAGTTTGATCTCTAAATATCTTGGTGATTATAACCTTCATTCTCAAGTTGAAGTCTCTCGTCCTGAGCATCTGTTGGACACTCCTACAATAATGAATGTCAGAATGCTGAAGGACATGAACTTTATTAATTCTCCTCTTTGTCTAGAGGATCCTCCTGCCGGCGAGGAACCTGTCTCAAAGGATAAAGGAAAGAAACCAATAGAGTAGGAATCTTTAATGTAATAGTTAGCACATATATGTAACATGTAATACATTTTTATCTTAATGAAAGAATTTCATTTTCTGTTTTGCCAATAGCTATTTTTCTGTTTGCAAATTATATGGTTCATCAACCAACTTAGAATTTATAATAAGCATAAATTATTGAAAATTGTTTCCAACCAACCAAGGTGGATAAATAATGTTTGTCGACCAACCACAGTTGATGGGTTTCTATCCCCGACCAGCCATACTTGGCTCAATTTTCAAATATAAACATGTGTCAGACCAACTAAGGTCAATACTTTTGTCCTCGTCGACCAACTACAGTTAGTGGGTTTTTATCCCCGACCAACCATACTTGGTACAGTTTGGAATATTTTGTTCTTCAAAGAACTTTTTGTAATAATGTTCCCTCCCGACCAACATAAGCTGTAATGCGAGAGTATATAAAGTCTTACCAACCGTAGTTGATCATGCTGGTCTACACCTCCTAATCAAAGGAGTAGTAGGGTTCTTTCGAACTTTTTGGCTCCTTGGAGCATGTCCTCCTAACCAAAGGAGGTTGGCTACTTATAGCACTTTTGCTCCGTAGAGCGCTCCGTAGAGCTTATCCTCCTAACCAAAGGAGGTTGGCTACTTATAGCACTTTTGCTCCGTAGAGCGCTCCGTAGAGCTTATCCTCCTAACCAAAGGAGGTTGGCTACTTATAGCACTTTTGCTCCGTAGAGCGCTCCGTAGAGCTTATCCTCCTAACTAAAGGAGGTTGGCTACTTATAGCACTTTTGCTCCGTAGAGCGCTCCGTAGAGCTTGGCTCCGTAGAGCAGTCTTTTTCTGTAGAGCACGGCTCCGTAGAGCAATCTTCTTCTTGTTATCAAGCAGTGTAGTGTTCAACACTAGTATTCCCCGAAAAACTTTCAACAGAAAGAAAATGGTGAACCATCCTCATTTTATTCATCATTTTATTCATAATGAAAGAAATACTTTACATTTTACATCACTGATAATACTTGCGCAGGTGTTCAGCATTCCATGCATTCTTGAATTCCTCTCCTTCTAGGGTTGCTATTCTGTAAGTTCCAGGTCGAACAATCTCTGTAACGCGGTAAGGTCCATGCCAGTTTGCCTCCAGTTTATTCTGTTTCTGAATGACTTTCTTCAGCACATAATCACCCTCCTTCAAATCGCATTTCTTCACCCTTTTGTTGTAGAACAGAACTGTTCGTTGTTGATAAGCAGCATTCCTAATGGCTGCCTCTTCTCTTACTTCTTCGAGCATATCCAAATCCATTCTTCTCATCAAGTCACTGATCGGGGAGTTGAAATTCAGCACTCTATGCGTTGGGAGACCCAACTCGGCCGGTATCACAGCCTCACTTCCAAATGCTAGCATATATGGTGATTCTCCAGTTGCTGCTCGGGGAGTTGTTCGGTAGGCCCATAATACTGATTGGAGCTCATTAATCCAATTTGCTTTAGCTTCACTTAGCCTCTTTTTCAACCCATTTAGTAATGTTCTGTTCGTCACTTCAGTCTGTCCATTGCTTTGGGGATGGCCTGGTGCTGAATGAAACTTTAAAATGTTCGACTGATGACAATAGGCAGCAAATTCTTCATTATCGAATTGTGTTCCATGATCTGTGATGAAAGCATGAGGGAGACCATATCGACAAATGATATTCTTCCATACAAATTGGTATACCTTCTCGTACGTCATATTGATAAGAGGCTCAGCTTCCACCCACTTAGTAAAATAGTCCACTGCAACTACGAGATACTTGAATCTTCCTCGGGTGGTCGGCAATGGTCCAACCAAATCAATTCCCCACATGGCAAATGGCCAAGGGGAAGTTATTGGTGTTAGCAATGCTTGTGGAGTTCGTCGGATGGAGGAAAAACGTTGGCACTTGTCACATTTCTTGGCATAGGCTATACAATCAGCCCTCATTGTCGGCCAGTAATATCCCTGTGTCATCACTCTTTGTAAAAGTGTTCGACCTGCTACATGAGCTCCACAAGATCCTTCATGGATTTCTTCAATCAATTCTTTCACCTCGGTGGGATGTACACATCTCTGCAAACCTGCCATAATTCCTCGTCTATACAAAATACCATTAGTTAATACATACCGAGCAGCTTTATACTTCAGTTTCTTGGCAGCGAGTTTGTCCTCCGGCAATTCACCCTCTTCAACATATTTCCTGATTGGATCCATCCAAGATGGTCCTAAATCAAGGGTAATCACATTCGTTGTCAGATCTTCATCTATGCTCCGACCTTCTAATACTTCAATCGGTATGGTTCTTCGCATCTCGGTACGAGTAGCTGATGCTAGTCGGGCCAGTGCGTCTGCTTGTACATTCTCCATCCTCGGTATTCTCACCAATTGAATGGCATCAAATTCTGTCAATAATTTCATCACCTTTGCGTGATATTTGATCATCAAGTCTCCTTTAACCGCATATATTCCCATCATATGATTCACAATTAATTGAGAATCACTGAATACTATCACTTGTTGTGCTTCCATAGTTTTTGCTAGGCTAAGACCTGCTATCATGGCCTCATACTCCGCTTCATTATTAGAGGCTTTGAATTGGAATCGCAAAGCATATTCCATATCAATCTCGTCTGGAGTGATCAAAACAATTCCTGCTCCACAACCAGCTGTGCAGGATGATCCGTCTACATATAATCTCCATGTAGGTATTTCGTCTTCAAATTTCTTATCTGTCAGAGTTCCTCGATAAAATATCTGCTGTTTTCTTCCATCATCCCCCGGTATATTTCGCTCCTCGTCAGTCATCTGCTCGTACCCTTTTACCAACCGTGGTTGGTCTGAGTTTGAATATAATGATTTCTCTACATCCACAAGTCCTTTTACCAACCTTGGCTGGTTTGGACCTATTTCTGCTGATCCTGTATCGTCCACAGGTAGGTCAGCAAATGTTTCTGTTGATCCTGTATCGTCCACAGGTAGATCAGCAGGCATCTTTTGCTCCTCGGGGGTATCAGGGTATGTGAACTCTGCTATAAAATCTGCTACAGCCTGCCCCTTCAATGATGATCTGGGCTCATACACAATATCATATTCACCAAGTTCTACTGCCCAGTACATCAGTCTCCCTGATTTTTCTGGCTTATGGAGGGCTTGTCTCAATGGCATATCAGTATAAACGATGATGGTATGGGCTTGGAAATATGGCCTCATTCTTCTACTTGCCTCAATTAGCGCCAATGCCAATTTTTCTAGCTTTGGGTACCTGATTTCTGCACCTCGGAAAGCCTTACTTGTGTAATAAATTGGCTTCTGGACTCCATTCTCCAATCTGATCAATGCTGAACTTACTGCGTTCTCTGATACTGCCAAATACAAATACAACTTTTCTCCTGTTATTGGCCTGGACAACAGTGGAGGTGCTCCCAAGTATTTCTTCAAGTCTTGAAAAGCTTTTTCACATTCCTCATTCCATTCAAAGGTTTTTCGAAGTGTTTTGAAGAATGGTATGCATTTATCAGTTGCTCGAGATACAAATCTGTTGAGCGCTGCAACTCGTCCGGTAAGACTCTGCACTTCTTTCTTCGTCGTCGGAGATCGCAGCCCTAGAAGAGCTTTGATCTTATCTGGATTTGCCTCAATACCTCGCTGATTGACGATGTATCCGAGGAACATTCCTTCTCGTACTCCAAAGGTGCACTTCGTCGGGTTAAGCTTCATTTGGTATTTATCCAATTGATCAAAAGTTTGACTCAAGTCAACCAAATGATCAGCAGCTTTCTTGCTTTTAGTGAGCATGTCATCGACATAGACCTCCATGTTGCGGCTGATTTGTTCGGTAAAAACCTTGTTCATCAACCGCTGATATGTTGCACCTGCATTTTTTAAACCAAAAGGCATAACATTATAACAATAAGTTCCCCTAGGGGTAATAAAAGAAGTACTTTCCCTGTCTTCAGGTTTCATTTTGATCTGGTTGTAGCCAGAGTAAGCATCCATGAAGCTGAGTAGCTCGTGTCCCGAGGTAGCATCCACCAGTTGATCAATTCTGGGCAGTGGAAAATGATCCTTGGGGCATGCCTTATTGAGATCGGTGAAATCGACACACATTCTCCATTTGTTGTTTTTCTTCTTTACCATCACCACATTAGCCAACCAATCTGGATATTTTACATCTTCAATGAATTGGGCTTTCTGGAGTTTCTCGACTTCCTCCTGTATGGCCTGGTTCTTCTCGGGACTAAACACCCTTCTTCTCTGCTTTACAGGTTTAATCTCCTTATTCACATTGAGTTCATGACATAAGAAGTTTGGATCTATTCCTGGCATGTCTTCATGACTCCAAGCAAAAGTATTTTTCCTATTCTTCAAGAAAGTTATCAACTCCTCTTTTATTGACATATCCAACGATGAACCTATCTGGGTTATTCGTTCAGGATGTTCGTCGTCCAGAATAACATTTTCTGTAGATTCTACCACTTGCCCTTTCACAAGTTGGGACTCATCCCTGGGATCAAGAGTTTCAATTTCTGTACCTTCCTCCACCTGGTAAGTAGTAGTCTTTTTCATCGATCCTTCTAGTTCTTCTTGTTCGGCCGACGAATAATAGCATTCCCGAGCTACTTTTTGATCACCTTTCACCACTCCAACTCCAAAATTTGTTGGGAATTTCAAACATTGATGTACTGTAGAAGGAACTGCTTCGAACTTCTTCAATCCAACTCTTCCCATGATGATGTTGTAGGCTGATTGCACATTTTTATCCATCACAAAGAATCGTATTCTTTCTGTTCGACAAACAGGCCAGGTTCCAATGAATATATCCAACTTGATCGTCCCAAGTGGAAAAACTTTCTCGCCAGCAAAACCCAGAAGGGTTCTGTGATAAGGTTCCAATTGAGATAATTTCAAATTCAGGCTATCAAAGCATGAATAGTACATGATGTCTGCCGAACTACCATTGTCTACCAACACCCTTGAAATGATCACGTCCTTCATTCTCATTTTGATCACCAAAGGATCATCATGAGGGTAAAGAACACCTGCCAGGTCGTTTTTTGAAAAACCAATTACTAGCTTCTCTTTGTTTACCTTCCTCGGACGATCATCCTCGGCCAGGTTTATTCGCTGAATATATGAGCAAGCTTGAGCCTCTCCGAGATAAGCTTTTCGTTCTGCAGTAAGGTCTCCTCCCCCTGCATCTCCCCCTGTAATAACGTTACAATGAAATGATCCAAAACGTATGGAAAATACCTCTCGTTCAGGTTTTCTTGGCTTCTTGGGAAGATCGGGGTCATCATCTGGATCCTCTTCATGGTCCCTCCTCTTTTTCTCCTCTGCACGACGAGGAGATCTAGATCTCTTTCTAATTCTGTCCTCATTTGTCCTCTCACCTCTGCGATCTACATACTTTGATAATTTTCCTCTTCGAATGAGTGTTTCAATCTCGTTCTGAAGGGCTATACAATTTTTGGTCATATGGCCATGATCTTTGTGAAACTCGCAATATTTGGTCTTATTCCTCATGTCTGGATCTGTCTTCAGTTTCTCTGGCCATTTGATTTCCTCGTTATTCCTGATCTCTTCTAAAACATGATTAATACCCATTTTCAATGGAGTATAATTATCATACTTCTTTAGGGCTTCCAACTTTATCCTGTTATTCCTGAAATGTTTGTCACCACCATTACCTTTCTGATCTTTCTTCTTAGAGTTGTCGACCTCCACTTTAACTTCTTTATCCATATTCTTCTTCGCAGTCATAGCCTCCTCGGCATTCATGATTTTGGCCGCCTTTGCCATCAATTCCGACATATTTTTAGGCGGATCTTTGGCCAGAGTATAGTATAGCTTGTTAGGCAGCAAACCACTCATCAAAGCAGTGATTGCTGTCTTTTCTTCATAATCTATGACTTCCAACTTCTCGTTATTGAAACGAGTTATGTAATCTCTAGTACTTTCTCCTGATTTTTGTCTAACACTTAGTAAGTGCGCTACTCGCTTTACTGGCTTTGCTCCAAAACAAAAATTGCCAATAAACAACTCGGCCAACTGAACAAAAGTTGAAATCTTACCCCGAGGAAGATTATTATACCATATCTGTGCAGATCCAGTAAGAGTTCCCGAGAATGCTCTACACCTCATCTCGTCGGGGACAGCATAGATATCTGCAGCAGCTTGGTACTGTTCTATATGAAGTACGGGATCTGTCTTTCCATCGTACTTGGGGGTCACTACAGGTGCTTTGAATTTCGACGGTGTAGGGAAATCCACAATGGCTCGCACAAAAGGTGTCCCTTGAACAAAAGTTCTCTGTAAGGGGTTCCTCGCCTTAGCCATTTCTCCCAGTCTATCCTCCAATCGTTGAATGGAACCTTTCCATGCTTCATTTCCTTCCTCGGGCCGTTTAGTCCGAGCAACTGATTGCTCTGACGTAGCTTCCTGAGATTTATCTCGACGAGTGGTTGGTCGCGATTGCGCAGATCCTTCTCTTAATCCTGATGGCGGTCGAAAACTTCTTGATGGAGCCCTAGGTGGATTCATGTTCCTCCTTGGTCCTAACCGACTGAAAGGAGACACCCTGCTTAATCTTTCTAAAGCGCTAGTTCTCTCCGGAGAAAGAGAGATATGTTGATCTGTATCCGTAGCCCGTATTGATGAAGTTCGCCCAGGTTGATAAGAAGAATCATTGGATTCCCCATTGCGATATGACCCAATACGTCTGGATCGTGATTGCCCATGATCAGTCCTTTGCCCTGAATGAGTAGGTACACCGCCTTGAAGAGTTTGAAGGAGTTGCCTCATAGATTCTTGCATGGCAGTTTGTCCCTGAGCCAGATTCATCATAATTCCGACCAGATCTGGAGATGCAGATGGATTTGGAAGATTTCCAGTATTTCCAGCATTTCGATTACTGGATTCTGGATTATCTGCCATTGGTGATAAATGATTTTTATGAAAAACGATAACAACAGTCGTTTCCCACAGACGGCGCCAATCTGTTGATGTAAAAAACTAGATCGCTCTAATTTTTCAATCACAGATAAATAAATAAATAAGACAAAGATTTTTAAAGTGGTTCGGCTAGGAATAAAGCCTACGTCCACTGTTATGTTATTGCTGAGTGTTTGTGGAATTCTTGATTACAAGTTCTCTCAAGAAATTCCCGTCCCTTTCAATGGGATTGATACAAGGTATTTATAGCCTCAAGGCTGTACATGAAAGGTCCAATACATTAAATGATATACATATGAATGGGTAATACATTTAATGCAGCGTGTGCGTCAAGAACCTAATGAATAGTTGAACAGTTGTCCGTCTGATAATTGATGACACGGCCGAGGTGCAGTTCGGACCGCCTTAGTTGCTCGTTGATCAAGAGTTCCTCGGAGTGCTTAGAGTATCTCGGGATGATGGAGTTCCTCGGATGGAGTTCCTCGGCATGATAGAGCTCCTCGGTGTATTCTCGTTGATCGATATTAACCATGGTTGTTCAGTAAATGATCTTCCTCGCTGTTATTGTACCACGTAGATCGACACGTGTCTTCATACTATTCGTCCACATCAGCATATTAATTTTGGTATCAACATTTATTTTAGTTGGAGGTGAAAAAATTGGACATTTAGATTTTATAAATTTAAAGGTACAATTGTCATTTATTATTCAAAGGGTGTGGGGGAACGTATAGAGGGTGTGAGAATATATATTCCCATAAAAAAAATAAAAGAATATAAATAAAATAAAATAAATGAATATTTGTTTGGTGCATGGTAATGTATTCGGAATTTAATTACTAATTGGAACGGTTTCATAGTTGGGAACTATTTTTTTTTTAATTCTTTTAATTGGAACACTTTTTTTTCACAGTTGGGACTTTTTTTTTAATTGGGACTGTTTTTTTTCAATGTTGAAAACTTTTCTTTTAATTGGGACTGTTTTTTCATTGTTGAGAACTTTTTTTTTATTGTGGACTATTGTTTTTATAGTTGACTCTTTTTTTTTTTTATTGTGGTTGTTTTTTTTACAAATGACAATTTTTTTTCATTGTTGGAATTTTGTTTTTTTAAATTGAGATTGTTTTCTTTTTTAATAAGGATTTTATTTTTAATTGGTACTGTTTTTTTACTTATTTATCTTGCGTAGCCAAATATGACTAGTTGTGTGTGTATGTGGGGGGGTTGATTATGTCAAATTTTAGTTTGAGGTAAATGCATATTTTTTAATGGCCTTTGACACTTGTGTGATGAAAATCAAAATAGTTATGTGCATTTGAAGTATGAGGGTAATATGGTCATTTTATTTTTTCACCATATTGATCTTGATCATCCAAACAACAAATGGTGAAAAAGTTAAAATTTTCACCTAGTGAAAACTCGACCATCCAAACGGAGATGGTGAAAACAAAATCACCGCACTAATAATTCACCTTTTACTTTTAACACGGTGAAAAGTATTTCACCACGAACCAAACGGACCCTAAAGGAGAGAGAGAAGGCAGAGAGAACTGCCGAGAGTTTGATTTCTTTTAGTTGGAATTGAACTAACATAGTTAGACAGTTCAAATTAATGGGGAAATCCCACTAATTTGAGAAAGTACACTAAAAAGGTAGAAAAAAAAACTTTAGAGGTCCGTTTGGTTCGTGGTGAAATATTTTTTACCGCGTTAAAATATAATTCACTTAGGTAAAATATGTGTTTGGTTGGGCATTTAACACGGTGAAATAAAATGAATATGGTGAAAAGTGAGGTGAAACTTTAACCATTTTAAACCATGGGTAAAGTGAATAATTTAACAGGTGAAAACAATGAAATTTATCTTATTACCAAAGTAACCTTTCTTATTTCCACTTACAACTATCACACATTCATTTCTCCCTCTCAATTAATACGATCATCAAATATTCATTTGAAAAAATATTTTTTCTAAATTTCATTTTTTATTTTAAAAAATTAAAAAAAATTAAAAATTTTAAAAAAATAAAATAATTTAAATAATTAAAATTTTTAAAAATAAATAAACAATAGAATAGCTATTCCTACACCCTCTATGTCTTTCCCCACACCCTTTTTAATATTTAAATACTAAAAGATCAAAAGACCCTCTATGCATATATGATTTAAGCAAATATAATCTTTTGCCCAAAAATCTATTATTTAAAAAAAAAGGTAATATTATGAAAAAAGTAAAACATAATATTTTGAAAATAAAAATCCTAATATTCTAGAAAATTAAAATTTTAATATTCTGAAAATATAAAAATTATAAAAGTTATTTTTTCATTTAAAAAACATTATGTTATTTATAAAAAAACATATTACTTTTTATTTAAATGGACGTTGATAAAAAAAACTGTTTCGTTATTTATTTTAAAAAATGGACATTCTTTTTATCATTTCTAGTTAAAAAATCGTTTCTTTTATTTATTTAAAAAAATTGCTTCGTTATTTATTTTTTGAGTTAAAAACTGTTTTTTTTTTCTATTTTAAAAATAATCTTTTTACTATACAAAAAAATGGTCCATGTCATCGGTATGTATAGGCAGTTCGACCACTTATACATACCGTTAGCGCGGACCAACATATTAGACAAAAATGCTCCGCGCCAGCGGTATGTATAGGTGGTCGGACTGCCTATACATACCGCTGCCGCAGACAATATTTTTTAAAAATAGTAAAAAGATTATTTTTAATATAGTACAAAAAAAAACAGTTTTTAACCAAAGATAAAATTTGTAAATAAAAAATAAAACACTTTTTAAGAAAATAGTTTTTTAAGAAAATAGTTTCTTAAGAAAAATAAATTTTACGTTTTATATACAGTTTTTTAATAAAACAAATAGATAAGATTTTACATTTTATAAACAGTTTTTTTTTATTATTACTTATAAAAAACAATTTTTTTTATTGAAAATATAATTTTTTGTTTTTATCAAATGTATTTATTTTAGTTGGAGGTGAAAAAATTGGACATTTGGATTTTATAAATTTAAGGGCACAATTATCATTTATTATTCAAAGGGTGTGGGGGAACATATAGATGGTGTGGGAATATCTATTCCCATAAAAAAATAAAAAAAATGAATATTTGTTTGGTGCATGGTAATGTGTTGGGAATTTAATTACTAATTGGGACGGTTTCATAGTTGAGAACTATTTTTTTTTTAATTCTTTTAATTGGAACACTTTTTTTTCATAGTTGAGACTTTTTTTTTTAATTGGGATTGTTTTTTTTTCAATGTTGAAAACTTTTCTTTTAATTGGGATTATTTTTTCATTGTTGAGAACTTTTTTTTTATTGTGGACTACTGTTTTTATAGTTGACTTTTTTTTTTTAATTGTGATTATTTTTTTTACAAATGACATTTTTTTTTCATTGTTGAAATTTTTTTTTAAATTGGAACTGTTTTCTTTTTTAATAAGGACTTTATTTTTAATTGGTACTGTTTTTTTACTTATTTGTCTTGCGTAGCCAAATATGACTAGCTGTGTGGGGGGGGTGATTATGTCAAATTTTAGTTTGAGGTAAATGCATATTTTTTAATGGCCATTGACACTTGTGTGATGAAAATCAAAATAGTTATGTGCATTTGAAGTATGAGGGTAATATGGTCATTTTATTTTTTCACCATATTAATCTTGATCCTCCAAACAACAAATGGTGAAAAAATTAAAATTTTCACCTAGTGAAAACTCGGCGATCCAAACAGAGATGGTGAAAATAAAATCACCGCACTAATAATTCACCTTTTACTTTTAACACGGTGAAAATTATTTCACCACGAACCAAACGGACCCTAGAAGAAACATGTGAGTAGGGGTGGTAAATGGACGGATAAGGATCGGATACAATATTTTCATATCCGTATTCGCTATCTGAATGTATTATCCGTATCCTATCCGTATCCGCTCGGATAGTTAAAATAACTATTCATATCCGTATCCGCTGGGATACCTCGGATTCGAATAATATCCGTATCCGTTTACATTATTTAGCCATCGCAAAAAATAACAATTAAAATATCCAATCCAATGAAATTCAATCCAATCCAAATAAATGTATAACAAAATTACCGCCTCCTAACATCAATAATTATGGATTCCATAATAATAGTATCATTCCATAATGATAATATAGTTTAAAGTCATCCGTACTTTACAACCATATAAGCTTAAAGCCATCCAAAAAAAATAACAGTCGCATTCCCTGATAGTAGAAATAAATGTGCAACTTTTAGATTAATCAAATTTATTGAGAAAGATAACCTCATGGACCTTTTGTCTTCAAAACATACTGATATTTTTATTTTAATAAGTATACATTTTTATTTTGTATATAATATACATGTTGTTAACTTCAGCTCTCATCACAATCAAAACCATCTCTTTACTTTTATGTTTCTCTCTTACATTTTATTATGTTTCTCTCTTACATTCTTTTTTGTTTCTCTCTTACATATATTTATAATTAAGGAAACTAACGAACAACCACATGAGAGTTTATTTTCTCTTGTTTTGTACGAAAGAGAAGTGAAACGAAGTTAGTTTTTTTTTTTTTTTTGAGTGGAGTATATGTTCTTTAGTCGGTGTATCTTGTGTGTGATAGGGTGGTAACTTTAGTACAACTCCATAATAATATACCCAATAAAATAATAATACATGACATTTTATAATATACCCAATAAAATAATAACTTTAGGGTGTTTTTGTTTTGAGTGGAGTATGTGCTGATTTTGTTTTGGGGAATAAACGATTAATTTTTTTTTTAATATTATTTTATTAGTAATACTAGTACTAATATTATTAGTGATATTTTAAACATATGTTTGACGGATACGGATATCCGGTAAAACGGATATCCGATAAAATGGATACTCCACATCGGATACGGATTATCCGTATCGGATACTAGTACTATCCGTATCCGTATCCGTTTTCTCGGATATTTTTATAGAGTATCTATATTCGTATTCGTTTTCATATTTTCAGATAAATATCCGCAAATTCGGATTCGGATATCGGACGGATACGGATTTTCGAATATCCGTTTACAGCGCTACAAGTAACAATATATATCAATTTAATTGCTCAAAATCCTAATTCCTCACCTAGTATAAATACAATATTTAGGTCACTTTGCTAGGTCAGGCCTAATTTGAAACCCTAGAGAAGAGATCAATCTTATGGAGATTCTTGAAAAAGAGCTTTAGATGAATAAAATGGAGCTTTTAAATTCCCCCACTACACCTCACCCTCATTTTATAGAATATGCAACTCACTCAACCATTTTTTAATTGATGAATTGCAATTAGTTGCTAAGATGTAATGGGGTGAGTTGCATGTTTTCTAAAATATGATTGAGATGCATTGTATAATGGGAGCATTTAAGAATTCCCTCAAAAATTATAATCATATTGGTAGCTCTTTGAAGATCCCTTGCCAACTTTGGAAGGCTTCCATGCAGTGACGAAGCTAGGAATATAAGTTAAGGGGGGCCATGATAATTTTTCTATAATTAATTAATTTAAAAAATAGTTAATTCGGGTTAAACAGTAATTAACTCAATAGATAAATGTGTTATTATAAAAGTTTACATTATAACATTAACTATATTATGAATGGTGTTGTTATTTTATTATTTATTGGGAGCTATATTGTTATACTAAAAATATGCTTCTACATTTTATATTGTATTTTGGTTAAAAAAAAAACTCAATTGTTAACTACCAAAGTTATATGGGGCATTATTTAAAAACTTCCAAGTTGGAGGGGGCCATGGCCCCCCTTGAAAAGGGCTAGCTTCGTCCCTGCTTCCATGGTGGGATTTGAAGAAGAGTTTTAGATAAATAAACGGAACATTTTAAACGTACCCATTAAACTATAAACCTCACCCCATTTTATAAAACATTCAACTTACCCTATCATTTTAATTAATCAGTTATAACTAATTGGTGAGATATGATGGGTTGAGTTGCATGTTTCCTAAAATATGGTTGAGATGCATTATATAGTGGGGCATTTAAGAATTTTCTTGAAAAATTATAATCAAATGAAGGGTTAGAGTCTACTTTATGTTGGGTTTGATTATAATTATGGATTTTTTGGCTCAACTCTTGGGCCGGTATTTTTTTTTTTTTTTTTGGCTCTAGTCCATTAACATATTTTTCGGGCACTAAGACCCCTCTCCCTTATGTAAGCCCAATTTTCAATAATGTATGAAATAAATTTTGTAAAGTATAAATGAATTCTTTGGGAAAAAATAATAATTTGTGCATGGAATTTTATAATGTATTCACAACTTTTTGTATACCATGATTTGTAAGGTATATATTAAGGGGTGCGTGACATTAATGCTCAAAAATAATTTAAATGGACTAGAGCAAAAAAATTTACCAAAGATTGATATGGAAAACTCCCTATAATTTATAAGAATATTACAGTAGTCTTCGATTTAATATTTTGATATTTCTTGTGAGAAAACTTGGAGCCTTGATGTAGACTAAGAAAGGTGAAGGACTCAACTCAAGGATGCGATTACTATTTAGTGTTTAATATATTTTAAAAGCTATTATTAAAAATATTTACATTTTAATATGTTTTAAAAAAAAAATATCTAATGTCTTAATATGTAATATTTAATAGATTTTTAAACAAGAAATTTTTTTACATGTTGCAAAATAAATTTTAATGCTTAACATATTTTAAAAGATATGTTATTAAAAATATTTACAGTTCAATACATTTTAAATGAACAAATTTAATATCTAATGCTTTTAATATTTAATATATATTTTACCCACCCTGGTACGCCTCAGCGGTAAGGGCGAGCTTGGGACTGTGTGATTAGGCGCACGGTGCTGGGTTCGATTTCCCAATGTTAAGCCAGTATTTAAGCGGGGTGCATGTGGGAGATGGGTCATGTTTCGCTTGCACGGAGGAGTCAAAATGGCTAGTTCGTGTGGAGGTTCAGGATTATCAAAAAAAATATATATTATTTAACAAATTTTTAAAAAAAGACAATTTTTACAAGTTGCAAAATAAATTTTAGTGTTTAATATATTTTAAAAGATAAGTTATCAAAAAAATTTGCAATTTAATAAGGTCAAAAGATCATTTTACATGTAATACGTGCAAATAAGTAGAATAAGTGATATTCATTAACTTTAACGATTTTCTTTAACAGAAGCGCCGATTAGAAACCAGTAGTAAACATTAAAAGTTCAGTAGGTACCAAAAATACATTAGCGCTCAATAGAAATATTTAACAGATACTAGGCTCAATATAAATAATTATATATATATATATATATATATAATGTTTTGGATGGTAGTAAATGTAACGAAGGTTTTGTAATACAAAGTATCAAACTTTGGTGAGAGATCCGTAGTCCCACATCGATAAGGCTTGATAATTATATAGTGTTAATATTAGTGTTTGGTTAGTGTTGGGTTGCCGGGCTCGGTTGCGTGAGCCTATAACTCTTGCGAGGGCAATAAGATGGTAGAACGATAGTGGTTTTAGTGGGAGCTAGTTAGGCTCTACGCTACTGTAGTTGACTTTCTCCGTTCCTTGTTGGCGTTGGATTGTCAAAGCTGGCTTAACAGAGCAGCGCTGAGTCCCTTCACCAACTTTGAAGTTGGAGGACTTCGTACTCTTGGCTCAGAGTCTTCCACACAGAACGAACTTCCATTTTTTATCATCATTTGTTGATGATGTTTAAATTTAGTAACCAAATTGAGTCAATACTTGGTGGTTGACGAAGTCAGATTTTGAAATTCTTCAACAGGTTCTTCTTCTTATTTTATTTTTTAACATAAATACGCTGTTTAGACTTGTACCTTTTACTAATTTGGTTAGATTTTGTACGTTTCACGAGGATGTTTGGAGTTAGTTAATGGTCTAGGCAGGAACATAATCAACTAAGAAATTAGAAAATTAATCCATAAAAGTAAAAAAAAAAAAAAAAAAAAAACGGCCACCCCACCATTGTTCCCCCAACCCAAACACATCTCTCTGTCTATCAATTGTGATGTATAATAGGGGTGACGAACATAAAAACGAAATTAATAAAGCTTGTGTTCGTGTCAAAATTTTGACTTGTATTAGTGGTGTTATACATTTTAGAGTAAAGTACCCCAATAGTCCCTTATCTTTCTATTTGTTTCAATCTAGTCCCTTACCTTTTTATTGTCTCAATATAATCCCTCACCTTTCGAATTGGTTCAATTCCATCCCTGTCCTTTTTTTTGTTTCAATTGTATCCTCAACCTTTCATTTTGTCTCAATTTAGTTCATTTGTTAACTATTTTGGATACAATTGACTATTTTGCCCCTCTTTATTGAAAAATAATATAATGAATGTTATAAAATTTTAAAAATAAGCTATTTTTTAATTTTTTGGGGATAAAAAATAGTTGTTTATCCGAGAATAATAAAAAAAAAAAATTATTTTTATTCTATCCCTATTGTTTTTAATTTTGTTAAAAAAAACTTGAATTATAATTTTAATAATCAACATAGTTTTTTATTTATAAAAAAACTCTTTTTTTTAATTTTAATTAAAAATGTAAAATTTGATATTTTAGATTCATAATTGATTAGTGCCTGTGGCGCGGACCCACATCACATGAAATTTTTTATTTATCCATTATATTACTTAGATAGGTGAAAAATTAATATCTTAGATTCGCGATTGGTTAGTTCGCTTGATCGGATCCACATTCATTAAAATAAATGGCTTGACTACAGTGGCTTATTCTGAAGCCCCTTATTTTAATGAATGTGGGTCCGATCCAGCGAATTAATCAATCGTGAATCTAAGACATCAATTTTCCCCCTATCTATGTAATATAATTAATAAATAAAGATTTTCATGTGATGTGGGTCCGCACCAGTGGCAGTAATCAATTGTGAATCTATAACATCCAATTTTACATTTTAATTCAAATTAAAAAAAGAGTTTTTTTATAAATAAAAAAAACTATGTTGACTATTAAAATTATAATTCAAGTTTTTTTTGAAAAATTAAAAACCATAGATAACTATAAATAACCCCCCGGGTAATAGTTTTTGAATAAGTAAACCCATCTTAAACAATGATCTATATATCGGCCCTCGAAATATTGTTAGGATACCTCCGTGGAACAAGGAGTGGCTGTTGTGAACTTTAAATGACCATAAATCATTGCCGAAATTTATATCTGCAGATAGGATTCATTGCATCCATTTAGTGGATTTAAGTTTTGAATGGAAGCTTCATTAACGGGTTTGTGCAAAAATAATTTCTTTCAAAAGTGATAGTTTCATATGAAATAGAATTTTACTCATATTGAACCACTAAATACCAGGCTATTGATTCTTATTTCATCAACTGTGTGGTATAAAGATAAGTTTTAGAAGAAATAAAAAGATACTTATAAAATGTCTAAAACACAGACATAAATACTATACAGATACTCAGTATCAAATAAAATGCTAAACTAAATATGCATAGGGTAATGTATTGATATTATTTTTGAGCATTTGATACCCATATGAGGATCTAGATACTCAATATTATTTTTGTTCAAAATTAAACAAATAAAAAATAATTAATACTCGTATATTTTCGAATACTTCACATGAGAAAAAATAGAAAGAACGAAAGTTGCATATACTTTGATCACCAGACATGGAAGATCTGAATATAAGATAATATAGGGATAAAGTTGATTATGTTAGTTATTACTTATCTTAAGGATATATTGGGAACATCAGTAATTGTAAAATTTGTTAATGGAATGAGACTTTGAGACAAGGGCCGATTTCTTTAAAAATGATGAACATGGATCTGTATGTATAAATATCTTATACCAGGGGGTAGTATCTAAAAGCTCCTAAAAACAACTGGGATAGAATAAAAATAAAAACTATTTTTTTTATTATTCTCGGATAAAAAACTATTTTTTATCCCCAAATAATAATAAACTAGCTTATTTTTCAAATTTTATAACATTCATTAAATTATTTTTCAATAAAGAGGGGTAAAATAGTCAATTGTATCTAAAATAGTTAACAGGTGGACTAAATTGAGACAAAATGAAAGGTTGAGGATGAAATTGAAACAAAATAAAGGACAGGGACGAAATTGAACCAATTTGAAAGGTGAGGGACTAAATGGAGACAATAAAAAGGTAAGGGACTAAATTGAAACCAATCGAAAGGTAAGGGACTATTGGGGTACTTTACTCTACATTTTATGTCGTGTTTCTGTATACAATTGCAATTAATGAGGTGTAAAATCTGTCAATCGTAAATGGTGGCGTCTCATGTTCTAGATTGGTTGATTTTGATTTCATATCGATTCCACATATTACACAACAAGTTTATGCATGGTATAATCAAAAAAGGAATGCTTGGCGACAAAGCTAGAGATTGCTTTGATGTCAAACTGAATCTGATTTCACCAAGATTTGGGTTTGATGTCTGAAACCAAGTGATTTGAGTTTATAAAAAAACATGTTTGAATATATGCAATCTATTTCTTTTGTTGCGAGAGGGGGGGAGTGGTTGGGGTGAAAGAGGTAGAGGTAGTGGCCGTGGGTGAGGTGTGGTGATCTCAGCTGGCGGATGGAACTTTACCGAGGTCAGGTTGGGCTAGAACAATGTTGGTGAGGAGGATAGAATTTTTTTAATTTGTTTTTTGTTTTTAATCTCTTTTTTCTATTTTTGTGTTTGTTTTTACTCTCTCCTTTTTTTCTTATTTTTTATTTCTTTTTTTTAGGAGTTCACATGCTCAAACCATTAACAAACAAGTTATCTAAATCGAATCAAATTAACAAAAGCCACTAAAGTCTAAACAGTCGTAGATGAAAATATTTAAATAAAATCAAAATTTTGTTATTTATGAAAAAAGAATTCAATAGATAAACAAATAGATAAGAAGGTTTTATACAAGATTATGTTGTGTTTAATGGTTAATATTCTACTAATACTAATTCCTTATATTTTTAAAATTGTAGTAAGTATTGGTAGATAAATTTGTGAGGCAATATATAGACGGACATAGGTGAAATTTTAGTAAAGTTTTGGTATTTGGATACAAAAATTCAAGTACACACATTGAAATATCGTCCATGACAGATCCGTTGGCACTTGCATTAGGACTTGCTCGTGAAAACAGATTCTACTCTTTTCTTTCTTTATTGTAAGTTCTTTTTTTTTTAGAAAACAGATTCTACATCTTTATTTTCAGAACATAATACACAGGTGGTGTTTCAACAACAAATTAATGCAACGCAAATCCTAAGCATACATTGAAGCCAATAAAGAAGTGGAACATCCGAGCACTACCTGTTTAAAAGTCAAGTTTTAAAGTTCCAAAGAACGAATATGTAGAATGAAAGTTTCCTTCCAAGCAAATGACCCATTCTTGGACGCTTTGTTAATATTTATCCCACATCGATAAAACTTTAATTTTATTTTATAATACATTGTCCCCACTAACAAAAAGTGTCGGGTTCTGTAGCGGGAGCCTATGACTCAAGTGAGGGCAATAAAGTGGTTGAAATTGTGGTTATGATAATGTTAGAGACCTGATGTATCTAGGATTGTGGGGGTCTGTACTCAAATTAACATCCATCTTTTTCTTTTGTCTTACTTACATAACGTATGAGCTCTTAGATTGATAATTTAGTATTATGGTAATGTTGTTTTCGGGATTAGGACAAGTGTGTTGGGGGTTCAGGTTAGCGATGTATGGGGGAGGAAAATTCAAGCCTAGGGTTCTATTGGATTCTTTTTCAAGACTTGTATGTGGTGCCGAGGAAGGTTTAACAGGTTGAACAACTAGTTTTAGAAAAATTCTCCAGAGACATTTGAGTAGCTTATGCAATTTTCTTAAAAGGATGGTGAGTAATACGTTGATCGATTTTTTTCATTGATAAGGGATGATGAAGAAACTGAGATAAGAAGATAGGGAGAAAGACATTAAACAAGGATTAACATAAACACCATAGGTGCTTCTTTGTTTATATGTAAAGTTCAAAGTATTAGAGTTTCTTCAAGGGTTTGAAACACAAGAGGTGTTTCTTTTTAATTTGTGCTGAGAATGATTTAACAAGGTTACGAAATCTATGGTCTTTGCTTACGACTTAAATTAACATAAAATTCAAAAACATTTTATCTTGAGGCTACAACTCTAAAATTGGGCTTCAATAATATAGGCGTATGTTAGTAAAGCAAAATCGAATTTTCTTAATTGGATATAAAATTATAATTAAGGTTTACGAGTATTAGAGATATCAACCAGTTCCCGGATCGAAGCATTTTAATTTAACTCGGGCCTCGATTCTTTAGGATACATTTTAGGCCCAAGTGGATTAACAGTGCACAAAGCGTCTTTAGGTGGATCTAGGGTCCTCTTTTGAGATCTAGCAATGCGGTTTACTTGAAGAATATACGAATGTGCTCAGATACCCAAACTGTTTGGAGAAAACATGCTCTAAAATACCCATCATGTAACCTAGTTGTGCATCATTCACTGCACCAAACAAAACCCATCGTTGGTTGTCAACTGACCAGCATTCACGGCAACGAACAAAACCCTTCGTTGGCACTGAACCATCAGCGAAGCTAGCCTTGGGACTTTATTTTGAGCCTAAAAACCACAAATATCCACCTTGACAAGAAACACCGCAAACTTCAATACTGACACTCTATTCAATAGGAAATAGCCTCGTTCCAAATCTCCATATTTACCACGCCAACCAAAAAATCCGCCATTCATCTTCATTATGTCAGCTACACTTATATGTAAATTGTTCAATACCCCTTTAAAGATCCAATTATCCATGAAAAATTAACTTAGAATTTGAACCTTATCTTGTAAATATACCCATTGCACCTTGGAATTTTCAACTACTCTTTTTAGCCATCTTCTGAAGTTAAGAACACGAGTCAATGCCCAATTGTAGCTGCAACCATTCGAATATATGCATCGACCTCGATGAGTATTCTCGATATAACCCCTTCGCTAGTAAGATTTTTTCTCACAATCAATTGTCGGTAAATATACATCATACTCATCGATTGTAAACAATAATGTCGGAAAGGCCTTTCACACTTATGTGCAGCATTTCCAATAAACCATCGAGATTAAAACTTGGTAATATCAACAAATCGCACTATACTTTACAACACCGTGTGATTTATGAACTCCATCTACAACCAACCACCGTTTTCCTCAGAGTTCATTACTTTTGTAGATTGTAAGAATATTCGCAAAAGTCCAACATAATACCACTACCATCTTGAGGTACTTCTCGAGCCACCTTCATCCTTGTTTCACATATTGGACTAATATACGATTCATTTCCCTCCATTATAGGCTCATTGTCTTTGGAAGTAGACTTGCATGTGGCTATCACACTATTTCAAATTTCATTCTAAGCTATCAATCACACGTCCTCCTAATTACATTTCGAGCCAGCAATCACACTCATGGTGAACAAGAATGACCTCCACTCCAAGTGTTAAGAGTGAAGAAACCAGTACCATTAAATTACTACACCTAAACTTATGAAGTAATACCCCTTGTCATGATTGAATGGACACACATAAGAAAGCCAAGCACTAATGGTTAGATACCATAATCACAAATAAGATTTTTGACAGACACCTTGTACACAACAAAAGCTTTAATACCAATTTTTTATCCCTGATACCCGATTTGTTAGGACAACTACCACCAGTTATGAACCCGGATATAATCAATATAATGATAATAATAAAAAAAACAATAAAGATACAAACAAGAGAAAATAACACGAGCACACAGAGATATACGTGGTTCACCAATTTGGCTACATCCATAAAGATGTCCGATTCCACTATATATAAACAAGCTACAAGTATAATAAAGAGTAATACCAAGGATAAATCACATATATTAATTCTCCAACTCAAATCTCGGATAGCCATTGTACACTAAATCTCCACTCAAGTGAATCACAGTTCCAAACCTAGAATCCTCTAAATCCTATTCATCTAAGTGTTCCCCAAGTGTTTCTCATATACCCAACCCGATGTATACCTCCCTATGTAATCCAATGAAAAACCAATCACAATATACATACACCTGATACGTGAAACACTGACACTCACCATTCTTTCACCTTTGAGAAATATCCATTGGTGAGAGGGAAGATACTTCCCCTCTCACCCCAAAAGATCGCCTCTCTCTCTCTCTCTCTCTCTCTCTCAAAAGCTGCTAGAAAATTTAAGTTTAAAACTCCCAAAATGATCCTTTTGTAGGTTCGATAAACATATGCTGAAATCTCGAAATACCCCTCATTTAACCCAATTGCTCATCGTTTGACTGCAAACAAACCCTTTGTTATCTACTAACTGACCTTCATTGCAGTAGAAATAATTATCCACTCTTCATAGTTGTAATCTTCAAAATTATCTAGTGGTTGCTCATGTTGAGTTGCAATGTATTTAATGAGCAAATATCCATACAGTATCCACTTTCAATATAACCTATCTCTTTCTTCAAGAAAATTGTTTTCTTAAAATCAACCCCAACATACAAAGGAGTATAACAAGTTTTATTTGTTGATTCATGATAACATCCATACCCAATTTGATTGGGATACCTAATACTTTGGATATTTTAAACAGAATACCTAAATGGTATGATTCAATAAGAAGTTCTGTGAGTTTGGATCCAAATACTAATATCCAAAACTTTAACTAAATCAAGATTTTTGAAATTAAGAAGAAATAAAGAAAAGAAAAAGGGGGGGCTTGTAATTTTAAGCACCTAGCACATAAAAAGTATTGTACGGTTCATATGGATGCAGATGGAAATAGATATTTAAATATTCGATCCGTTGGGTACTTGAATTCAAATTTTACAAGTATTTATTTAAATAAGTGTCCAAATGAGCAGATTTGAATACGCTATCTAAACATCAAGAAAATAAAAACGGATACAAATAGTATATGTATTTGACACGGATAATACATATCCGAAACGGAGTATCGATATATGTGGATATTCATTTTTTTCGGATATCCATATTGGTAGAATGTATATAATTTATTTTTGGGTTATTGACTCCCATTAGCTTTGTCAGTTTGAAGATTAACCCCTAATTAAAAACTATTATAGGATTAACTTCTATTTTTCACTTTTAGCGACACTTTTTCGAAAAAATGTGTCGCTAAAAATATCAAAAAGAGTTGCTAAAAGTTAAAAATTGTGGTCGATCCTACATTAATTTTTAACTAGGGGTTAATCCCCAAATGGACAAAACTAATGGGAGCCAAAACTTAAATATCCCTGTATTTTTTATAATTTCATTATTGGTTTTATAACTTAATGTCAAGGGTCTAAAAAACGTGAAGCGTGATCGAGGTGTGGAGGTCAAGCCTTAAGCCTTGAAAGCTTAAGCGTGCCTTAGGCGTAAAAAGGCGTCAAAAGGCGTTTAGGTGTTTTTTAATATATCTTAACATTTTTAACTATAACAAGGCTATTCAAAATACTAAAATGATATATACCTTAAAATATATCTGAATATATGCAAATTAAGATACTATTTTTTAAATACCAATAAAAAATGCGCATTGTTTTGGACGAGGGGAAGAGAGGTTTGAGATACCATTTGTCTTTTGATTGTTTTGAATGAGATATTGGTCCGGTGTTTTAAAAAGTCTTTAAAATGCGATATCATTTCACTAAAGCGTTTTTTTTTTTAAAACAATTGTGCCTTAAGCCTTTTACCAAGAATAAGGCGTAAAAAGCTTAAAGCGGGGCGTTTCTCCCAAACTTCAAGCCTAGGCGATGCGCCTGTTAGAACACTTCTTAATGTATTTATATTAAAACGAAAAGCTTTACACCATTGACACGATATTAGCCACTGATTTTAAATCTAACTTATGTTGGTCTCGTGGAAAGTTGAGTCAACAAGATAAGAACTCACTGAATTTGAAAAAAGATGTTGTTTATAAATAGGAATTAAGAAATATATTTTTACATATGCGCCTCATCTCCTCGGCTCTCCTTTGATATTTTGAAGTTTGGCTCTGCTCTTAAACATACCAACGAATGTGAATCCACTCGTTATCTCTATTTTTTTATTGCGTTCTATTAAACTATATATCTCTCCATTGACATTTCTTGTGGGATGAATATTGAGATATATATACATATATTTTGTAATCTTGAACATCGATGATGATTTCCCCTAACAAACTCGTGAAAATTCATATTTAAAATAATTTGGAACCGAGTTGGTTAAGCAGATGATCGTTAGTGCATTCCACATACGAAGTAATCTTTTTCCATAGTAGAAGATAAATAAAGCTTTTGAGAGATTTGAACATGTAAAGTGAGGTTATGACAAAGAGGAAGTAGAATTACATTAGTGCAATATATGCCAACATAAATTATACGCCTAAGGATAGAAATACGTATTATTCAGGCTCATAAGGATACGAATAGTGCAATTTGAAATGGATAATGAACAGTGTGATATTTGCTATGTATTCTCCCGTTTACCACCCCTGGCGGTCCAACTTATAGACTATAGGTTACGGTCACTCCATTTTAAATTTATTTAGGATGGCCAGTGTAACAAGTTGGCACTAGCTATGAAATTCAATTATATCATCACACAATTTCTAAAATATAACAATGCAATAGTGTTATAGACAATCTCCGTAACATTAAGCAAAATAGTAGTTATTTTGCTTAGTGATTTTAGCATAATTAGACATGAGCATTAAGCGAAATAGAATTTCAAAAGGTCAAAATTGACAAATTCAAACTATTGAACACTAGGGTTTACAACAGGATGCGGCAAAGAGGTTTCTTGCATGGCATTACTACTTCTCCGAATTCTTTTTCACTCTCGTGTTTTACCCATCATTTTGCTCATTGCTCTGGAGTAGTAGTGGCAAAACTATGGATTGGCCCTAATGTGAACGGGCCAAATATGAGGTGGATCAAATATGGATTGGGCCTAATATGGACGGACCATATATGGACTGGGTCAACCTATTTTTTTTTTCTCCCAAATAAGTATTATAATTCTAAATATATGTAAAAAACATAGTTTACTCTTGAACTTTTAAAAATAGGTTTTGTATTTGACTCGTAACCTTTGAAAATGAACTCCATATTTGATTCATAGCTTTTAAATATGGACCCCATATTTTACCCCAACTTTTAAATATGGAACCCATATTTGACTCGTAGCTTTTAAAAATGAGCTCCATATTTAAATGATTGGACTAATATGGATTGTTTTATTCTTTGGGACCCATTTTGCCACTACTACTCTGGCGTAAGACCCCAATTTTGGTGTAGCAAAATAGCACTGTGACAATTTGTTCTACCAAAATGTCACAATGCTATGAAGATGGTTAAAAACAGTTATATTATCAGTCTACCGCTACATAACACAGGGATCAAACACTAAACATTTGGAAGTGTTGGACCATGCAGAAAATACTCCAATTTGAGGGGCACACGGAACAATCTCTCAAAAAAGAATATCCATAATACAACAAGATGCCCATTGTTTGTGAAACGGGGGGACCTGCAAGTGCATGAAGATAATCTTCTTCAGTTTGATAATTGGTTAGGAAAAAAGCAGAGACAAGGTCAAACTGGGAAATTGGTTTTCAGGTCTATTAGGAAGACAACCCAATAAGCTATATTCATCACGGGAGATTTATGCCTTAATAGAGTCCAGAAAATTAGGAAATTAGGCATGCTTGGTCAGGCTGGGCAACTTATCTTTATAAGAAAAGAAAAGACAAAAAAAAGGAGTTATTATCGGATTGTTCAATATCCATACTAAATTGATCATGAGCAAGCTTCTAGGAGAAATACGTTTAAAGAGATCAGGTGAATGGATGGAACATAATTCAAAGGAGAGGAAAGGAGGTTCAGGTTTTTTCTCTTCTTTTTTTATTTTTTGGGGTGGGGTTGGGGGTGTCAAGAGCATTTTTTAAGGTGGCCATTCTTTCACAATTTTGTGAAATTTTAAAAAAGATCAAATCTATCTGAAGAAAATGGAGAAGAACAAAAATTGCCAAAGCAGCAACAAGACACTTCTTATAACCTGAAAATTACAAGGGGGACTTTTATTCTAAAAAGCATCACGCCTTTGTCCATCCTTTGGTGGCACAAAAACAGCCGATCAAAACATAAACATTATGAATTTTCAACAAATAAACCACTATTGCATACAGTGAAGCTTTGGAAAAGTACATAGGAAGAAAAATATGGGTAAAAGCAAAGGAGAAAATTGTCCCGCATTGAGTTAATGTTACAGAAGACTGGTATGCAGGAACACAGGCACATCCTAAGAATATACTGCAGAAGATAAGACAATATAATTAGTATATAAGTAGAAGACGAGTAGTTAATTGCACCAAAAAAATAATAATAATCCCAACAACTATTCAAAAGTCGTTAGAAGTCCTTCACAGATTACTGCATAAAATTTCAACAAAAATATTCCCTTTTCCAGCAAGATATTTTATAACCCGGAACAAGAGCTCTAACATAGCCCAAAAGCAGAATTCTTACTCGACTCCTTAATGGCCTTGTGAACCATTGAGAAACTACTCGATCCAAATCACTGTATGCAATCAATCTGCAGCTTGAGTTATTTTCCTAAACTTTATTTTGAACCCCAATGTACTATATTGCACTTCTTAAATTATTTTTCCTGTTCACAATTAGCAAATGGAATCGGCTCCTGATCTCCACAACTTCTAAATAATTGCAATAGCCACCCAATTTTGGTCTTCATAGATTTCTTATTAGTTCAATGGTTCCAAAGCTCAACTGCAAATTATTTGCAAAAGCAGAGTCACCACTTAATCAAAATCATTTAACCTAACAAAATTGGCTATCTTAAAAACTGGAATGTCCTATTTTCACACAAGTTAAAATTATGACTGATCCATTCTCACCCAGAAAATTATGCCATGCAAGTAGCTAAACAGATGGTCTATAGGGTACAGAGATTCTGACAAACCGACGTGGATTATCATGCACACGTCCAACCTATTTGATGAGTTGTAAACAAGCATCGCAAAAAAACACGAATCAAGGTGGCACATATACAAGGTGGAAAAGAAAAAGAAAAAGAAAAGAAAACTTAGTATTCAAGTAAAATTAGTCAATGGTAAAATGACATGTAGCTCATGAATGATTCTTATTTTCAAATTTCAATTGTTATAATCTTTAATATAAACAATTTCTAGAATTTGTCTCCATGATATATGCTCCAAACGTTAACAACTTGATCATTAGCTGCATCAAAAGAGGTTGAAGAATGAAAATAGCAGAATTTATATTAGAATTTATTTATTTATATTTTGGATTAATTTGGAAGTACTTGATGTTATTAAAAATATTAGGGATTACTTAGATTATTGAGCACTTTAATAAAAAGAATTATCATAACAAGATATATTATTAATAAATAAAGAGAAAAATATTGTACAGTGGATGAACAAGAAGACCACCAGCAATATTCTTTATCTTTGCCTTTGGATCCATTCAGATATTAAAGGTGTCAATTGTTGTTTGTGTTTTAATAAATTTAAGAGGCTAACGGTCATATTGTCTATTGTTTCTTAATCCTATTAAGAGGTAATATTAACTCTGAAAACATCTATTTTTCATTTACATAACTAAAAAAAAATAGATTCAGGTTTCAAACTTCATATTCATTCAGACTACATATTTTAATTTTCATAACTAAGTTGTAATATCCATTGATCAGGCACCCTTAAATGACTAGAATATTGATTTCACTGATAATTTGGTTAAATATTGTTCCTTTAGCATCGATTTCTTTTATTTCTTTTATTTTGATTCTTGGTCTCATATCAGAGCAAATTTCGAATCATAAAACTATGCTGCTATCAACAACAATCTCTCAACTACATCACTGTTGCTCAGTCACGGTCATACAACACAGCCTAGGAAGCACGAACCGCAACACGACACACTCACACAGCATGTTTCAAAGATCTAGAACACGTGGATTCATTGAATATAATATATATTTTTATATTAATGAAAATGTACACCATTTCGGTGACAATAAAAGCTAAAATCCACAAACTGCATATGGACAACACAAAACTTGCATATTTCAGTGACCTTTCATCAACAACTCAATAACTAAGTGAAGATTTACAAAAATAAAATATGTAAAAAAACTTATAAAACAATAATCAATAACAATTATACAATCACTTCATTCTTTCATTCTTTATTATATATATTAAAAGAACATATGCACAATTTCTCAAAAAGGAACAAAAAATGAACATTAACATTTTAAATAAATAGACATACTAGAGTAGTCCTTGTATCAATTTTATTTTGAAGTTTTCAGTATTACACTTTTTCCCATGTTTGTGTTTTGAAACTTGGAAGCTCGCACCCAGCGTGTCACCACGTGTCCTTGCGCGTCCCCCACTTGTCCAATTTTAAAAAGGGAAGAAAAATTTTTGACACTCTTGTTTATGTGTCTGATACATCATCACAGCCTGTCCGTGGCGTGTCCGAGTTCCAACAAGTGCTTCATAGACCATCGCACTGCCTTCTCAACACAAATACAGGCCGGGGGTCGTGTAGTCGAGAACTAAATACCGCCTCCCCTCCGTCCGCAAGCCGCCAACAGTGACTAAGTTTCCGTGCGACCCAGATGTGCACCTTTGAGCTACTCGACCGAACAGGTCTCTACCGATGTTCATTCCCAACCATCAAATCATCGATATAACCCAACCATCCCATCATCACAGCCCGACATGCCATTTGCGCAGTAGGAAAATCGGTATGTTCTTGTTTTCTCTTCAAGTTCAATTACACAAGAAATAAAATTTGTTCCACTTTCATATATATCTTTTATGTACAAAAAGTGTGCAAGGTTATTTGATGTCTACGAGAGGTCCAGCAGTAATTATAATATGTTAATTGTTCATTTTCATATTCATGTTATTTCCTTATTTTATGTTATTATGATAGCTAAAGGGTAATATTCCAAGGGAATATTCTTTATTGTACTCTCTTTAGTTTTTCTACTTTTTCAGGTTTGCTAGCAATATAACTAAGACTATTAATAAGCCATTGGCCAAGCATTGTAGTCACTTTACCTTTTGAATTGAATAAATTAGAGACACATTAGTTTCGAAATTATGTTGATGTGTGTATTTTCCGCTACGCTTATATCAAATTGGTATCTGAAAAATGTTCGCTCCTAATGTCGTCGCCAAAGTAGTTGTAAAGCCATGGGTAAGGCTGAACCAACGGACCACACTTCCAACCATGCCCCTACCGCTCAAGACCAAATGGCATCATTGTTGTCTCCACCCCCAAAATTAATCCATACCACAATACTTGAGAGCTCCACTCCTCTGCCGCGAAGTGACCCTTCCAAAGGTTGAAAACCCCGACAACATCTCCACAACCCAGAATCTCTTCCCCGTCAACCCATCAGATCTGAAAGCCCAAAACCCAAAAAAATAGGGTCTGGTAGGGTTTTGGCCTCAACAACCCCTCCTTACTCCTTAACCTCCGGTAACGGTCGCCAAGCTAAAGCGAGGTCGACCAAAAGGCAGGGAAGCCACGTTGGCCCCCAATGCCGGTGGTGATGCAATACGGGGCCTCGGCCTCAACCTCAACATTTGCTAAAAACCCTTACTTTTAGTACTGCACTGTGCTCGATCTCCTCTTTCTCCTCTTAGCTCGGTCATTGTCGGCAGACTTCTCTTCTCTTGGCTCATGGCTTATGGCTCAGTGTCATCTCTTCTCTTGGCTGATTAATTTGTTCAGCACAAAGATCGAGAGGCTTCTCTTGATTGTATTGAGGTTTGTTTTAATTATTATATGATATAAATTTATATTGTATTGTTTTTATCGTTATACGACATTTATACTGTATTATTATTGTGTGTTCAATCTTTACGTATTACATTTGTAACCATGTGAAGTAATATATTTTTGTGTTTAATCCTTAGGACAACGTTGTTAATGTTAATATTTAGTCATCAAAATTATTAAGAAAAAAAATAGCATATATGTTGTAGGTCAAAATAGGTTTTATTACATATTTTAATGTAATCTTTATGCATTTATACATTATTTACTACATTTTCAATATTTTATACCAATTCTTACGATTCGATTCATGATTCATAAGGTTTTCGATTAACGATTCGATTCACGATTTGACAACTATACTTGAGACTCTTTACCAATGTCGCCAACTTCAGGTGAATGTCACCGAACAAGAACGAGCTTCATCGGAGCCCAGTAAGTCTAAATCTAAAATAGGCCATCACCCCTTTCATGGTACAGCAAAACCATATCCCCAGTGCGTTTGGACCTAAATCCTCCCTTTTTTTACCTCTGTTTTACTCTCGTTGATTCTCGATCATTTATACACAGCCTGAACTTTGTGCCCCACAACCCCATTCTGAAAATCACAAATACCCCACTATTCACCACCCACCTTCCTCAACTACTGAAAATTATATCCCAGCCCCCAACTTTATGAAATTGCTGACCCCACCCCATCCTTTATCCCTAACTTCCTTGGCCCCCACCCTTCGACGCATACCTATACAGTTCGGAGACCAACATAGTAATGTGGACTACGTTGAGCCAACAGAGAAAGAATTTAGGGAGCTCGAAGCTTCCTATCGGAGGTCTCTCCCAAAGATTATGAAGTTGGCAGAACAACTTGCAAATACGCTCTCTTTTTGGTACAACGAGACCGTGGGGTACCGCTACAGACCCAATCACTCGTTCCCACTACGAGGAGCATCGTCTAAAGTTCGAGAAATGTAACAGGCTGCCACATTATTGGGGAACGAAGATTGACTTTGGGTGACAGGTGCCTAAGCTCCGTGCTTCCATCGTGGTCGTCGCAAGTTGCCAACCCTTGGGTGAGTCGTTCCTTACAGACCTCATTCATGTTGCTTCCAACAACCGTCTCCCCTCCCCATCTGTGGCCACAAACGACGATCCATGCGATTTAGAGGTTGTTCGAGTGTTATATTGGAAATTTCTTCGACATCTTTGTCGAGGTCACTCGGACCAAATTCTGAGATACTGAAGTATTTGTTGTTAGGGACTTCTTTACCATTTTCGAGGAAGAGGATGTCGAGTTATGTATTGGAGATTTCTTTGATATTTTTGCTGAGGATGGTTGGATGACTCGCACTCATTTTCGAGGTGCGAAATCATACCGGGTTGGTGACTTCTTCCCGATTTTCGAAAATGAGGATGGGTTTGCAAAGGTGGTTCTTCTGATAATAAAATCCATTTCCGAGATGCAGAAAGGGCAAAAGGATTTGATATATTAATAAGGAACAAAGCAAATGCTATTAAATTCAACATCATGAACAATGACAAAATGTTCTACACTGCATATCTTTTGAATGATGGTAAATTCTAATAAAATACATGGGTCAAATGGTTGTCTCATTCAAGAACTATACGGCCTAAAACTCGGTGTTCAATTTTAAGAAAGATATTCCCCATGTGTGCATGTGTTTAGTTAACATGTGCAAAGGGATTAGAGTGGGTACTACTAAACCTTTAATAAGGTTTTCAATGATCGATTGGCAATTTCTTACTCCAAACACAATAAAATGTAGATTTGACAAAAACATTAATTTATTAATTGTCAAAGTTGTAGATCGAGGTCGTACCTTGGTGCGATGGCAAGTGCCCTCGCCCAAGCTACGGAGGCCGTTCGACATCTGCCTCTCTCAGACCCTGCAGTTAAGCGAGAGCCTTGTGCACTGAGTACGATGACAAAGTACAAGTTCAAGTCGCAGAAATAGTCTCTCTGCACATGCCAGGGGTAAAGTTGCGTACATTCAACCCCCCCACCCCCAGTGCCTCGTAGTGGTGGGAGCCTCGTGCACTTGGTTTGCCCTTTATGGGCGTTGATTGTAATAAAATTACTAAAAAGAATTATCACGCCACAAAATTTAAAAAATTTAGTGCAGTCACTTGACACATATTCATAGTCATATGACTTTGCCTATGGTGAGGCTTGTTTTCATGAAGAGGAGACAAAAGATGATGAAAAAAATGGCCACTTAATATGCACGGATTCTTGTGCTTCTGAACAAAATTTGGAAATTAGTGTGAAAAGTTAGAAATGTTCAAATGGATATTTATCGAACGTGAAAGAAGTTCCCCATTTCTCATACACATAATTCTTAAGTTTGACCAAGCAATATATGTCCTGTAAGTAAGAGAGGGAGAGAGAGAGATTCTGCGAGAATTACTTTTTGACCGAGTTTTCTAAAATAGTAAAACAAATCATTTTAAGCTGATATTTTTTCCTTTTTTGTGGGGGGGTGGGGGTGGGGTGGGGGGGTAGTTCTGTAAACGAATCGAATTCGGACCGGATCAGGCAAATCCAAATCCATATTCGTTTATGTTAAACGGATTCGGATCCGATCCGATTATCCGTCGGATTATCTGTTAGGGTACCAAATCCATATCCGTTTATGTTAAACGGATTCGGATCCGATCCGATTATCCGACAGATTATTTTTATTTATTTATATAATAATTTTCATTAAAAAAATAAATAATGATGTGTCAAAACATAAACTTTTGACCACTTGATTTGCAAAATTTTAATTTTCAACTCTTAGGAGCCGTGTGTGTGTCTTTTTCCTTTTATATGAGGGAGATTTTTTTATATAATATTATAACTATTATAATATATATTTAAAATATTATTAAATACAATATATATTAATTAAAATAATATTATATATAATTGATATATATATATATATATATATATATATATATATATTAAAAATATTAATCGGATCGGATTATTAACAGATCAAAGTGTATAAATCCAAATCCGCTCCATTTAATAATTCGGTAAGCGATTAATCAGGTAATCGGATTTTAAGCATGATCCATATCCGTTTAAATGGATCGGATTCGGATAAAATCCGATCCATTGATAGGGCGGGGGGTGGGGGGGAGAGATCCCTGAAACGTTAAAATACCACACAAAAAAATCAACTCAAAAATATTTTTTTTACCATTTAAAAAAAATTGTTCCGCATACTTGGACCTCACAGAAGCAGTTGCTTTTATTTATGTTTGATTATGTGATTTCAGAATTTATAACTTCTAAGGGTAGTAGTTTTTGTTTGGATAAAGATTCAAAGGAAATACTACTGTTCGGTGATGTTAATTCTTATGGAAATGGGCCCTATTTTAGAGTTTTATTAGTCATTTTATTTTATTTTGTATTTTCTTTTATTTTCTTATTGTATTTTCCTTTATTTTTGTTATTGTATTTAGAGGTAAGGAGTAGTAATGGAATTTTTGTAATTAGGATCTTAGCTTGTACCCTAAGCTACTACTTCCCTTTAAATACCCACTTGTAAGCTCCATTTGAGGTAGACTTGAACTTTGAAATAGAAAAGAGTGTTTATCTCTCTAAAGGTGTGTGTTAGATATTTTTAGGAACCTTTTGACGGGTGGTTTACGTCAAATTGGTATCAGGTGTCGCTCCACATTGGTGTATGGTATATGGTGTATCGGTGTATTTTTTTTTAATCAAATCGTACACTACTCTTCAATGGCTCCAAGAATGTCCAAACGACAACAAGAGATTAATCAAGATTTGAAGAAGCAAATTGAAGAGTTGGCAAGAAAATTTTAAAACCCTAATGCAACAATTTTCGAAGTTGCAAAACCCTAGCCAACCCATTGAAAACCTTAACCCTAGCCCCTACACCACCCCCTGCCCAACCCTCTCCCCTGCTGCCCCAAAAAGCCCTAACCCACCGCCCCGCTACTGGCCAAACCCCAACAACCCACTACCCCCGGTCGCCCAGCCCCCAACATCCCCGCCGACCACCCTACTGCCCAAAAAAACCTGTCGACCAACCCAAACAGCCCCACCGCTGTCCAGAATCCCTCCCCAGCCCACCCGAACAAAAAACAAAAAAAACTTGCTCCCCCAAGCCCGACACCACCCCGGGTGCTCGGCCACCCTCCTGTCCCCCAAAACCGTCTTGAAAACCTAGGGTTCAGCCCTATTTTTGCTCAAAAACCATTTGGGTTGACCCATCCAAACCCAAATCTATTTAGATGCTCCAAAACATTGGTTTTTTAACCCCGGGAGGAATTTTCTAGGGTTTGACTGGGTGAAGAAAGAGAGAAGAAATAAAGAAGAAAATTTGTGGGATGTGCACTCCTCAACTTTCAGAAATTATTTTGGGCCCCCAAAAGTTTTTTTGACCCTTTTTTTTGGGAATTTGATCACGAATCCCCGAATTTTTTTGAATGCTCGAGGACGAGCTTGGTCTTAAGAGGGGGAGAGTGATGGAAATGGGCCATATTTTAGAGTTTTATTAGTCATTTTATTTTCTTTTGTATTTTCTTTTAATTTCTTATTGATTTTCCTTTATTTTTGTTATTGTATTTTGAGGTAAGGAGTAGTAATGGCATTTTTGTAATTAGGGTCTTAGCTTGGAGCCTAAGCTACTACTCTCCTTTAAATACCCACTTGTAAGCCTCATTTGAGGTAGACTTGAATTTTGAAATAGAAAAGAGTGTTTCTCTCTCTAAAGGTGTGTGTTAGATATTTTTAGGACCCTTCTGATGGGTGGTTTACGTCTTATTCGTGGAGTACGCATATGAATCAGGCTCGTAGATTTCAAACGAAATGAGTCACTGTTATGGAGTTATTGAGATCAAAACTTTTGTCATCAGTCCGAGAGATCGATTGCTGCATTGATCAATTAATTTAATTTGAAATGTTCCGATATTAGATGCGCTGGTAAATTCGAGTATTGTTGTCTTCCTATATTAAATTTTTTTACAAATTTAAATAAACATTGGTGGGGTGAATGAATATACAGATTTGTTGGAATACCCTTCTTAAAAGCTGAAACTTATAAGCTAAGGTATTGGTGAAAGTGTGTAAAAACAATATACCCACTCAAGGGAACACTAGAACGAAGATGACGATATAAGATTTCAAATATACATACTGCCTTGCAGGCCTTTCTCAAAGCACCAATGTCTTGGAACAATTTGTTAAAAGTAGTCCAGAAAATCGTAACTACAACTCACGTCCATGATGATTTGATTTCAATTTCAAGATGAAATGAGAAGGCCACACGACAAGCTGATACGTTTCCTACACAATATAATTTATGGAGAATGGTTCCACATACTCCTAAATTGCACAAATAAGACAACAATGTGAACATGACGTAAACTACACGTCAAAGGCGCAAAACAAAACTAATACAAATTCTAGAGAGAGAATCAAAGAATTTCTTATATTCAAAAATGGAGAAGTGTCCTCAAATGAGGAGTACATGGGTATTTATATGTGGGGGATTACTTGCTAACTAAGTAATTAAATAAATGACAAACGGACAACCATTAACAAATATATACCTAATTAGTCCAAATATGCATAGAGACCAATTAAAAGAAATAAAAGGAAATAAAAGAACTAAAATAAAAGGAAAACTAATAACAAATATTAAAATGACTAATATGCCCTAATATGAGACTCATTTTCATCACTTTCCCCGACTTCGAAAAAGTTTGTCCTCGAACTCAAAATGACAAATTGGAGTAGCCCGGGTCGCACCAACAATGCATGCCAAAATTATGTCCAACCATACCACACGAACAAATATTTCGAAAATATTTTGTTATGATTTATTAGGGGTAAAAGATAATTTTTTTGGAAATTTTGGGGTCCAAATAAGATATTTTTCATCACATTAAAAATTGGGGCTGCCCACATTTTACTACCCCAATAAAATCAATTTGTGGCTTATTACACCTCAACCCAAGTGACTTGTCTTTTAAAATTGGGTCAAGACTAAACAAAGCCCACTTTGGCAATCCACACTCCTCAAAAACACTTTAAGCCCAAGCTCCCACTTAAAAACCCAATCTCATCCAAATAAACCCCAGTTGCTTTCATATCTTCAACACCCCAGCTGCTCCACCACTTTCCCCAACAACCTTAGCACCCAACTCAGCTACCAAAGTCAACGCTGGAGGTCAGACGATCGCTGAGTGTGGCCGAATCTCTTCACCGGAGGCCGAAGTTACTTCCAACGTCACGAAGTGGGGTTGTATTGGTTCTGGAAGTCGCGATTTGCTATAATCGTCCACCGGACCTTCTTTTAGCCTCTTTGGACCTTCGTCCGTCCCTATTTTCCTCCACCGCAGGTCGGCTTAGACCGGAGAGGTTCGTTGCTCCTCGGAGGGTCCAGATCTGATCGGAAAGTCCCTGGGAGTTGATGGAACTTCATCCTCTCTCTGGATCTGCATTAAGAGGTTGATGGGAGGTCGATCTGGCCGGAAATGGCTGATGTCGGTGCCGGATGAGAGGAGTTGATGACTGGGGGGTTTTCATGGCTCCGGCGCGGGGTTCTGACCTCTGGTTTGGCCGGAAAATGAACTGGTCGTGGTCGAGGGAATGCAGAAACAATCGGCAAAGCCTCAAAGGGTGGCGGCTTGGTCGACGAACGTCGGGACAGACCCAGAATGGTTGGACAGGGGTTGTTTTTGCTGTTTGGGGGGTTTTGGGTGGTTTCTTTAGATCTGAAATTTTCAGATCTAGGGTTTTGATAATAAGGTGGTGGAGTTAGTGATAGGATGGTGGCAGAAAAATGAGGGGACAAGGGGATTTTGATATGAGATGGTGCTTTCCCATAGCGGTGCTTCCTCACCCTCGGGTCGAGGTCTATACACCGTAACAATTCTTCGTCGGAAATTTGATCATTCACGGTGGTAAGTAGTTGAATTTTGGTGAGGAGGTTTACGAGGGTGTCAAATTTCTTGTTGATTTCATCATATGTTTGCCTCCATTCTTGATTAATCTCTTCTTGATATCAATTCGATTTCTTCGGGGCCATTGAGAATGTAGTGTACGATTTGTTGATAATCTACACACCGATACACCAATACACTAAAGTTGGAGTGACACCCTTTCTGATACCAACCAATTTGACGTAAACTACACACCAAAGGCCCAAAACAAAACAAATACAAATTTTTAAAGAGAATCTGATGTGTATGGAATTTATAGCGACACGTGGAGCGTGGTTGTTCCTCCGGGAGACGACTATCTTTTATTTTGCATTTTTAGTTTAGGGTTTATTGTCATTCCTTTATTTAGTGTTTTAATTAGTCTCCAAGCATGTTTAGGCCTAATGAGTCATTTTTAATAATTAGTTGTCCTTTTTTGATCTTTTTGGGTATTAGCTTGGCTAGCAAGCTAACTCTTCCTATAAATAGGCCTTTTGGCCCTAATATTGAGAATTGAGAATTGAGAGAGAGAAAGAAAGAAACCCATTTCATTAGTTTAGTTTAATTGTTGTTGTTGTTGTTGTTGTTGTTGTTGTTGTGTAGATAATAGTTATTGTGTAGTGTAATAATAACGCTTCCGCATTTGAAGATTTACATAAAATTGGTATCAGAGCAAGGTTCGTTCTTGATGTTCGTTGGGTTGCGTAAAGTGGGTCACGAGTTGAGATTCCAACTCCGGCAACCCTTCAATCAAAAGATTAATAAATGTCCAAATGGAAATCGGGTTGATGGAAACCCTAAATTCCATCACTACTAAAAGGGGGGATACAAACCCTTTTAGCCACCTCCACCCTCCATCTCCACCACCACCATCCTCCACCTCCTACCTCCACACAACCACCACCCCGTTTACATAATTCTCCGTCTTCTTAAAACCCTAACCCTCCAATCAAAGAACCCCAAATTGAAACCCTAACCCTAGAATCCATACCTCAAACCCCTGCCCAGCAAACCCACTGCAACTACCGCCGACTCCACCCCACCCCTTTTCCGTCCAGCCGATCTACCCTCATCAGGTCGCTACTCCTCCCAAACCCCCTGACCCTGTTTCCGACCAACCCCACTAGCCGGAAAAGTCCAAAACAGGCCGAAAATCCTCCCTCGTCAGTCACCTGCAACCACAGAAGCAGACCGATTTCTTTTTTTCCTCCGACCGACCTCCCCCACCCTTGCTGACATCCGCCGACCACCCTTCTTGTCAAAAAAAAAAACTGTCGACCACTATCTAGCCCTCGGGGATCTTTTCTGGCGCCGACACAACTCCAAAACCCCCGAAACAGTCCCAGCACCCCTCTAACCCCCCCGTCGACCTAACCCTAGACCTTCGGCCACTCCTCTAGCCCTCGATCCAAACCTCCCTGGCCCCGATCTAACCAAGAATCCCTCCACAAGGGTTGGACAATCTTTAAAGTTGTTGCCCACCCTTGCCACCCTCAGCTAACCCCCCTCCCTACCAAGCTGCCCTAGTCCGACCCACATACCTGATCCACACCCCAAACCCAAACCCTATTTGGCCTCAACACCCAAATACCAAACCCTAGACTCCTTTCTTTTAACCCAAAACAGCCCAACCTTATTTTAAAACCCAATTTCTCCTTTTCCCACTCACTTATGCCCCACCACAAGTAAATCCAACCCAAAAGGGCCTGCCCTACTTTGAGCCGATCTCACCCTCCTTATTGACCTCTAGTCCGGTTATTCTTTGACACAACATATGACTTCCAAGATAAATGTACCCACTTGAGATCTATTTTTCAACTATTTGTCATTTTGAAGCCCGGCTTTCCGGGATGTCGCCGTCTTCAGTGTACTTGTTTCGCCATCGTACTCGCAAAGGTGCGGTCACCGGAATTACCGTCCGGTCATATTCAAGGGTTCACCAAGCTAAGTTACAACCATGTGCTTGTGGTGATGAGAAGGCGGATATGGCCGTCAGTTTTTTATTGCTCGGATTCCGTAGGAAGGCATCGTTGAAATTCGGGTATATTAGGCCCTATTGTTGAAGGTCCACATGGGTCTAACAGAAGTTCGTTCGGTCCAATTGCGTGTTGGATTTATTTGAGTTTTCCTTTGGAAGCTAACACTTGTTGCGACTTGTGTACATTTGGCGTTGATGATTCACCCCCTCCAAGCTCGAGGACAAGCTTTTTCGAAGACGGGGAGAATGATGTGTGGGATTTATAGCAACGCGTGGCGCGTGGTTGTGCCTCCGGAAGATGACTATCTTTTATTTTGCATTTTTAGTATAGGGTTTATTGTCATTTTTCCTTTATTTTAGTGTTTTTATTAGTTTCTAAGCATGTTTATGGCTAATGAGTCATTTTTAGTAATTAGTTGTCCTTTTTTGGGTATTAGCTTGGCTAGCAAGGTAACTCGTCCTATAAATAGACCTTTTAGCCCTCATTTGTACTCATCCTTGAATATTGAGAATTGAGAATAGAGAGAGAAAGAAAGAAACCCATTTTATTAGTTTAGTTTATTTGTTGTTGTTGTAGTTGTTGTGTAGTGTAATAATAACGCTTCCGCATTTGAAGATTTCCATCAGAATCAAAGAATGTCTTATATTCAAAAATGGAGGAGTGTCCTCAAATGAGGAGTACATGGATATTTACGTGTGGGGGATTACTTGCTAACCAGCTAATTACCTAAATGACTAAAAAGGACAATCATTAACAAAAATATACCTAATTAATCCCAAACACGCTTGGAGACCAATTAAAAGAACTAAAATAAAAGGAAATGAAAGAACTAAAATAAAAGGAAAACTAATAACAAATATTAAAATGACTAATATGCCCTAAAATGAGACCCATTTCCATCGGAACAAATCATGAAATGGCTAGTCAAAAGAAACTTGTTTAGTCTAGGAACATGAGAAGAACAATAAAAATGGATGATAATTCAACTCACTTCATCATTGGTAATTTTTTCAAAGAACAACGTGTAACCTTATTTGCCACTGGCTTGAATATCATCCGAATCTGAGTCACTGGCATTGTAACCTGAAAAAGAACCAGCAGAAACATTGAAACAATAACAGCAAACAAGCAACAGAGCTACTACTGGTAGTAGACAGAGGAAGAGAGAAACTGAGCACCTGGTTGCTTATCACTAACTTTCCATACAGAAGATCGACTCCTAGAAGCTTTGGTAATCCATGCTCGTCCCTAGAAGCAATGAAAATCACACCATTTCTTCTATCTAAAGAAACTAATACAAGTACAACTACCATAACTCAGAAAACTATATCATGTCCCTGTAAACAATCACGCAAACAAAAATATTTAGAGAGCCATTGAGTATTCCTCTCATTTACTGATTACATTTTCCTGATGTTCCGATTACTATAGTTGGTTATTTAGATCACCTGCATTCATAATAAGCCCAGCAGAATATAGCATTGATTATCTAAGATTAATTTTGAAATTCATATATAAAGAGAGAGAGGGAGAGAGAGAGAGAGAGAGAGAGAGAGAGAGAGAGAGAGAGAGAGAGAGAGAGAACAATTGTATTTTTTAGCACAATAAAATGCCCCACTGAGCATGCCAATAACAAGTACAAAGTGTATCGAGAAGTCAAGTTTTTGACACACAGATTAAGTGTAAGCCAAACAAAAGTACTTAACATATAAATAGATTAAAAAAATTATCAGGCCTGTGGGGTGTCCCTGAAATTGTAAATTAGCCCCAAAAAATTGGCCATTGACAAATTGTCACATTATTACTGCTTTGGTTGCAAGAATGAGTAGATTCAAAAACAAAACAAAAAAAATCAAATTAATTTAAAAAAGCATAAAATAGTCAATTTCACCAAAAACTTGAAACTATATGATTTAAATTTTGAACATTAGTCTTCAATGGCCTATCGTAATAACGTTCTCTCACCGTTATACTCCCCCTGTCATTTGGTAAGTCCTCTCTCTATCAACAGTAATAGCTAAAATCCCCATTCCCCTAATTATATACCGCCTCCTTGAATGGCGGTTATAAAAACGATTTATTAATTCTCTCTACATCGATGAATTAATAAAACATTTCACTGCTAGCTACACTTACTCTCTCTCAATACTCCTACTTGTCAGATTTTCGTTGCATATGTTCTGATCTGTGGTGTAGACTAATGTAGTATGAGTTGCTTGAGAAATGGAAATCCTTATCACTTACGGATGTTGAAAGCAATCATATTGTTATTACTAAAGGCATGTCAGATTTATTACGCCAATCTACGTCTGGATGTTTGGTAGGTAAGCTTGTGTGATAGATCTGCAAATAAGGAAGCAGTGAAAACTACATCACAACATCAGGCAGGTGGGCAAACGATTTTGGGTCTTTTGACAAGGCTTTCATACTTTTAGAAGAGGTACACAGTATTCTGATATGACTATGTTGAAAGCAAGTTTCGGTTCACTTCAATAAAATACCCCTGGTATGTATGTCTATCTTCTGCAAAAATTCTTGGGGTTCGTATAGGCGATTTTGAAAAATTGGATGCCGATTTGGGTGGTATGTGTCATGGTAAAACACTTCGTCCGGGTGATTATTGATGTAACCAAACCATTGTGTAAAGATCTTAGAATATCAACTGAAGAAGGAAAGAGGCATAAGTGGGTAGTGACAACATACAAACGTCTACCGGACTTCTGTTATATTTGTGGGAGGCTGGGATGGTTTCGCAAAGAGTGTTTGCTTGCATTGGAGAAGGAAGGGGGTTCTGATCCCTCGTCTTTTCAATACGGGTCCTGTTGCAAGCAACTTCTGATAGAGCTCATATTTGTAAATTCACAGGCAAAAATTCTGCTCTTGGGAAGAAGTTAACAGGCAACATCCTACACAGACCTGTCAAAAAACACGATAACACATTACCACGACACGACCCGCCACGAAATTGTAAGTTAATGGATTTACCTTTATTGGGTTTTGTTCATTAACGGATTAACACGATAGACCCGTTAAAATAACGGTTCAGGTTTGAAACTTTACCTATACCCGTTAACACCATGGTTCAAAGACTCGGCCGAGTCAACTCGGTATCGCAGCCAGCCGATCCGATAACGAGTCACGTTTAAAAAAAAAACAGAAATCGTGTGGATGCGGGAAGAAGCGGCATAATAGCGCCCGTGCCGAGTTATCTCGGGGGCTATTTCGGCCTAGACAAATATATCTCCCCGAGATAAGAAAATTTTACTCAAAAAAAAGGAGAAAAAGAAGAAATAATTGAAGAGATACAAAAATAATTGAAGAATCGTCCTTGTAGTAGTTGATTTGGCCGTATGTGTCACGGACTAAAGTTAGGGTTGAAAAAGGCTATAAAACTTGTTGGATCTCTTTGCTTTTCAAACCAAAAAATATTTCCTCTGAAGCCTTTGTAGATTTCTTCCGGAAACCCCCTCTCTTTCTCCTCCGATTGCAGCCGAAATCACCATTAACTTACCCTCTTGTTGTCCGCCGGCTTTGTTTTTTTGGTAAGAATGAAAAACCCTCTCAACTTGAGAGTCTTTGAGCATTCGTAGTGGTGTGTGTTGGCGAAAGGCAGTTTACCTATTTCTGTTGCCCTTTTACCTTTCGCCCAGATGGATGGCATGCAATGGGGGACTTCCTACGAACTTCTGTTGTTCGTAGCAACTTCCAACGAACCTACGAACTTTAGAAGTTCGTAAGAAGTAGAACGGCTATAAACGGTAATATTTTGTTCCGTCTATTTATTCGACAGAACCTTAATTCCTCCATCTTCTTCTTCCTCTTTCCTCAAACCTTCGGCATAATACTCACCCATAAATCTTTACAGTTCAATCAGTCCTATAGATTTCTTCATATAATCCCCAAATTCATCTAATCCCCCAAATCAATTCCAAATCAGTCCTTCTGCATATTTCTCACCCATAAATCTTTAGAGTTCAATCAGTCCATAGATTTCTTCATATAATCCCCAAATTCATCCCTTATAATCCCCCAAATCAATTCCAAATCAGTCCCAAATCAATTCTATATAATCCTCCAAAACAGACCCTTTTATTAATACCATGGAAGGTAGAAAATGAAAAAAATACTTTAATATCGGGAAATCAAGAAAACACGGGTCGACTTCAACAACAATTCCCGCTCCTTCCGCGTCGATTGAACTGTCGAATCCCGTATACGGTAACTATACCCGTATTTACGACGGAGTATCACACGCGTCGGACGGAGAAAATCCGATCATAAACGGAAATAAATTCGAATTCCGGGGGAATTGGGCGGGCCTAATGAAATTGTAGAAATTGATCGGAGAGAAAAAATCGGCGATCAAATCAATTATCGACATTGTCGGTTATATGTCGAACTTATTTTCTATGGTGATGCCCAATTCCGATCAATGTATTGTGACGGCGATGATCGAAAGTTGGTGGGATACGACGCATACCATCCAACTATCATACGTCGAGCTTGCCTTCACTCCGATCAACTTCAAGATGCTTTCCGATAATTAAATTTTTTTTTTATTTCGTTGTACTTATATTCATAATTGTTTCAGTATATGAAAATAATTTGTTGTACTTACATTCATAATTAATTGTTTCAAATATATTTTATTGTATTTATATTCATAATTATTTAAATATATGACAAGAATTTTAAATTACGTACAGGCATTCCGATTGGACAAGGGCGACCCATTCTAAACCTGCCAAATGAAAAATATACCAATTTTGCAAATACCATAAATGAATTTTTCTCCGAAATTCATATACAGAGATTTACCGTTGCGAGAATTCCAGTTTCCGACCTTATAAAATACATAGAAAATTTTGTCAAGGCTGAACCTATACCAGATTATATGTGCCTAATCATAACTCGAGCATTTTGGTTCTATGTTATCGGGAGTGTATTTTTTTCAAATGCCAACTCCACTTCCGACCTCGGCTTTTTACATTATCCGGAGGATATTACTACCGTCGGCACATACGACTGGGGTTCGGCTATTTATGCCCGTATTATATGGTCTTTGGACAGAGCCAGTCGAAGATCGTTGACTAGCGTTGAATGCATGTGGCAATTACGCGAGGTATATTTTCGTTTAATCTTATTTAACCGCATATATGAAATTTATGTTTCATTAAAATAATAGTTAACGTATTCTAATGAATTAAATGTATTGACATATTTTGCAGTATTTACATCACGAGTACATGGCCACGGCACGTCCAATTCTCGTCGATCTGTCCATCGTTGCGTGACCCCGGATATTCCGTTGGTCGAGGGGGAACAAAAAGCATGTCAAGGGAGCACAGCGGTTTATTATCTCAAGCAGTCAACATCATCTTGAGATGCGATCACCCGAGTCCATTATATGGCAGCCATACGTGACTTCTGCCTACTGTGACACTGATGTCATCATATATGCTCGTTATCTATCGGGGTTACGGATGATTTTTTGGGAACCCTTATTTAAGGGTTTTTGGTACTTGGGTGACCGTGCCATCCGGCAATTGACGGGGAAAATATGTATAGCAGACAACTCACCTTCGAGTTTGTGTTGTGTCTCAGAAGTTCAAGCAGTTGCTGCTGAAAATTGGCCTACCGCAAATCAACACATAAGAGATGTCTCCCAACAAGAGTACAATGCCTACTAGAAGGCAGTAGCACTCGGGCCATTACTACCGTCGATTGCGAGATATGTAAATGTAGATTTGATTGGAGTTGGTTCAGTGGCACCTTCAACATTGCGAATCCCACGAGCACCAGCACCGACAAATGAACCGCATGTGTGTGAGACAGTTCTTGGCTGGTGGTTCTACACACGTCCAACCACCGAGGCAGAATTGGACGGTAGACGTCGGCCTACCGGAGGGCGCTTCATATTCGATAGATGTCCTGCGACCCGAGTTTCCAACCAACGCACCTCCAGCTCAATCTTTGACGCAGTTAAAATGGCGCGAGTCCTACATCGATGCAGGTAGATAACATTCGAGGTCTCCGTCATTTATTACTACACAAGACATGTCAGCGAGAGGATCAGCTCAAAGCACATGATGACCGCATTGAGGAGTTGGAGCGTAGACTAGCACACTTTACTATGCCTAGTCGTGGGTTTTACAGGGTGGTACTAGTTCTAGCGATCCGAGTGTTAATATACCACAGTCAGTCCCACCCTCCGACCCAATCCCCGCATATCAGTCGCAACAAAGTTGGGAAAAAAATTTTGGATTTGACCCAATGACGCGTTCACATGTAGATTTAGGTGCGGATTATGAGTTCGACCCGGGGCACCCGTGATGTAAAATGTACTATTAAAAATTTTGAGGAATTTATTATTTATAGTTGTCTCAATTTCATTGCATTTTCTTTTAATATTTGGTTATTACCCTGCTGTTTACTTTAAATTCCTCAAAATTTTCAATAGTACATTTTACATCACGAGTGCCCCGGGCCGAATTCATAATCCGCACCTAAATTCACATGTGAACCCGTCATTGGGTCAGATCCAAAAAAAAATTCCCAACTTTGTTGCGACTGATATGCGGGGACCGGGTCGGAGGGTGGGACTGGTTGTGGTATGTAAACACTCGGACTGCTAGAACTAGTACCACCCTGCTAAACCCACGACTAGGCATAGTAAAGTGTGCTAGTCTACGCTCCAACTCCTCAATGCGGTCATCACGTGCTTTGAGTTGATCCTCTCGCTGACATGTCTCGTGTAGTAATAAATGACGGAGACCTCGAATGTTATCTAGTGCATCGATGTAGGACTCGCGCCATTCTAACTGCATCAAAGATTGAGCTGGAGGTGCGTTGGTTGGAAACTCGAATCACATGACATCTATCGAATATGAAGCGCCCTCCGGTAGGCCGATGTCTACCGTCAAATTCTGCCTCGGTGGTTGGACGTGCGTAGAACCACCCGCCGAGAACTGTGTCTCATACACATGCGGTTCATTTGTCGGTGCTGGTGGTCGTGGAATTCGCAATGTTGAAGGTGCCACTGAACCAACTCCAATCAAATCTACATTTACTTATCTCGCAATCGGCGGTAGTAATAGCCCGAGTGCTACTGCCTTCCAGTAGGCATTGTACTCTTCTTGGGAGACATCTCTTATGTGTTGATTTGCGGCAAGCCAATTTTGAGCAGCAACTGCTTGAACTTCTGAGACACAACACAAACTCGAAGGTGAGTTGTCTGCTATACATATTTGCCCAGTCAATTGCCGGATGGCACGGTCACCCAAGTACCAAAAATCCTTAAATAAAGGATCCCAAAAAATCATCCGTAACCCCGATAGATAACGAGCATATATGATGACATCAGTATCACAGTAGGCAGAAGTCACTTATGGCTGCCATATAATGGACTCGGGTGATCGCATCTCAAGATGATGTTGACTGCTTGAGATATTAAACCGATGTGCTCCCTTGACATGCTTTTTGTTCCCCCTCGACCAACGGAATATGCGGGGCCACGCATCGATGGACAGATCGACGAGAATTGGGCGTGCCGTGGCCATGTACTCGTGATGTAAATACTGCAAAATATGTCAATACATTTAATTCATTAGAATAAGTTAACTATTATTTTAATGAAACATAAATTTCATATATGCGGTTAAATAAGATTAAACGAAAATATACCTCGCGTAATTGCGACATGCATTCAACGCTAGTCAACGATCGTCGACTGGCTCTGTCCAAAGACCATATAATACGGGCATAAATAGCCGAATCCCAGTCGTATGTGCCGACGGTAGTAATATCCTCCGGATAATGTAAAAAGCCGAGGTCGGAAGTGGAGTTGGCATTTGAAAAAAATACACTCCCGATAACATAGAATCAAAATGCCCGAGCTATGATTAGGCACATATAATCTGGTATAGGTTCAGCCTTGACAAAATTTTCTATGTATTTTATAAGGTCGAAAACTGGAATTCCCGCAACGGTAAATCTCTGTATATGAATTTCGGGGAAAAATTCATTTATGGTATTTGCAAAATTGGTATATTTTTCATTTGGCAGATTTAGAATGGGTCGCCCTTGTCCAATCGGAATGCCTGTACGTAATTTAAAATTCTTGTTATATATTTAAATAATTATGAATATAAATACAATAAAATATATTTAAAACAATTAATTATGAATGTAAGTACAGCAAATTATTTTCATATATTGAAACAATTATGAATTTAAGTACAACGAAATAAAAAAAATAATAATTACCGGAAAGCATCGTGAAGTAGACCGAAGTGAAGGCAAGCTTGACGTATGGTAGTTGGAAGGTATGCGTTGTATCCCACCAACGTTCGATCATCGCCATCACAATACATTAATCGGAATTGGGTATCACCATAGAAAATAAGTTCGACATATAACCGGCAGTGTCGATAATTGATTTGATCGTCGATTTTTTCTCTCCGATCAATTTGTACAATTTCAGTAACCCGCCCAATTCCCCCGGAAATCGAATTTATTTTCGTTTATGATCGGAGTTTCTCCGGATCCGACGCGTGTGATATTCCGTCGTAAATACGGGTATAGTTACCGTATACGGGATTCGACGGTTCAATCGACGCGGAAGGAGCTGGAATTGTTGTTGAAGTCGACCCGTGTTTTCTTGATTTCTCGATATTAAAGTATTTTTTCCATTTTCTACCTTACATGGTGTTAATAAAAAGGACTGTTTGGGAGGATTATATAGAACTGATTTGGAAATGATTTTGGGGATTATATGGGGTGAATTTGGGGATTATATGAAGAAATCTATGGACTAATTGAACTCTAAAGATTTATGGGTGAAAAATATGCAGAAGGACTGATTTGGAATTGATTGGGGGGATTATATTGAATGAATTTGGGGATTATATGAAGAAATCTATGGGACTGATTGAACTGTAAAGATTTATGGGTGAGAAATATGCCGAAGGTTTGAGGAAACTGGAAGAAGAAGATGGAGGAATTAAGGAATTAAGGTTCGGCCGTTAATAAATAGATGGAACAAAATGTTACCGTTTATAGCCGTTTTTCTTCTTACGAACTTCTGTTGTTCGTAGCAACTTCCAACGAACTTCATTTGTTCGTAAGAAGTTCCTACGAACTTCAGAAGTTCCTACGAACTTCAGAGGTTCGTAGAAAGTCCCCCATTACATGTCATCCATCTGGGCGAAGGGTAAAAGGGCAACAGAAATAAATAAACTGCCTTTCGCCAACACACACCAATACAGATGCTCTTGCGGGTTATGTTTTGTTTTTAGAGTCTTACGGCTTATGTTTGTTTTTACAGTCTTATTTTTAGAGTCTTTTATGAAGTCTTACAGCTTATGTTTTCGTTTTGTTAAAAAAAATGTACATTTTGTAAAAAAAATGTACATTTTTTCAAAATGTTTAATTTTTACATTTTTTCAAAATGTAAAAAAATGTACACTTTTGTAAAAACCAAACATAAGTCATCTCATTTATGTAAAAATTGTACATTTTTGTTAAAAAAGTGTACATTTTGTAAAAAAATGTACATTTTTTCAAAATGTTTAATTTTTACATTTTTTCAAAATGTACAAAAATGTACACTTTTGTAAAAACCAAACATAAGGCTTCATTTATGTAAAAAAATGTACATTTTTGTTAAAAAAAAGTAAAAAAAAAAATGTACATTTTTTCAAAGTGTTTAATTTTTACATTTTTTTCAAAATGTAAAAAAGTATACACTTTTATAAAATCCAAATATAAGGCTTCATTTATGTAAAAAATGTACATTTTTGTTAAAAAAAAAGTGTACATTTTGTAAAAAAAAATGTACATTTTTTCAAAGTGATTAATTGTTTTACATTTTTTCAAAATGTAAAAAAATGTACACTTTTGTAAAAAACAAACATAAGGCTTCATTTATGTAAAAAAATGTAACATTTTTTCAAAATATTTAATTTTAACATTTTTTCAAAATGTAAAAAAATGTACACTTTTGTAAAAACCAAACATAAGTCTTCTCATTTATGTAAAAATTGTACATTTTTGTTAAAAAATGTACATTTTTTCAAAATGTTTAATTTTTACATTTTTTCAAAATGTAAAAAAATGTACACTTTTGTAAAAACCAAACATAAGGCTTCATTTATGTAAAAAATGTACATTTCTGTAAAAAAAAATGTACATTTTTTCAAAGTGTTTAATTTTTACATTTTTTCAAAATGTAAAAAATTGTACACTTTTGTAAAAACCAAATATAAGGCTTCATTTATGTAAAAAATGTACATTTTTGTTAAAAAAAATGTACATTTTTTCAAAGTGTTTAATTTTTACATTTTTTTAAAATGTAAAAAAATGTACACTTTTATAAAAACTAAACATAAGGCTTCATTTATGTAAAAAATGTAACATTTTTTCAAAATGTTTAATTTTTACATTTTTTCAAAATGTAAAAAAATGTACACTTTTGTAAAAACCAAACATAAGTCTTCATTTATGTAAAAAATGTACATTTTTGTTAAAAAAAAGTGTACATTTTGTAATAAAAATGTACATTTTTTCAAAATGTTTAATTTATGCAAACTGTTTAATTTGTGCAAAATGTAAAAAAAAAGTTATAATTTGTGCAAAATGTTTAATATTGTACATTTTTGTAAAAAAAAAATGTAACGTTATTTTTTCAAAAATGTTATATTTTCAAAAACTGTAATGTTATTTTTTCAAAAATGTAAAAATGTTATTTTTTCAAAGAAATGTCCAAGCTTTTATATTTTGTTTCAAAAAGTCCCTCAAACACCCAATTGTGAATATTCTCTTATTTTTAAAGGTCCGCGCCAGCGGCATTTTTTGAGTGTTTAAAAAAAAATAACTCTGCTTCTTAAAAAGACGTAAATGTCATTTTTTTAGTAGAGTAAATATTTTTTTTAAATTTGTGTTGGTAGATAATACTTGAGCATGTCATTTACATCTGCACTTAAACGACCATGTCATTTACATCTGCGCTTAAACGACCATGTCATTTACATCCACATCTGCGCAAGATATTCCTGGTACTTATAGTAATCTGATGACGACGACGATGATGATGATGATCAAGGTGGTGGCAGGGGAGATGTTAGTAGGGGAACAGCGAGTGGTAGCTGACAAAGGAGTGGAGTTGGTGGTAGGCAACAAAGGGGTGGTTCTTACAATACCGGTACACAGCATGATGGTGGTATGACATGGGCACAAGGAGATGAAAACTACTATACCACGCAAGACACAAATCATGGTTATCGCACGGGAATCAGTGAACAGCGAAGGCATTTAGACAATTTGACGAGATTCCCTAGTAGTGACGAGTATTCAAGCGGATGTGATCCGCAACGTCTTGATGATCAACTACGGGCAATAGGTTTAATGACAGATCATACATACCGCGGTGGAAGACATAATATCTCTGGAGTGGGAGTGGCACAGATAATTATGGTCCGACACAACTTCCAAGATCTACTAGTACTAGTACAGGTGGTTACTATGATCGTTATAGAGACCATTATGGATCTACTAGTAGCGGCACAACAGGTGGTGATTATTATGGAAATAATCAAAGGACGCAATATGGTGGGTCTTCAACTGATAGTTCTGGGTATAGAGGTTTTGGATATTATCATCACGGTAGTCAACCGGGAGATCGTCAACCACAATTTCCAAATTATGGATCATCTAGCCAGTCAAGTCATCCCAACCATCTGAGCAGCAATATGGTTCATATTTCTTTCCTTACCCAACTGAAAGAAAGGACCCCTATCCAAATCCGTATGATCGATACCGCAACTAGATAGGGAGATGAAAATGATGAAACATTGTAATCATTTAGATTTATCTTCCATGTAAATTTTTTATTTAGTTTTATGTGGCATTAGATTGTTTTTCAATATTATTAATGGTTTACTATGCAATATTGAATCTGACAACTCTGTCGCGCTTCAGTATAACCAATTCTACAATGCAATGCATATTGAATGATGGGTTTGACTGAATCTCATTGGTCCACATTGTTAATCTTATTTTTTTTTAATTTTCTATATTTTTTCCGGAATTTTTTACGCTCTCTAAACAGCGTATCTTTGAGCATCGCCCGATACTGCGACCGAGTTGAAAATCGGGTGTTCGATAGCAGGACCGATACCGAGACTTTGAACCATGGTTAACACTAACAGATACTATAGGGTCACCCTACCCGTACCCAATAACCTTCATCATTCACAGGGTAAAAAATAATAAATAAATAAGTTATTGGACCTAACGGTTAGGTAATTGGTCATACGTTTAGACCCAAACTGATTCATTAATATTAGCGGGTGATAACGGTTTAGGTCGTGTACCCATTAATGTTAACGAATCGTGTTTGGATATTGTCTTTAGACCCGTTAAGCTTAACGGGTCGTGTATGGGTTAAGGCTATTTTGACATGAACCTGTTATCACCCAACCCGTACACGACCCGACACAATCCAGTGACAGGAGGCTACATTAAGGAAGGTAACAGGGAAACAGAATACTCCACTGCTGGGAGTCTCATTCCGATGGCGGTTAAAAGCAGTTGAGACGGTTAATCCAACACCCACAAATGTGAGACGGAAGGCCGTTATAAATTGTGATACCGTTTTAACGGCATCAAGTCCACATTTTCTAGCTGTTAGCAAGAATGTCGAAGTGGGGGCAGTCATGTTTGAATGCGGATCATCGTCTTACTAAATTAATTGATGTCCGATTTACCAGGAAAAATTACAAGGTAGGGGTATAAATCAAATCCCGATGGAATCTGAGTTCTCTTCTCAGTCCCAAGTGACCCTCATTACAAAGAGAGTTCGTATGTGGACCAAACTGCTTCACGAATCACCAAGAACTATAGGTAACCCCATTTTGCCTTTTTCTGGTTTAAAGCGAAAATCTTCACATGATTAATCTGAAACTTTGCAACACCTAGTGTCAAAAGAAAGTTGGGTATTATTGATGCAGTGTGTACGAATGTATCTTCTCAAACATCGGAGGTTGGGCCTACCCAGTCCCGCCAAGAGCCATGAGTTGTCTGCGTTGGAATGTGCATGACTAGGGGAATCCATGCACATTTAGTGAACTCTATTAACTGGTTCGGACTAAAGATACCCAGATGAGTTTTTTTAATTGAAAATAAAATGCTGAAATACCAAGTGGAGGCTGTTAGAGGGAAACTGGGCTTCCCAAATAAGTTTGTTGTGGAAAGAGATGATTTAGGGGGAAGTTTAATACTGTTTTGAGCAGATTCGATTTTGGTTTCTATACAGTTTTTCTCAAGATTCCATATCGATTCAAGCATAGTGTCGGGCAATAGGTAATGGCGATTTACTGGTTTTTATTGTCATCCTGTAGTGGAGCAGAGGTATCATGGGTGAAATTTGATGATAATATTGAAGAAGCATAGTTCTCTCCCTTGGTTAATTTCCGGCTATATTAACGAAATTCTTAGAAATAAAGAAAAGATGACGGGGCAATGCGTCATTTACAATTAATACAGAACTTAATGATGTTACTGATTTTTGTACTTTGATTTAAAGGAAGCAAATTGAGCCCTGTTTCACATAGAAAAATGTTAGGAACGAGGCTATCTTTGTCCGCGAAAAGCTAGATAGATTTCTTTAATAAGCATTGAAGAGCTATGTTCCTTAATGCTGCTGCTCACACTCTAGAATTTGGAATCTCTGATGATCAACAATTGCTTATTAATTTTGACAATAGTGTCGAAGAGTTCAATCAAAATGTGTGAAGGAGTGGTCAATTCCATTACTAACATACTTGACCCCTAAAATCAGACTGTGCTGAAATTATCAAGTAGGCTTAGATGGCTTCGGAAGGCTCCAATGCTATTCGTAAAGTGGCTCAAACTACAAGAAATTGCACTACGGCTTGGGCGAGTTGGACTAAAGGTGATAATCACACAACTTTTAAGAAACAGTTGAATGCAAGTAAGGCTAAGCTATCATATTTGTAATCCCTTTCAACAATAAACCAAAGAAATCTGCACATATGAGCACTTGAGGGGGAATATGACGTAATGCTCAAGGAAGAAGAGCTTTATTGGCGGCAGCAGTCCAAGGGTGATTGGCTTAAAGAAGGAGATCACAACACCAAGTTTTTCCATCACGAAGCGTGTTTCATGCACGGGTCAGTGATTGCCTGATGAAGCTGCTATATCAAATGATATTTGTGATTACTTTCATGACATTTTCTCTTCTGGTCAACGTATATTAGACAATGTGATGGTAGCTTTCGAGACTATTCATTGTATGAAGAGAACTTCAGTTTCATACGGTCTTTGTGCTTTTAAAGTGGACGTGAGCAAGGGGACAGTCCTATCTTCAACGTGTTATGGAATCTCTTGGATTTCACTCACATTGGATTTCGTGACTCAAAGTAGTGGTATGTCTATGACTCGGACGCTTAATTTTTTACTCGACATCGTTCTCGGTCTCGATCTCAATATCGGGCAATATGCAACTATACACTATTTAGAGAACTCAAAAGAAATTGAAAAAAAATATTTAAAAAAGTTACAATAACAATAATAATAATAATAATAATAATATAGCTTAATTAGATAAGTCCAAAATCATCATTTAGTATGCATAAAATTGCCTAATTATTTATACTGATGCTATGTTGCACTTATCATTTGCAATATTCCATAATAGTTCAATAATAAGTAAGCAAAACAATTTAAGACACAAAATTTCACAAAGAAGTTGCATAAGATTTTATAAAGAAAAAAGTTACAAATTATAATACTTTCAATACATATTATATTTTTCATAAATATAATAATAATACTTATTATTAGTTAAGTAAATAATGATACTAAATCAATATATTTTAAGTAATATATTACCCATGAATGTAATAATAGTACAAAAAGATGGTTAAAAGGGAAATAACCCTTTTAATAACACTATAAAAAAAGAGGGGAGAGATTCAACCAACCTTTTCGTGATCATGAATTGCTCCAACCGTGACATGGATGCAGAATCGAGGCTCAAATGAGTGGGTTAGAATATGAGGTAGAGGGATCGAGGCTCAATGACTTATCCCGTCTAGGCCGATATATCAACTATATTGGCTAGTACTACCAATATATCACGATATGGTCAATTCTACCAGGATATCGCTAATATGGGCCGATTCACACCAATAGTCTAAAACTTAACTCGTAACTCAAAATCGGATTGATGGGTACTAATACCTAGTCAACTCGGTCATATCATCACGGTTTCAACCTAGACTTTGAACCATGGTGGATTTCTTGGATGATGCAATGCATTTCCTCTGTACAATAGTCGGTTATGGTCAAGAGAGTTATGGTCAATAGAGTTATGGTGGAAAATATTATTTCATCATGGAGATTAAGGAAAGGGGACCCCTCTCCCCATAGTTATTCCTATTATGAACGGAAGGTCTTTACTTGAAAAATGTTAAATCCAATTGAGTACTTCAAGGTGTTTCAGAAACAGCCCACCAATTTCGCACTTATTATTCCCTGATGACAGACTCTTTTTTTATGAAATGTTCATTAGAGGAGTGTAGAGTTTTGAAAGAGATTTTAAGGGTATATATATGCTTAGGGTCATAAGATTAATTTTGACAAATGGAGCATTGTCTTTTAACCCAAATATATCTCCTCAGTTGCAACAAATATCCAAATCTATGGGGGTTCCAATGGTTCAGCATCATGAACAATAGTTTGGAGATACCCGCAGCTATTGGTAGGAATAAACATGCGTCTTCTTATGCAATTCAAGACAGGGTTGGGAAGAAGCTACAGGAGTGGAAAGAAAAATCGTTCTCCAAAGAAGGAAAGGAATGGCTAATTAAGGTTGTGGTCTAAGCAATCGAGTCGTATTTTATGAGCTGTTTCAAGTTATCCGTGTCTCTTTGTGAATGACACTTTATGAACAGTTGAATAGTCTCATAACCATGTTTTGATGGGACTCCAACGATACTGGGAGGAAAATGAATGCACCGGGTGTCTTGGAAAAAGCTTTGTGAACCCAAGGGGAAAGAGGAATGGGTTTCAATCTATTATTCCCTTTAATCAAGCTCCTTTGGTCATGCAGACTTGGCATCTCTTTCAGAATCCTCAGTCCTTAGCACAGGATCCATAAAAGGCAAGTATTTCCGTTAATCTAGGTTTTTAGGTGCAAAATTGGGTTGGGATCCGTCCTATGTTTGGCGAAGCATCCTTTGGAGGCGAGAGCTTGTTGCTAATGGGTGTAGATGGAGGATTGGACATGGAGCGTATGTATCTATCTATAATGATCCGACGGGATTCTCAGTATTCCTTCGCTTCCTCTCGCTCTTTCTCACCATGTTGATGTTTTGGTTTGGCACTTCAATTCATCTGGAGCTTCATCAGCTCCTTCCTCTACATTTGATGGCCTCAAGGATTGGTGGAGTTTGATGCGGAAACTCAAAATTTCTAGGAAAATTCTTATCTTCTTATGGCGAGGCTCATTGGATTGCTAGCCTACATGGGATTATTTATAGAGAAGGAATATTCTGGTGTCGCCATATTGTGTTTTTTCCGACGGAAGTGGGGAGTAGCATTCTCTTTGGTAGTGCGAATGTGCTTTGTAGTGTGGTGTTCATGTGCGATTGGAGATATACTTTCCAAATTTTGACAGCTTCATTTTTTTATGCTCTCTGGGCTGCTGGATGCTTTGGTGGCAGGAAGTTTCTCACCTCCCCTTGATGGTAGTTTTTGCGTGACAAATTCGTTCGATGAGTTGTTGACAGTTGGCAAACCGTCTCGCTGCCATTATTGCACAAGTTGAAGCATTTTTAGATGCTTATGGTAAATCGTGGAGGTTCTTGCAGTACTAACGCTGCTGTGGTGAAGAATATGTCGTGGAGGAAACCTATTGGCGTTTAAATAAAGCTATATGGATTTTGAGGGTAGAGTTACTGTCTAGGAAGCATGGATACAGGTACGAGTATCGTATCTAACAAGAGGGATACGGAAAAATTCAAAAAAGCAGGATAAGATATGGCTGGCTGGGACAATCATTAGAGACTCAAATGATCATGTTGCCCTTGCTTTGAGTAAGGAAATTCCACTTTTAACCAATATTGTAGGATTGCAGTCAAGTTGATGCAAGAGGCGCGTTAGGATGGGTCCATCAGTTGAATGTCAATGTCCCTTCCCTCTCTGCTGGAAAGATTCTATGTTTCCAGATTTCATTCGCTAACTTTCAAGTTTCATCGGATACATGATTTTGAAAAGCATGCTTTGAGTGTTAGATTTTTCTGCTTGGCTGGTTGTCTTCTTTTGTTACTTCTAACATTTCTTACTTTATGAAATCATTTCTACTGGGGAAAAAACGAAGGGTCCTTTTCATTTTTCACTTTTATAGTGCTTCATTTCCAGTTCATTAAATGAAACTAATAGTCATAACTCAGCTCACATATATGGTGTACTTTTCATATTTATGACTATTAGTTTCATTTAATGAACTGGAAATGAATGTTGAGTGTTGAATATATATAGGTAATTTGACCATTAATTTAAAATTGAGCAGTTGATATAATTAAAGTATTTAAGCAGGGGGTAAAAAAATGAAAGACCTTGTGGGCATCTTTGGGGACACCATAGCCAGTGAAGTACATCTGACCCATCAAGACTTGCATGGAGGTGTCGCCGGCTTTGGCCTCCTTGAGAGTATCTTGAAACCACCTCTTCACGCAATCTGAGACCACGTCAGCAAGCGGAACCGGGATCTGTTTCTGTTTGTCCAACCACTTCTCTTCCATCTTCGATTCAACTCGGAGCCCTCTCGGTTTTGTGGGTTCGGGGGGTGGGACAAGTCTGTTTTTGGGTACGGGTTTTATGTGTTTGGGACGTGGAGGCTTGTTGGAGGTCACTATCCTCGCCAATTCTTGGAGCCTCGTTGTAGATGGAACTGATTTTCCCATTTACAAAATACAAAACAAGATAGAGGAACTGGATATACCTATCTATGTGTCTCTCTCGCTAAGGTGTTTGACTCAAAGAAGAAAGGAACTAACTTTCCATGGAAAAAAAATTTAGCTCATTATAACTATTTTGGTAAACAAAATAATATTACAAAAGTCTCCACAAAATTTAAGTTGGATTCCACTTTAATGGACGATGAAGAATCTCAATTTTAAAATTTTTTACTTTAATTTCCTTTAATGCGGAATATAGATGGTTCAACGCACTCAAATGATAAATTTTAATTTTTAAAAATAAAATTAAAATTAAACTTAAATAAGTGAATTATGGTGAACACACCCACGCACACAAAATTCACACAAACCAATTTTTGAATTTTCTCACAAACAAAAATACCGCTTGAAGTTAACTATGGAAAATTTACTTTTAGCCCAAAATTAATTTAACACAAGTCCTAAAATTTGCCTACACAATCACTACACCGCGATGTACGAGGAAAATCCAAATGGGAAAAATCTCGGACGGCCCTAGCCTTAAGTCCACTAAGTACGGTATTTTTACAAGTACAAGACAAATGACTTACTCAACTCGACTCAACTCCCTTCAAGCCCCTGATGCGTCTTCTTGTACCAACCTCCGCCTAGTCGACAATCCCGGAATTCACCGGAACCTTGGAATCCACCAATGAAGCTTTTAGGACAACCGTCAACACTCGCACAATGCCTTTCACTGTGTGAGTATGCCGCAGCAAAACAATGAACTTCTTCTTTATGGGATGTAGAAGTAAACCCAAACGAACTCTTCAATTCGGTAGAGTAGAACCCGGTGCCAAACACTCTCCAAGCAAGATATATATATGTGGTACTTGGAATAAACTAATATGGATGTAAACAAAAGTGTTTAAGAATTTTCTTGAAAAATAAACACTCAAAACTTAAACCTTTTCATGGAGGAATTAAGCTCTCAAAATTCTCTCTTAGAGGTTGTAGAGGATGAAAAAGTTAGTTTTTCAAAAGAGGTTCCCGCACATATTAATTCTGGAAAAGTTAGTGGGAACAAAAGAGTGGAATAGTGGAGAAAAACTGTCAAAAAAATTTCTCGCTGGAAATCTCGTTCGAACGACATTCTAACGGGTTCCAAATGCCAAAAGGAAAAAGTCGTTGGCAAACTCGTTCGAACGACAATATTGAACGAAATCCCAGAAAGTTCATAATTCAATTTTAAGCCCAAAAACTTTATTAAAAGTTCTAAAATTAACCTTCTGAAAATAAACTTCAGTTTAAAATAAAATTACACCCACTAAGAAATGTTTCAAGCTCCTATATATATATATGTGTAATGCATTCATACCTTAGGAGAGATTGGAACTAAGTTGATGACGTGAAACAAGGCACGTGTAAACCGGTAATGATGTTCTCTTGATAAGTAGGCCGCAACGTCTTCAACTTTACACTTTTCATAGGCTTGAAAGATACTCAATAATACTATCCTATGACTCAAATGTTTTTATCCGGAATTAAGCCAAAACTACAAAGGACTTAATTGGAAATTTGTGTCCTTACACACTTATTATCTCACCTACCTATTAAACATTGCCTTGTGGTATGGGGTCCCGCCAGGGCACCACTGGCACTACTTTTTGTGAAGATTCTGTGGAGTTACTTTGTACTCATAGCACTGCTCTTTGATAAAACAAAAAAGGGTAAAGTTCCAAATTTAAAACTTCAACAAATAAATAAAATTCAATTTTCAACGTTCATAATCAAAAACACTTGCCATTAAAGAACTAATCATATGAATTCAAATACTAAAAATTCTTAAACGTTTATTCATAATCAACAAACAAGAATGTCTATTTGATTTGATTCATACCAACTTCAAGAATGTTATTTAACCCAACGAAATCACTAAGTCTTTAAACTATTAAAACATGGTATTAATTTGACAACTTTCACCCAAGTTTGTAAACGATTCACGCACGTGTAAACTCCTCATCATCTGAGCCAATGAATATCCAACCCAACTTCTTATTTTACTCAAAAACTTTCATGAGTTGCATTATAGCAATTTTCTTTATGTTCATGGGCTTGAATTTATACAACATAACTTTTCAATTGATGTGAGTTTGCGTTACTTGTTTTTCCAAAGCAACAACTTGCATTTCTAAAGCAAAACCATTCTTTTTCGATGAATCAGCAATGACTGATAAGGCAGCTAAAGCATCGTCCACGAGTTGCCTACATTTACATTGAACTTTTGAGATTGGCTTTGCCCTAATAATAACAATTTTCTCTGCCTCGTTTTCATTATATAAACCCACGTCAATATTTTCACTAGTATCATTAGAATTTATTGGGGGGAAATCATTTCCTGATACAGCCCCAATGACCCGTTGCCATGTCGTCGTAAAAAATAATGGCCAAATCATAGTAGTGAAGACACACCTTCCCCTTCAACTTTATTCCATTAGGTTTATCCTAAATATAAAACATATTAAAAAATAAAAATAAAAATAGATATAAAATGATGATGATGTGTGTATATCCAAACAAGTGTTCAACTCTAAACAAACCTAGGGGTGAATAGGTTTTATTGCAAAATATGACCAATTTTTCGACAATTTTAATTTTGCTTCCAATTTTAATTGACCTGGCACATGTTATAACTAGGTGATGTGATGCAAAGCTTGGATCAATAAATCAATGAGCACATTTAGGAAAAATTAGGACAATTCACATGATTTAAAAAAAAAACTCATTTTTAATGAATTACTCTAGATCTATATTAGATCTAAGTGTTGTGTATGATGTAAGTGATTAGATTAATAGTTAACAGATACAAGCAATTCATAAGACGGAATTATGGGGAAAAAATCCCACCTAGGGGTAAAAACCTCGACTATCTCTAATATCTTATTCAACTTGAAAAGAGTTTTATACAAAGCAAGAAGGTACCTCTCACCCATTCACTCACGAGTAGTTAACTATGAACTTCAGACTTTCCCCCATTGACATAAGAAATCCACCTTAAGCTCCATAAAGTGAACAAGGAAGTATATTCTCCTCCTTAGAATCACGACATGCTCTAATCTCTATAATAGAATGAAGAATATCTTATTTTAGATTTAGGAGTGTTAGATCTCCAATTCAAATGTGGAATAGTTTGAATTAAACTTTGTTATTGTGGATCTGAATCAAATCACTCTTAGTTCTCTCAAAGACATAGATCAAGTATATATATAAGTTTTCTCACAATTTGGAGGGAACAAGTGAATTTGAAAATAAAGAAATAAGGTAAAAGTTCTCAACCTCAAAATTACTCTGATAAGTGTTTTGGAGTAATGAGGATTTCAGATATTTTGAAAAGGGAGGGAAGTGGAGTTATTTATAGGAATATTGAATAAATCTTCTCTACCATGCGCATGGTTGACTTTTGTCATGCACAAGATTTTAGCCAGTGTTAAAATAGTGCATAGCCATACGCAAGGGTCAAATCCTGACTATGTATATAGTGTCATGCTCCTATGTCCAAAATGGACCTTGCATATGGTTTCAAGTCAAAGTGAAAAAATAGAAACATGTATTTTCCTAATTGGTTTACACAACACATCTCGGAGATAAATTCATTTGTTCAACCTTTTAAAACACATTTTGAAAAACGTGCAAGTGTGTGTAGTCAAGATATTCAATCACAAAACTATCAAATGGATATATCTTCAAAATGCGGCAAACGAAAGTCTTCTATTGTAGAGCGACTTGATTGATCTTCAAAGTTCAAAAGTCCATGTAGTCTAAATGAACGAGCCTCACTCTACTCAATCATCTCATCGATGATTCAAGACTATGTAGCTCTGGTTTGACATAGAATTTAGCCAACTTTTATATGATACAAATGTTTACATTTTCAATTCCCCCCTTTGGCCATTCTGTGGCAAACCCCTAAAATCCTAAAAATTTCTTGATTACCCCTACCAAACCCACTCCACATTATCCATATAACGAGAGTAATAGGAAATAATACATGTGAGGAATGATGGGTATGATTTAGATCAAGTCGAGTGTACACATAGAGTCCAAAAAACCAGTGACGCATCAAAGTCGAGTCTAAAATGATGGGTATGATTCAGATCAACATGTTTATACCTAAAATCACATTAAATAATAAAATAAGATCACATAGGTTATAGCATGTATAAAGAGTAACTCTCCCTACTTTGGGAATCCTTTTAAAAATCAATGAGATGTAGATGATATAAAGCATGTGAGGAATGATAAAAGCATCTAATATCAACAAATACAAGAAGTATGTGGTCCCCTACATGAAACATCTCATGAAAAATAATGTTTCTCCTTCATAAACCCACAAATGAAAGCTTTTTCCCCTAAATCTGGAAACATGGGAATCTCCCCATATCTTAGACGTTTCTCCCTTTTTTTGACATGGAAAAGAAAAAAAATAGAAAGACATAGATAATGGGTATAGTGTGATAAAAGGCAATGATCGCATGACGAGGCAAAACTAGCGAAGAAAGGGTAGATTATAATGTGAAATGAACCAATATTATAAAGAGGGTGTACTCAAATAGAAATCATCTTAAGTATGAGCAACAGACATGTGTGACACACTATGAATCTCAAAGCAGGAACTAGTAGATAAAATATATTAAACAATAAGCACGTAAAGAATGATATGTGATATAAAGAAGTCTAACTTGAATGAGATCATGTGAAGCATGGATATATAAATGTAAGCATTAACATATGGTAAAATATAAGAAATCCATAACAACCATCCAAAGTTTACCAACAAGCAACCAAAAGTACTACAAAATAGAAAAATGAGTAATATGTTCAAATATCCCAGTATAAACAAAAATATACAAGTACCATAAATGGTAATATGACGCGACTAAGAATGTGTCTCAGAGGTGCGTACTCTCTAGGCTCAAATGCAAGCTTGTCGCTCAAGTAATAATTCGATAAGTCGAGTATCGATCCTCAGGGAAATAGGTTAACAGAGTTGTGACGACGTTGGACAGACGAAGGAATCCTAACTCTGACTCTAAAGAAAAAGAAAAGATGATTGCTTTTGGGAATGGACTACAACTAAATGCAATTTTGAAAATATTTATTTGATGAACTAAAGTATGAATTGAATGCGACTATTCTAAATTACCTAAAATACTAATGATGAATGACTTAAAACTTGAACTATATGATGAGGAAAACAGTACGGGAATACAATCCCTCAACCCTAGTGTATTACAGGTATAAAACCAATCGTAAATTTAAATGATTAATCAGACCCAGAATTTAGTACTCCCAAGCATTACGTATATGAGGTTCAAGCCCGCACCATACTTAATCAGAGGATGAGTAAATCGATACACGCAATAGTGACACTCATTTTGCATTCTAAAGGATCCCGGTTACCCGGAAGCAAACGAGATCCAAAGATCTACAACGGTTGTGTTGCTATGCAATACGGTCGTAATAAATCATTAAATTCAGAGGATTAATTTTATACACATGCAACTAACACATCAGGTTGAGTTCATGCATCCCGACCCTTTTAAAACTAGTCGGACATGTTAAACTGAATGATGCACGAAATAATTACGTTACATGTGAAAAAACTCGTGATGAAACTATATTGAAACATGAAAATAAGTGTTATGAACACAGAAATTGGTTGAATCAAGTAAGGGAAATAACCATGCAAGAATAATAATAAGAGGAATGAAACTTGGATTAAAACTTGAAAACAAACCCGGAATAAATCAATCTTGAAGCCAATAATTCAAACTATGTTCCTAGATGATATTCTACCTTTTACTTTATCAAAAACTATTAAAAACTATCAAGAACTGTCTTTCCTAAGTCATTATCTTCGTACAAATACGTTTTAGAATGAGTTGTAACCTAATGGAATTCTTTGGACCAATCAGAATAAAAGAGCAATTTCGCACATCAGGACCCCCGAACCGGTTCGCAGGTACCCCAAATCGGTTCGACCCCCGAATCGGTTCACCTTGGGTTCGAGAATTTTCCCTGATTTTGGGTGCCTTTTTCCTCTTTTCAACACTTAGAATTTTTCTCATGTTTTCTTCTTTTCTTCTTTGATTTTTCCTCAACTTCAATTGATCATAACTCTTCAACCGTAACTCGAATTTGGATGCCGTTTCTTCCATGGTTCTCATTATTCCAAGCTTTTCAACTTTCTAATTGACTCCTCCTCTGGGATCCAACTGCAGAATTACCAAAATGTCCTTGAACTTGCCTTCCTGACCTTTCTTTCATTGTTTCGATTTCTCTTTTGTACCGCTTGCGTAATTAACCTGTAAAACACATAGGAGAAACACGAAACACGAAATACTTGCCAACGAAGGTTAATAGCACAAATGTGAGTTAAATCCATATTAATTGCATCACTCGGGGTCACAAAGGTACCGAAATTATGGGGATAAATATACAATATTTATGCCCAATCAAACTCCCCTAACTTAGAACTTTGCGCGTCCCGAGCAATGTAAAAGAGAAAGAATAAAGTCACCACTCTTCTAAACATATTATGGGGATAGAATACCCTTCGCGGGCGAGCGATTGCATTTAGCGTATGCAACAAGCCGTTAAACCCCTAGGTTACCCTATTAGGACGAGTGTTGTCTCGTGAGGGTTCGCAGCGAATGTACCCACAAAATTCGACTAAAAGAAAAAATGAAAACACGCAAAAATTTTATAACTCAAACTTTTCTCGAAAATAGTCATCTTCAAATCATGTTCAAGAGTCTCAAATCATAGTGCGTGTGTGCGAAGCCAGAAATTTAATCGCAAATTTCCACTGATTGACCATTACATTACTTATCCAAAAATTCGTTTTGATTTCAGATTCTCACGGGATGCTTTCGCAAACGAATCTCTCGGAATGTGGCTATCCTCTCGGTGTGCGTGATTTATAAGAGTAAATATATTGGAACCAAGTTCATGCACACAAATAGAAAGACGAAATTATATGGTAAGTGGATCTCATCAATGGATTACGGTTGTAACAAAGCGGGAACATTGCCTCTAATTTATATTTTCGATCTCCTTTATTATCTTTTGGTATTTTAACTTTCCACGCGGTAATCAATTTCGTTATTTTGGACTCGGTTAGGACTTTTATGGGTTGAAGGTGTATTGGGTAAAATTGTAAAAGGTTAAGAATTTCAAAATTTGGAAAATTTTGCTTATGATGTCCGTTAGTGATTTTCCTGGCTTTTGCTCATTTTCTTCTTCTTTTTCTATTTTTTTCTATTTTTCACTTCTTTTCTTTTCTTGCAATTTTTGTTGAGAATTTCTATTATTTTTCTTGCCCTTTCTTATGCACTTTCCAGACTTTAATGAATATTCCATTTTCGTAATTATGGGCTACTTGGGTTTTCGGGTTGTCAAACGAAAGGAAAACTTTTATTTGGCTCAATTGGGTTATCAAAGGGGTAATTTTTCACATCTTTTTATGGCTAATGTTTTTGGGTAACAAACTATGGCCTACTTCATTGTCCAACTACTAATTGCGTTACCATATGCGTCTTAAGATTAATTTAATTTAGAGATTTCTTTGGCACGTTTTCAAGGCAATATCACACACATTTCTCAAAACCGATCAAAGTGAAAGACTTGAGATCCTCGATGACTTATTAGACCGCTGAAAAGAACTTTGAGTTAACAATTAACTCGGATTGATTTATAAATTTCACAAAAATGAAAGGCTCGAATCTCACCGGGGTTGCTAATCTTCACACTTATTCGTTAAGTCATCAATTTTCGCACAATTTCCATATTTGGTAAATTTCGGCTTTTTGTATTGTGTTTTTTATAATTCGAGACTTTAAACCGACTTTTAATGATATTTTTGAAAAATTTAAATTCTAATTTTTATTTATTTTGAAGAAAAATATTTTTGGATTTTATAAAAATTTTGGATTTTTTTTTGAAATTTTTGGGCATTTTTGAAAATTTGTAAAGTTTTAGAAATACAAACTTGTGACCCCCCTAACTTAGAATTTTGCATTGTCCTCAAGCAAAAAGGACTAAAATCTAACTCAAAGCGAATGAAAAGTGCGAAAAAATAAAACAAACAAATTAAAACATAAATGCATAATTTTATTATAACAACGGAGGAGCATGTGTTACAAAAGAGGTGAGAGCTCTTGTGTCTAACCATTTTTAACCACCGACAACAAAACACAACAAACAAATATATCGAAAACAGTCATGGGCTTCATTGGGGAGGAGGATGTGAGGGCCCAGGTGCACGCGGATCATAGGGATCATAAAAGAAAGATGGCGGGGGTCCGCCGAAGTTGAGCTCGTAAAGGTGGGCTTGAAGTTGGTGCATCATACTTGTGTCCCTCCGATAAGCCTCTTGATCTCTTTGATAGACGGCTTGATCTTGATTGTATTGGGTGATGAACCCGTCAAGGCGGGATTCCACCACCGAAAGGCGCCTATCGAAATTTGCCCCCGGGGGCTCGAAATCCGAATCATCATCTTCTTATTCATACTCCTCTTCTTCCTCCCCCACATCCATCATGGGCTTCCTCCCCCGCATCCTAGTCGAGTGTGGGATGGGCGGGGTGAGCCACTCGCATTTGGCATTCACTCCGAGTGGTGGAGGTGGCGCCAATTGGGCGGGGGAGTCGGATTCGCTGCCTGGGGTCTTCTACCCCGGCATCCATCAATATTTCCGTAATGAAGCAAGCGTAAGGGTGGACTTGCCCCACTCATCATAGGCGGCATTGATGATATCCGCGTAGAAGAGTTGGGCTAGATTGATTATGCTATCGAGGTCGAGGAAGTGGTAGAGGAAGTTAGCATGACATAACCGGACCACCGAGTCATTGGTGGTTTGGTGGATTGCTCCACAAGCAATTAGGTGCGTGAATCTCACCATATCCGAAAGACTTCCAATTGGAAAAGAATCCCGCACCCATTCCTCCCTGGGTGCCATTCGAGCAATGCATTCTTCTTTGGTGCGGAGGGTACCATTTGTGGGATATTGGAAAGGCACGGGGAGGACAACCCCTTTGGCACGCATTTTTCGCGCGATGATGGCGGCTGAAAAGGGAATTTGGATACCGTCAAGGTAGGCCTCGTGAAGCGTGGAGGATTTTCGAACGAGTGTTTCATAAAATTGGAGGATGATGGCTTCAAACACGTGATTGCTCGTAGGAGCGAGAAAAGAGCACCACCCCTGGCGGTCGAATAGGGCGATGACGTTGTCGAGAAGTTGCTCCCAAGTAACAAAACGCTCGATGTGGATTGGGCGCGTGGTCGAGAAGTATTGCTTGGCCCAATGGCGTTCTTGGATGCTTCGAAATACGCCCTAACCCTCCTCATCAAGGACGGTGGTGTCATCATATTTCTTAGGGAGGAAGTTGGCTCGGCGGGGACGCGACATGGTGAGAGGCATAGATATGTAGAGAAAAAGGATATGGGATGGAGGAGAGGGAGAGTGAATTTTGGTGTGAGAAATGGATGAGGGGTGGGGGTGAATTTATAGGTGTTGGGGATGGATTTTTTGTGGGAAAGGGGAATGTGTTTGAAAGGAGAGGAAGGATGGAAGGGATTGGGATTGAAAGTGGAAGGGGAAGGTTTTGGAGGGGAGAAAATCGTAGGGAAATGAATGGAGGGAAAAGAGGAGGGAAGAGAATGAATTTGGAAAACAGAGGGGAATCTACCAGGTACCCCGAATCGGTTCACGGGTACCTCGAACCGATTTGCCCCCCGAACCGGTTCAACCTGGGTTCGGGGAAATTTGTTGGCCAGAAAGGTTTGGTTCTCTCTTCTTTCAAATTCTAAGTGTTCTCTCATGCTCTATCTTGTGAGTAATGCCTCTAAAAATGTTCTAGACCCTCGGGCGCCCTAAAATTGCCTCGACCAAGCCCTAAAAATACGTGCAAACTCTCTCAAAAAGTGTGTTAACTCAATCCCTCTCGTGAACCGTGCTCCGGACTCAAAAATACCCTAACTCGCACATGACTACTATACACAAGAATTCACCCCATACGCGTCGAGGGTGCGACGACCTCTCATTTTAAGCTCACTTTACCCAGTAAACGGGGTCCGATAACCAAACGGTGTCGACTTCTTCCACACACACCTCTAGATATGGCTTTAGGCGTTATCTATTTACCTTGAACGTATTTCCCCCTTTTAAATCGTTTAATTCCACAGCTCCGTGAGGGAAAACATTCCTTACAACGAATGGGCCACTCCATCGTGATCGCAACTTTCTCGGAAATAGATGAAGTCGAGAGTTATAGAGAAGCACTTTTTATCCAGGAAGAAACTCTTTGCGTCGAATGGTGTTATCGTGAGCGAGTTTCATCCTTTCTTTGGAAATTTTTGCGTTCTCATACGCATCATTGCGTATCTCTTCTAACTCATTTACTTGGAGCTTGCGAGCTTCACCGGCTTTATCCATGTCATAATTCAACTTCTTAGTCGCCCAATACGCCTTGTGTTCTAATTCCACGGGAAGATGGCAAGGTTTTCCATACACAAAGCGGAATGGGGACATGACGAATGAATTTTTATATGCGGTACGATAGGCCCATAGTGAATCGTTCAATCGAAGTGACCAATCTTTTCGAGTGTGATTGATGGTCTTCTCGAGAATGTTCTTGATCTTCCGATTTGCAAGTTCGACCTGCCCATTATTTTGTGGGTGATAGGTCGTTCCAACCTTGTGAACGACGCCATACTTTCTCATGAGCTTCGCAAATGGCATATTGCAAAAATACGTGCCATTATCACTGATTATCGCTTTCGGAGCACCGAAGCGGGAAAGTATGTGTTCCTGTAGGAACCTAATCACTATTTTACTGTTATTGATCTTGGTAGCTATGGCTTCTACCTATTTAAAAACGTAGTCTACCGCGATAAAGATGTATAGGAAACCAAAAGATGGGGGAAAATGGCCCATAAAGTCAATACCCCAGCAGTTAAATATCTCAATAATGAGTATTAGGGTTAATGGAATCATGTCTCATCGGGTAATCGCTCCCATCCTTTGACACATATCGCATGATTTATAATAATTATTCACATCCTGAAAGATTGTGGGCCAATAGAGGTCGCATTGAAGAATCTTAGCGGCTGTCTTTTTCATCAAAAAGTGAGCTCCACAAGCTTCCAAATGACAGAATTGGATAAATTTGGGGATCTCATCATCCGATACACAATGTCAGATGATTTGGTCGGTGCAATATTTAAATAGGAAAGGATCATCATAAAAAAACATGCGCGATCAAGTAATAAACCTCTTCTTATCTTGCGGTGTCCAATCAGAAGGGATGGCTCCCGTGATAAGATAGTTCACGATATCCGCAAATCGGTGTAAAGAAGAGGTAGCTAAGAGTTGATCATCCAGGAAGTATTCGTCTATGGGTATTGGATCACTAGGTACGTTAGACGAAAGCCGTGATAAGTGGTCAACAATGACGTTTTCTACTCCTTTCTTATCTTTAATGGAGAGATTAAACTCTTGTAGGAGTAGAATCCACCTTATGAGGCGCGTCTTTGCGTCTTTCTTCGTAAGTAGGTATTTCAATGTCGCGTGGTCGGTAAAGCAAGTTATGGGAGAACCGATAAGGTATGATTGAAATTTGTCAAGAGCAATGACTACCGCTAGTAACTCATTTTCTGTGGTGGAGTAATTGAGTTGTGGTCCAGTAAGAGTTCGGCTAGCGTAGTAGATGACATGAGCCTGTTTGTCTTTTCTTTGGCCTAAAACAACCCCTATCTCATAATCGCTAGCATCACACAAGAGTTAGAATGGTAAGGACCCATCCGGAACTTGTATGATGGGAGCGAACACAAGCATAGTTTTTAGTTTTTTAAAAGCGCTATGACATGATTTTGTCCATTCAAATGGGGTGTCCTTCATGAGTAGGTTGCTTAAGGGTCTAGCGATGGCGCTAAAGTCCTTAATGAACCTTCGATAAAACCCCGCGTGGCCCAAGAAGGATCGCACGTCTTTGAGCTATTTTAGTGGGGGTAGATCGGCTATGACATCTATCTTAGCTCTATCAACTTCTATCCCCTTGGATGAAACTATGTGGCCAAGAACTATTCCCTCAATGACCATAAAATGGCATTTCTCCCAATTTAGCACTAAGTTCTTTTACACACACCGGGAAAGTACTTTTTCCATCTTTTTTAGACAATGATCGAAATAGGTGCCAAAAATGCTAAAATTGTCCATGAACACTTCGAGTCCTCTCTCAACCATGTCACTAAATAGGCTCAACATGTACCTTTGAAAGGTCGCGGGTGCATTACACAAGCCGAATGGCATACGTTTGTAGGTAAGCGTACCAAAGGGGCAAGTGAAGGTCATTTTCTCCTGGTCAAGTACATTTACCTTAATTTGGTTATATCCGAAATAACCATCAAGGAAGCAATAGTAAGGGTGGCCCGCTACTCTCTCAAGCATATGATCAATAAATGTAAAGGGGAAATGGCCTTTCCTAGTTCCCGCATTGAGTTTCCATTAATCAATGCAAATGCACCACCCGATGGTGGTACGTTGGGGAACTAGCTCTTCCTTAGCATTCTCAATCACTATCATACCCGACTTTTTCGGGACAACTTGAATAAGGCTCACCCACTTGCTATCCGAGATTGGGTAGATAATCCCAGCATCCAATAGCTTAATGATTTCGATTCTCACCACTTCTTTCATATTGGGATTTAGCCTTCTTTGCATTTCTCTCGAGGGCTTGACATCCTCCTCGAGGTGAATCTTGTGGGTGCAAATCAAAAGACTTATCCCCTTCAAATCGGAAATACACCAATCGAAAGCACTTTGGTGCTTCCTCAGAATCTTTAACAGTTTACCCTCTTGCTCTTCGTCTAGGCTAGAGGAGACAACAACAGGAAATGTCTCATCCTTTCCTAGGTATGCATATTTAATATGGGAGGGTAGTTTCTTCAATTCAAGGGTCAAAAATTTATCGCTGGAGGGAACCATACGTGTCTCCCTCGGCGGTAACTCCTCGAATCGAGAAACCCAATTCACATCTCTCGCGTCCTCGTCCGACGCTCTCTCATCAAGTAACTCTCTCAACTACTCAACTTCCCTCTCGAATTTGGTGTACGTTCCCTCACTCTCGTGGATCGATACTAAACAGGACCCTAGGGCATCTAGATAATAATTTTCCTCAAAATACTCCTCTACGATCTTGTCGATGAAGCTCATCGCGTGAAGATCATCTTCTTCCCCCGTATGTTGGGCTATATGGAAGATGTTAGTCTCTAAGGTCATGTTCCCAAAGGTGAGTTGCATCTGCCATTTTGAGTATTGATAATTTCATTAGCCGTAGCTAAGAATGGGCGCCTAAGAATAATGGGAATATGATTGCTCGAGGCAAAGGAGGGCTCCGTATCCCAAATGACAAAGTCTACCGGGAAGTAGAAAGTGTCAACTTGGATGATCACGTCCTCAACTATACCTCTTGGGATCTCCACGGTTCGATTCGCTAACTGGAGAGTGATCTTTATGGGCTTGAGGTCGCCCAGATCAAGTTTCTTATAGATGGAGTAAGGGAGGATATTGACACTTGCTCCCAAGTCAAGTAAGGCTTTTTCAATTTTATTTTCTCCAATGATGCAGGAAATGGTGGGTGCACCGAGATCTTTGAATTTTAGCAGGAGATCATTAAGTAGGATGGAGCTCACGTTCTATGCTAGAAAGACGTTTTTCTTTACCTTCATCTTCCTCTTCACTGTTAACAAGTCCTTAATGACTTTCACATAAGCTGGAATTTGCTTAATGGCATCGAGGAAAGGTAAATTTAACTTTACTTGCTGAAGGACGTCTAACATTTCATCACAGGGGTTTCCTTTGTGGGAAGGAACCAACCTTTGAGGAAATGGTACCACGGTGGGTGGTTTCACTACTATCTTGGGCTCACCAGTGTCGTCTTTATCACTCTCATTCAAGGGGACATCTTCGGCCTCTTTCCTGCAGGGAAAAATCTCCTTGTCTTTGGTTACGTCGTGTGGGGTAGGTGATAAATCAATGAATCTCCCACTGCGAAGAGTGGTCACAGCTTGACATTTCTCCTGATGTTCTGTCGAGGTGGAGCTAACACTAGTTTAACCTTAGGGCGGTCTTTGGCCCTGGGCAGGAAACTTGCCTTTCTCTTGGATACTCAACGATGATTGCAACTTTGAAATGTTCGCATTCATGTCGTTGATCATGCGCTCATGCCTAGCATTCGCTGCATTCTGGGTATTGATAAAGTGGTTGATCGTATCCTCGAGATTTCTCCACGGTGGAGTGATATATGCTCCTTGAGGTGGTGGTGCTTGCACATGTCCTTGCATGTGTGGAGCTTGTTGAAAGTGCGGTGGTGTATGAGGGGCAATATGTGAATTAGGATTCATCGCAGCATGTTGTTTCCCATAGTTAAAACCAGGATGGTTTTTCCATCAAGGGTTGTAAGAATTCCCGTGCGGTGCACCGAAATTACCCTTGAATCCTCCTATACCACTTACTTATTCTTGAAGCATAACATTGCAGGCGAGTATAGTCGGGCATTCCTCAGTTGAATGACCCGCCTCACAAATCGCACACACCTTCTCGACGGGGTTTGGGATGGATCCAGTTAATCCCCTTCCATATACTTCAAGTAGGTCTCACATTCCTTTCTCAAGTACGTTGAGTCGACAACCCGTCATAGAATTCTTTTCTACGTGAAATAGGACGGATGCCGATGGAGTGGTGGTCACTTGTTGATTTCGATTTTGAGCATTAGGGTCAGATGTATCCCAGGATTGGGTAGTCTCGGTGACATACCTCAAGTGAAGCTCAGCATCGTTGGCGTCTAGGTCGACAAATGGACTATCTCACATGGTTTCAACGAGTTGCTTGGAATTAATGTTCAGCCCATTATGGATGAAGGAAATGATTTGCATTTTATCAAATCCATAATGAGGACACGAAGCAATTGACTCATTGAAACGCTCGTAGCATCGATCGAACGACTCATTTTTTAATTGTCGGAAAGTTTGAATTTGAGCCTTGATGGAGTTCGTTCGATGTGAAGGAAATAATTTCTTGAGAAATTTAGATTGTAACTCATTCCGTGATGAAATCGAATTTGGAGGTAAATACCATAGCCAGGCCTTAGCCTTATCCTTTAGCAAGAATGGGAAGAGTTTAAGGCGGAGCACATCTTTTGTGCAAGTTTGATCACTGAGAGTCTCGCACGCCTCCTCAAATTCCATGATGTGGGCATATGGATTTTCTGAATCCATTCTATGGTAAATGGGAAGTATCTGGATCATCCCAATCCTAAAGAAAAATTGCCCTGCATTATACAGGAGTAAAATTCATCCCGGAGTAACAGTGCGCTCGGGATATAAGATGTTTCTCAAAGGGCGATACGGGGTCTCTTCCTCTCCGACGGTTGCACTACCGTGTTGAGACATATTTCTCTCACTCAAAGGCTCTGTGTCCTCACTGGGTATACTCGGAGCATGCTCTGAAGTGTGTCCTGAGAGGGAAAACGTAGTATTATTTGCGAGTGAGTGTGGCGGTGTGGGAGGTGGAACCCAGAATTATAGAGCATTAGGAGTATGAGGGGTATCAGGGTCGTACTCAACTATTGGATTTTCGTGAATATGGGTTGGAGTATTATGGGGAGTTAGAGTGAGTTCAGAATTTTGCATTAACGGGCTGATGAGAGATAATGAGGAATATTTTTATGCTCTCTAGATTTTTTTATATATTTTTTTTGAATTTTTTCGGTCAAAGCTTTTGATTAACTTGATCTAATCCTAAGTCTACCTAACTCCCCGGCAACGGCGCCAAAAACTTGACGCGACTAAGAATGTGTCTCAGAAGTGCGTACTCTCTAGGCTCGAGTGCAAGCCTGTCGCTCAAGTAATAATCCGATAAGTCGGGCATTGATCCTCAGGGAAATAGGACAATAGAGTTGTGACTACGTTGGATAGACGAAGGAATCCTAACTCTGACTCTAAAGAAAAAGAAAAGATGATTGGTTTTGGGAATGGACTCCAACTAAATGCAATTTTGAAAATATTTATTTAATGAACTAAAGTATGAATTGAATGCGACTATTCTAAATTACCTAAAATACTAATGATGAATGACTTAAAACTTGAACTATATGATGAGGAAAACAGGACGGGAATACAATCCCTCAACCCTAGTGTATTGTAGGTATAAAACTAATTGTAAATTTAAATGATTAATCAGACCCATAATTTAGTACTCCCAAACATTAGGTATATTAGGTTCAAGCCCGCACCATACTTAATTAGAGGATGAGTAAAACGGTACACACGGTAGCGACACTCACATTGCATTCCAAAGTATCCCGATTACCCGGAAGAAAACGATATCCAAAGATCTACAATGGTTGTGTTTCTATGCAATACAGTCGTAATAAATCATTAAATTCAGAGGATTAATTTTATACACATGCAACTAACACATCAGGTTGAGTTCATGCATCCCGACCCTTTTAAAACTAGCCGGACATGTTAAATTGAACGATGCATGAAATAATTACGTTGCATGTGAAAGAACTCGTAATGAAACTATATTGAAACATGCAAATAAGTGTTACGAACACAGAAATTGGTTGAATCAAGTAAGGGAAACAACCATGCAAGAACAATAATAAAAGGAATGAAACTTGGATTAAAACTTGAAAACAAATTCGGAATCAATCAATCTTGAAGCCAATAATTCAAATTATGTTCCTAGATGATCTTCCACCTTTTCCTTTATCAAAAACTATGAAAAACTATCAAGAAATGAATTTCCTAAATCATTAGCTTCGTACAAATACGTTTTAGAATGAGTTGTAACCTAATGGAACTCTTTGGACCAATCACAATAAATGAGAAATTTCGCGCATCAGGACCCCCGAACCGGTTCACCTTGGGTTCAGGATTTTTCGCTGGTTTTGGGTGCCTTTTTCCTCTTTTTAACCCTTAGAATTTTTCTCATGTTTTCTTCTTTTCTTCTTTGATTTTTTCTCAACTTCAATTGATCATAACTCTTCAATTGTAACTCGGATTTGGATGCCGTTTCTTCCATGGTTCTTATTGTTCCGAGCTTTTCAACTTTCCAGTTGACTCCTCCTCCAGGATCCGGCTACAGAATTACCAAAATGCTTTTGAACTTGCCTTCCTAGCCTTTCTTTTATTGTTTCGATTTCTCTTTTGCACCGCTTGCATAATTAACCTGTAAAACACATAGGAGAAACACGAAACATGAAATACTTGCCAACGGAGGTTAGTAGCACAAATGTGAGTTAAATCCATATCAATTGCATCACTTGAGTTCACAAAGGTACCGAAATTAAGGGGATAAATATACAATATTTATGCCCAATCATAATACAAAGTTTCAGTTCAACAAAAGAAACATAATAGAGATAAATAAAAAAAGTCTCTAATCCTTATTGGTCTCCTCATCGGTCTCCTAGTCATCATCATCACAGTCTCCATCAGAGTCATCATAAACTAGAGGGACATGATGTGCAGTAATAACTGGTAGTGGTGTAGAGGAAGAAGTCTGAACATTTGGATCAAGTCGAGTTCTCCTCAAATAATAAAAAATAAATGCAACATTGGTATGCAGACTGGACTAGCCTCTATCCACCACATCGAGATGATGACCAAAGTAATCATGCATCTGGGACATCTATGCTCGCATATTAGCAAAATGACCATGCATATAAGCAAACTAGGTGTAATACCCCTCACTTTTATGGAAAATTATATTTAATAATTAAGTGCAATTTTGGAATTTAAGAAATTATCGTGAATAGTAATCTTTGAGGTTTTCAAGGATTTAATGATTTTTTATGTATGTTATATTTACTTTTGGGATTAAGTAAATGAGTCGGAGCATTTTTTATTATATGTCGTCATTAGGTAAACTGACAAAGGATAATATTTTAATGGGAAAACTCGCATTAAGTTGTGTTGGGTTAAATTAATGACTTGCGATAAAGTGACTCGGGTGTAAATTTTGATTGCGCGGTTGGTCTCGGAATGACCGAGATAGTTAGAATAGAGTATCCCGGGGTATTGTTTGGACTCCGAGAATTTTTGGACCAGTAGGGACTCGTAATTAAGTAAATGAGTCATTTTTGGGTCTATTAAGGGATAAACCCTTTTCTCTCTTATAAGAGACACGAGAGAGTTAGAGAAAGGAAAGAAAAGATAAGGAAGAAAGAGAGAAAGAAAGGAAGAAGAGAGAAAGAAAGGAAGAAGAGAGAAATGGGAGATTTCGACCAAACTCCGTCGGATTCGACTCGAGGTCGTCGGATTTCATCCTCCAGGTAAGTGTGTACTTGCATTATTTCATTTTATGCATAAATCTCATATTATTTAAAATAAATTTGGAAAAATTTGAATATGAGTTTACATATTGATGTAATGTAAACTCTTAATGATTTCTAGTGTTAAATCCATGTAAATGGAGTGAAGAAATGGATTGAAATGGGTTAAAATGATAAGTTGGGATTTTTATGATTTTAGGATTTAAATCTAAGAGAAATGATTTAATAACCCAAATTAATTAATGTGTTAGTTGTAAAATATAGATTATATGTTTATGGAGTTGCTGGATGAGATTAGAAACAACAAAAATGGAGGTTTGGATTTTTGGAGAAGAAGGTGAATAGTGACCAACGTCACTTCCGAATTGATTCGGCTAGGAAACGAATCTATTTGGCTCTTGGTCAAAAAAAAAATTGTAGATCTTTTCGATACGGTCGCGTGGGCACCGACCAAGTATTTTTCTGATTTTTTTTGGATTTATAATGATTTTTCTACGGAATGCTGTCCGAGATCGAAACCGTTAGTCAGAAATCCAACCTGACCTTAGGAGAAAAATAAAATTTATTAATGTGTTAGTTAGAATTTATTGCGTAGATGTTTGTGATGATATTGGTGTAGATTATAAACCATGAAAATGGAATTTGGGTTGTTGGATGGAAAATTTGGAGAATTGATTTTTGAGGATCTGGTATGACCGGTCGACCGCGCCCCTAGGCCAGTCGACCGCATCAAGGAAGAAGGGCCTACTGGTTGGTTTCTTAGGCTTATTTGCAAACCGCGATCGACCGAGGGTCCAGGGCCGGTCGACCGGCAATCTGTTTTTAGCCCAAGATTTTGGAGATTTTTATTCCTTCTCCTTTTTTATTTTAAAGCTTAGGGGCTTTCTAAATTAGAGTATTATAGGGAATTATGATCTAAAGGACTTGAGGAGTTGTGAATTAACTTTGGGTCATTTAAGAGGATGATTCGGCATGTGGAACTATCGAAAGTTTAAGAAGAGAGAGTCTACTTTGGGATTTAGTACCATGAGTGTGCGAATATTTGAATGTTATTACGAGTGAAAACATTTGGGGTTATTGGCCATCGTTATGTGAGATTGACAATTATGGCCATATATATATATATATATATATATATATTTGAGGAATGATGTAGATTATATATACGATGTGATTATAGTATATATATAAAAGGATATGAACATGTATATATATATATCTATGTGTGAATGGTATATATATATATTTTTGTGAAGCATACCCCCTCTTTGCTATCATGGGAAGTTGGGCGATGTGGGTGAGGACCCTGGCTGGAGAAGCAGGGAGCGTATAGTCCCCGGGTCAAAGCGTCTATTTTTATATTGTGTGATTTTTATTAAGGGTGAAATGTGGTGGGTATGTTTCGTCTCACTTTCGGGGAGCAACTATGACCGCTTCCCATACGTTGTGATTTGGTTTTTACCAAGGCGGTGTGAGATTCCGACCGTTGGTACCCAGGATGATACGTGAGTGATTCCCTGGTAGATGATAGCGTAGAAACTTCATCCTCGAGTTATAGATCGTTGGGATGGTTATTATACTTGTGTGTATAGTATATTACTTGTGAATGAGAACAAGATATTATATATCTCTAATAAGTGTAAAGAGATAAATTGAATATGAAATAAATTCTCATTCCGGGAGATTTTATTCGGACTTAAATTGTGATATGAAAAATAAAATGAGTATGTTATGTATATGTATTTATATGGGTATATATGTATACGTTATGTACTGAGGGCCTAATGGATCTCGACGATCGACATTGCCAAATAGTAGTGTATCAGTGGGGTTCCTTGTTTGGATTTCGCTTTGCGAGACACTCCACGCACGAACATGGCACAATGTTTAGACTGGGGAGAAGTTTAGCCCTTAGTACTTGGGTTAAATAGGATTTGTAGAATTTTTGTGAAACGATTAGTTAGGCAGGGTAACTTAACTAGGATTATGTAGGAAATATGCGCTAGGTGTGCACTATTAGAAGAGAGGTGAGGGGCATCTCATGGGATTGTGATACCAATTTAAATATGAGATAAAACATATTTTTCATAAATAAAGTATTTATGCACTTGCTAAATATTTTCACAAATCGAGCTCTGACGCGTATATCTATTTTTTCCTCTCTTTTGCTATATATATAGATAGGTGTCCAGACAGAGGGACACCTGGATGACGATTCCTTCGAGTCAGACGTCTGCTGCAGCAGTTGTGGATGCATGCAGATTTACTGTAGACGCTTCTATCCTTGTAATCTAGATAGGAGGTATTGTATAAACATTCGGGCTAATAACCCAACTGCATTTATTTATTCTTTTACCGCCTTTTATGCGGATACGATTTGGTTGTATATTGTTAAACCGAGTGTTCGGTTATTTTTAGTTCATCTCAGTTTCATTTATACATAAACTGTGTGAATGTTTTAATTGATTAATTTGTTTAAAAGATTAGTTAAATAAAATTTTGACGCCAGCCTAATAGGTTATGAGTAATTAATTTAGTTTTCGACAGTGATGCTAAGAATGAACCATATGCGACTCTTGTTTTAATTTGGTACAAGATTGATCGCCCAGTATTTTATTAGGTGGGGTATCACAGATAGCATGCCCAAGATAAGCAATGAGACTAATGTGAATAGTCGAATGTTACTATAGTTTCCTCTTGAAGGAAAATTCAAAATCCCGAGGTGAGCAAACGGACTTTAGAGTAAAGCAGTAAGCATAGGCCCATTTCCTTGAGATGCTATTATAGAAGCACTAAGTGCGATGCGACGTTAGAGTCAACCTTACGACCGAGGTATGAGTGTAGCATATGTAGATTTAGATATGCTAGTAATATAGTATAAACCTGGTTAGAGGTGAGTGCTGAATGAGTGTATGGTTGAGAGCCATCGGGTTAGTACCATTTCACTTTGAGACATTAGGATGTGGAGTGATTCACGATCCTAGGTTGGTGTTGGTAGTATCGGTTGTATCTGAATTTCGAGGGCGAAATTTCAGTGTAAGGGGGGAAGTATGTAATACCCCGCACTTTTATGGAAAATTAAATTTAATAATTAAGTGCAATTTAGGAATTTAAGAAATTATCGTGAATAGTAATATTTGAGATTTTCAAGGATTTAATGATTTTCGATGTATGCTATATTTACTTTTGGGATTAAGTAAATGAGTTGGAGCATTTTTATTATATGTCGCCGTTAGGTAAATCAACAAAGGATAATATTTTAATGGGAAAACTCGCATTAAGTTGTGTTGGATTAAATTAGTGACTTGCGGTAAAGTGACTCAGATGTAAATTTTGATTGCGCGGTTGGTCTCGGAATGGCCGAGATAGTCAGAATAGAGTATCCGGGGGTATTGTTTGGACTCCGAGAATTTTTGGACCAGTAGGGACTCGTAATTAAGTAAATGAGTCATTTTTGGGTCTATTAAGGGATAAACCCTTTTCTCTCTTATAAAAGACACGAGAGAGTTAGAGAAAGGAAAGAAAAGAGAAGGAAGAAAGTGAGAAAGAAAGAAGAGGAGAAAAGAAGATAGAAATGGGAGATTTCGACCAAACTCCGCCGGATTCGACTCGAGGTCGTCGGATTTCATCCTCCACGCAAGTGTGTACTTGCTTTATTTTATTTTATGCATAAATCTCATATTATAGTTGGTAAACTATATGATTTTGGGTTAGAACCCTTAAAATAAATTTAAAAAAATTTGAATATGAGTTTACATATTGATGTAATGTAAACTCTTAATAGAGTGAAGAAATGGATTGAAATGGGTTAAAATGATAAGTTGTGGTTTTTATGGTTTTAGGGTTTAAATCTAAGAGAAATGGTTTAATACCCCCAAATTAATTAATGTATTAGTTGTAAAATATAGATTGTATGTTTATTGAGTTGTTGGATGAGACTAGAAATAACAAAAATGGAGAAAAATGGAGGTTTGGATTTTTGGAGAAGAAGGTAAATAGTGACCAGCGTCACTTTCGAATCGATTCGGCTAGGAAACGAATCGATTCGTCTCTTAGTCAAAAAATAAAATTTGTAGATATTTTCGATACAGTCGCGTGGGCGCCGACCGCGTATTTTTATAATTCAGGTTGGATTTATAATGATTTTTCTACGGAATGCTGTCCGAGATCGAAATCGTTAGTTAGAAATCCAACCTGACCTTGGGAGAAAAATAAAATTTATTAATGTGTTAGTTAGAATTTATTGTGTAGATGTTTGTGATGATATTAGTGTAGATTAGAAACCATGAAAATGGAATTTGAGTTGTTGGATGGAAAATTTGGAGAATTGATTTTCGAGGATCTGGTATGACCGGTCGACCGCGCCACTATGGACGGTCGACCGCATTAAGGAAGAAGGGCCTACTGGTTGGTCTCTTAGGCTTATTTACAAACCGCGGTCGACCGAGGGTCCAGGGCTGGTCGACCGGCACTCTATTTTCAGCCTAAGATTTTGGAGATTTTTATTCCTTCTCCTCTTTGAGTTTAAAGCTTAGGGGCTTTCTGAATTAGAGTATTATAGGGAATTATGATCTAAAGGACTTGAGGAGTTGTGAATTGACTTTGGGTCATTTAATAGGTTGATTCGGGATATGGAACTATCGAAAGTTTAATATGAGAGAGACTACTTTGGGATTTAGTACCATGAGTGTGCGAATATTTGAATGTTATTAAGAGTGAAAACATTTGGGGTTATTGGCCATCGTTATGTGAGATTGGAAATTATGGCCACATATATATATTTGAGGAATGATGTAGATTATATATATAACGTGATTACAGTATATATATAAAACGATATGAACATGTATATATATATATATATATATATATATATGTGTGTGTGTGTGTGTGTGTGTGTGTGTGTGAATAGTATATATATATTTAGGTGAAGCATACCCCCTCTTTGCTATCATGGGAAGTTGCGCGATGTGGGTGAGGACTCTGGCTTGAGGAGCAGGGAACGTATAGTCCCCGGGTCATAACGTCCATTTTTATATTGTGTGATTTTTATTAGGGGTGAGACGTGGTGGATATGTTTCGTCTCACTTTCGGGGAGGAACTATGACCGCTTCCCATACGTTATGATTTGGTTTTTACCAAGGCGGTGTGAGATTTCGACCGTTGGTACCCAGGATGATACGTGAGCGATTCCCTGGTAGATGATAGCATAGAGACTGCATCCTCGAGTTATAGCTCATTGGGATGGCTATTATACTTGTGTGTATAGTATATTACTTGTGAATGAGAACAAGATATTATATATCTCTAATAAGTGTAAAGAGATAAATTGAATATGAAATAAATTCTCATTCCGGGAGATTTTATCCAGACTTAAATTGTGATATGAAAAATAAAATGAGTATGTTATGTATATGTATTTATATGGGTATATATGTATACGTTATGTACTAAGGGCCTATTGGATCTCGACGATTGACATTGCCAAATAGTAGTGTATCAGGGGGGTTTCTTATTTGAATTTCACTTTGCGAGACACCCCACTCACGAACATGGCACAATGTTGAGAGTGGGTAGAAGTTTAGCCGTTCGTACTTGGGTTAAATAGGATTTGTAGAATTTTGGTGAAATGATTAGTTAGGCAGGGTAGCTTAACTAGGATTATGTAGGAGATATGCATTAGGTGTGCACTATTAGAAGAGCAGTGAGGGGTATCTCGTGGGAGTGCGATACCAATTTAAATATGAGATAAAATATATTTTTCATAAATAAAGTATTTATGCACTTGCTAAATATTTTCACAAATCGGGCTCTGACCCGTATATCTATTTTTTCCTCTCTTTTGCTATATATATAGGTGTCCAGACACATGGACGCCTGGTTGACAATTCCTTCTAGTCAGACGTCTACTGTAGCAGCTGTGGATGCATGCAGGTTTACTGTAGACGCTTCTATCCTTGTAATCCAGATAGGAGGTACTGTATAAACATTCGGTCTAATAACCCAACTGCATTTATTTATTCTTTTACCGCCTTTTATGCGGATTCGATTTGGTTGTATATTGTTAAACCGAGTGTTCGGTTATTTTTAATTCATCTCAGTTTCATTTATACATAAACTGTGTGAATGTTTTAATTGATTAATTTGTTTGAAAGTTTAATTTAATAAAATTTTGACTCCAGTCTAATAGGTTATTAGTAAATAATTTGGTTTTCGACGGTGATGCTAAGAATGAACCATATGCTACTCCTATTTTAATTTGATACAAGAGTGATCGCCCAGTATTTTATTAGGCGGGGTGTCACACTAGGCCTCCATAAAATTTTGAGTACCTTGATGAGCTCTCGGTGTAGGTGCAGGAGGTACCTCAGGATTGATAGGTTGACTCAATGATCATCGTGATGGGTGGCCATTAGAACGAGATGAACTCATACTAGATATGGGGCCAAGAATTCCTGTAGCATCATATGTATAAATATAAGGAACACCTAACTCATATGGGTATCTAGTAATCATCTTAGCATATGGTAAATACTATTGGGTTGTATTAGTGCATGCTCTCCATATATACTCGAAGATAAGATTGGGGTAATCGATAAATTGTCGATGAGCAAGAGCATACATCAACCTACCTATGACGTAAGGGAAGTCCTATGCATGTTGACGAGGCATCTTGTTTGAGATAACCATAAAATAAAGTTCAAAATATGTCTTCTTCATAAAGGCGTGTTATTAAAACAATATTTTCGTCGTTATTCTCTAGAATCTAAGTCTTGTCTGTATTGTCCTAGAGGCTTATCCTGTTACATTAGAATGTCTACACGATCATCCACGACGTTCATTATTCGAATCATTGGCATCGTGCTCATCATCATGCACCACTCATCTTCAACGTGCATCACGTTCTACTTCAACCATTCTCTATAACTCCATGTTCCTTGATGGTATAATCTTTCTTTGGAGTTCGTAAATTTTTGCAATTATATCTAGGAGAATTTTTATTTGATTTAACTTGGTTTTATTTTAATCAAAACGAGGCTGGATTTTTAAATAAAATATTTTTCGCTTACAATCGTTCAAACGAATTGTTATGTCGTTCAAACAACATTGCCATGTCGTTTGATAGGTAGTTTAAAGCCCTTCTTCTTATACGGATCAAACGAACCCATATTGTTTTGATTATTTGAGGTCATTTAAAGGTCGCTTATAAAGAGATGAAGATCTCATTCGAATGACTTCCCTGTCTCATTTGAACGACTTAATGCCGCCTCGATTTTTGTGTTTACCTATAAAAACCTGCTTCCTGTAGGTATTTTGCAAGACTTTCAAAAATGTCATTTCTGCAGATCTAATCCGATTTTGAAATAAATTTTTGTATTCCGATTTCCAAATTTTTCGAAAAAAATCGGATTAAAAATCGATTTTTTTTATATTCTGAATTTTTTATTTTTGCCGATTCGAATTTTTGAAATTTGATCCGATCTGAATTTCTGAAATATATTCTGATTTTTTTCCAATTATTATGCCGATTATAGTTTTCGATTATTATTTTCGAAATATATACTTTTTATCTTTACTTCTTTAGTTTTATTTTTACCTTAGATCTGCTTGGGCCAATAGTAACCGTTAGATTAGTTTTTAAGGCAAGATAGAAGAGAAAAAAGGCTCTCACTTTTATCATTTCACTCATCTTCTCTCTCTCACTCTCCAAAACGGCTCTTATTTTCTCTCTCAATCTCAATCTCCGAAAACACCACTGGAGACATTTCTCATCTCTAATCTAAGGTAAGATCTTTAAATATGTTCTCCAAATATGTTCAAATCTTTTGAACGAAAAAAGATATTTTCGGTATAAATGATTTTTGATCCTTATATCTGTATGTTTATATAAACATACATACATAAAGATCAGTATAAACGATTTTATAAAGATATGTATGCATGTTTATATAAACAAATCTCTATTTATATAACAAATATGTTAAGATCTCTGTTTTCGGTATAAATAATTTTTGATCCTTATGTATGTATGTTTATATAAATATACATACATAAAGATCTATATAAATGATTTTTGGATATGTTCCTCTGTATGTATGTATGTTCAGATATGTATAAACGATTTTCCCATTATTGTTTACATAAACAGATCTCTGTTTATATAAAAGTTTGTTCATACATACAAACTTTTATATAAATAGATCCTTATGGCTTTTATGTGCACAGATCTCTCTTTTTGGGTATAAAGTTTGTATAAAATCATTGTTTTTTCATTTCAAATATTAGAATCATTTCAAATATCATTTCATTTTTAAAATTTGTTCACTTTTATTAGAATATTGGAATCATTTTTCATTTCAGAACTTTTATATCTGTTCATTTTTAAAATTTGTTCTACTTTTATATATGTTCACAGTTCACGTTTTAACAATTAAAAACTTTTGTATTTTTTTTTGTCATTTTTTTTACTTTTCCATTTTTTGTTTTGAAACTTTAACAATTAACGGTGATGTATACAAAGTATTTTTTTTATCTGAAATATTTGATTTAACTATTTTTTTTGTATTCGATTTAACTGTATTTTTTTCGTTTTATCTATTCTAAAGTTTGTTTTTGACTATTCATAAACTAATACAAGTATATTTCTTTGTTTGTTTAATTGTATTGCAGGTGTATACACTTACACAATAGAGAGTTGCGAGACAATAAAGCAGCCTCAAAACAGGTACCTTTTCTCTAATTAATTTGATTGCATGTCAACAATGGATGAAAGTGGTGGAGTAACTAGCAAACCAAACCCTAATAATAATAAGAGAAAGACAAAGTCAGGTTCAAAATCTGGTTTAGCCGGGCATCACGGAGCGTCGGGAGTATGGGAATATTTTGAAAGACACTTGATTGAGGGCTTAAAATAATATTCGGGCACTTGTGAGTGTAAGTATTGCAATGTAACAATACATGCACCATCTTCTAGGGGAACTAACAAATTGTGGAATCATTTAAACAAATGTAAAGATTTTTCCAGTTACGAAGGAGATAAAACGACACAAACCATTTTTCCTGTGATAGGATCTCAGCCTTTTAATTAGAGATTTGACCAAGAGAGATGTCGCAAATCTTTAACAAGAATGGTAATTATTGATCAACTCCCTTTTAATCACGTGAAAAAGGAAGGGTTTATAATGTTTTGTGCGGATTTGCAACCTAAATTTCATGTGGTTTGTAGAACAAAACTAACCAAGGGTTGCTTAATCATGTATCATGAGGAAAAAACCAAGTTGAAAAACTATTTTAAGTATTTAAAACACGAATATGCCTCACCACTTATATGTGGACTTCGTTATAAAATCTTGGTTATATGGCTTTGACCGCTCACTTTATTGATAGAGATTGGTTTATTCATAAGAAAATTATCTATTTTCGAATGCTTCCCCATCCACACAAGGGTGAGGTAATTTCCAAGGTAGTGGAGAGTTATTTGTTGGAATGGGGTTTAAAAAATTAATGACTATCACACTTGACAATGCAAAAAATAATGACACGTGTATTGTAGATTTGAAAAAAAGATTAAATTAAAGAAATGCTTTGTTACTGTGGGGGTGAGTTCTTTCATGTTAGGTGTTTTGCACATGTCATAAATCTTGTTGTTAGAAATGGCGTTGAGGAGGTTAAGGACACAATCAAGTGCCTTAGGCGAAGTGTCAAATATGTGCGAAGTAGTCCCTCATGTATGCAACTCTTTAAGAAGTGTGTTGTGGATGAAATGTTAGAAACAAAGAGGGTGGTGTGTTTAGATGTTAAGACGAGATGGAATTCAATGTACCTAATGATAAATGCGGCGTTGGAGTTTGAGATGATATTTGATCGTTTAGATGAGGTAGACCCCAATTATAAGATTGAGTGTAATGTGGGAGGCGTGGGTATATTGGACGAGAGTGATTGGAGAAAATTAAAATCTTTGCACACTTTTTAGAAGAATTCTATGAATTAACAAAGCGTGTGTTGGGTTCACAATATGTCACTTCCAATACACACTTTGATGAACTAACACAAGTTAAAGACCTTGTCATGGAGCATTTAGATAATGATGATGCATTGTTTCGTGCCATGGCCATTAAAATGGATGCAAAGTTTGACAAATATTGCAATTTTGATTCTCTTAACCCGATATTGGTTGTTGCAATAGTATTGAATCCTCGATACAAATTGCAATTTGTTGAGTTTTAGTATTCTTCATATTTGGAGAAATGTGTCAATTTTTCTGAAGTTAAAAGGTCTTACAAATTGGAAGTGTTTGTGGAAAAATTGAAAGATTTAATGAATCGACTTTATAATTACTACAAAGTGGGAGGATGCCTTATGTGGGACTTGGTACCCCCCAAGATAAAAATAATGTGCCCGAAGACTCCATTATTAATGAAAAAGTAGCCAAAAGACCTAAGGGAAAAGACTTGTTTAGAGGTATTTTGAAGAGAAAGGACTATGCAGATGTTTCTAATGACCTAGAAAGGTATTTGAGTGATGGCGTTGTCGAGAATGATGAGCGACATTTTGATGTTATTGCTTGGTGGAAAGGTAAAGTTACAACATATCACGCACTTGCTATAATGGCCCATGATATATTATCCATTCCCGTGACATCAGTTGCTTCCGAGTCAGCTTTTAGTACGGCCAGTCTTGTCCTTGATCAATTTTGAAGTTCATTAACTCCTTCCATTATGGAATGTTTGCTATGCACGCAAGATTGGCTTATGAATCCTTTACTTCCGTCTTGTGTGGAAGATACAATTGAGGCTCTTGAAGCAATTGAAAATGGTATTTTTTTTTCAATTTTGTTTCAACATATACATTCATTTTATATTAGAAATAAGTAACAATTCGTTTTACTCATTGCCATGTTAGTTGTGTAAGAGGAGATGAAAGGTTTATCGCTCGAATCGACTAGTTGAATTTTTGTATTATTGACATTTATTTTACATTTTACAGTGAACATTTATTATTCAATTCATATTTTTTTTGGTTGGTTACTATTTTTTTTTGGTAAAACAGCGAAATGAGATGTAGATGTTCAATGGTGTACGGAAAGGATGATGCTTGGAAACTTTTGGATTGTTTTTTTATTTGTTTTGGACTGTTTTTTTTAGGACTACTTCAGACTATATAACATGGATGTTTTTTAGGACTTTTTTTTTTTTTTATAATTTGGACTATATTAGGACTGTTTTCGTAGTTTGGGCTGTCTTTGTAATTTGGACTATATTAGCACTGTTTTTGTAATTTAAAAAATTTAGGATTGTTTTCGTAATTTATGTAACTTAGGACATGCTTTTTGTAATTTGTGAAATTTAGGATTATTTTCGTAGTTTATGTAATTTAGGATTGTTTAGGTAGTTTATGCAATTTAGGACTGTTTTTGTAATTTATGAAATTCAGAACTGTTTTAGTAATTTATGAAATTTATGCATATTTAATATCAATTAAAATTAGTTTTAAAAATAAGTAGGGGAAAATTTAAAATAGGTATAAAAATTCTATAACAGGTAAATAACACCTGAAAATTCAAAACAGGTATAAATATTTTTTATAGAATAACAATTTTTAAAATAGGAAATATTAATTTTTTAGATTTTTTTTGCCAAAATTATTATTTTTTGGGAATACAGCCGATTTTTCAATTTTTTCGAAAATTCCAATTTTGTTGAAAATTCCAAAATTGAAAAAAAAAATACAATTCCGAAAAAAATCGAATTCAGCTTCAGCACACCGATTTTTTTGCCGATTTTTTCAAAAAAATTTCTGATCCGATCTGATCGAAACACAACCCTAATTCGTTCCATTTGCCTCTCTATCTTAGGGTGACATGTTGTTCTCATGCTCAACTCGATGCCCAACTCTTGCTGTAAATTCTTCTAGAACCGGGACACGAATCGAAGATCCCTATTTGAGACAATTAAGAGTGGAACACCATGAAGTTGGACTATCTCTATGACGTATAACTTCGTCATCTTAGCCATGTTGTCTGCGACCTTAATCAGTAAGAAGTGTGTAGATTTTATGAGCCGATCCACTATAATCCATTCTATGTCACGACCATGCTCGAACCGTGGTAAGGCTATGACAAAGTCCATCGTGATATGCTCCCACTTCAACTCTACTATGGGCAGTGGTTACAATAGCTCTGTTAGCCTCTTGTGTTCTACCTTCACCTACTGGTAGGTGTAGCACTTGGCCATATATGTAGCCACATCCCTATTTATATCGGACCATCAGAAATCTCTGCACAGGTCCTTGTATATCTTCATAGCACCGGGATGTATGCTGAAGCTCGAGTGATGGGCATCCGCCATCACCTAGTCTTGAAGCTTATCAATGGGACAATCAACCTGCCCTTATGCTGCACACTACCATCTTTATCCAGTATTAATACCGCGCCGAGTATTCTGAATTAATATCGCGTCGAGTTCTGACCCGAAAGCCTCATAATACAGGGTGTAACCCTTTTCGCACTCTGAAAGAATAACAGCGGGCGCTAAAATCAACCTAACCTTCAACTCTTGAAAGGATGACTCACAATCCTTAATCCACTCAAAGTGCACGTCTTTTCGAATCAGCATGGTGAGGGGAATGCAACCCTCGATAAATCTTCCACAAACCTACGATAAGAATTGGCCAAACCCAGGAAACTGCGCACTTGCGCGACTATCTTTGGCCTATCCCAACTTAGAACAACCTCGACCTTGGAAGGCTCAACGAAAATGCCCTCACCGAAAAATACATGGCCAAGGAATTTGACCTCATCCATCCAAAATTCACACTTGCTGAATTTGGCATACAACTTGTTCTCCTTAAGCCCTTACAATGTCGTGTGAAGGTGCTCCTCGTGGTCCATATCTTATTCCAAGGAAACTAGTATATCATCCATAAATACCACAACAAATCGATTTAGTTAAGGTGGTTGATGAGGTTCATCAGATCCATGAATGTCGTTGGGGTATTTATCAAACCAAAGGGCATCACTAGAAACTCATAGTGCCCATACCGAGTCCGTAACGCTGTCTTAAGAATGTATTCCTCTCTGATATGCAACTGATGGTACCTAACCTGGAGGTCAATATTCTAAAACCTACCCGTCCTATGCAACTAGTCAAATAAATCACGATACGGGGCATAGGGTATATATTCTTTACTATTACCCTGTTCAACTACCAGTAATCAATGTAAAGTCGCAGGGAGTTATCCTTCTTCTTGCCAAAGACGACTGAAGATCCCCAATGAAACACACTAGGGCGAATAAAGACCTTGCTGGTTAACTCCTTTGACCGAACCCTTAACTCCTGTAATTCCGTTGGAGCCATCCTGTGTGGTGATATAAAGATAAGCGAGATTCCCTAACGCAACTCTATAGTAAAGTCTACCTCACAGTATGGAGGTAAACTAAGAAGATCACCTGGGAACACATAACTAAACTCTCACACTACCGAGAATCTAATAACATACCATCTGTCTCATCTTGAGACATCATACTTCTTAACCAATCGAAGTACCATTTATGCTCACGAATGGTCGAAAACTTGTATGAATAATTAACGTTTTACTCTCTACTGAAACGTTGGTGCGACCCGTTTGGAAGAGATACTGAGACACTATACTGATGGCATTCGATGGTGATGTTAAAACACGATAGCTAATCTATACCGAGGATCACCTTGAACCCATCTATGTCCATAAGAATCAAATCATACTCCAAAACATAGTCTTCGACCATGACCACGCAACTACGATAGACCCTATAGAGAACTATACCGCTACTAACTGAAAGTCCTATGAAGATAGAAGGGTAAAACACATCTATCTCTAATATGAAACTGAACTAACGAGTTCAAGATAAACGAATGTGATGCGCCTTAATTAAAAAGTGCTTTACTCATGTGACAAATAAGAGAATCATACCTTCCATAACATATGGATTACTAGAAGGATATGCAAACTGTGACATGGCATAGGCGTGTCCAGGATTAAACTTACTTCCCTGGCTGTCGAGCACCTGGCCTAACTCGTAATTTCTCTGCCCCTGACTAGGATGAGAACCATCCATGCTATGCCTCACCGACTAATGATACCCTGAAGAAAATTGATGTTGTTGCTGCTGGGTGGGGCCTGTGTAGCTAAAACTTCTACTCAGTATATAGTTGACAGTCGGCTGACTGCCCTGGTGATTATCCAAAGTTCTTTATGAATAAAACCCCTTTAAGTGATCGTGGGACACACATGTAGAACAAGTCCTCTCAGTATGGGCCATGGAACTCTGGTTGCTTATACATAGGGTGAATGATGAGCCAACCCCCATAACGGCCTTCAGCTTAGCAAAGAAGCCTTGAACCCCACTAGTGGATTTTTTATACCCACTACCTTGGGGCCCAATGGGCTCCCTCTTCTTATACCTGACGACCTTGCCATCATCTACCTCTAGCTCTATCCTGATGGCCTTATTCACCAGAGTTATGAATTTTAGCAAATCTAAACTAACTATGATCCGCCGAATATTGAGGTTAAGGCCTTCGACAAATAACCTTGTCTTTTTGGCCTCATCCTTCTTCATTGCATCCATGTACTTGCACAAGCTCTTAAATCTGACCTGGTACTCATTCACTGATGTCTTCCCCTGAATTAGCGTAAGGAATTCGTCCTTCTTGGCATCCTTAAATGCCCAGGGAAAGTACCGATCTAGGAATGCAACCCTGAAGCTATCCCAATCTATAGTCTCCGCCATATTGGCGGAGTAGGTGCTCCACAGGTGCTATTCTTGCTCCATGAGCTGGAAGGTCTCTATATTGACTTTGTGCCCAGCTGGCACGTCAAGAATATCCATAACTCGAATGAACTCATCAAGCCACTCTTCTGCAGCGTCGGGGCCAGCTACACCGTTAAAGGTGGGTGGGTGCAGCCTCCTGAACTCCTTCAGAATGGAGGCCAAAGTAGTGCTCTCATTCGTTCCACTATAGTTGGCCATCTGTTGTTGCGAGAGGGAGTCTGCAAGTTGACGCGCGGCCTATTCCATGCGTCTAAGCTCAATATTCCTTGATCCTCTAGCCCCACCACGTCATTTAGTCATCTACACAAGAAAGAAGAGTTCAATACACAACGATACGAAATGAAAGCGATAGCAGAAGCGATTAACTTAAACAATAACTAAAGCGGTAACTGCAACGAAAACATATAAAGGAAGCGTACTAACAAAGCATAAATACTCGATCACACCTGAGGATCCTATTTCCCTGATACCATTTGTAATGCTCCGACCCGGATTTGGGTCATCGTCGGGTCAACTCGCACCAAGTCAAGGAGTTAAATGGCTAGGGTAAGAAAAAACCCTTTAATTTCACCATTTTATGAGGATTAAATAATCGATTTTAATTTAAGAAATAGTGACCACTTTATGTAGTTAGGTTGATTAACGAGGTTTATTTATGAAAACTCGTTGAATCCAACAATGCTTAATAAATAAGAAATAAAGCATGATTATCCCTGTATTATTACATCACTTGGCCAAAGGCCTGAATAAAATGATTTAAAAATATTCTGAATCCAATGTTTCAAAAGACAAGTTTAAATATAAGAGCAGAGATTCTAACGACGATTATTACCCTCAGGGGCCTTACCAGCGTCCTTGCCAACGTCCTTACTTGATATACCCGGGGGTGGGCTTTTTAACATAAAAAGCAGGGGTGAGCGAACGTTCAGCATGGTGGGAAATAATAAGAAATACGTTTATAAGAATATTATACATATTAACAATTTCGAAAACGTTAAACAATTAAATAATTTATCTAGTATTAGTACAACTCCTATGCAATGCACCCAAGCGATGTGCTCGTACTCACACTTAATCACTTTACCGGGTTTAGAGACTATTTTTTCTTATTGTTTCTTAGTCTCCTAATTCATATCTTTTATTAGGTTGTCTTGTTTATATTCCTTAAGCACAACCAATTCCATTTCACTTCCATTATCTTTTCTCCGAATCTTCCAATAACCGCACACTTTAACGGGTTCTACACCGTTGGTTATGCTACCATATTGTAACACCCCGTAGTTTTAATGAATTTTAAATATGGGATTAATTTAATTAAATATGGGAAATTACTTTGAAATTAATCCCGATTAATATAATTATTAACTAGCGAGACAATGGTTAGTATTTATTAATGTGAATTATAATGAATATTACTTCGTGAATAAAGTAATATGGGATTAGGAATATAGTAAAATTGTCGCGAGTGAAAAATACGATAATTAAAATAATTTAGTTGGGGTGCGCGTGTCAGTCGTGTCGGGACTCAATTTAATGAAATAAAAAGTAATTTATTTTTAAGTCATTCGTATGGTCATTTTGAGTACGTCAAAGTGTTCGAAAGGGTGAAAATAGTCATAAAAGTGCACTTGGGGTTTTTATTTGGGTCCCGAATCAATTTTAGGCCACACCGACCCCCCAGATGGGTCTTTTCGTCTTTTAAAATTTTGGAGAAATTGGACCTATGAAAATTGGAGAGGTAATATATCTGATATGAAAAGGAATTTAGGTTTATCAATTACCAAAAAGGAGATAGGCCACATGAGGAAGGAGGAGAGGTATTCCTAATGATTCCAAGGTTAAGAACCACCTTCTTGCACCAGAAACACCACCAACGTGTAACACCCCATGATTTTTGAGACTGAGAAATTAAATTTTTGAGAAAATAAAATTTAATTAAATTGGAGAATTTTAAAACTTGGGAATTGAAGCCCAAAAATAGAGAACATTTCAAAGTATTCCGGATGATGATTTTGAGAGTACCATCGATCCCAGAAGGGTCGAGATAGTCAAAATGACTGTCATTGGGTTTTATTTCGGCTCCGAATTATTTTTAAGTCAGTTTGACTCGAATTGGAGTAAACGAGTCATTTAAAGTGTGTATTAACATTTAAAATTGGGTTTATTGTTTTAAAGGATTTATAGGCTTACGGATTAAGCCTTATCAATTAGAGAAAGAGAGAAAGAAAAAGGAAGAAAGAAAGAAGGATAAAAGAAGAGAGAGAGGAAGAAAGCTTGGAGATTCCGGCCCAAACGCGATCCCGTGGATGATTCAACCTCTATAAAATCTGAGGCAAGTGTTTAATCTTGTTAAATAAGTCATTTGTGTATTTTATTTCATAATTGGTGGGTTAAATAAATGGTTTTTGGGTATAAACATCAAAACCTAAATTTTGGTTTAAATCTTGAAATTGAAGATTTTAATTGGGTTTAAGGGATATAAATTGATGAGGTTAAATATAGGATGTGTTTTGATATTGGAAATTATGTTGGGGTTGAAGATGAAGGGTTAGAATAAGTATAAATTGAATTTTGGAGAATTTGGGCTTTGGAAAAATAGCCATTTTCGTGGCTTTCTGAACTGGCCGAATCGATTCGCCAGATTGCAGAAGCCCCAGGTCTTTAGGGCCGAATCGATTCACCCCTAGCGAATCGATTCGGAAGGTTGTAGACTCTTAGGTCCCTTGGAACGAATCGATTCGGATGGGCCGAATCGATTCGCTGTTGGGCCGAATCAATTCGGAAACAGGGCATTTTGAAAAAATTTCTTTGTGGTGATTTCAAACCATTTTTAGTTGGGTTTGTTGATTTGGGGTCTTCTCAAATGATGTAAGAGGGATGTTTTTGGAGACATATAAAAGGGGTTTCTCACATATTATGATTTTGGGGACTCCTTGGAATAATTGGGGAGAAATATATCCATGTATGTATTGGAGTTGTGTTGATGGAGATAGTGAGAAACCTCATGGGGGATGGAAATCCTAACATTAGATTAAGAGTGAGTCTATATAGGACGTGAAGTTAAGAACTCTTAAAGAGAGAGTTGCGAGGGCATGGCTCGAAATTTTAAGCCGAGAGTAGTGCTAAATCCTTATGGTAAATAGGTTTCTATTGCGATTAAAGCTTGGGGATCGAAGAGAGAGAGGGGTCACATATCCTTAGAAACGTTTAAATTAAGAAATAATAGGTAACCCATTGGGAGTAAGAGTTCATAAGATTAATTGAACCGTAAGCGAATTTGGGAACGATTAGATCGTACAATCAACTAGAATAAGTGGTAGCTTAAATTCTAGTCAGGATAGTTTATACACAATTGAAATGAATTCGAGATGAGTTTGAGGTTCGTAGGCTATTAGTTATGTACATACCAATAGGCTACCTTAGTAAATGAGATATTGAGGTACTTTTGAATATCGATACGATAGGTAGTGATTGTTACCTACACTCAACTTTGGGTGATAACGCTAATATTGGAGATAAACATATATGTTTGGGAGACTATTCATCATAGTAGAAATGAATGAATATGCTTTAAGTGAGGGATTGTATTCACATATCGATGTAAATTAATTGTGTTGGAACGATGGCTAGTATATTGAGGAGATTATATACTTATAGCCGAGTTTAGATATCTTACACATATGAACGAGAATTAGTTTGTATATATAGAGATAAAGATATGTGAATATATGTATATATATCTATATAGATATGAAAATATGGATATATTTATGTTGTGGATATACATGGTATGAATATTTAAACCGTATATGATGGTTTAATATTTGATCATATGATTGGATCATAAGGATGTATATATATTGTGCATGTGAATGATATATATACTTATGTGGTTAAGCATACCCCGCTCATGCTATCATTGGGAAGTTGCGCGCGTAGAGGGTGAGCATCCTGGCTAGAAAAGCAGGGTGTGAATATTCCCCAGGTCATAGTCGTTCCGTTTGTTATTATGTGATATATATATATATATTTTTTTGGGATGAGACGTGGTGGGTATGTTTCGTCTCATCGTCGGTTTGGAGTTATGACCGCTTCTCGGGACGTCGTGTGCGTGAGTTTACCACAAGATGGGTGTCGTTTAGTCCCACCATGGTGACCCCAGTTTTGCTAAGTGAGTCGGGCACTGGGAATATGATAGCTTGATGCAGTTTATCAGCGCTATATATAGCCGGGTATTTATTTGTGCATGGCCCTTGTACATCAGATATGATATGTACACTTGGTCATGGATATGGATGATGGTATATGTATATACATGGTTAGAATAAAATGCCTATATATATATATATATATATATATATTTATATCCTATAGATGAAAGGATATAGAATCTTTGTGGAGTACATCTTGGATGATTATGATGTACTAGATTGATGGGGGTTGATGTATCGCATTTAAGGAACATTTTGGTTACATCATCCCAAGAATATTATTAGAAATTGTGGTTGTTTTCATATTGTAGTCTAAAATTTAGTAGTAGTAGTAGTAGTAGTAGTAGTAGTAGTAGTATTATATGGTATGTATGGCATTATGGATCTCCAGGATCGACGTTGACGAGGAGTAGTGTAACGGGGTGGTTCCTTGTTTGGATTTTGCTCTGCGAGACACCCCACGCATGAAACGCAGCGCAACGTTGAAATTGGAGAGAAGTTTTGTCAATAATAATCTTGTATGGATGTTAATTCGAAATTAAATCATATGTTTCTACCCAAATACATATGGGTAACTTATTAAGATTTATAATTGGTTAAATTATAAACCGGAATCCATTAAGCCTAATATGGCATATATGTTTGTAAAAAAAAAATAAAAAAAATAATTAAGTGTATTTAGAAAGAGTGGATCCTTGGGTTATGATAGGAAGGTAGATCTCGTGGGTATAGGCTAGGCCTATTACAAGTTAGGTTGTCCTTATAAATGGGGGTAATTTAACTAAAATTTGAGGACGCGAATAGGTGCGCGCCGTTAGATGAGAGGTGAGTTGGGGTTCCACGGGAGTGCGATTCCACTTTAATTATGAAATAAGTGCACCGATATTTATTATGCACGGTTAACACACTTGCTAAATATTTTTCACACTCGGGCTCTGACCCGTTTACTTTTCTCTCCTGCTTGTATATATAGATATTATTATAGGTGTCCGACCGCATGGATGCCGGATGACCTTCTATCCAGAGTCTTGGGAGCCGTGACAGGTGCAGACTGTTGCAGGATGTATCTGGTAGTCGCTTCCTACTTTTAAAATTCTAGGTAGGATTCATGTTATATATCGGGTTGTACCCAAGGGATATTTATATACATGTTTATATTTATTCCATTTCAGTTACTGTATTGGCTGTGACCCGACAGCTTATTCGGGTTTACTTCCCTGTAGTGTATTCGGTTGTAGTTATTTATTTTATTTTATTCTAGCATTTCATTTCTCATAGTTCTTTCCTGCATCTTTCTTTCATTTATTCATAGTGTTGGGTTGTGGTTTATTGCATAATTTAATTTATTTTAACATCTCGCTTAAAATGATATCGGGTAGTTAGTCCTATATTATATAGTACCGGCAGTTGATGTTGAGACTGGAACATCTGAAACTCCTGATTTAATGTAGTATAGGGCTGGCCACCCGTTATTATTTTAAGCGGGGTGTTACACAACGTGTAGATCGAGGGAAGAGAAACGCAACCATACCTTTCTTCTACAACAGATAAGTCTTACAATAAGTAGCAAGTGTTTATCTTGCTCAATCTAAGAAGGATATAACATCCATGTTAGAATATGATGAATTTTATATGAATATCACATGTTTTGGATTAATTTGGATAATGAGAAAAATGTTATTGGGTAGGTTCTCGCATTATGTAGATTTGATTGGTTTATGTAGAGATCACGGAATCAATAATTGGGTCATGGTTTAAATGAGAGAAATTTGGGTTTTGATGGGTAGGATTGAATTGTAGAACAACTTCCTGAATTTGAAGAAGTATATGAAATTGGGTAAATTATACTGTCATTCGGTTCCTAAAATGTCTATTATGTCCGTGCTTCCTCGTAGAAAATCCTATTTTCTGTATTTTGTTCTCGGATACGTTTTCCCCCAAAATGGCTCCAAAATGCATCAAAATTGTTTTTTAAAAATTTGGGCAGATTCATGGGGCTAATTTTAAGAAATGTTATTTTTAGTTGTTATTCCGTTCGAGGTTGCCTAGATTGATTGATTGTGATTATTGTTCTATAATAGGTACATTAGGTCTAAAGTGGAGATTAGGTTTACATAAAGTGAGACGAGTAAGTATTGGGATAATTGAAAAAATATTCGTAATTAATAAATGAATGAAATTCGAGAAGGGTGACGTAGTGATGAGTGAACCTATGTTTATGACCAGTAGTGACGACATGATTAACTACTAAAATATAAAGAAGGGGTAACTAGGGCCCTTATAGTTGTGCGGAAATTTATATAAATACGATAGTGAGTAAAAATCGTAAGTAATAAGTACGTTGAGTATTCGAGAGAAACATACTACGTACGAATGATAATATCTAGGTTGTGTTTATACCTACTGATTTTTTTAGTTGGTAAGAATACATATTGTATGATTCTTATGTGTATTGACATACCTACGTTACTTTTTATCACAGGAGGTTTCGTGTTGTGGTTAGTCTTATTCCGAGGAGCCCATTTGGGGGGATATAGACTCATACTTCGGGACATAGAACTTTGGGTAATGTACGCTACGGTGATTGAGGGTGTGCTCGGTCATTTGGGTGCATAGGTATGTGCGTATCCTAAAGGCTTAGGACTATGTTTGCCTCCAATATGTGTGATTTATTTTTATGGTTCAAGAGTGATTCTGAACCGATAGTCCTTTATTTTGTACGTGATGTACCGGGACTTGATAGCAGAGTATGCCGCACTGCAGCTTAGCCTTGGGATACCGTATTTATATATATAATATAGAGTTATAAATATATATACTTGTGATATATGCATGCAACGCAACTTAGCTTAGGGGTGCCGTACCAAAACTTAGCCTTGGGGTGCCGTATTTGTATATATATTATATAGAGTGATACATATATATACTTGTGAAATATTCTACTGTGTGCTTAGTAGATGAGACAGATAGTGCCATCTTAAATAATTTAGTATATGGAGAGCTAAACATATATTAATAATTTCATAATTGGCCAATTGATGAAAAGATTTTACTAACGTACAATATGAAAAAAACAAGTGGGCACAACGTGTTAGCGTATAAAGAAATATAAATATTTGTTCGGACTAGTTAGGTGGGGTAGCATAATTAGTTCGGGTGGTAGAAACATACGTTAGGTGTGCACATTAGTTGAGAGGTGATGATCTCAAGAGAGGGCACATAAACCTAACATGTATATAATATCTGTTGATTTTGCATTTTAAATCACTTGCTAAATGTTTTTTAAACTCTTTTCACTCGGGCTCTGACCCGTTGAAAATTCGTGTCTTTGTTTTTGTAAAACTATTTTTGGGTGCCCAGCCACAGGGACACCAAGCATAGGAGTTCTTTTCCTTTGACATGCTGCAGCTGCTGTGGAAGTTGCGGGACCTCAGGAGTATTAGCCTCCATATTTATCATATATTCCTTATGAGTATCTATTTCAGTTAGGGCATATCGCCCACTTTTATTCAGATAGTATTTCGGAGACCATGTATTTATATTTGTTTTTTTGTTTATTGAGATGTGTCATATTTACTTCATTATGGATTTGATTATTATGGATGTTTAATTTGAATGTTTATCCATTGATTTTATTTATTCAGTTGGTTCATTGCTTATTATCTGATGTGTTGAATGGTGGATGTTTTGCATAACTTTAAATTTATACATGTTAATAAGAAAGATAAATTTGATACAACCTTTTTAAATACTAGGTGATTAGTAAGTTTTAAAAGTTTTCTACAGTGATGCTAAGAATGAAACCACTAATGATTCCTGTTTAATTTAGTAATGGACTGATCACCCAGGATTTAATTGGGCGGGGTGTCACACATATGCTCTGGCCAGTGATTTTGGGGGTTGCACCCTAGGGCCCTAAGCCCTTCTTAATTATTTTTCGGTCTCATCCCAGTTCATATTAATGTGTTTTAATATTTTTACCAACGTACACATTATTCCTTTACTCTCACCATTTTCATGCCAATTCATTCGTTTATTCGCTCTTTCACAAAATCGACCGACAAGGTCAACTGAGGAAGTCCAACCATTAGAACCATCTAATTGTACCAAAATCACCTTTTTACCTTTCCTTTACTGAAATCTTATAAAAAAATATTTTCCCATTATGGCATCACAAATCATCATTTCATATTCAAAAATCACACTCTATCCTTTTTCTTCAAGAAAATTCCATTTCTTTATATTTCATTCCAAGAAATATATTTAATGTCATAAAGTTCAATTTTATCTAAATTTTCTATTTTACCCTCATGCACATATGTTATATTGAATGACATTTCTTATTCATTTCACTATGATTTTACAACATATTTTAGGGACAACGTTTCCAACTTATTTATTTCATCAAAAAATTCAGTTTTAATTCCATATATTATGTTATATGTTATTCTTAAACATCCTACAATATTTTACACATTTTTTAGATGATTTCAAGCCTAAAAATCCTTAAATATGCAACTTAAACATGATTTTAGCATGTAATATATTTTTTTGCTTACTTCCTCTTATTTCAAGATTGAAAATACCATCTGTTCCCCAAAAAATCCATTTATATTTAATTTTCTCAAAAATCCCATTTTTGCTAGAAAAACTTTTAATAAATATACTAGAAAATATTTTTACGAAATAAATTATTCTAGCATGAATCCTAATAGCTTTTAATCTTGAAAACACTTGGAGGAAAAACCTACCGTAGATTTAAAGAGGAAAAACTTAAAGGAAATGACTTGAAAGCTCGTAAAAACTCCAAAGCTCCAAGAAAGCTCCAACTTTTTCAAGAGAGCTCCAACAATGACTTCTTCAACCCAACTTCTTCTTCAACTAGGCTTAAAATGGGTGTTTTAGCCTTGAAGAACTTGAAAAATGCTTGGGGTGGAAGGGGAAACCTAAAAAAATGGTGGAAATGGGTGAGGGTAATGGGAGAGTGTAGATTAGAAAGAGAGAGAGATCCAGAAATATGATGGAAAATGGTCTCTCCATCCCCCTCACTTCTACTTAAACCCACAAACACTTAGCCCATTAACCAAGGGTTAAACCCACATTTTGATCCAAGTAACTGAGAGCTCGACAACTCAGCAAATCCAATGCCCCACGTCGTGATAACACATTAAAATGTGTAGAAAAACCAGATTTTTGTTCGGTCATTTGAACGACTTGCACCTCGTTCGAATGACATCCCCTCTTATTATAACGAGATTTCTAACGAGGCAAAATGTGGCTTTAAAAGGCAAAATACACGAGCTCGTTTTAACAGGAAACTACCCCTTGTTCTAATGGCAACACACCTCATTCGAACGACAGCGTTCATATGAGATTCCAGAGAACGATGGAAATCGAACATGTTCTAGTCGTTAGAAGGTTGTTCAAACCTCTTTCGAATGACAGTCCCTTTCTCGTTCGAACGATGGCCAAATTTTTGCATATCAACTTTAGGCCATTAAATCCCTAAATTAAATTACGCAAAGACCACAAGGATAGTTCAAATTCAACATCTATCCATTAAATATTGTTCATGGCCCAAGGGCATGTAAATTGTAAGGAATGAGGTACAAATCGCGGGTACAGGTGTTATACCAATTTAGGATTAAATGCACAAAAATATAAACCAACAACTCTCACATACATATATATACAAATGCAAACACTGAATGTTTAAAATGTAATTGTGATTAGGAAACTCGTGATAAAATGATTTGACATATTTATTTCATTTAAATCGTGATTAAAAACATGAATTAAAACCACATTTAACTTAATTTCAATCATATCAACATCAAAGGCACAAAGTTATTATCAAATCAATATTTTACATTTTTACAATATAAATCAATGTATGATTCATGTGACAAATTGGCATACAAGATCAAAATAAATATACATCAAATCATGCAAACATTATGAATGATCCTTAAAAGACAATCATTGCATAATTATCCTTTTGATGTCAATTGATAGTTTCAAGCCATTAGCTCCCTCAAGCCTATATTGATTAAAATCTTTTGAATACCAACTAAATTGAAATTTTCATTTTAGAAAAGCTACGCTCTATCTTGTTTTCACGTTGGTTCAAGCTCTTGGCTTATGGCTATTTTCAACATATTTTGTCTTTTTCCATCCATTGACTTTTCACATGCCTAGATGACACCTATCCAAAAATATTTGAATTTCCAAAATGGGTCAATCATTTTAGTGGTAGATCTTATCAATGATTTTGAAAATGGTCATGTTTTAACTCCTTCACAGTAAGAAACTAACAAAATCTCACATATAGACCAACAAAACACTAATAAGATCTAAGGATTTGATCATGATCAAGTTAATCACTAAAAAAATATCCACATAATAAACATCATATGCATCAAGTGATATGTATGTTCTCAAGTGGTGTGAAATAAATACCATAGATCTCAACGAGCTAAACAATCATAATTTATCAAATGAATTTTAATTAAATTATTAAATCAATCAAATATTACATCAAATGGTCTAAAATTCACTTTTAATCATAATTCAAGTTAAATTGGTCATCAAATCCATATGAATAAAAGGCTTAAACACATTTCACAAAAATAATAAACGTAATATATTTTTCGATTTTTGAATAAGAATGATGCGTGGGAATTACAAAATCATGTTTAGTAAGAAAACAATTCATACAAATCCAATGCATAAAAATGGACATATGCATGAAAATATCACCAAACAGTGAAAAAAATATGAATTGAATACTCTCAACCACATTGACTTGTTTCCCCCACAAATCAAGAATGAACTAGGAATGAAAAGTTACAAAAACCTAGTAATCCTATCCAACCATATACTTAGATAGTGATGGGAATTTCGTGGGTCAATAGGACGCACAAACTTTACCTCTTGCATCTTGTGACACCCCGACTAATTAAATACCGGGTAACTACTCCTTTATTCAAATTAATACAAAATGCCAAGTTGGTTCAGTTCATAGCATCACCGTCGAAAACATTTTTAAACATTACTAGCCACCTAATATTTAAAAAGTGAGTTGTCAATTTTAATTAAATCCGATTAACATGCAATAAGTAGACTATGAAATGCTAACATAACCACCACAACATAGTCACAATAGAATAACCATAAAATAATAATAAAACTGGAGGAATACTCCTCACAACAATTCGAGTACTGAATTAAACAATTACCAAATCCGCATCACTAAATTAATTACAACCCAAAAATCTGAAATGACTGAATAGATAAAGTATCTCTAAAAGGAAATAGGGCGACATGCCCAACATATGAGAAAATCTGATAATATAGAGTCAAGATCGAAAATGAAGGCGTCTACTGTCAAGGTCCTGTAACTTCCACATCAGCTATAGTACGTCACCTGAATGGAACTCTTATGCTTGGTGTCCTTGTGGTTGGGCACCTAAAAGGTTTTACAAAAATAGATTTGAAAGCAAACGAGTCAGTGCCTGATTGTGAAAACAGTTTAAAAACAGCAAGTGTTTAATATCATTAAACAGTGAATATAAAGTACATGATAGTGTGTGCACTCACATGAGTTCCTCACCTCTCAACTAATTGTGCACTCCTATCGTACCCGTACCCATTCTAGTTATTCCCGTACTTAACTAGTCTATTATAAAATCTAACATTATAATACGATTCACGATTTAATTCCGGCATCTTCATTTAAACAGAGTGTCTTACATTTCTTCTTGGTTTCCCATATTAGTAATACTACTTACTAGAGGGTTTCCATTTTTATCTTTACGAAAACATTACTATTACTTATACTCACATTTATACATAACAATGCATTTAAATTTACAGTATATTATTCTCATCATAAATATACAATACTAGCACCCCGAGGCTAAGCTGCAGTGCCCACATACTCTGCTATCAAATCCCGGTACATCACGTACATTAGGACCACGCATTCCGAATCTCTCAGGAATCATTCTCAAATGACAACAATCACACATAATGGAGGCGAACATAGTTCACATCACATGGGTCACGCACATACCTACGCTCCCATGATCAGCAGACTTATTAACTTCTCAATAAGTCCTTCTCTGACCTATGTCCTCGAGGTACCAATCTAAATCCCCCCGTAGGCACAAAAAGATTAGATGGCCCTGATCGAACGCCGACCTCCCATGATAGCAAGTACGGTAGGTATGTTATACACAGATAACTACATATCCTAAGCATTCGCACATCTTAGATATCTCAATATATTAATATAGGCATACTTCTCGTTCTTGTATCATCATTAATATCGTACACTTATAAGTCCCCGATTTATATACATAAAAGTTGTCAACTCTTCTCACGTCGTAATTAGGCACTCGTTTCCTAATTCATAAGAGTCATTCGATTTACTACAAGGTTATAAGTTTTACTCCTCAACGTACTCCAATCTCCCAAATATACTCACTAGACAATAAGGGAAGGTTATTACTCCATTACATAAGTCTACGGGACATTTGAAATAAAATCAGGCCAAAAAGGCCATTCTGTCAACTCGTTAGAAGTCTCGTTCGAACGAGGTCGTTCGAACGAAAGGCTTCGAACGAACTACCAACTCGTTAGATGGGGTACTGTCATCTCGTTAGAAGCTTGTTCGAACGAGGACGTTCGAACGACCTGGGCAGGTCTTCTAACGAGATGGCAGACTGCGCCCAGAATTTTCCAAATTCGATTTTTCTTCTTTCTCCTCTTCTCTAAATCTACCCTAAGACTATCCAAATACGTTTTTAATGTATGTAAACCATTTTTAGTCACCCTGGATCATTCCTTAACATGCTTTTGGGCCAAATCTTACAATTTAACATGCCAAAATCATAAATCCCCAATTCTTATTCCAAACCCTATGAACTTGAACCCAGAATTTTAATTTCATCAAAAGACTCCTCATTAATCCGATTTCAGGTCATCAAAAGTTATGTTTTGTATATTAAATTCATCCATAATCATTTTACATGCAAATTTCTACCCAAAATCACAAATTTTCACAATAATCCCATTGGGTATTCTTCATCAAAATTTCCAAGACATAAACAGTTTTCTACACTAGACATGGAGGAAATATTCAATGCAAATAACGACATCAAAACACTTGCCTTAGATTTGTTTCTTCTGAGTTGATGCTGGTGAATGCAGGTTGATTTCTCCCCTTTCTCTACAGAATTCTCTCAAGGATGGTGATGGTGGTTGGAGGTTTCTTTTGGAACTTCTTCAAACTCTCCCTTTAACTCCCGTAGCCCTTTAACTCACCTAATGCTGATAATGGACTTAGTGGGTTCAATAGTAATATATTATTTAACCCTAAAATTCGTGGGTTTTAACTCCCATATTATTAAAATTACCAAAATGCCCTTCTAGGTTGCCGATTTGGCCTAAAAGTTCCCCGGGACCCAATTTAAACCCCCGACTAGTGTTTTCTGACTATTTCGACCCTTCCGGACACGTTGGCGTACTCAAAATGACCATTCGGTTGATAAAAATATAATTCATTTTTTTAATTTAAACAATTTTGTTCCTGACGCGACTGACACGCGCGTCCCAACTAAATTTCTAAATTGTCGTATTTCAGTCTCGCGATAACTTTAATAATTTCAATACTCATGTATTACAATACATACTCAGAAATATTAAATTTTAACATCATAATCAAATACCAACTCACATCTCGCTAGTATTTATACCCGAATTAATACCCAATTAATTCTCATTTGATTCAATTAATCCCTTAAATAAAATTAATAAAATTACGGGGTATTACATACTTCCCCCCTAATAACAGAATTTCATCCCGAAATTCGGAACTAGAAAGTACCTGGTAAAAATAACTCCGAATAGCGCTCGCGCATCTCATCCTCGCGCTCCCATGTGGACTCCTCGGCATTATGATGCCGCCACTGAACACGTACTAACGGTACTATCTTCGACCTCAATTTCCGCTCTCATCGGTCCAAAATAGCAATCGGCCCCTCCTCATAGGAACTATCGAGCTGAAGATCGATATCCTCTAAAGCAATGTGAGTATGGGCCAAATCATTCCTAAGATATTTCCTTAGCGAGGAAATATGGAACACATCATGAATCCTATGCAAGTGCTCGGATAACCCAAGTCTGTATGCGACTGGCCCAATCCTCTCGATGATAGGAAATGGCCCCACGTATCTTGGTGCCAGTTTCCCCTTCTTCCCAAAACGCATGATCCCCTTCATCGGAGATACTCTGAGTAATACCTGGTCCCCCACCTTGAATTCTTTGAAGAACCTCTTGGCATCAGCATAGCTCTTCTGCCAGTCCTGAGCTACCTGAATACGGCTCTGTATCATCTCTATCCTTACCGAAGTGTCCTGAATTACTTTCGGCCCAAGGAGTTTGTTATCCCCCACCTCTAACCAACATGCTGGGGAACGACAAGGTCTACCGTACAACGCCTCAAATGGAGCCATGCCAATGGTGAATTGATAGGAGTTATTATAAGCAAACTCCACCAGTGGAAGGTACTGCTCCCAACCACCTCCAAAATCTAAGATGCACATACGCAACATGTCCCCAACATCTGATTTGTCGGCTCTATTTGCCTATCAATCTGCGGATGATATGCCGTACTCAGTTGCAACTCTATACCCATGGCCTCCTGGAAACTCTCCCAAAATCGTGCAACAAATATCTTATCTCGATCAGACACGATATTTAGAGGCACCCCGTGAAGTCTCACTATCTCTGCAATGAAGATCTGGGCATACTGTCCTGTAGTCTAATCTGTCCTTACGGGTAGAAAATGAGCAACTTTGGTCAACCGATCCATAATTACCCATATGGAGTCGTGATCCCTCTGTGACGTAGGTAACCCCGTGATAAAGTACATGGATATGCTCTCCCATATCCACATCGAAACCTCTAATGGCTGTAGAAGTCCTGCTAATTTCTGATGGTCCACCTTTACTAGCTGATAAGTGGCACATTTAGAAATGAACATGGCGATATCTCTCTTCATCCCGCTCCACCAGTACTGTCGTCTCATGTCTTGGTACATCTTTTCCCCACCAGGGTGTACCGTGAACCGTGAGCCGTGCGACTCTACCATTACCTCGTGTCGCAAGTCTTCCCCTTTCAGAACGACCAGTCTCCCATTGAAGCGTAATCCCCCATCTGAACTAACGGTGTAGGACTCGGCTCCCTCTGCTAGTAATCAAACTATCTGCTCCTAACAGAACGAGTCATTTTCTTGGGCCTTTATCACTCTCGTAACAATCTGCGGTGTAACAGTCACACAGATATGAACGATCGGGCCACTGCATCCTGGTGTCCCAACTCCTTCCACTTAGCTTTCCACACCTCGGCCACCTCATCTATTGGCCTACAGCTCAACGCATCTGCTACCACGTTAGCCTTCCCTGGGTGATACTGGATATCGAACTGATAATCCTTCACAAACTCAAGCCACCGACGTTGACGCATATTCAGCTCCTTCTGTGTGAAGAGTTATTATAGAGACTTGTGGTTTGTGAACAACCGAAATTTCTCCCCTAGGAGATAGTGTCTCTAAATCCGAAGAGGGAATACGACTGCCGCTAACTCCAAGTCGTGTGTGGGGTAATTCCTCTCGTGAGGCTTAAGCTTACGGGAAGCATAAGTTATTGCCTGACTCTCCTATTGCAGCACACCTCCAAGTCCTTATAAGGATGCATCGGTGTAAACTAGATACTCAACTCCCGGTCTGGGCAATGCTAACACAGGTGCTGAGGTCAACTTGTCCTTCAACTCATCAAATGCCAACTAACAAGCATCGCTCCAGATGAATGGCACACCTTTGCGAGTCAGATGTGTCAAAGGACCCGCTATCTTTGAGAAACCCCGGATAAAACTCCTATAGTATCCTGCTAGGCCTAAGAAACTACGGATCTCAGTCGGTGTCGTGGGCTGTTCCCACTCCCTCACCGCGGATACCTTCCCCGGATCAACAGATATCCCCCGGTCTGAAATGATATGCCCCAAAAATTGAACCTCCTCCAGCCAAAATCTACATTTTTCATACTTTGCATAAAGCTCGTTCTGACGTAGCGTATGCAAAACCTGCCTCAAATGCTCGGCGTGCTCCTCTTCTGTCTGGGAGTAAACCAGGATGTCATCAATAAAGACGATGATGAACTGGTCTAAGAACTCTCTGAACACCCTATTCATCAAGTACATAAACACGACTGAAGCATTGGACAAACCAAAAGGCATAACCCGAAACTCATAGGAACCATATCTCGTCAAGAAAGCAGTCTTCGAGATGTCCTCTTCTCTGATACGCAACTGGTGGTATCCCGATCGCAAGTCAATCTTTGAGAAGAAAGAAGCTCCTCTCAGCTGGTCGAATAAGTCATCGATTCGGGGTAATGGATACTTATTCCGTATCGTGACCTTATTCAACTCCCAGTAATCTACACACAACCTCAATGATCCATCCCTCTTCTTTACGAATAACACAGGGTCACCCCATAACGAAGTACTCCTTCGGATGAACCCCTGACCCAACAACTTGTCTATCTGATCCCTTAGCTCTCTCATCTCCGCTGGAGCCATACGGTAAGTTGTGCGGGCAATGGGCCGAGTGCCCGGTGTCAAATCAATAACAAAATCTATCTCTCTACTAGGAGGTAATCCAGATATATCCTGGAATATATCAGCAAACTCTCTAACGACTGGAATCAAATCAAGTGGTATCACCATTTCCTTAGAGGTCTCCTCCTCTATATAGTACAAATGAGTGGACGATCCTCCCTCAGGGCAAGGCATCGCCACTAAAAACATCTCCTGCCCGGGAATGGCAAATATAATACTCCTACTGAAACAATCAATCATGGCTCGGTACGCAACTAACCAATCTATACCAACAATCGCATCGTACTCTGTCATCTCTAATACTAGCATATCAGCGGGTAAAGTAAATCTCCCTATCTCTATACCCACACCTCTATAAATAAGGGAAATCACGGAACCCCTACTCAACGGTGAATCTACACAAGTAATCGTGCTCTCTGCAGTGTCTAACAACCAAATAGTGCGTGCAAATCTCGTGGCAATGAAACAATGTGTGGCCCCCGTATCAAATAAAATACGTCCCATAGTCTCCTAAATAGAGAACATACCCTTAATAGCAGGTGGATCCTGTGGGACTGCGGCATGCTGGAGCTGATACACTCTCCCATACTGAAGTTGTCCCTGCTGGACTGGGACCGCTGGGATGGGTGGTAATGTTTCCATCTGTGGTGGTGCTGGGAGGGCGGCGGGAAACATAGGCCTCTGTGGCTCGTGTTGAGCACCCTGCTGCTACTGCGGTGGGACCCTGCCCCTATTAGGACAATCCTGGTGTTTGTGACCAATCTTGCCACAAACGAAACACTTCCCCGGGAAGTTTCCCCCTCGCTGTCCCTGCTACCTATGGCCCTGATGGCCGTTACCATTCCTACCTTGACCATACTGGCCCTGCTAAAACTGTTGCTGCTGACCATTCTGGCCATGCTGGCCCTGATTGCCATTCTGACCCCGATGGCCATGTCTGAAACCTCCCTGACCATTCCTGAAACCCCCAGATCTGAATCCCTTAGGATCCCCCTGTTGGGAACCCTGATCACCCTGCCTGTGCTGACCCTGAGCAGATTGTTCCCCGCTGGCACCATTTCCCCCTGTCCTGCCTTGATGGCTGGACTCTCCTGATCTCTTACTCTCAGACATGTGAAAGCGGTGATCCTGGCAGTGAATCAGTGCTGCGTTAACCACATCAGAGTAAGTGGCCAACGAGAGATTTCCCAACAAGTGCTGTCGAATCCTCCAAGTCAATCCGTCCATAAACTTCTGAATCTTCTTCTCATCGGGAATAATGTTCAAGAGATTAGTGAATTCGGCCTCGTACTCGGCCACAGTCTTCCCCTCCTGCTTGAGGTTCATTAACTTCCTCCTCATTTCAGTGTGAACAGCTGATGGAAAATATTTACGGTCGAACCGCACCCAGAACTCCTGTATGAAAAGGGCATCTCTCTCCTCCGGGGTGGTAATGGACTCCTACCACTGCAACGCTGATCCTACTAGCTTAAAAGTAACCAATATCTGCTTCTGAACATCCGTGCACTCGTACATCCTTAAGTGCCTTTGAATGTCCTTCCTCCACTGACTGGACACAATAACATCGGAGCTACCTCCAAACTCCGGAGGGTGAGCTTTCTGAAAAGCATCACGAACGCGTTCCCAAGCAGACGGGAATGCATGAGCCTGAACTGGCGCGGCTATCGGTGCCTGAGGTGGTGCCTGCTGCACAACTGCGAGGACGGCATTTACCGCTTGGGCTACAATAGCTGCAACCTCTGCGGCATTCATGGTGCCCTGAACTGGTGCAGGCTGTGGCTCGGGCTGTGCATCCTTAGGAACTCGCTGTGCACATCGTGGAGGCATCTGAAATGAGAGTAAAGTCTTATAAGTTCATAGTTATTATCTCAAAATAGCTGAAGAGAGAAACATACATAAAAGAATACAACAATCCTAAAATATAGGGCTCTACATCAAAGAAAGCTCAGTGGAAACATAATAAGCCGTACAGATCCTAAGGACACTAGAACCTGATGCTCTGATACCACCTGTGACACCCCGACTAATTAAATACCGGGTAGCTACTCCTTTTTTCAAATTAATACAAAATGCCAAGTTAGTTCAGTTCATAGCATCACTGTCGAAAACATTTTTAAACATTACTAGCCACCTAATATTTAAAAAGTGGGTTGTCAATTTTAATTAAATTCGATTAACATGTAATAAGTAGACTATGAAATGCTAACATAACCACCACAACATAGTCACAATAGAATAACCGTAAAATAATAATGAAACTGGAGGAATACTCCTCACAACAATCCGAGTACTGAAATAAACAATTACCAAATCCGCATCACTAAACTAATTACAACCCAAAAATCTGAAATAACTGAATAGATAAAGTATCTCTAAAAGGAAATAGGGCGACATGCCCAACAGATGAGAAAATCTGATAATATAGAGTCAAGATCGAAAATGGAGGCGTCTACTGTCAAGGTCCTGTAACTTCCACAACAGCTAGAGTACGTCACCTGAATGGAACTCCTATACTTGGTGTCCTTGTGGCTGGGCACCTAAAAGGTTTTACAAAAATAGATTTGAAAGCAAACGGGTCAGTGCCCGATTGTGAAAACAGTTTAAAAATAGCAAGTGTTTAATATCATTAAACAGTGAATATAAAGTACATGATAGTGTGTGCACTCACATGAGTTCCTCACCTCTCAACTAATTGTGCACTCCTATCATACCCGTACCCATTCTAATTATTCCCGTACTTAACTAGTCTAATATAAAATCTAACATTATAATACGATTCACGATTTAATTCTGGCATCTTCATTTAAACAGAGTGTCTTAAATTTCTTCTCGGTTTCCCATATTAGTAATACTACTTACTAGAGGGTTTCCATTTTTATCTTTACGAAAACGTTACTATTACTTATACTCACATTTATACATAACAATGCATTTCAATTTACAGTATATTATTCTCATCATAAATATACAATACTAGCACCCCGAGGCTAAGCTGCGGTGCCCACATACTCTGCTATCAAATCCTGGTACATCACGTACATTAGGACCACGCATTTCAAATCTCTCAGGAATCGTTCTCAAATGACAACAATCACACATAATGGAGGCGAACATAGTTCACATCACATGGGTCACGCACATACCTACGCTCCCATGATCAGCAGACTTATTAATTTCTCACTAAGTCCTTCTCTGACCTATGTCCTCGAGGTACCAATCTAAATCCTCCCGTAGGCACACAAAGATTAGATGTCCCTGATCGAACGCCGACCTCCCATGATAGCAAGTGCGTTAGGTATGTTATACAAAGATAACTACATATACTAAGAATTCACACATCTTAGATATCTCAATATATTAATAGAGGCATACTTCTCGTTCTTGTATCATCATTAATATCGTACACTTATAAGTCCCCGGTTTATATACATTAAAGTTGTCAACTCTTCTCACGTTGTAATTAGGCACTCATTTCCTGATTCATAAGAGTCATTCGATTTACTACAAGGTTATAAGTTTTACTCCTCCACGTACTCCAATCTCCCAAATATACTCATTGGATAATAGGGGAAGGTTATTACTCCATAACATAAGTCTACGGGACATTTGAAATAAAATCAGGCTTCTGTCAACTCGTTAGAAGTCTCGTTTGAACGACCTCGTTTGAACGAGTGAACGAAAGGCTTTGAATGAACTACCAACTCGTTAGAAGGGGTACTGTCATCTCGTTAGAAGCTCGTTCGAACGAGGTCGTTCGAACGACCTGGGCAGGCCTTCTAACGAGATGGCAGACTGCGCCCAGAATTTTCCAAATTTAATTTTTCTTCTTTCTCCTCTTCTCTAAATCCACCTTAAGACTACCCAAATACGTTTTTAATGTATGTAAACCATTTTTAGTCACCCTAGATTATTCCTTAACATGCTTTTGGGCCAAATCTTTCAATTTAACATGCCAAAATCATAAATCCCCAATTCTTATTCCAAACCCTATGAACTTGAACCCAGAATTTTAATTTCATCAAAAGACTCCTCATTAATCCGATTTCAGGTCATCAAAAGTTATATTTTATATATTAAGTTCGTCCATAATCATTCTACATGCAAATTTCTACCCAAAATCACAAATTTTCACAATAATCCCATTGGGTATTCTTCATCAAAATTTCCAAGACATAAACAATTTTCTACACTATACATGGAGGAAATGTTCAATGAAAATAATGACATCAAAACACTTGCCTTATATTTGTTTCTTCTGAGTTGATGCTAGTGAATGAAGGTCGATTTCTCCCCTTTCTCTACAGAATTCTCTCAAGGATGGTGATGGTGGTTGGAGGTTTCTTTTAGAACTTCTTCAAACTCTCCCTTTAACTCCCATAGCCCTCTAACTCACCTAATGATGATAATGGACTTAGTGGGTTCAATAGTAATATATTATTTAACCCTAAAATTCGTGGGTTTTAACTCCCATATTATTAAAATTACCAAAATGCCCTTTTAGGTTGTCGGTTTGGCCTAAAAGTGCTCCGGGACCCAAACTAAACCCCCGGCTAGTGTTTTCTGACTATTTTGACCATTCCGAACACGTTGGCACACTCAAAATGACCATTCGGTTGATAAAAATATAATTCATTTTTTTAATTTAAATAAATTCGTTCCTGACGCGACTGACACGCGCGTCCCAACTAAATTTCCAAATTGTCGTATTTCAGTCTCGCGACAACTTTAATAATTTCAATACTCATGTATTACCATACATACTCAGAAATATTAAATTTTAACATCATAATCAAATACCAACTCACATCTCACTAGTATTTATATCCGGATTAATTCCCAATTAATTCTCATTTAATTCAATTAATCCCTTAAATAAAATTAATAAAATTACGGGGTATTACACATCTCAACCTCCCTTTGAGGTACATCACTCTCTACGATCTTTTGATAACCAACTATGTCAACCTTCATTTTAAGTGCAACCCTAGGCAAACTTATACCTAATTTAGGTATCTATATCTCATTCCTCCTAGGTTTCTTATGCCTGGTCCTTGGAAATTGAGTTTGGTGTCTAGGTCTAGTAAAGTTACCTCTAGCCTCACTATTGCCTTGTACTTTAAAGATCATTTTTCTATCTAAAGCATCGACTTGGGTTCTTAGATCATCAATATGATTCATATGGAACATGTTTGTCTTATTTCCAATGAACCCTTGGTTTCCCTTTTTCAAGCACCAACAAGCTTGATTTGAGTAATCATGTACTTGATAAAAAGTACAATAAGATACTTCCTTTGTCTCAAACTATCTCACATTCCTTCTCAAGTCTTTCTTCTTAAATTTTTCTGTTTGACCAACTCTTTCAAGTCTTTTTCTTTTAAAGAAAAATTTATAACATGGTTTGACTTACCACAAAAAGTATAACCAAAACCATTTTTAACAATCTCAACTTTAGATTCAACCTCCTTATTTTGAAGCATAGAGGTTTGTATCTTATCCTTCTTTTGAGCATTTGAACTTTTAATATTCAATTTTATTTTTCCAATCTCCTTTTCAAGCTTTGAATCAGTGAAATGAGTCCCATGGTTATTAGGATTCAATTGAGCATTACTCAATAAATTTCTATCAAGAACATTATTTTATCATGTGTTTTAAATCTTTATCATGCTGAAGTTCATTTTTTAACTTTTCAAAGTCAATTTTTAAAATTGAAATTTCAAGATCAATCTGTTCTTTTTCTTTTAAAATGATTGCATATTGTGATTTCAAAGACTCACATTGTTTAGTCAAAACATCAACAACTTTTTCAATATCAACACACTTTGATTGAGTAATTTCAAGCTTTTCTTGTTTCTCATCGCGTTCATTTATAAAAAAAAAATCATTTTTTACAAAAGTTTGATGTTAAACTTATTGAGCTTTAGAGGCTCTTGATAGAGTTCATCAAAAGCCTCTTGAATGTCATCTACATCCTTATCACTTTTACCTTATGATTCATTGAATCATAGTGCATGAATTCTTACTACTCGTTGAAGACGAATTAGTTAAATACTTATCACTCGTAGCTCTCTCACGATTTTTATTCACCACACTATATGATGACACTCTCTCATCACTTTGCCTATCACTTTTTTTTCTTGCCTAACTATAAGGGCTATTTCACTTCCACAGTCATCACTTGATGAACTGTCTCCACTCTCGCTCTCGTAATCACTTAAGTTTGTCGTATACACTTTCTTTTTCTTTTCTCCACTCTTGTTTTTCTCAATCTTTTTCAAATATGTAGGACACACATTCTAATGATGACCAATGCCACCATAACCAAAACACTTGTCCTCACCCTTGGATTTTCCTTTCTTGTAACCAACTTTCTCACCAATAGATATTTGTTTAGAAGACTTATATGGACTTTGTTAAAACTTCTATCTATTTTTTAAAAACTTTTTATTATTTTTATAAAACTTGCTAAAACGTTTAACAAAAAGTGTCATGTATACTTCAAAATTCTCTTTCGATTTTGGAAGAACAACATTTTCCTCTTAATCACAAATTTAAAGTGATCCAATAAGATCTTGAAGACTATATGTGTTCGTGTCCTTGACTTTATTCAAAATAACAACATTAGTAGCAAATCTAAAAGTTAAGGTTCTAATGAGGTTTTTCACAACCTTATTTTCTAGAATCTTCTTACTTAAGTTGAACGATGCATTCATAATCTCCATCAACCTAGTATAGTAGTCATTAAAAGTAGCACTCTCTTCCATTCTCATGGTTTTAAATTTTGTTATGATATGTTGCAATTTCACACGTTTCACACTCGAAGTTCCCTGATGAGTAACTCTAAAGATATCCCACATTTCTTTGACTTGCTCGCAATTAATAATGAGATTGTAGTCTTAAGTATTCACTGAAGAAAATAAAACATCAACAAATTTGGCATTTATCCCTAACCACCTTGGTTTTTTAACCCTAACTCCATCTTCCTTTATGGTAGGATACATCTAACCTTTTTCTATGCTCATCCACATGCGTTCGTGTTTCAATCTAAGGTATGCTCTCATTTTTACTTTCCAATGCCTATCGTTTGAGCCGTCAAAGTAAACTGTCGAGTACCCTGATGAGCTCTAAGTGCAGGTGTATGTATTAGATCTAATGTTGGTGTAGGTTCTGGAGGTGCCTTGGGGTCGATAGGATGATGCAATGGTCGTTGGGATGTCTGGCCGGTGAGACGAGATGAACTCGTGCTAGATATAGGACCATGAATTCTCGTAGCATCATCCCTATAAACTTGAGGAACAACTAACTCGTATAGGTATCCGGTAATCGTCCAATCATACGGTAAACATGCTTGTATTGTATTAGTGCAAGCTCTCTGCATAACCTCTAGACAAGATTGGGGCAATCGATAGACTTTTGATAAGAAAGAGCATGCATAAACCTACCTATTGTGTAAGGGAAGTCATGTGCACGACAACGAGGCATCAAGTTATAGATAATTATAAAATAAAGTATATAATAATTCTTCCTCGTAGCGGCCTGTAGAAAAAGATTCCCAACCCATGTCGTGCTATACCCACCAACAAATGACGTAACCATATCATGAGTAACACCATCCACAAGAAATGCTATAAAGTTGGGATTATGAACATTAGCGTCAAGATCTTAATTTGTAGCAATAATCTCCTCGGTAATCTTAGCATCTATCCCTTGAACAAATGTAGACAATGTAATGGGGGATGTAGAGGTCACAATCATATTTGAAGTATTTATGTGTTAATACTCAAGTAAACATCTATAATAAACCTAGGGGTGAGTAGGTTTGAATGCATCCTAAGGCCAGTTTTTCAATTTACACAAAATTACTTCTAGTTTTAAAATTCTGGACATTTGATTTGATAAAAACCTATTCAAATGACTTGATTAACTCACACAGTGATGAAATTAAGTAAATCTAGTTGTGAAACCTAGATCTAACACACTTAATCAAATTTTAGCAAAATTCACAAGGTGCAAACTAGATTTATATGATATGAGAGATCAATTGTGTACAACCCGATACCAAACATACACAAGCAAGTATAACACAAGTTTTATGAGGAACAAACCCCCACCCAGGGGTAAAAAACCTAGATGCACTTCAATTCTCATTTCTATTTAATTTTTTTTATATAAAATACAAGAATGTACCACTCACACATTATTCATCGTATACTTACCTATGAACCTTTCAACTTTCCCCCATGCTCAATGAGAATTCACCGTAATCTCCATACCATGAATAAAGAAGTACATTCCTTTCCTTGAAGTCATGCCACACCCTAATTCTTCAATAATTCGAAATGCCTATAATTTTAGATCACGGATTAGAGGATCAAAGAAATTAAGTAAATGTATAATGAATTGACAAACGCTAGCGTGAATATTTGATTAAATCCACTCTTAATTCTCTCAAAAACACTTTGGATCGGACGTAGATCAATGATTCAAAAGTTTTTGGAGAACAAGTGAAATTTGGTTTAAAGAGAGATTAAAGAGCTATCAACTTTCAAAATCACTCAGAGAGATATTTCAATTGAGTAAAATTTAGATCTTAATAAACGAGAGGGAATTTTGCCTTTATATATAGATTTTTCAAAATTTGGGGCCGCCATGCGCACGGGTTAAATTTTTTGTATGCAAGATTCCTGGCAGTATGGAATTGTGGCCAAGGCCGTACGCAAGGGCTCAATTTGTAACCCTGTGAATGACACGGTGCGCACATGCTCATTATGGATCTGTGCGAACGATTAAGTCATAAAATATTTTTTAAAATACTTAACAAATTCAAATTCTAAAGATGGGAGTGTGGATCTCGACGGTAGCTACCCAAATAAAAACTAATTCCCCCAATTCAAGAAAAAGGTTTGTTCATTTATTATTACTATAAAAAGGGTTTTACAATCCAAAAGTCTATATGACAAAATATTTTACAAAGTTTTAGAATCTTCAACTTTTATCTTCTTAATCAAGACAATGATTCCAATAAATATGAAAAGATTAAAACAAGCATAAGATCGGATGTATGAGGGAAAAACAAACTTACCGAAAAAATAACAAATGCACTATAATAGAGTTTTACAACTAGAAGAAATTAAATTACAACCTCACGATGCTACAATCGACTATACACTATTTCCCAACATATTCTCCGTAGCGAGTGCCAACAACTGGAGTATGCTGCACAACCGTGATCGATTTGGTCCACAACAAATGACTTCGAATTCCGTGGCCAAAACTTTCTTCTTCAAAGTAGAAGAAAATTTGTTGTTCGGGGATGGAACCTTCAAGAAACCAAAATGATACACTTCGGATCTTTGAGAAAATTCTATAGATATATGTGTTGGGATGTTTACAAAGTTGTGGTGCTTTAAAATCTCGAAACGAGTTTTTCCAAGCTGAGGAAGAGAAAATGCTTACTCACTAATGAAGAATAGATTTTTGAAACAAGGTGAGTAAATATAACTCTATTAGAAATAACGGATTGAAAGAACTCTAAGAATAGGAGTGAAAAAATGAGCTCTCAAATATATAAAATGTTTTGATTTGCAAAATAATTTGTTCAAAGCTCTCACTTTTGGTTTAGAAGAGTAGACAACACACTATCTTAAGCCTTTTGATTTAAAAATGTTTAAAGGATTAAATGCTTGGTGTCACACTCTTAAGGTGTCAAATAGTTACAACATTTTCTAAGTCTCTCAAAAAGTGATACCTGACACAATAACCAAGAAGATCTAAAAGAAAGATCTTATATAAAAGGGACTTTTGGCACTCTCAGACGTTTGCCACTACAGTGTGCGATTGCATCTCTACAACGGACCTTAAGCGATTTAAGTCACGTAATAGTCCATAATTTTTGCACAAGGACACCAACAACCAGTGAGACAGTGTCATTACAGCGAGGAGGACATTGTTGTGGCAAAACTATTGCAAAGCAAATCACGACTTTAGCCATAGATTTTTTGAATATGGACAAGAAAATGGGAGCGACAAGTTTCATTGCAGTGAGGCAAGCCGTCATTGCAACGACGCTGAGGAGAGGCAGTTTGGGCATATGTCCAGAGAATTTTTCCAATTTGACTTTAGCATATTTTTCAAGATATGGTTCGAGGAAAACTCCAAGTATGTTTATTTCCTGCAAGAACATTGATACTTAAAATATACAAAATGATACAATTCTTTATAATATAGATTTTTCTATATGAAAGTATATTTGTATTTGACAAAATTACAAAACCAAGGTTAATTAAAAGATTTTCCAATTATAAAATAGATTAACCAAGGTGAATTCTAGTCCGCTAAATCTTATACATTTTCCTAAGTGATGTGTTTGAGGTTCGGTATTGAGTGAATCCGGTTTTTTGATGAAATGTTCTGGCGACCTCTTGGACAAAGACTCAAACATTTATTGGTAAAGGAAATCAAATAATCCAGACAGTCAATTCTATGGAGCACATCAAGTATACTATACTTTTATAATCTCTCCCTTTGTCAAATTCTGAGACAAAAAATAAAAGGAAAAATTACAAGAGAAGAAACCTACCATTTTACAATCGCCTAAACAAAGGCAAATATAAAAATAGAAAATTAAATTTGTTGCAAATAAATAATCACTAAAAGTGACTCAACCATTTTCATGGATACAAGATGCTATTTTTCAGAACTATCATGTCACATATTAGCAAACTCATCAAGGTACCAATGTCAATAAGTATGACAAGGTAATATGATAAATATGAACGTGTGAATATGACATTATGAACAATAACATCATATTTATACAAAATAATTCCTCCTCATACAATTCCTCTCAATAAATATGATATGAAAACAAATAACTCTACGCAACCTAATATGTTTGGATAACTATACCTCCCCTATCTACAAACTTCTCCCCCTTTTTGTCATGGAAAGCGAAAAAGAAAATAACTAAGCACATAATGTGATTAAGTTCACAAAGTATTTTAAGAGACTAAAACATGATAATCAAACCAATAAATAAAGAAGAATTATATAAAGAATGAATAATTAACGTGTTGGTTTAGGCAAGATATAATCATGAGAATAGTAGGCCTAATTAAACTACACTTGGGAAGATGAAATATATCGAGAAAAGATATAAGTAATGCTAAAATTGATAAGCATTCTAAAGTCAAGAGTTTACAAGGATTATAATGAGTATGATAAATATAAACTAAAATTTGAATAACTCTAAACAAAATCCAAAACAAACAAAATTAACACCACTTATTCTTCCTCTTCAACATCCCAAAGACACACAAACCAATAAGCTCACTATTAACATCATACAAGGCATCCCTAACATTCTGTGCTTGCATATGAAACTGGTGTTGAAGGTCGTTATAGAAGGGAGAGTTCATCAGACCAAATGATGATAACAAACTAGAAACCAGTTGAGTTGATGTCTTAGGCATGGTAGAATCCAACTCATTTTCAGTTAGGGTGCGTGAACTAAATGCTAGTGATGCAGGGGTAGGACAAGGAGGCAATGGAGGAATGACATGCGGTGTTATAATGGGGTTATCAAGGTCGTTAAGCTGAGCAATTGACTTAAAATACGAATGAATAGCCAATGCAAACTTCGGATTTTCCTCAACTTCCGTTGAAGAAAATGAACTCCACATTCCAAAAGAAAAAGCACGATCAAATGACTGTAGGGAAAACCGTGAGGTTTAAAACTGTCCTTAGTGTGATAAAAAAATATAGTCCAAGATCAAGTCACACAAACACGTACAAACACTCGAACTAATGGATTATAACAATCATACACGTTTGGAAGTTACGTTGTGAGGGTGGTATATGGGAAAATACATGAAAAAATAACCATATTTAGGATGTAGAGGTCTTTTGCAAGATAAACATGCAAAGTACTAACGTTCTATTCATCACAATAGTTATCGCTAAAAAAAGTGATAACATCATAGTTGATAGGTCTCCTCAAATACTTCTCTTAAAGATATTTTGGATATTTTTCTTCTGGAACACTAAGGTTGTTGCTTATACACTTAGAAGAAAGTCTCACTTCAATTACCCTCACTTTGGTATAAATAACTAGATTACCTTCGTGATCCTTGCCATCCACAAGAGTAGAATAAAATTATCTCACCATGTTGGGGTAACATGGTCCGGTTTTAGAGAAAATACCAAACCAAACTCTTTTATATAAAAACTTGTATAAAAGTGTGTTGAAAAAATATTCCAAATATATTGACCTCTCCCAATGCAGGGAACATGTGGTGAAGATTTAATCAAATCTGGAGTGTTTGGTGGAAGTCGAGGCATGCGAGCTTGATTTTGGAGCCATAACTGATATGCCCCAAGTGATACCTCGGCCCAGAGACACCAACCTCGGCCGAGATGATGGCCGAGACATTGATTGACCCTATGTAGGCCATGGGCCCATGATATCATCCCTCGGCCAGACCAACCTCGGCCCAGGCCGACACTACCATATACACCAATGGGCACTACGCGCATCACAGGCATCAACAACATCCTCATGTACCTGGGTATAGCAACCTCGGCCGAGAGTAGGCCGAGGTGACAAGAAGCATTAGTAATCATCTGCATGCTATATGTCCAACCTCGGCACGGGCCGACCCCACCATATGTCTCGGCTGAGATCAGGCCGAGACTCCTTATGACCCATCTCAGATGGAACGCACATCAAGGCTTTACAGCTCGGCATCTCCCAGGCCGAGGTCATCCACCAATATGACTGCCGAGCATCTGTTGAACATTTGGATAAGGACACATGGGCACAAATCAGTTGTAACAAGATTATTCTCCACGTGTGGGGAGAATATTTCATCATCATTACTTACATGTGGCAGTGACAGATGGCACTCCCCCATTGGTGAGGCTACCACACACATGCACATTACATGCATGGGGGGTACATTACACCCCCTAGGCACTATATATAGGGATCATCCCCTACCTTGCAAAGGGATCCCCAGTGATTCAACCCTAGCTAAAACTCTGTCTAAATCTACAGTAGAGAGAGAAAGCTTGAGAGATTGTACCCATGGCCATTAGTGCCTTCTTTCACTGATATTACTCACACACTCACAGTGGACGTAGGCCAGATTGGCTGAACCACTTATATTCCGGTGCTGATTCATCTTATCCTCATCTCCTAATCTTATCTCTTTATATAGCTGTGTTGCCATTGTTATTCATATATTGAGCTTGGAAACACCTTATCTGGTGGTGCTGATTCTTAGCATCATCAATAACATAACCTAAAATCACATACCAAGACACAAGCATAAAAATCCTATGAGATATGGAAATGAAATCCAAGGATACTATATTGAAACTATGAGCAGACAAACCCCAAAAGTGTAAAGAAAAGGCTATACATACCAAAGATACTCAAGAATTTTAATATAAACTCAAGATAAGTAGACACTCATCAATCATAGAGAAGATTTGAACAGAATCAATCAAAACAAGTATCACCAAGCCCTAATGCTAAAAAGAGTAAATTAGAGGATCTATGGAACACAAAACTTACGAAGATGATGAATTAATTCACTGGAGTGAGGTTAGGACAACATAAACGACTTCCAAGAGCTAAAATGGGAGAAACACAGGAGATATGTCTAATGGTGAAAAAGGTTTTGAGAGAATAAATTGGAAATAATCGTAAAATAGTCCCGATTTGGGCGTTTTTCACTCCCAGGTGCTATCGCTGCAGCGAGAAATATTCTCGCAAGCTGCGCCAGCATCGCTGCAACGAAGCTCCGGTAACATAAATCATGCCATCTTCCAGCGAATAAAAACTGTGCAAAAACGACACACTCAAAAGGAAATGTACACGTGGTTTCTTAGCTACAAAGCAGGTACATTTTAATCCCTAAAATTCCATTTCGAATCATCAAACAAGCTGTGAAAAACATAATACAATGGTCTTTAGTTATGTCAAATACTCTCTATAAAGAATGATCTAGTATTCAAAGGCCTAAGGTAAAATCAAAGCCATAAAAAAGTTAGAGTGATTCAAAGACATAACTCGTGATAGAAAGTGAATAAAAAGAACATCAACCTGTAAGATCGAAGAAAAAATATCAATGTTTGAACTCACTTTTGAATTTTTTTGACTTTATGCGAATAAAGAGAAAACCTCATTTTTCCTTGAAAACAAATAAAAATTTCAACTACCATTTTCTCCCTCAAATAACAATTTATGATTAAAATCTTTTAAGTCTCATATCCTTGAGTTTACTCAATTTTGGATAGATAAAAATCTTTGAGACATCGCTTTTGATAATATTTTGTACGTGGCGATTTTTGCTCATTCATTACAAAGGGTTGGGAACCATTTCTAATGTTTCAAAGGTAGTTCTGACGACCCAAAGTTGCAACCCTTACCACATCATAACTCCTGATTTTGAATATATATATATATATATATATATACTCCAACCATGATGATAAAAACTCTCCTACACAAAAGCATTAAAAATGACACACTTTCATCAAAACATCACATAAAGCTTTTAATTTTCGGTAGAAGTAGAAAATAAGTCCCTTAATTATGTTTTTTTTGTGAAAATGCTCAACTTTATTGTGCGGTGTAAAAGTGCATGAGTTATGACAAACGCTCTAAAATTGCTAGCTCAATTTACCAAGGCAATTCAAGCTATAAAGTGTAAGCATGAGGTATTAAAAGTCATAAATAGAACCATTAGTACATTAACTAAGCATATAGGTTTGTATTTGAGTTCATGGGAGAAAATAATACCTTACAAGCATAAAAGAACAATATTGTATAGTTCCAAAAATCTAAAGGTATGAATGAAACAAAGATCATATCTAAAGAGTAAAAGTAGTGATAGAGAGAAATCAATATGTATATACAAAAAAGGTAAACCAAACACTCTAAGATACCTAAACCAAAATAATCTTATTTATTTTTAAACAAGAACCAAGCCTTATACGCTTATTTAGGGATATAGTTATTCTCCATTAATAATTTGCTTCGATGCCCTATCCTCAAGGAACGGGATCTAGGAACCGAATTAGGAAGTGTGGGAGGATCAATCATTTTTCCTTTCCCCTTTTATTTGGAAGAGACCTTTCAAGGGGCTTCCAACTTATTTTTTCCTTTCCTATTGACCTCTCCACCCTTATCAAAATCACCTAAATGTGATGCGGGTTGAAGAAAAACATGAAACTCCTTAAGGTGTCCTAATTTGAGACAATGTGTGAAACTCCTTATGGGTTGACGGGGTGCTTGATTTGTTTCTTCCTAAGTCTAGAGCAAAAATCCTTTAAGTTGCATTCCTTATTCCCAAAGGAACTAATGAAAGTCACCTTCCCTTTGTTTCCTTCTAGTATAGAATGAGTTGAAGATTCACCAAAGGGAGATGAAAAAATAGATTGGGATGCTATGAAATCTCGATTAGACGTTGAACCATTATATTAAAAACCAAGTCCTCATCTATTCGAGGTGGATAACTTGTTAGAAAAAAGCATCTTATCCAAATTTTGAGACCTACCCACCATATTCATCCTGAAAGTGGTTGAGATAGTAGTTTGGTCTTAAAAGAAGATATTTGGTTCTCTAGAACTATTTTTGAGTTTTCACTCTCGTATAGGGACATACTAAGGAAATTAATCTCCATATGAAGAAAGTCAATGGAACTTCCTTCAAAATATGATCCGCTACTTACCATATGTGGAATAACAAAATCACTCACACTACTCTCACTCACCACATCCATTTGGTTCTAGGTATTAGACAACTTAGTGGAGAGTTCCATGTTATGCCTTTCGAGGCATATGGACTCCTTGTAAAGCCTAATATAGTCCGCTTGAAGATTATTTTCCTCTTTTTCCTTAATAGTGCGTAAAAATGGGATATGAATAGTCATTTCTTCACTAGGTGGAAGAGGAACATCAAACTCCTTTAAATCATCTATATCATCAAATTTCTCTATTACCATAATTGTGATATAGTTTCATTCTTGAGAGTTATCTTCGAAGTCCGAGTCATCATCACTAAAAGTGGCTTGATATGCATTTTTTCCACCATCATGACTCATATTTGAGGGTCATTACTTCAACATATGCCCTCAACCACTATACGTAAAACACGTGAGGGTCATTGGAATTTCTTTTTTATTTTTTTCACTTCACTAACTAATATCAAGTCTAGGCGGATAGTTTTTGCCTGCGCTTTTAGATTTGAGATCCTTTTTGTTACTTCTTCCTAAACTTAGTGAGAAATTCCATATCATCGTCATTAACATCATGGGAACTAAAATTGGGAGATACATTCTTAGCCTTAAAAGTTAGATCTTTCTCCTTCTCCTTAGGAGGTACTCCTTGGCAATAAGATAAATTAGCTTCATAAGTTTGGATAGAGCCAACTAATTCGTCTACACACATCAGTTTCGAATGCAAGGATCTAACCTCTTCAATGGAGTCCACTTTACTATGGAACCTAGGGGAGAGACCGTAAGATTTTATTAACAATTATATTCTCTTTTATAGTCTTCCCCAAAGAAAAGATAGAGGTAACTATATTGTACATCTCGATATAGAATGCATCAAAAGTTTCATTCTTCTTTATGGTAAGAAGTTCTAAATGGGTGGTAAGCCATTGAAACTTGGAAATCTTCATGGTGGAGGTGCCTTCATAAGTCATTTGTAAAATATCACATGCCTCTTTAGACGTTGTACATGTGAATATACGTCTAAACTTACTTGGGGACACGTAACCAAAAATAGCTTTAAGTACCTTCATGTTCCACTCACTCTCATTTAAATTATTGTCATTCTAACTAGATATAATCTCATCAACTTGGGTGTCATCAATAACATTTTTAGACCAGTCCATCCCACAAGAACGCTATTCTATATACGATCATTCATAGACATTAAATATGATGTCATACGGGGTTTCTAATAGGAATAATTGCTACTATTCAATAAAGGATGTAAGAGGGTTGAACTTCCATCCATTGCACATAAAAAGGATCTAAACCTAGGTTTTTACACCTAAAACTAAAAGACGTGGAAAGAGTAAAATAAGCACATGACCGGATGTACGATGGAAAAACCCACTAATTGGAAAAATCTCGGGCCGATAAGAATGACAAATGCACTATGATGGATTTTTACAACTAGAAGAAATAGACATACAACCTCACGAAGCTATAACAGACAGGACATTGTTTTCCACCATATTCTCCGTAGAGAGCGCCAACAGCTGGAGTATGCTACACAATCGTGACTAATTTTGGTCCGTAAGCAATACCTTTAAATCCTCTCGCCAAAACTTTCTTCTTCAAAGTAGACGTAACTTTTTTATTCCAGGATGGAGCCTTTAATAAACCAAAATGCTGGGATGGAGCCTTCAATACACCTAGGATCTTTGAGGGAATCCAAAAGATATGTGTGTTAGAGTGTTTGCAAAGGTGTGGTGTATTTAATCACCAATGAAGAATATATTTTTGAAACAAGGTGAGTATATATACATCTATTAGAAATAATGGATTGAAAGAACTCAAAAAAGAAGAGTGAAAAAATGTGCTTTTAAATATATGAGATATTTTGATCAGCAAAAGTTATTTTTTTAAAAGCTCTCGATATTGGTTTGGAATAGTAGATAACACACTATCTTATAGCCTTTTGATTTGAAGATGTTTAAAGGCTCAAATTCTAGGTGTCACACTTTTAAGGTATCAAATAGTCACATTAGGGTCTAAGTCACCCAAATTTTTTTGCTTGACATACTAACCAATAAGATCTTAAAAAAAGATCTAGTGCAAAAGTGAATTTAGGCACTATTAGGAACTTCTCGCCATAGGGTCACTACAAAGAGTAATTGCGTAGCTACGACGCACCTGAACCGATCCAGGTCAGCAATAGTTCAGACTTTTTACACGGGGAAACAAGCAGCCAACAATACAGTGTCGCAGTAGTGAGGAGGACTATTGTTGTAGTGGAACTGCTGCGAATCAAGTTGCGCCTTTGTCCAAAGATTTTTTTAAATATGGACAACAAAATGTCAGCGATAAGTTTTGCTAGAGTGAGGCAAACCATCGCTACAGCGAGGCAGGTTATGCATTTGTTTAGAGATTTTGTCCATTTTGCCTTTAGAAGATTTTTCAAGATATGTTTTGAGGCAAACACTTATACTTAAAACACACAAAAAGATGCAATTCTTTTTTAAATAGATTTTACTATATGAAAAGTATATTTGCATGTTTATTTGATAAAATTATAAAACCAAGGTTAATTTAAAATATTTTCCAATTATAAAAACATATTGACCAATATGAATCTAATTCCGCCAAGTCTTATACCTTTTCTTAAGTGGTGTGATTGAGGTTAGGTATTGAGGGAATCTGGTTTTTTGATGAAACTTTTCGGTGACCTCGTGGTCAAAGACCCAAACATGTTTTGGTGAAAGAATTCAGATAATCTATTCTATGAGCCACACCGAGTATACTATACTCTTATAAAAGCCAACTCCCAAAACTTTTTAAAATGGTTTAAAATTCTTTGAGGCTGTTTTAAATCACTTGGTCAAATATTTTAAAAAATCCTCACATATTTTTAGAAAACATAGTGCGCGCATGTGTTTAGTCTTGTACAATTCAAAACATATATAAAACGATAAAAAATTCATTCCAACACGAATGTGCAACAATAAAAATCTTCAATGAGCGGCATGCAAGATCTTCAAGTCTTTAAAGATTCATCTAAGTCTGATCTATGATAAATGATCGTGCCTCACTTTAATGAATCAAGTCTATCTGACTTAAAAGACTTAACGATTCAAATGTTTTGTCATAGGATTCTCGCCAGCTAATATTAATACAAAACTACATTTTGAATGTTCGCATAGAACTCGCGAATAAGAGATTCATTGGCTGAATAATATGGCTGTAAAAAATGAGAACCTCATAAACCATCTATCAACAAGAGTACAAACTAACCCTCATTGCATCGATCTAGATAATCTAAGTCAACATCCTTCATGACTCTAACATAATGAGATATAAAGCTCACATGAAGTAAGGAACAATCTAGAGTAAAACTAATACTAGATGTATTTGTCATAGGAGATGGACTAGGAATAAAGGCTCTTGGGTCCTCCCTACGAGATATACGTGGTGGTGTTTCTCTATAACGTGGGAATGCTTATCGGGACCACTCAGGGGTCGAACTCTCTTCCTCGTAAGTTTCTTCTCTCTACCCATGATGTCAAAAATAGGATAAAAATACAACATATAAATGGAAATAGGAAATAATCCTAAGAGAGTATGAGAGAACAAAGGTATATGAAACCTAAAATTCCCCAAAATCAACTACAATCTCAAATCAAGCACATAGGACTGAAAATATAACCTGGATATACTCTAATGGAAGTAAATGAACAAAAAAAAGTAAAGATTAAAGACTTACTCAATAGAATTTGGACAAACCTAAACATATTTGAAAACTAGGGCTTGAATACCAACAACCACCAAATTCACTCAAAATCCCACTCAAAACGGACAAGCACTGATAAAAATCCAATCTTGGGTTGAAATCGCCCAGGGTTTATGCTCTGGGAGGTTTTGAAATGTTAATGAGCAATTGAAAGCAAAAATGCTATTTTTAGTGCCGATAACCGTGCGCACGGGGGAAGTTTGTCGTCCATATGGGCCATATGTACGGTTTTAGCCAGTATGCTTAGCCAGGGAAACCAATTCCAGAAAATACTAAGTGTAAAACTAAAACCCAAACTCTCAAAAATCACTCCTTTTTTTAAAAGTATAATTATGAGACAAATGCACAAGAACCCAAACTCATATACACACATATATACACATGCAAACTCTCAAATAAATTTGTGTGATAATGATTCAACATAAATGATAAATTTTATTTAACAAACAAATTTCCTTTTAATCTTGATTAATGCATAAATTAAGAACACATTTAACACAAACATTAATCAATTCAACATATAAATATTAAAATTCTTATCAAATAATTTCAAGCAACTTTGTATTTCAATCAAGGCATGATTTGTGACAAATATGGGTTATAAAATCCAAAAAAATACACATAACCAAGTCATAAAAAATTACAAATTATGATTAATTTTATCATTACATCAATATCGTTTCAAGATCTGATAAATTGGTAGTTTCTATACAGTTTTCTCCTTCAAGCATATGTTCTTTAGATATATTTTCAATGCCAAAATATGATAGCAATTTTTATTTGAAGAGCTATGGACCTATCTTATTTTAAATGTCGATTTAAGCTCTTAGCATATGGCTCTTTCCAACATATTGTCTTTTTCCATTGGCTGGCCTTTCACACACTTGGATGACACCTACCCAATGATATTTAATTCAAAATCAGGTGTAATAACTCTAATAGTATCCCCCAACTCCAATAAGTATAAAACACACAAATCTCACACATGGACTACGAAAACATTCAAAACTAATACATGATCTCGAGATTTGATAATGATTAAGTCATGCACTAAAAGAAAAAAATCATATTACTATAGTCATACGCATAAAATAATATGAAAGTGGTAAAGTGGTGTGAAACCAAGACCAAAGATTTTAACAAATTTGACAATAATGATTCTTCAAAAGAATTCTAACCCAAACATTGATATTATTAACATTTGCAATCAAAATGGTTAAAAATCTATATTTCAGTCGCCATTCAAGTTAAGTCTAATCATCAAATCGCATGAATCAAAGGACTTAATCACATAATCATGAAAGAAATAATGTATAAATCTTTTTGGATTTTTTTTATTATAAAAGAATTATACATGTATGTACAACATATTAAGAAAGTAACAAAGCATATATTATAATGCTTGTAAATGCACAAATGCATGAATTCCTCACCAAAACATGAAAAATAATCTAAGCGTGACTTTCAAGAACTCACCCATAATGATTTAATCCCAAACAAGTCAAGAATACTCAGGAGGGGACCTACACATAAATAAGATATTAGGTATCCTATAGCAAACTATCTTCTAGATAGCAATGGGTGTGAAATTTCACATATCAATAGGAGGAACAAACACAACCTCTCTCATCATAAATTTCTTTTAATGAACTTTAATCTGAATCCTCTTTCTTGGTGCAACATTAGGTAAGCCATTTACATTCCTTGGCATCTACCTTGCATTCCTCATAGGATTCTTATATGTACTCCTTGGAATTTTAAAAAATGGTCTAAGTTTAGGTCTTGGTATCTCCCTTTTAGATTTACCTCTACCTTTCACTAGGAGATATACTGTAAGGACATTTTTCTCATGTCCGAAATGTTTCATTTAATTATGTCGTACGCCGCTACATTTGGCACGTCACCTCACGATCTCACATGACGGCCTCTATCTGAATTCCAAGAATCAAGCATACATTATCTCCACTAATATTTCCCTCATCTTCATCAACGACTTCGCGTTCCTTGATTGTAGGCTCGTAATGCAAGTGGAACGCAAGAGAAGCCAAATCAGTAAAACAAGGCATGATAGGGATGTTCAAGGGAAAATTGGTAATTTTACAGCCACCGTACGGAGGACCGGTCAACTGGAAAGTTGAAGAGCTTGCCGCAACAAAGATACTGGAAGAAACGACACCTCAATCCGAGCTACGGTGAACAAGTTATGGCCCGTTGAAAATGGAGATATGTTCATTGAAAATTCTGGGAATTTTTCTAAGTGTTGAAGCACCTTTTCCAGCACACTTTCCCGAACCCAGACCCAAACCGGTTCGGGGGGCGAACCGGTTCGCATGGGTACCCGAACCGGTTCGGGGTACCTGTACGCTGGATAGAATTTCAGCATTTTAAGATCGTGGGTCTCTTCATGTATTTCCCTATAAATACCAACTTCGGGAGAGTTGTTTTGCAAGACTTTAGGAGACGAATTTGAGAGTCCAAATACATCTAGTCTTCATATTTTTGAGTCCCAAGACTCATGTTTTGATTCACACATCCTTGCCAATCCTTTTTGAATCCTTTTGCAACCCAAGAACACAACTTTGGTTTGTTCAACCCTTGTGGAGGAGACCGTTCTTCTTCTTCATTGCAGCCCTACTGGAAAGGGATAATTCCAGCCGCGACTACAGAATCCGATACCCGAGGGTAATTCTTAGTCAACTTGTATTTTCATTGTAATCCGATTGTAAGCCCTTTTCTTACAAATTATAGTGAAAATAAATGGTTTTGCCCCTGAGGGGGATTTTTCCTTAAGTGCATGTGTTTGAATGTTCTTGCGTAGATTATCAATTTATTCAATCACATACTGCTGCATGTTTAGGGTTTGTTTGTGTTAAAAGGGTTTTATATATAATTTGATCATTTGAACGCGAGCACACACACTCTTCAAATTGGTATCAGAGCAGGTTACGCTAATCTATCGCGTATTCCTTTTTCCGCAAAATTTTTCTAAGATATCAATTTTCAAAAAAAAAAAAAATTGATTTTTGAAAAAGTGCGTATTCAAATGGAGAAGTCATATTATAAAATACCTGTTTTTGATGGGTCAAATTATGCTTATTGGAAAGCCCGTATGAGGTCGGCTTTAAAAGCCATTGATGAACGTGTCTGGATTTTGGTTGAACGAGGGTGGACTCCTCCCACCGTGACTGTTGATAATGTGACCAACTTGAAACCTGATATTTCTTGGACTGATGAAGAAATTAAATGGTCATCTTTTAATTCTAAAGGTCTAAGTGCTATTTCTGGGTCTGTCACACCTGATGAGTTCAAACGCATAATGACGTGTACCACGTCAAAAGAGGCATGGGATGTTTTACAACTCACCCATGAAGGAACTAATGCTGTGAAAGAGTCTAAGTTGCAAAACTTGACAACTCAACTTGAAACAATCACCATGCATGATTCTGAATGCTTTGATGAATTTTATGCTAGACTTTCTGACATTGTGAATACTAGTTTTAATCTTGGTGAACATATTCCGAATGCTAGAGTTGTTAAGAAGATTCTTCGTTCTTTGCCTAAGCGTTTTATCCCTAAAGTCACTGTGCTAAATTCTATGGGTAATTTAAATACGCTAAAATTGGAAGAACTTGTAGGAGATTTGCAAACTTATGAAATTGATATGTTCCCTAAAAATGCTAAATCTAAAGATAAGGGAATTGCTCTTAAAGCCCAAGAGAGAAGGAGTGAGAGGTCAGCTAGAAAGAGGGAAGAGTCATCTAGAAAGAGAGAGACTGACACGTCAGATTCTGAGTGCGATTTTGACTTAGATGATTTGGCTCTGTTCGCAAAAAAATTCAAGAGGATTCTCAAATTTAAGAAAAATGGCAATTTTAAAGATAAAAAGAAATTTGAGAAAAATAAGTTTGAAAAGAAAAATGAAAAAGTTTCCAAAAATCCTCCTCTGAAAGAAAGTGAGAGATGTTTTGAGTGTGATGGTAGGGGTCATAGAGCTTTTGAGTGTGCCAATCGTCTGAATAGAGAGAAAGGGAAAGCTGTTCTTAATGCTACCCTTAGTGACGACAGTGAGGTCGAGACGGTGGATTCTGGAGATGAGTCACCGCATGAGTGTAACTTCACCGCATTCATGGCCAGCCATGTGAGCACTCCTAGTTCTCCTCACGACGTTGAGGATGACGCTTCATAGGGACACCTCGACAGTGAAAGCGATGTGAGTGAGGGGGAGGATGACACAAGTGAGAGCGAGAGTGATATACAATGCGCCTACGCTGAGTTATATTCCGAGTCATTTAAAACTAAAAAGCGTAACAAAGCGTTAGTTCTTAAGATCACCTGCTTAGAGGAAGATTTAAAGAAAGCAAGAGAAAGAGAGTTCTCCACTTGCACCGCCCTGAGAGAGAGAGATTCTACATGTGTCGAGAATGAGAATTTGTTTAGAGAGAGAGAGAGAGAGAGTGTTTTAGAGAAAGAAAGAGGGGACTTGATTAAGCAAGTGGCTAGTCTTACGAGTCAGCTCCATTCCTCCGTGGAGACTCGGAAGAAACTTGAAGCCCTTGTTGCCCAGCTGACTCATGATCTTGAGAAAGCACGGGAAGTCAGGGTACAAATCGAGGACAGATCTGGGAAGATGGGAAAGATTCTCCTCGGCCCCGCTTTAGGTTTTGGTAATCGTCAAGGAATTGGATATGATGGTGCCTCCACGTCCCAAATTGCACCTGGACCAGTTCCTGAGTTTACTACAACTCCTTATGGTCACCTTAAAAAACCTCGAAGGAGAGTTTGACCAAGAAAAGCAAACCAAGGTCCGCCTTTGACTGTGCTCTTTTGTACTTATTGCAAAAGAAAAGGCCACCTTAGGGAAACTTGCTATAGCATGGGTCGAACACGACGTACTACTGCTCCACCACGACATACTGATGAGTTTTTTAGTCTGAGAGAGCGAGTTGAGTTCTTAGCTGCCACGACTCAAAGTTTAATGGAAGAATTTCGACGGATCTCTTTGCCGTTAGTGAATGCTTCTCACATTCAAGCTAAAATCAACAACAACAAAGGCAAACAAAAGGTCATCTCGACTTGGGTACCTAAGAAAGATAAAAAAGCTTTTGTTGTTCATGTTGCTCTCAAAGCACATAATACCTCTCAGTGGTATTTTGATAGTGGGTGCTCCAAACACATGACAGGTGATGCCTCATTTTTTACTACTCTTGAGGACTATCAAGATGGCAGAGTCACCTTTGGAGATGGGAGTAAGTCTAGCATTATAGGACGAGGTACTATCGAGTTACCTGGTTTTCCTAAGCTAGAAAATGTTTTGTACGTCAAAGGTTTGAAAGCAAACCTTCTCAGCATTAGCCAACTGTGCGACACTGACCTTGCAGTAAAGTTTGACCGGGACGCGTGTAAAGTCTACAATCAAATCGGTAAACTATTGATGCAAGGGATGAGGACCGAGGATAATTGCTATGGGACTGAGCCCACATCCTCACTTGTCTGCAACAGCGCCACGATCACTCCTATGGATCTGTGGCACCAACGTCTAGGTCACGTGAACGTTAGAGATCTTAATCGTTTATCTAAAAAGGACCTAGTACGTGGCTTACCATCTCTTGGAAAGTCAACTTCAACCGTTTGTGGACCCTGTCAGTTGGGAAAACAAATTCGTAGTCCTCATAGGAAGTTGCAGTCCATTACCACCTCTCATGTTCTGGAGTTGATTCACATGGATCTTATGGGTCCCACTCGTACTGAGAGTCTAGGTGGTAAGAGGTACATCCTCGTGATGGTAGATGATTTCTCCAGGTACTCCATTGTAGGTTTTCTGAGAGAGAAATCCGATGCTGTAGATTTCTTAACGACTAAGTGCCGTGTCCTGCAAAATCAACACGGTGTCACTACTAACAGAATACGTAGTGACAACGGCACTGAATTTAAGGAAGCAAATGTGGATTTGTACTGTGATAGCCTTGGGATCAAACATGAGTTTTCTGCTGTGAGAACTCCTCAGCAAAATGGGATTGTTGAGAGAAAGAATAGAACAATCCAAGAGATGGCTAGATCTATGCTTCTAGGTCGTAAAGTTTCTAGGAGATTTTGGGCAGAGGCAGTGTCTACTGCATGCCACACGGTGAATAGGGTTTATTTGCGTCCACACACACTACGGACACCTTATGAGTTGTGGACCGGCAAGAATCCCAACCTGGCGTATTTTCGTGTTTTTGGGAGTAAATGCTACATCCTACGGGATAGAGAGCAATTAGGAAAGTTCGACTCCCGGAGCGACGAGGGAATATTTCTAGGATATTCATCGAATAGTAGAGCATACCGGGTTTTTAACCTGAAGAGCTCTAGGGTTATGGAATCAATACACGTTACCGTGCAAGATGACGAACCTTCAACGGTTATTGATCCTAACCTTAAGTGTGAGGATGAGGATTGTTCTAACAGTGATTTACCTGTTCCTCCCTCACACTCTGTGGATCCTACTCCTGTGTTAGGGGACACACCTGCTTGGGTTCGCAAGAGTCATGACCCTTCTGCCATTGTTGGTGATCCCACTCTAGGGGTCAAGACTCGTGCTCAGCTAGAGAACGTTGTTAGCCATCTTTGCTACACGTACAAAGTCGAGCCCAAGAACCATAAAGAAACACTCAAGGATGAACACTGGATATCTGCTATGCAGGATGAGTTGCTTCAGTTTAAAAAGAATAATGTCTGGGAATTAGTCCCCCGACCTAGTGAGACTAATGTGATAGGTACTCGGTGGATTTTCAAGAACAAAATGGATGAATATGGTACCATAATCAGAAATAAGGCTAGGTTGGTCACTCAAGGCTACACACAGATAGAGGGTGTAGACTTTGGGGAGACATTTGCTCCTGTTGCGAGGCTTGAGTCCGTCCGTCTTCTGCTCGCCATCGCATGTCATCTGCGCTTCAAGGTGTATCAGATGGATGTCAATAGTGCCTTTTTAAATTGCATTCTACAGGAGGAGGTGTATGTGGAATAACCAAAAGGGTTTATCTACTATCTGAGGAAAGCCTTGTATGGTTTGAAGCAAGCACCCCGTGCTTGGTACGAGAGGCTTACTTCCTATCTCTTAGCTCGTGGCTTCAAGAGAGGGGGAGTAGATATGACGTTGTTCGTCAGGAGAGATGATGGTGCTATTTTGGTTGCCCAGGTCTATGTGGACGACATAGTCTTTGGATCCACATGCTCCCAGCATGCTCATCACTTTGAGGAGGAGATGAAAAGTGAGTTTGAAATGAGCATGGTTGGTGAGCTTACATTCTTCCTTGGTCTCCAGGTTCGTCAGCTAGAGGATGGGATGTTCATCTCCCAATCCAAGTATGCTAGAGACCTAGTGAAGAAATTTGGTTTAGACTCCGCTAAGCATGCCCGTACACCTATGAGTACCACTACCAAGCTTAGTAAGGACACTTCAGGCAAGGACGTAGAGCAAACCTTATATCGGAGTATGATAGGTAGTCTTCTCTACTTGACTGCCAGTCGTCCCGACATCGCCTTTAGTGTTGGAGTCTGTGCGCGATATCAGGCATCCCCAAAAGAGTCACATTTACTTGCTCTAAAATGTATTATTAAATACGTAAGTGGGACTCTCTCATACGGGATTTGGTATTCCTTTGATACCGATGACCGTCTGTCCGCCTATTCGGATGCCGATTGGGCTGGGGATGTAGATGGATGTAGGAGCACTTCTGGTGGGTGTTTCTATTTTGGTTATGCTCTTGTCTCCTGGCTGAGCAAGAAGAAAAATTCCATCTCTTTGTCCACTACGGAGGCTGAGTACATAGCCGTCGGGAGTTGTTGCACACAACTCTTGTGGATGAAGCAAATGCTGGAGGATTATGGGATATCACAGGACACCATGACCATTTCCTGTGATAACACGAGCGCGATACACATATCCCGTAATCCAGTTCAGCATTCGCGCACAAAACACATCAGGATACGTGAGCACTTTATACGTCAGTTAGTTGAAGAAAAAGTCGTATCCCTGAGTTTTGTTCCCACCGACCGTCAGTTAGCCAATATTTTCACGAAACCTTTAGATGCCCTTAGATTTGAGAGTCTTAGGAAATCTTTAGGGATTTGCACAGTTGACTGAGGGGTTGGTCTATGTCTAGAATAGGATGCTCCTTCATGTTCATATCATATGCTTCCTATTGCTAGTCTGTTTTATATGTAACATTGCTTAGTTGTACAGCTTTGTTTTATTCTTGTTGCTTTTTATATTTCTTTTGAAAAATACAAAAAGATTTTCCTTTAAGAAAAATTTTGAGAAAAAGCACAAAAAGATTTTATTTTGATAATATTTTTTGGAAAAAGGCCAAAAAGATTTTTCTGTTTTTGCACCTTTTATGGATGAGCATTTAAGTTAGCCAAGTCACAACTTCATTCCACATTTCCATGTGACTGTTTGAAAGAGATTTGAGAGGCTACATCATTTCATCCATGTGCTTTACATTGATTGGAGTCTTTGAGATGTAATTAGTGATATCTTCCTACATGTTTGACTCCTATATCCTTTATTGCACACACGCACGACTATATTTGATTATTGCACTTATCTATCTCATGTTGGCTTGCGTGTTTTCATCTCAATCCTGTCTATACAATGTAAAATATGCGATAAAACTTGACAAGATTGGAATGCATGTAAAAACCGTTTTGGTGAGACTGTGTGTTTTTGTATAACGGGGAGGGGTTGCGAAAGGTAATCATCTATCCTTTGCGCAAAGGCCACCGTTAAAAAGGACCTAAAAAATGGAGAAATTTTAATATCCGAGGTCCAAAGAGGTTAAAAGAGCCCCGAAATTTTTTTTTTTTTACAGGCAATAAAAAGCAATTCATGCCAAATATGGGCCACTTAGGTTTCACCATCAATTCTCCAAAGTTTGAGAATTTAGAATGCCTCTATTCAAAATTATATCTGAGGGAGTTTGGTTGGAGAATCTTTAAACGGGTTTGCACTTCCTTGAAAGTCCTGAAAAAGCATAAAATCATTTTGGACGTTATTGGTGTGAAAATCATTTTGAGCTTTGATTTGTTGAATTGATTGAGTCAATATCTTATACTGTCACTCTTTTACACCAAAGGAAGCATTTGAGTTCATTCGCTGGGAATATCCAATATTCATCGTGCACATATGTCATGTTTGTATGCATTGATTTTCCTATCGAATTTGATCACACCACTTCATTTACGCTATCATCGACTTGGTTGATTTCTGTTTATTCATGGTGTGTTTTTGTCCTAGTGACACCCCGCACTTGCTTATTTGATTTATTTCTCTAATTTGTCCATTTGGGGACATCATAAAAAGGGGGAGAAAGAATTATCATATTATGGGGGAGTTTGAATTATCGAGTTTGAATTTTGGGGGAGTTTTTGAGATGTTGCTTATGTTTTTATCATATATTGATATCCATGTTATCTCATTTCAAACTCGATATGTCACGTGGTATTTGCTTTGTCTCATGTGTGTAGGTATGAAGATTGCAGATCTATATGTTGCACACCCTGATGAGAAAAGTTTTGAGATTCCTGAAGAATTGAAGAACAAACGATGAAGACTATTCATTTGTACCTTTTCCAGTTTTGGGTTCATGGGAGGGTAGATTTGTATAGGCAATTTCATATTTGATAATTCGGATTTTTTATGTATGTACCGACATAGACACAGGGGGAGATTTGTAAGGACATTTTTCTCATGTCCGAAATGTTTCATTTAATTATGTCGTACGCCGCTACATTTGGCACGTCACCTCACGATCTCACATGACGGCCTCTATCTGAATTCCGGGAATCAAGCATGCATTATCTCCACTAATATGTCCCTCATCTGCATCAACGACTTCACGTTCCTTGATTGTAGGCTCGTAATGCAAGTGGAACGCAAGAGAAGCCAAATCAGTAAAACAAGGCATAATAGGGATGTTCAAGGGAAAATTGGTAATTTTACAGCCACCGTCCGGAGGACCGGTCAACTGGAAAGTTGAAGAGCTTGCCGCAACAAAGATACTGGAAGAAACGACACCTCAATCCGAGCTACGGTGAACAAGTTATGGCCCGTTGAAAATGGAGATATGTTCATTGAAAATTCTGGGAATTTTTCTAAGTGTTGAAGCACCTTTTCCAGCACACTTTCCCGAACCCAGACCCAAACCGGTTCGGGGGGCGAACCGGTTCGCATGGGTACCCGAACCGGTTCGGGGTACCTGTACGCTGGATAGAATTTCAGCATTTTAAGATCGTGGGTCTCTTCATGTATTTCCCTATAAATACCAACTTCGGGAGAGTTGTTTTGTAAGACTTTAGGAGACGAATTTGAGAGTCCAAGTACATCTAGTCTTCATATTTTTGAGTCCCAAGACTCATGTTTTGATTCACACATCCTTGCCAATCCTTTGTGAATCCTTTTGCAACCCAAGAACACAACTTTGGTTTGTTCAACCCTTGTGGAGGAGACCGTTCTTCTTCTTCATTGCAGCCCTACTGGAAAGGGATAATTCCAGCCGTGACTACAGAATCCGATACCCGAGGGTAATTCTTAGTCAACTTGTATTTTCATTGTAATCCGATTGTAAGCCGTTTTCTTACAAATTATAGTGAAAATAAATGGTTTTGCCCCTGAGGGGGATTTTTCCTTAATTGCATGTGTTTGAATGTTCTTGCGTAGATTATCAATTTATTCAATCACATACTGCTGCATGTTTAGGGTTTGTTTGTGTGAAAAGGGTTTTATATATAATTTGATCATTTGAACGCGAGCACAAACACTCTTCATATACTTTATTCATCAACTCACTAAATTGACCGCTAAGTTCACTACTAGGATCCCTACGGAATATTTTCCTCTTATTTACCATGAACCTATGGTTTTTTCCCTCAAGCACCCACAAGATTTATTGGTGTGACGTTGTACCTTGCAGAAAGTACAATAGACAACCTTCCTTCTAGCATTCTTTCTGACCTCTTGATCTCTCATCTCATCTCTATCAAGCTTCTTCCTTTTAAAATAAAATTGTGCATTATGATTAAAGTTACCACAAAATGAGCAACCATTACAATTTTTCATAAATTTGGATTTAGGCTCAATTTCCTTCTTTTTTGCTCAAAGGAATTTGTTCCTTATCCTGTTTTTATTGTTAGAAACTTCAACTTTTGATTTTGAGCTTGTAACTTTCTCATTTTTTTGGTTCCACATAACCAATGCCATGTTTGATTTGATAATGATTCATCAAAATATTATCTAGGACACAAGTTCTATCAAACATCTCAAGTTTAAATTCTTTGGCATATTGCAATTCATGTTTCATATTTTCAAAATTAATTTTTAAAATATCATTTTGAAGTTTTGTTTCTTCTTTTTCTTACAAAATGGCCTCATTTTGTTTTTTCAAATAATATATTAGTTTTTCCACACATCAACCTCCTTTTCGAGTTCTAAACATTCCAGTTGAATGCATTCAATCTTAGTATCTTTATCATTATGTTCACTTTGTAAAGTTTTCATTTTGTTCAAAAATTTGATGTTTGACTTTTTAAGTTTCAAAGAATATTTGCAGAGTTCAAAAAAGGATTCTTGGATGTCATCCACATCATCATCACTTTCATTAAGTGACTTAGGAATATAGGTGTGTGAAACTTTGTTACTACATAACGAAGAATCACTAAGTGACTTATCATTGGAAGCTTTCACTATATTCTTTCTCACAACACTCTCTTAGGACTATCTATCACCACTCACCTTTTCAGTCTCATCTAGTCTCACCATAAAATCTATCTCACTCCCACTTTACTCACTAGTAGTTAGGGGTTTAAGCGGTACGGTTTGGTCGGTAAATAGTAGATACCAATACCAAAACCAAACTCTGGATGGTAAAACCAAATCGTACTAGGTTACCACCCGGTGCACCAAAATCAATACCAAAACCAAACCGCCCGGTATTTCAGCTTTTTCAATAATTTCGGGTTTCCTTTTTTTTTTGGTTTTTTCTGGTTTCGGTAAATTCTGTTTTTTTCTAGTTTCTGGTTTCGATAAACAGCACTAAAAGTCCCAAAAAACCAAAAGTAAAACCAACCAACTTTTTTAAATATTAAAACCAAAACAAAAACTAGGGATGGCAACTAGTCGGTTGGGGATCGGGAAAAGCATCCCCGTCCCCGTTAGAAATATCATTCCCCGTCCCATTCCCTATTATAGCGGGTTCGTAGATCTATGTCCCCGTTTAAAACGGGTATCGATTTCCCCGCGGGGAACCCGTTTTGTTTTTTTTCAAAAATTTTATAATTAAGTATAGTGTTAAATCTAAAAAAAAATAGACAGTCTAATAACAGTCTGATAAAAACAATACAGTGGAAAGATAACAAACAATGGTAACAACAATGGTTATCTCAAACAATGGTAACACTAGAATCGAAATCCAAATTGAAATAATTCATTTGTCAAGAGGCAGGTCCTCAAATAAAAAATTGTTAATATAAAACAATTGGGTCTCAACATAAAATATTTAACAAAGATAACAGTTAACCAAACATCAAAATTAAAAAGTGGCGCTCACTTAACCAAGCATCAAAATGCCAAAATCAAAGATAACAGTCTGAGTCGTGAACATACCAACGAAACAGAACGGCGTAATCAGTAGGGGCGAAGCTGAACGACGCTACAAAATCAAATGGTACAGTCGTGAGCGGCTCAGACTGTCTGAGTCCTGGAGATGAGATGAGATGAGCGGCGCTACAAGGTGAAATGAGCGGGTCTTCTAACCTGAGTCGTGGTGAGAAGATGAAATGAGCGACGCTACAAGGTTAGAATGTGAGGGAGAGATGAGGGGGATAAGTGAGGGAGGGAGCGACGCTTAGGGTTATTTGAATATAAACATATATATTTTATACTTATATGTTTATTATATTATAAAGGATGAAATACCAAAAAGTTCCTCAAATATTTTTTAATACACATTTAGTCCAAGCCTTTTATTTTGTACCAAAAAGTCTCTTATTCTCTTATCTTTAAAGGTCCGCACTAGCGGCATGGTAAAGCCTTTTTGGTATGGTGAATGACTTTTTGGTGCAAAATAAAAAGGCTTGGACTAAACGTGTATTAAAAAAAGTTCAAGGAACTATTTGGTATAAGCCCCTAATATAAATATATATATATATTTTATTATATATTAATAATTCGGGCTGAGGGTATACCAAAAACTGACCCAAAAAATTTCGGGGATTTTTTTTACTCCCCAAACCCGCCCTGATCCCCGAATATTCGAGGATTTTTTAGGGATTTTTTTTCGAGTATCCGCGGGGACCGAATTTTCGAAGAAAATTGCCATCCCTAACCAAAACCAACTTTTTCTGGTTTCGGTAAATTCGGTACGGTAATTTTCATAAATTCGGTACGGTATGGTAATTTCAGTACGTTTTTTCTGGTTTCGATAAATTCGGTACGGTACGGTAATTTCGATACTTTTTTTTTGGTTTTGGAAAATTCGGTACGGTAATTTCTGTAAATCGATTTTTTAAATATTAAAACCAAAACCAACCAACTTTTTTACAGTAATTTCGGTTTCGATAAGATCGATTTCTGGTATTTTAATATATGAAACCAAAATCATTTTTTTCGGACCAAAACGGTACGGTACGATAAAAGCCCGTACCGCTTCCACTCCTACTAGTAGTGATCTCCCGACTATCACTATTAGAGTCACTCAAGCTAGCCTTGTAGACTTTCTTCTTCTTGTCTACCTCTTTGTTCTTCTCTAATTCTCTAAAATGTATTGGACACATAAGGATATAATGTCCTACACCTCCACATTAATAACAATGATCTTCCTCTTTCACCTTATACTTTTTTAAATCACTCTTCTCACCATAAGATATATGTTTAGAGTACTTGTATGGCTTTGACTCAAATTTTCTACCATTTTTGAAAATTTTCTTGTTAATCTTGTAGAATTTGCTAAATCGTTCCACAAAAATAGTCATGTCCACCTCTACATTTTCTTTGGTATTCTCCTCACTTTTACATAACACACTGTCCTTTTATTAAACCATAAAATATAAGCCTTTCTATCACACCTACACTTGTAAAGACATAATTTCCATCGTCCATAGTTTACATTGAGTATGTTGTATCCTGTTAAAACCGTCAAAGGAAGTTCACGTTCATACATTCAAGAAGGCGTATCCGAATCTCAAACGACTTCAACAACAGTCCTCTACAAGATTGATTTTGATAAGGAATGCGTTTTAAGTTTCGAAAATGTTTCACGATAGTATTGGGATATTTTTTTAAACTGTTTTTTTTATCCAAATGAGGCATTTTTCTAAGTCAAAATAATTTTTGGAAGACCTGTAGGCGAACATTAAAAAAGATTATTTTTCGCTACTGTCATTCAAACGATAGGGCAGTGTCGTTCGAACGATATACTAATGTCGTTCAAATGACCTCATCTAACGACATCACATGTCATTTCCTAGTTCGCGAGATAGGTCGTTCCTTGTTTACTTCAAACGAACACATACTATTTTGCATTTTATCAAGTCATTATTAGGGTCGTTCAAACAACATCTAATGTTGTTCAAACGATATCAAAGAAGTCGTTCAAACGACTGCGCCTCCTCAAGAATTTTAGTTTGCTATAAATACATGTTTTGTAAGACTTTTCATTAAAACTTTTGCTACACGAAAATTGCATACCTACAAACTTTTAGTCTTCACTTTTTTGGGCTATTTTATGTTTTTGATTCGCACAAAACATCCCATATACTTTTATGAATTTTTATGAAGCCAAAAATAGTTCTTTGTTGAAGTTTCTCATATAGAGAAGAATTCTCTACTATTGGATTGGTAGTTCTTATGGGAGCCATTACTGACGACTGCGGTCATTGGGGATACTTGAGGGTATTCACTGCTGAAGAGGGAGATTTGGTTCTTGAGGTTCTTGAGGTAATCTTTGTGGGTTCCAGGCTGCGGTTTATGTGAATTTTTCGTGGGAAATTCATTGCATATTTTTCTATGTAATTATAAGCTGTGATTTACATTTAATAGTGAAATAAAGGTTTTTACCCGAAATGTTTTTTTTTCCTGAATTTGATTGTCCCTTGATTTGTGATTGCATGCTTGATTTATTCACATAGATGCATGATTAGGGTTTAATTAAATTGGATTGAAGATTGACTCTAATTAAATAAGTTTTAGTAAATTAAAAATTTGCAAATTCTATAAATAATTGATATCACGCATTGTCAAATTGGTATCAGAGCAGGTTTCACAAAATTATTGTGAGATCATTTTTTCGTAAATTTTTTGTGATATCAATCGTTTTGAAAAATTTAATTTTTTGAAAAGTCGCAATTTTTTCGATGGAGAAATTATATAATCGGATGCCCGTCTTTGATGGTACGAATTATGCCTATTGAAAAGCCCGCATGATATATAGTTTAAAGTCTATTGGTGAACGTGTCTATTTAATATGTGAAAGAGGGTGGAATCCTCCCACTGTCACCGCGAATAATGTCACCAATCCAAAACCTGTGTCTGACTGGACTGAGGATGATTTTAAATGGTGTACCTCTAACTCTTGTGGACTTAGTGCTGTTTCTGGATTCATTACCCCTAACGAGTTCTATCGTATCATGACATGCACCACAGTTAAAAAGGCATGGGATATCCTCCAATCGGAACATGAGGGTACCAACGCTGTTAAGACGTCAAAATTGCAAAATTTGACCACCCAATTTGAGACTATTACCATGTTAATGTCCGAGTATTTTGACGAGTTTTATGCCAAGTTGTCGGACCTAGTTAGCACGAGTTTTAATTTGAGAGAGAAAATTGAAGAATCGAGAGTTGTTAAAAAGTTTTTGAGGTTATTCCCAAAACGTTTTATTCCAAAGGTCATTGTTTTGAACTCATTAGGGATAGTAGATACATTTAGATTAGAAGAACTCGTAGTAGATCTTCAAACTTATGAGATCGACATGTTTTTTAACACTGTTAATCCTAAGGATAGATGGATTGCACTTAGATCCCAATATAAAAGGAGTGAGGATGTGTCTAAGATGAGATATAAGAAGAAGAAAGAGAGAGTTTGTGAGTTCGATTCAGAGGGAGAATTTGATTTTTATGAAGTTGCCTTGTTTGCTAAAAAATTTAAAAAGTTTCTTAAATTTTGCAAAGAAAATTCTTCTAATAAAAAGATTTTTTAAAAAAATGAAAAGAAAGAAGAGGCCAAAGAAAATGGTGAGAAAGAGGAAGAGGCAAAATGTTTTGACTGCGAGGGCAAAGGGCACAAAGAGTTTAAATGTCCCACTATGCTAAAGAAAAAGAGCAAGAAAATTGCAATGCCAGCCACTTTTGGTGATAATGACATCAAGGTGATTGATTCGGGGAATGAATCATCACATGGTATATGTGTTACCTTTATATATAGTCACGTGATCACATCTAATTTGTCTCACGATAATGAGGACACTTGTATATGTTAGAGCTCCGATGATGATTTAAGTGTTTCGAGTGAGAGTGAGGGTGATATTGGAGGTGGAGGTGAAAGCGATCTCCAAAAAGCGTTTAAAGATTTATACGCCGCGACTTTAGAGATGAAAAAGTTGAATAAAGGGTTAAGTCTTAAGGTGTTATATTTGGAGAAAGATATAGAAGTTATGAGGGAGTATGAGGTGTCACTGAGTCAACTCGAGAGGGTGAGAGTTTGTTTATGTGAGCAGTTGATCGTCTTAGTCCAGAAAAAGAGTGAACTTGAAGTCCGTGTATCCCACCTCGAAAGAGATATCGAATGTGCCCGGGAAGTCAAAATTACTATAAAGAACATAACTAAGAATGTTGGAAAGATTCTCCTTGGTCCCTCTTTGGGTATTGCTAAGAGACTAGGAATAGGTTATGACGATGCGTTTACTTCTCACGTTACTCTCGAGCCGGTACTCGAGTTTATGATAGATCCATATGGCTCTCGACCTAACCCACCTAGGTCTCTATTTCCCTATAGGAGAGATCGTCCTAAATGTTTTGAGAGAGGTGTTTTAAGACCCATTTATATTTGCTCCCATTTCAAGAAGAGCGGACACCTTAAGCAATTTTGCTATAAGTTGGGTAGTGTGTCTCATAGATTTTTGCCTTGTATGTTACTACACATGTTTCCACATGCACATCCACGCATGATACTCCACATGCTCCTGCACATCACATGAGAGAGTTTGAGCACTTTCGAGAACAAGTTAAGTATTTAGTCAAGAATTCACATGATTTGATGGATGTTTTTCATAGGATGTCACCACCTTTGGAAAACACCTCCGGAAAACACCCCAAAAAGATTTTTGTTTTAGAAAAAAATTGGAAAAATGCCAAAAGATTTTCTATTTTTCTGAGAAAAAAATTAAAAAAGCCAAAAAAAAATTATTTTGATAAATTTTTTGGAAAAAGACAACAAGACTTTTTTTGTATTTCGTTTTACACTGTATATGGATGGACATTTAGGATGACCAAGTCACAAATTCATTCCATTATCCATGTGTTTGTTTGATAGTGATTTGAGACGCATCATCATTTCATTTTGTGCTTTACAATGTTTGGAGTCATTGAGATGTGATTAGTTGTTACTTCTTACAAGTTTGACTCATGATTTTCTTTAACTCACACTTGCACGGATTTTTTTTATTATTGTACTTATCTATGACATATTGGTCGTAGTGATTTCATCTCAATTATATCTTTTAAATGAACCAAATGAGATAAAACTTGACAATGAAAGTAGTATATGTAAGAACCGTTTCCCGTGAGAATTCATTTAGAATTTAAAACATGATGAGTGTACACGTGAAAGGGATATGAGAGAATAATAATCTCATCATGAAAGCCACCGTTTGAAAAAAGTCCAAGAAAAAAATTAAGGCAATAAAAAGAAAATATGCCCAAAAGGGGCCAAATAATTTAGTTTGATCACCTTGATAGAATTATAAAAAGAGTTATTATTTATAAGGGAGCTTAGATGGAAATCAAACAACGGGTTTGCACGTCCTGACAAAATCTTGAAAAAGCATTACATAGTTTTAGACATAATTGGTGTGGAAACCATTTTAAACTTTGATGTGTTGATTAGATTGAGTCGATGTCATTTAAATTCAACATTTATACACCTAAGGAAGATTTTGAGTTTATTCGTTAGGAGTATCCATATTCGTCATTCACATATGTTATGTTTGATTGAGTTGATTTTCCTATCCAATTTGTTCACACCCATTCATTCCGTATCCACGATTTGGTTACCTAAGTGTTCTTTCACGATGTGATTCTTCCTTGTATATTTTTTTAAGAAGAAGTTTAAAAAATTAAAAAAGTGAAGTTTATTACCCTGTGGCACTCTTCGTATTTATTTTGTTTATTCTTTTCCATGTTTATTTCGGACAAATAAAAGGGGGAGAAAGGATTATAAGTTATGAATTATGGGGGATAATTGCTTTACTTGATTTGATTTATGTTTATCCCATTTCAAACTCGTTACGTCACGAAGGTATTTTCTTTGTTTATTGTGTATAGGACTTTGATGATCATTTGGAAAGCGCACATAAGAAGACCAAGGAAACCAAAGAGACTTGAAGATGTTGGATATTTTTTTTTGAAGACTTGTATTTTTAGTTACTTTCCACTTTTGGGTTCATGGGAGGGTATTAGATTTGTATAGTACATTTGATTGATAATTTAGATGTTTTTATTTTATACCGCCATAGATATAGGGGAGATTTGTAAGGACATAATTTCCATCATCCATAGTTTATATTGAGTATGTGTATACCGTTACAACCGTCAAAGGAAGTTTACGTTCATATGTTCAAGAAGGAGGATCTGAATATCAAACGAATTCAACAACAGTACTCTATGAGATTGATTTTGGTAAGGAATGCGTTTTAAGTTTCAAAATGTTTTACGATAGTACTGGGATATTTTTCTAAACTGTTTTTAATCAAAATGAGGCATTTTCTAAGTCAAATTTTTTTTTGGAAGACCTGTAGGTGAACATTAAAAAAGATTATTTTTTGCTCCTGTCATTCAAACAATAAGGAAGTGTCGTTCGAATGACATACTAATGCCGTTCAAACAACCTCATCTAACGACATCACATGTCGCTTCTTAGTTCGCGAGATAGGTCGTTCCTTATTTACTTCAAATGGCCACGTACTGTTTTGCATTTTATCAGGTCGTTATTAGGGTCGTTCAAACAACATCTAATGTTGTTCAAACGATATCAAAGAAGTCGTTCGAACGGCTGTGCCTCCTCAAGAATTTTAGTTTGCTATAAATACCTGTTTTGTAAGACTTTTCATTAAAACTTTTGCTACACGTAAATTGCATACCTGCAGACTTTTAGTCTTCACTTTTTGGGCTATTTTATGTTTTTGATACACACAAAATATCCCAGATACTTTTATGAATTGTTTTGGAACCTAAAACATTTATTTGTTGAAGTTTCTCATGTAGAGAATAATTCTCTACTGCTGGATTGGTAGTTCTTGCGAGAGCTATTACTGATGACTGCGGTCATTGGGGATACTTGAGGGTATTCACTGCTGAAGGAGGAGGTGTAGTTCTTGAGGTTCTCGAGGGAATCTTTTCCGGTTCCAGGCTGCGGTCTATGTGGATTTTTTGTGGGAAATTCATTGCAAATTTCTCTATGTAATTGTAAGTTGCAATTTAAATTTAACAGTGAAATAAAGATTTTTAGCCGAATTTTTTTTTCCCCGAATTTGATTATCCCTTGATTTGTGATTGCATGTTTTATTTATTCACATAGATGCATGATTAGGGTTTAATTAAATTTGATTGAAGATTGACTCTAATTAAATAAGTTTTAGTAAATTGAAAATTTGCAAATTCTATAAATAATTGATATCACGCATTCTCAACACTATTATCTTGGTCATAAAATTGGAGTGAACCAACTAACTCTTCCAAGCTACATGTGTCAGTGTCCTTGACCTCATTTAACAAAGATACTTTGGTACTAAACCTTAAATAAAGAATCCTAAGAAACCTTTTGACAACTTTATTTTTTGAAATTTTCTTATCGAGATTGAAGGAGGCATTGACAACTTCAATTAATCTCGTATAATAGTCGTTAAAATGTTATTCTTCATTCATATGCATGGTTTCGAACTTTTTCGCAATGTTTTACAACTTAGGTCTCTTAACACTTGAAGTGTCCTCATATGTCACTCACAAAATATCCCAAGACTCCTTAGCTAATTCAAAATTTGTAATAAGTTTGTATTCTTGAGTATTAACGGATGTGAAGAAGGTGTTAAAAGAAGTGGAATTATAGTTATAGTCCAAGGACTCCACATCAATCCATAATACTCTCGGCTTTTTTTACTCTAACTCCATCTTTTTCTATCATTGCATAGATCCAACGTTCTTCTACGCTCATCCACACTCTTTTGTATTTAGATCTCAAATTCATTCTCAATTTTATCTTCTAATGACAATAATTTGATCCCTTAAATACGGTGGCCAGTTAGTAGAGCTACTATCACATTAAAAAAATAAAAAAGATTTATGAATAATGAACACAAATAACACACACACAAAAAGTAAGATCTAAATTCTTAGAACATGACGGCAAACAAGGCAAATCCATTTGATACCAATTAAGGATGAATGTATTCAAACAAGTGTTCAACTCTAAACAAATTTAGAGGGGGTGAATAGTTTTAATTACAAGATATGACCAATTTTTCAGAAATTTCAATTGTGCTTCCAATTTTAATTGACCCAACACATGTTATAACTAGGTGATGTGATACAAATCTTAAATCAACAAATCAATTAGTACATTTAGGCAAAACTAGGACAATTCACTAGATTTAACAACCTAAACTCAATTTTAATGAATTACTCTAAATGTACGTGAGATCTAAGTGTTGTGTGTGATGTTAGTGATCAAATTAACATTCAACACATACAAGAAATTCATAAGATGTGTTATGAGTACCCCCCCCCCCCCACACTTAGGGGTAAAAAACTTCGACGTAGTCCAATTTCTTTTCAACTTGAAAAGAGTTTTATACAAATCAACAAGGTACCTCTCACCCATTCACTCATGAGTAGCTCGAATAGCTCAACGACTCAATGATTTGGTACGAAATTTAGCCAACTTTTATATAATACAAATGTTTACATTCTTAAACAATAAATAAACAAATTTGATAACAATATCAATTATAATCTTATGAAAAAATATACTACCTTAATGTAAGCCTTCCTAAATGTCTGGTTTAATTATGATCCGTCCCGTGTTGGAAACCCATCCGAAACTGCTAAACTTGAATAGCCCACATAGGTATGTATAATGTTTTTTCAATGTCTTCAAACTTCCTATTACATTCTTCCCAATAACAACTATGCCTTATTTTGAATATACATGCTCATAAACGTTTAAAATTTAATTTATTGTGAATCTATTGTCCAACCATTTTGTCACGGTTGAAACTTGTTCAATAATTTGTGTACCAAGTGCTCATCCATCTCATCAAACCATCGAAATTATCCTTTTTTTCATCCCCCGAAATTTATTGATAAGTGGGATCGTCAACTTCCTCTATGTCGAGGTGACATCTCATGGTCGTGGTAGGTTATGGGACACGAAGTGACACATAACTTTCATTTTGATATTAAGAAGTCATTAAACTTGTTTGACATTATTTTGTGAACCTTTTTAGATCAAAATCTAATTTATCCATTATAAAATAATTAATTATACAACTTGCATAGTAGATGATAATTATACATTAAAGAATTAAACAATATGCACAATAATTGATCTAACAATTGTTAATTAAATAAATGTCTACAAAATAAGCCATCACATGTAAAAGGAAAGCTTGTACTTCTGCGAAGTCGCTTCAGAGTCCTAAAAAGAGTCAAAACTCTATAGAAATATCGCAAAACCCAACATTTCTAGAGGAAGATCTGCTCGACTGAAAAATACCAAAAAGGGGGACATTCCCCTGCTAAAAAAGCTTATATCGCGAGGATGAAGAACCTCTGCCAAAATTTCGAGGTAAACCCCCCCCATATATATATATATATATATATATATATATATATATATATATATATATATATATATATATAGCAATGAATTGTACATATCATCTGTGTATTTCATTTAGCTCCACCCCCGTTTAGGGGACCGGGAATGTACTTTACAACATTTATATTTTAAATCCTGTTTTCTAACTCATTACCTTTGTTAATTGAATTCACATGCTCATGTGTTAAAACAATTCTAATCAAATTACACAACGACTATTACAAAACATGAAAGCATACTTTTCAAAATCATTATGAGAAAAATGTATGTGACTCGAATCAGTCTGAAAATTTGCTTCGAGCTAAAGTCTAAAATTTGATTACTCCCACCACATCTCCAAAGGAATAAAGCCCATCCATGCGACGACACCCGAATATGTATTTTTATATTCAAATGTCGTTAAACACCGGCCTTTGATTAGACATTATTTTAACATATAAATATATCAATCCAACACAATGGAAATGATATATTAAGGACTACGCTCCATAAATACCGCAATGAAGTATATTGTATACCCGGTATCCTATCGCCAACACTTGTAAATATACTCCGTTTGTTGGAACTACGTTGGCTTTGATCCCAAGTCTCCTTGGGTACGTAGGCACTATACCGAAGTAAACTAGTGAAGCCCAAGCCTCATAATATTCCCAATGACGTATTATTTTTTAGGGGCTGCATCCATCCCCAATCTAAACTCCCCCACTTTCTCCTTTCCCTGTACACCTCCAAACTAGTCTGAGGGACAATACCTTCCAGTTAGTGATCACTCAATGATCATGATGTAACATGCCTCTACCGGTAATCTTCGGGCCCACTCCCATCCTGATATTCCATACACCAACCCTCCCCCTATGAAACCAAGAGTTACACTTGCACACACATCACGTTGGAACATGTGAACAAAATAAACTATGTAGGCTTTGATCCCTATTCCTCTTAGGTATGTAGGCTCAATACCAAGTCTTTCATGGGAGCTCGAGCCTCGACAATATGTCTCTTGATATATCATTACCACCAAGATGGACACATCTCTCGACTTTCATCTAGTACACCTAAGTAATTAAAATGATATATCAAACTCTCTCACAGTAGGACATACTAAACTTATTCCTACATTAAAACGCTTATAATCATGCATACCATACACAACGAACTACGTATGTTATAATCTCATGGCTACACGAGGACGTAGGCACAATACCGAGTCTTTCTTGTGATCTCAAGCCTCAATAATATGTCTCTTAATATATTGTCTCCTCCGAGATGCACCCATCTCTCAAACTTTCATCTATTATTCCCACACAACTCAAAGAGATATCAAACTATCTCAAGACGGTATCCCCTAAATATAGACATATAAGTGCTCAAACACATACAAATGTCTAAACACATATAGTCATTATAACAGATATGCACCCGCCTCTCGCCTTTCTATCATTCCTCAAACTTCAAAAGAGATAGCAAACTATCTCAAAATCGAGTTTTCTCACATAGTTACATTCATAATAACGACCATCAATTATAGAACAAAACGCGGAGTTATGCACCAACATTCTTTTGTATCTACGATTGTTAAAGTGACATTTCTAAACCTCTTCGTGATACCGCTTTCCTACCTAAGAACCTATCTACATTTAAGGTATTCTCAACGTAAGGTCTCTAAACCAGTTCTAAAAACAATTAAAAATTATTAAGTTAATATTAGGAGAAATAATGAGCATATAATTAAGGAAACATACAGAACAAGTGGGGTGCCTAATACCTTCCCTACTCATAACCCAATTCTCGAACACACACTACAAGAATATCTAGATTAACTATAGACTTAAAACTTACCTTAGGATTAGGCTAAAAGGGCTAGCTTGAACCTTTTATTTGTATTTTTGTTTAAAACAGACTCGCGACTCTAAATAAAGCAACCGTACCCCTTATCGCATAAATCACACTTAGGACTAGACCTAAGAATCGGAGGTGTGCGACTCAAACTGGACATGGCGTTAAACATCTTCCAGGGGCAAGTCATCGAGTCTAACCTCGAATCGATGACCCATCCTTGGGGGAAGGCGACGGACCAAGAGACAAGCACTCTCGCACTCACTGTTACACAAGTCCTCTCCCTCCCGCGCTCGAGGACCACAATACCATAGTGAAGACTCCGATAGATAATTTCACTATCATTAAAAATTTATATTTCATGTCATAGCCTAGTTCCTAACAACATCACAGTAGCGACTTTACAGAGGAAAGATCAAGAGAACCGAACTATTTATATGCTCCATTTCTACTATGTTTAATATTGCTCTCCCGCATGGCTTCTTAATGTAAAATTTAAATTTGTTTAATTGCCTTAGTTTAGAATCCTTCATGACATAGATAGTGCTTAGGTCCCTATGTATAGGATTGTACTTTTCGCAAGCATATAGGTACGCGCGAAGGACCTCGCGGTAAAATAAACATCAAAGGATGTAAAAATTAAAGATTATATGTTTTCATCACACACTACATAGTCTTGATTTTCATTTTATTTAAACCATATACTCTCGAGGGCTCCAAGACGCCGTTAGTTAAAAGAAGTTCTCACCTGAGGAAATTCACTTTATCCAAAGGAACGTTCGTGCTTCCAAAAATTCACTTCTCCCTAAAAGAGAGGTTCGTACTTTCGAGAAGTCACTACACTGGATAAATCTCGTACTTTCAAAAATTCGCTTATCCAAAAGGCTAGTCACCAATGAGTGTCCTCACTTATTTCACCCCCCAGTTTGGTATATCGAAAAAATTCTCTCTTCATCACAAAGTCTCCTTGTTAGGTAACATTTGAAGTTTTTTCGGTATTGGGGTATATCGAATATTCTCTCACAGCTATTCAATACTAGGTCAAGTGGTTTCACACGTACATTAAAGGTTGTTCAGTCCTAGCAACCTGGTATATCATGATCCATGGCATTGAAAAGCAATCCACCAACCATTGAGTCGCACCACCCCCTTTGTATATAGAAAATGATCAAGAAACACACCCTACAAAAAGAACAGATACTTACGAGTCAATAACTCTAACAAAATTTTTTCAAAAAATTGTCAAACGGTCGGAGGCTAGTCCAAAACTGCTCAGATTCCAGTTTGAATGTTTTTCCCTTCGTGTGGAAGATAAACAATATGAATTCGTAAGTTATTGCCAAAGCAAACCACCTTTACATTGTGTAGATGCAATTATTATGCAACACAAATAAATATGAGAGAAGAAATTATCAAGAAAAGAACAAGGAATATAAGATGCCAATCACACAACAAAAGATGTACGTGGTTCAGCAAAGATGTTCCTACGTCCACGGTGGTGCAGTCGATATTATTTCTATATACTCCGGAGAGTGATTACAGAGAATACAACTTGTCCTCTTGCCCCGGACCTAGGGTTTAATATATACATGTACATGTAGATGAGTGGAGGTGATGGGTTCCTCCATTTTTTCCATCTCCCCTATAACTTCCCTTCATGGGATCGTGGGGGGAGACCGGATCAATATAAAAGATGAGGGGCCTGGACTTTGGTCCGCCAGGACTGGGCTACTTGTCCAGGCCCATAGTTCTAAATTCTGGGTACCCACAATTGCCCCTAAATTTGTTGGGCCATGTTTATAGGTTCAATGGATTTAAATGATCAGCCATTATGGCTGATTTGCAATTCTTCGAAAACTGTGAAGTTGCTTTGGCAGCACCCGCTTCGCTTATTGTGCGCTATGATTAGAATTGAAGGCTTGTTAGGATAGCCACTTTTTCTTCCATCGCTTCAGCCCTTCTAGTACTCTTCTTTCTTCTGAGAACTCTAGCGCCTCGTACCTTCTTCTCTCAATCCCCATTCCCATTGCTTCTTAGTCGTCTTGAGCTCGTGCTTCTTCATCACTTGAACCGATCTTCTGTTTTGTAAGTTTCTCGTGCCCTTTCTTTGCACTTTCTCTTTTGTTTGTAGATTTTCTTGAGTTTTTCAATGGCGAAGATTGGAAATAGGTCAATCTATGAATTCAGGAAGTTCTACAACATTCCTGAGTGGGTAGATATTGAATGTTGTGCCTCCCCTCCTAGGAACGTTAGGGATATAGAGGATGCCCACTGGATCCATATTCTGTTACTTTCCCAAGGGGGACTCACTTTCCCTCCCAATGATTTGTTTCTGCATTTCTTTGGCTATTTCAATATTGTTCCCGCACAATGCTCACCCAATATGTGGAAAATAGTAAATGGCGTCCATAGAATAAATCAGTTGTATGGTACTAGGTTAGGACTTACCGAGATCTGTTTCTGTTATTCCTTTTCTCGAACTAGTTCAGGTGTCTTATACCTCAAAGCTAGGAGCCCTGATAGGGTATTGGTAGTAAACCTACCTGATTCCCATAAGGACTACTGGCAAGAGGGTTTCATCGTTAGGAATTGGCAGTTCCCTCCCCAGTTTGAAGGGTCGAGGTCTGAGAGGTTCACTGTTCCTTTTTACGGGGAAGAATATATAGGTAAACATTGTACTGTTGTTCCAACCTTTGCTGATTTGTGACTTTTCTAACCCCTCTTTTCTTTTTCTTCCACAGCGAGGTCAAAGAATTTGGAGCCTGCTCTCAGCGAGGTTCGGATCTCGGAGTTGGTGAAAGCTTGGAATATTAGGGAGCCTCTGGGTGACGACGAGCATCCCAGGTCTGCCGCCTTTTTGCTCGAGTATATTAACGTAGGCTCCAGCTTCATAGCACGGCCTGTGGATAGTGTACCAGAGTTTGATTCTTTCGGAGAGACTACTGCTGAGCTTATCCAGTTGGACGAAGAGGAGAGCAGCTCTGAGAGTGAGCCTGCAAGAGCTGCGAGTAATTTGGGTGAAGGGAGCTCTGACAGTAGCAGTTCCTCTGACTGTGAGGAGGATTCTGAAGCTCGAGGATCGTCGAGCACTTCCAGCAGTTCAGGTGAAGAGATGCCTCCAAGGAAGAACTTGATTTGAGATGATGATGATGAGGACCACGTGCTTCTTGCACAAAGGTCACAGAAATAAAAGTCTACTTCTGGGGCCGTGGCTACTGGTTCTCGGTCTTCTACTCAGGAGCAAGAGAGGAAGAGGAGAGAGGAAAAGCAGGTGAGAGAGAGGGAGAGAAAAAAGGAGGAGGAAAGAAAGAAGGTGGAGGAAAAGAAGAAGGTGGAGGAAAAGAAGAGGATGGAGGATAGAAAGACAATGGAGAAGGAGAAAGAGGAAGAGAGGAGAAAGATGAAGTCAAGGACGAAGGCTGGGCAAGCCTTGGTCCCGATGTCTGCTTTGCCCGAGGGGGCCTCAGTTGCCATTTCTCCTCAGCTAGCACCTGTGCTGCTCGAAAGGGCAGTTCTTCCTACAGATCGCCAGAGGGCGCTGGGGTCTGATCAATTGGCCCTATAAGCTAGCCAGAGGCTAGCCTTGGTAAGATCCTCTCTATTTTTTAATTCTTTAACAAGTTTTAGTTGTTTCTCCTTCTTGATCTCTTCTTTATTTTTGGCAGTTTATGACTGACTTCGACGTGCTCTATCATTCTCGCGACTAATTGGTGAGAAGGAATGGCGAGCTGGAGCAGCAGAAGTCCGCTCTGGAAGTCAGGGGTTCTCAGTTGGAGGCTAATTTAAAGACTGCTGACGCCGCCCGAGCTTCCTCTGATCTGGCCCTCACTAATTCTAATCGAGAGAGGGATGCAGCGGTTAAGGAGCTGAGCGAGCTGAGGCAGGCCTATGACCTAATCTGCTCGAGCAAGCTGGAGGTCGTGGAGGAGAACAAGGTTCTGACCGAGCAGTTAAAGGAGAAAGAGTCCCAGGTAGCCACCATCCAGGAGGATTCATATAACTTCAGGTGGACTGCTGCTTACGAAGACGCCGAGGTTCAGATTGGCTACATCAACCGTTTGAACTTCAAGAAGTGCTGGAACAAGGCCCTCTTAGCTGCTGGTGTTGATACTGAATCTCCTCTGTTCGACGAGCATGACCCGGGTTCGAGGCCAACTATGGACTAAGAAGCCCCTGCCCCAGCCATCGAGGGTGTTGATCTTGCCTCTCAGACAATTCCTGCCGATGCTTGGCCTGCCCAGGTGACTGAGGGCATACCTGTAGAGGGGGATGCCTCTGATGCTGCTGACAAGGGGAAGCAGCCAGCCACCTCTGGGCAGCCTGAGGTTGCTAGTTAATATTCTTTTAGGACTATTTTTGTACTTCTGCTTGTAATTTTTCCAATTTCTGCTCGATGTACTTGACTTTTATCAATGAAATAAAAAGGCTTCTTTTTCTAGTGCATTGATTGATTTTTCTCTCCATTGCCCTTTTTATGTCTTATAATTGACTGATGTAGAAGAGTATATTCCTGCCACATCTCAATTGGGCAGGACTCTTGGTCCCAATGCCAGTCCTCAGGTCCATTAGGCCTTTGTTAGGCTTTGCAAATCTCTCAGGTCAAGGAATCAAAAGTATAAGGAGCAGTCCGAGCTAGTGGCTAAGCTGAAGGACAGGCTCCAGGAGATGGAAGGCATTGGTGCCTCAGTGCAAGAGGAAGTCAATGTACTGAGAGCCAGGTTACTAGAGGCCACCGAGATCAACCAAGTTGGGGAGTTCCTGTAGCAGGAGAATGAACCTGAGGAGGGCAGTTTTCTTATCCTCTGTGAGCGTGCCCTCCTTTAAATAGTCTTTTAAGGGGTCCATCCAGCTGGGGGATGATCCCACCTGGAGTATTTGTTCCACATTTGGCAGCTTGCTGTTGTGGTTAATGCTCGGACAAATGAGGAAATCGATGGGAATGACCCTTTTAAGGCTAGAATCAACTGCCGAACTTAGGGCTGCTAAGGCGTCGGCATGACTGTTTTGCCCTCTAGGAAACTGCTGGATGTTAATCTCCTCAAAGCTCATCATTAGTTTTCTCACCAGGGCGAGGTAAGCTGCCATTCTTTCATCCTTCGCGTTGTAATCTCCACTTATCTGATTGGAGACTAGTTGAGAATCGCCGAACACCTGTAAATGTTTTGCTCCCAGAGTTTGCGTCTTTTGGAGACCGGCTATTAGGGCTTCGTACTCTGCTTCATTATTGGAGGCTGTAAATCCAAGACTGATTCCTTGCTCAAGGATGGTGTTTTTTGGGGTGATGAGAACAATGCCTACGCCTGCCCCCTTTGAGTTGGAGGCTCCATCAACGAATAGTTTCCAGGTTTCCACTGTTGGTTGGTTTCCTTTTGCTTTGTTGGTTGAGGTTGGTCGGGGAGTTCTTTGCCTGTGAATTCGGCTATGAAATCAGCAAGGATATGACCCTTGATAGCTGTCCTTGGTTAAAATTGGATGTCAAACCGGCCGAGCTCGACTGACCACTTAGATAATCTGCCCAACAAATCCGCTTTCCTTAGGACCGCCTTAAAGGGGTGCGATGTAAGGACGATGATAGTATGAGCTTCGAAATAATGCTTCAGATTCCTCGAGGATATTACTAGGGCAAAGGCGAGCTTCTCCAATGGCAGGTACCTTTGCTCGGCGTCTAATAAGGTCTTGCTCGCGTAATAAACGGGGTGTTGGATCCCTGCAACCTCGCATATTAGCGCGGAGCTGACAGTGTGATTGGATACAGAGAGGTACAGGTACAAAGAATCCATTTGCTGTGGTATGACCAGCAACGGTGGAGTGCTTAGGTAGGATTTGAGCTCGTCCAATGCTCGCGAGCAATCTAGGCTCCATTATATCTGTTTACTCCCTTTTAGAAGCTGGAAAAAGGGCTTGCACTTCTCGGAGGATTTGGAAATGAAGCGATTTAAGGCAGCGAGCATTCCAGTGAGCTTCTGCACGTCCCGGATTGTTCGAGGGGGTTGTACCCTGTTGATTGCATCGATCTGGTCTGGATTAGCTTCTATGCCTCTCTTACTGACCAAGTATCCAAGAAATTTTCCTGACTGGACACCGAAGGAACACTTGCTCGCATTAAGCTTCATTCGGTACTTCCTGAGGATTTCGAAGGTCTTTGACAGGTCTGAGAGGTGATTTTCCTTCTTCTTGCTCTTAACGAGCATGTCATCGATGTAGACCTCCATTGTGTCTCCCATTTGATCCTTGAACATTTTTGTGACCAGCCGCTGATAGGTTGCCCCCGCATTCTTGAGCCCAAATGGCATGACCTTGTAGCAATATAACCCAACTGTCGTGATGAACGCCGTTTTGTCCTGGTCTGGGGCATATAAGGGGATCTGGTGATATCCTGAGTATGTGTTCAGGAAACTCATTCGCTCGTGAGCTGCAGTGGCATCTACTAGTTAGTCTATCTTTGGGAGGGGGAAACTGTCCTTAAGGCATGCTTTGTTGAGGTCAGTGAAGTCGATGCAAACTCTCCACTTCCCATTATTCTTCGAAACTACTACTGGGTTGGATAACCACTTGGGGAATTGCACTTCCCGTATGGATCCTGCATCCAACAGTTTTTCGACTTCATTTTCGACTGCTTTATCCTTTTCGGGTGCGGTTATCCGTGCCTTCTGCGTGACTGGCTTGAATATGGGGTCGACGTGCAACTGATGGCAGACTATATCAGGATCAATGCCAGGCAGCTCGTATGGTTCCCATGCGAAAACATCTACGTTGTGTCTCAGCAAGGTCGTCAACTCCTTCTGTTCTTGGTCGGTGAGAGATGCTCCAATCAAGAAGACTTTGCTATTGTCACCAACTTCGACTATAACTTCTACCAGGTTCTCGATGACATGCTCGGAGGGGAGGAGCCTGGTCTCCTCTACTCCAGGTCTTCCATACTTTAATTGCTATTTAGAAGGTATCACACCCTCTTCAACTTTCTCGTTGGGTTGACCGGCCTTTTTCTCTGGCTTTGGTCGGATGGCTGCTATGAAGCACTTCCTCGCCATCGCTTGGTCGTCGTGGATCTCCATTACTCCTCGCTCGGTTACATACTTGAGCTTCTGGTGGTAGGTCGAGGAGACCGCCTTCATTGCATGAAGCCATCCTCTGCTGAGGATGGCCTGGTACGGTGATTCGATGTCAACTACCAAAAACTCAATCATCTTGGAGACGTTCCCAGCACGAACTGGCAGCACTATCTTGCCTAGGGGCATGGTCATTTTCCCAGTGAAGCCGACCAAAGGAACAGTAGCTTCCTTTAGGTCGGTGATGCTCAACTTCAATTTCCTGAATAGGTCGAGGTACATTACTTCGGATGAGCTTCCTTGATCGAAGAGCAGCTTGTCGATGTCAAAGTTGTCTATCCTGAGTGTAATGACCAGGGCATCATGATGTGGGATCCTTACTCCCATCAAATCTTCATCCGTGAAAACAATATGTTTGTTATAGTTGACGTCCTCTGCTCGTCGACGCTTTCCTGACTGTGACTTTGCTGGATCGATTTGAAAAGCCTGCATTACCGCTGTAAGTTTTTTCATCTCCATTCGAGCTGAGTTCCCTTGTATCTGCTTGACGTCAGATACTCCGTGGATTACTGCGAACTCGTGTCCAGCATCATCCTCCAGCACGTTGTCGGGTCTCACCTCTCTGTTAGCAGTCACTTTTTCTGCCCTTTTTTCCACAAAGTCACACTGTCAGCTCTGCGTTAATATGAGAGGTTGCAGGAATCCAACACCCCGTTTACTACGCAAGCAAGACCTTATTAGACGCCGAGCAAAGGTACCTGCCATTGGAGAAGCTCGCCTTTGCACTTATTATAGCCTCGAGGAAGCTGAAGCATTATTTCAAAGCTCATACTATCGTCGTCCTTACATCGCATCCCCTTAAGGCGGTCCTAAGGAATTCTTATCCGTATAAGATAAAATTCCATTTCCCCCTATTCAATTCCTCATTAATAGAAAAATACCTCATTATCTACTACTAAACTTTTATTTCTTCTTTTTACCCCTGTTTTTATCACAATTAGTTGGAGTTCTTTTACCCATTTTGGATTCCTCATTGTTGAAGAAAGTTCATCATCCCAAAGAGTTTAATGAAAAATGGCACGTAATTTTCAAAACATTATCTTCCTTGCAATAACTAAAAACTGTATGACCCCCAAAAGTCGCCAAACTACCAACTGTCATATTATTTCTTAAAAACTGATTCACTTGAAAAAGAAAATAAAAAACATAAAAAATAACTTAGGATATTAAATGAAACTAAGAGATTTTGAAGCTGCTATCACCTCTGGGCCTTGTTTGTGGCTTGAAGTTCACATCGTTAGGCTAGCTGCTGGGCACGTGCTCCATGCACCACTTTCAACTGAGGGCAGTCTCAGTGGGAGTTGTCGAGAGGCTTGGGCATTAACCTAGTGGCTAGCTGTAGACATAGAACAAGAAGAGCAATTTTCAAAAGGGGAGGAACAGGAGACGCAAACTAGGCCAAATAGCTTCAATCAAAACATAATTCTAGAACTCAAACAGGACATTGCACCAGGGTAATCTCTCTTTAGCATTTTATCAAACATGTAACATACAACATTTTCAATAGATTATAACATACAAAAATATCTAGTATGTAAAAGAAATTTATTATGGAGACATAAAGGAAACACGAACCAAAATCCATCGGAGCTGAAACCACGGGCTCTCAGTCATCTTCTCCCTTGTCGTATTATGACCACCTTGAATTATACACAATACTATCCTAAGACAAAAATAAATCGCAAAATTAGGCATGAGAATATATAATACAGTGAATAAGAATCAATGTTTCATTTCAGATATACTTCACTAGAGTATGAATTCAACAAATATATCAACTAAATAATTTCTAAATCTAACACACAATTGAAAAGCCTAAGTAACAATGAAATTTGTTACAAGTGAAGATATGTTTCATCGAAGTACTCGACAAATACATTAATTCATCTATTTAGAAAGATAATATGGAACTGGTCCTTGCCTAAGACAAAAGTAAAATTGATGCCATGACAAACTACTCCTTGCCTAAGATAGTTAAGGCTCTAAGGTTATGCGTTGGATTAGCGTTTTTTTTATAGAATTTTTTTGAAAAGATATATGTCCTTATCAGTAAGCCCCTGACCATGATGCTCAAGAAGAAGAACTTTTAATAGTCAACTGAATCTATAAAAAATTTCAACAAGCCTAAAACAGCTATGACTACTACTCATGTTCTAGAAATACTGATTTTATTCAACACTTCATGCTAGTAATTAAGGGATTAGTGTTGATCTTATGCAAGGCTCTTAGCATTACTAAGCAAGGCATTACCTCCAACGAAGGCATTACCTCCATGAAATCTACCAACAACAATGTGATAAACACCTCCATGGAAACCACTTATTATTCTCTACAAAAAATGATACTATCAATAAAAAAAATAGTAGGTAAACTAAATTTCAACCAATATTCATGAAATCAAACAAGAAAAATTATTGAACCATGTCTGGATGTAGAGTTGGATGTGAAGTTGGATCGTGAGACTCAAGCAGATTGACCAAATCTTCAATCTCAAATTTCTTATTAGATGGAATGCATAAATTACCTATGTTGATGACCAAACCAAATTGTCAAAGTTTTTGGAGATGACCAAACCAAATATTCAACCAAACCTTCGGAGGTTGGTCTGACCTAACTCCGATGGCAGTTCGTGGATGGCCAGAAGAAGAGGATGATGGCAGTTCGTGGACGAAGCAGAGGGTGATGGTTGTTCGTGGTTGCCTGGTAGTAGACGAAGCAGAGGATGAGTAGGCGGCAGAGGATGAGTAGACGAAGTAGATGAAGCAGAGGATGGTAGTAGACGAAGCAGCGTTGATGGAGGCGAAGGGTATGCGGCGGGTAGTGTGGATGATGGAGGCGGCGGGTAGGCGGGTAGTGTGGATGGTGGAGGCGGCGGGTAGTGTGGATGATGGAAGCAGAGGATGGTTGTTCGTGGTCGCCTGGTAGCGTGGAGAGAGAGAGAGACAGACTTAGAGAGAAGAGAGGAGATCATATTGATGTCCCGCCTTGAAAGTTTTGGTCCCCGATTGAAATTTTAGGATATTATTTTTTTAATGAACTGTACCCATATTTGGCACGGTTTTACACCGTGCCAGAATTTAGCACTCATTTAAACCGTGCCAGTTTATGCTAAAATCGTGCCAAATTCTGGCACTGCTTAAAACCGTGCCAGAATCTCCTTGCCACAGCGTGCCAGATTAGCATTTTTGGTGTAGTGCTTAGAGTTAGACATTTTAGGGTTTTTGTATTTTTGGTGTTGAGTTTATTCTTCGTTAGAAGACCTCTTCAGGTTCCTGATTCTCTCAGAACTCATCTCTAAGAGAAACTTAAGTTTCATTGTTGAAACTGAGTTTTTCTAAAAAGAGAACATCACACGATTTATTTTTGTTTACTCTTTTTAGATATGGTACTTTAGATCTTTTCTGTTTCAACAAATTTTGAAATATAAACTTTTAAGTTTCAAAGTATTTTCAGATCTAGTGAGTTGTTTGTGTTTTTGGTTTTCTATTTCATGTTTTATGAAATACGTGTGTACAAAAAAAAAAGGAACACAAAGAACTTTTGTTAAAGTTTTAAAAGGATAACCATAGATCTGAGAAAAGAAGTTTTATGTCAAAATATGTTGAATCAGCCTCTGCATGTTAAGTCTGAATCTGTTTTAACAAAGTAGACTTCTAGTTTAGTTTTGTTCTCAATTGGAGGTTTACAATTTAAAAAATATTTTCAAAATACTGAAATTGTTTAAGACCTTGAACCGTCTTCTGAGCAAGGTATCCTTGAGATCTGTGGATAAATAAAAAGATCAAGAAGTCTTGACTTGAAAATATAGATTTAGAAATAATCTATCATTTTAGAACTATTGTAATTTGTTAGGAATGTTTGTATAATTTTTAGAGGGTGAGTAGCATGTTTGCATGTAGTAGCACATCACAAACACTATCTCACATGAACACTTAGACATTGTGGTTCTGTTTGAGAATCTTAGATTTTGAACGAGTTGCTGGAATTAGAATTCAAAGAGAAGGAGATCAAGGAAAAATCAAAGAAGCAGTAAGAAAATATCACTCCAATTCATATTACCTTTGGAATGGAGAATCTCAAGTAGGTATATTCTGAACTTAGGTTAGGATCTTTGTGGTTTTCTTAAGTGTTGTAACTTGATTCTTTATTCTAGTGAATTTTTGTTTTGTGCCATAGAGGGCACCGTGGTTGTTTTCCTTGTTTAAGGGTTTTACCACTTTAAAAATTCCCACTATATATGAGTGCCTCCGTGAGGGGGTGCTTCTGGGGAGGATTAACTCGATAAGTCATATTATCTTTTAGTTCAATAATACCCATTACATGGGATGAATCCAAGTAGTTGTTCCCATAACCTCATCTCATGTTAGTGTAATGGTGGGACCATGGGTATCCCTAGTACGAAAAGATCATAGGCCAAATAGGAGATGATTAAATCCAATTCACTTTTGGGACTAGCGAGGTCTTTTTTGGGAAGAGGAATTTTGGGGGGGGGGGGTCTCTACTATCATAGAGATGCATATGGTATCCCGTACTTCCCTGGGTAAGTTGTCTTATCCAGTCGATCAGATTCTTTAATAAATGTTGATACCGAGATATGAGAGTTCCCCTTTGTTATTAAGAACTAGAGAGGTGGCCCTCCATATGAAAGTTTGGGTTTTATATTGTCTTCAGTGTGACCTCACTTTTTATACGAAAGATTTAATGTTCATGATGTTCTAGCTGATCACACTCCTCTGTAGTGTCTCTGTATCCGATCCCAAATCTATAGTCTCAAATATTAGGGGTTTCAAAGGAAGTGGGCCCTTATTTATGTAACCTGAGACCCTTCTAGGGGAGTATTCCCACTGTGTCATCATTACCCAAACCTGAGGGTTCAGGGTAAATTCGTCATTGAGACTGAAGGATGTGTTCCCTTAAGTGATGAAGAGATGGTCGAACCAAATGGTAATCCCTTGTTTCATCATTTTAGTATAGTATACATACTCAGGATTGGATGTTGGGGATTTCAGAATATGTTCCCACTAACCCAAGGCAGTGCCCCTTGCGGATTGGGAGAGTATGGGTTTTGGGACTATTAACCGTGAGGGGGCAATATCACTCCTAGTGTTTGTTAGCATCATATGGATGGTAGAAAGGGGAAGAGTTCATGATTTGTCTTCTGGGGGGTGAACCAGGTGATCATTCCTCTTTATATATCGTATTTAGTGGCAAAGATTATGTAGGTGTCCATAACCCTTTGGTCCTCACGAAAGAAGTTCCACCTTTCTCTAGAAAGGCTCATGTGGACAAGGTTTGCTTGTCGTTTAGCCTTCCAAGAAGCATTCCTTTGTGCGATGTGGACCCTTATTCTTTCTTCTTCCTCACATAATGATTGGTATAAGGCCTTGAACTTCCAGGTGACTTGATCATTTGCCATGAACTATCGGTCTCTTTCACTCATTTTACTTAGGGCTAGAGTATCATGGTAGCCAACTAACTCGTCCTACTATTAGATGACAGGCTGATGTGGTGCTTCTGACATTTCCTGGAGAGTTAACCAAGAACTTGTTTGAAGTATTGGGTGGGTGGTTATCATTATTAGATTATGAATCTGAGAGGGCAAACATGTGTACTTATAAGGTAGATTCCTCCCATGAAAAGTGATATGTTAAGTTGCTTGGATAGCTTCATCGTACATTTCTTCCCATTCGAATGAGTCACTGGCCTTTACTAGGGGTGGCCGTGGGACGGGCCTGGGCAGGCCCGGTCGGGCTCGGGCCGGGCTTGAAAAATTAAGTGCTATCCCAAGCCCGCTCGGGCCTAGATCGGGCCTTGTTATGTTATCCCAAGCCCGCCCAGATTTGAAAGCTCTTTACCCAGGCCCGCCAGATCGGGCCTTATTATGTTAATTAAAAGATTTTTTTTAAATTAAAATACCTATTTTTTATTTAAAGACGATTTTTTTTAATTAAAAATCTGTTTTAAACTCCATATATTACAAAGTCCATATATAAAGTTTCCCACTCTACATGAAAAAACTTAGTATACGTTTTTATATTTATAAAAGTTCACCCCCCCATATATATATATATATATATATATATATATATATTTCGGGCCTCGGGCCGGGCGGGCCTCATCGGGCTTAAGAACTCATGCCCAAGCCCGCCCGAAAAAAAATCGGGCCTATAAAATTTTGCCAAGCCCGCTTTGCGGGCCTATTCACCTTACCCAAGCCCTATTTTTTTATTGGGCGAGCTGGGAGGGCTGGGCGGGCCCCGGGCCTATGGCCACCCCTAGCCTTTACTAAGAAAGGGTTAATGAGTACTGGTCCTTTGGAGAGCATGAACTCATCGATTGGGAGGAGATCCTCTACAATGGTTGTGTTGGAGGAAGTGTATGGCCGTAATGAAAAAGGTCATATGGTCAATGGTGGGCTTTTTCTTGGTGATGATTTTTGTAGCGATCAATGGTATTCAAAGAGGAGTGGCTGATAAGTTTTGTGCTCTCATCCTTGCTTTGTGATGAATAGGGACTATCAGGGTGGATGGGTCTATGTTTGGAACCAGAGCATCTAGCAGGGTGTTGGTGCTGGGGTTTGGGTGATATGGTAGGGTATTATTGGTGTTACTTATTTTTAGGGGGATGGGGATCCCGATATCGATGAGGTCTTGGATGGAAAAACAATCGGGACTAACAGTTATTGGTAATGTGGTTGGGTCCCTAGTGAAACTTGCAATGTGCATCAGTTCACCAGTTCTTGTCTAAGAAAGCAGGTGGTCTAGGGTTGAGAGGTCTTAGGTAACCATCCATTTTTAGGGAATCATATACCCAATTAAAAGGAGATGTTAGGTTGGTGAACTGTCTCAGTGGGGTCCTGGACTCTTTAAGATGGGGGAAACCTGCTAATTTTTCCTTGTTAGAAAGGAGCAGCGGTGGTTATCATTGCTTGGGAATTATTTGTAACCAAGCATTATATCGTGTTCAGGTTGACCACGAGGGTGGTGATTTGAGATTTAGAAGCTTCGTGGCAATTCTTGCAAGCGGGGAATCGATTTGTAGCTCGACGAGGTTCTTTAGGGGATTTTGTAGTCTTTATAGCCAAACCTTCCTCGATCATGCACCCAATATGGTTAAGTCCTTTGAAGTCGGAGATTCGGATGAGCCTGAGTTCATTATGTACTTCTTTCCACTGATTTTGGATCACGATTTCTATTTGATCATTTTCAAGGGGGCTTTAATATTTGTGGCATTCATGATAAATGTTTTTTTTAAGAAAATAACATTTGTGTTATGTGTGCTTGATTTAAAAGATCATATTGTTATAAAAAATTATTTATGAATATATTGAGATTTTTTGAACATGATTTTATGGTGATGTATGTTGAAAATATTTTATCTCTTGATAAAGATGCACCACAATTATTACATGCATATATGCCTTTATTGGTATCCCTTAGGGGGGAATAAAATGATTATTGAAAGTTATTTGTTAAAAAAATGCTTAATCATGATTTTTTATGCATTAATATGGACATTGTCAATATGATTGATATATTCCGAGAATTCTCGCTCATATCTTGAAAACGACAAATCATGAACAAAATCTAAAATTCGTATCGCTATGTTTTAACTCATGTTATGTTCTTAATTCAAATTATTTGAAAAATATTGGGTTGTGAGATATTTTCACCATTATGCGCTTGAATTTATTCATCCCATCATTTTGGTGACTTATGCATTACTTCATGATATTCATGACTATCGAAAATTTAAAAACATGCTATGAGAAAATTTTATGATGACATTTGTATATTTCCCTTATAATTTATGGTTGAATCCCTTGCAAAAAATATTTTTGATAGGGGGGATTCGCCTTTTACCATTGACACTCGATTTATATAAAATATCTTTTTGATAATGTCAAAAGGGGGAATACACTGATTGTGCTTAATTTATTCACTTTATGTATTAGTGTGAATCATTGTTCACTTTATGTATTAGTGTGAATCATTGTTTGTCATTATCAAAAAGGGGAAGACTGTTAAAGAAAAATGTAATTAACCCTTTAATTATTATTTTATTACCCTAATTGTAATTAGTGTACATTTTAGTTTAATATAATATATTAATTTTTATGATTCCAAATATACTTTTATTGAGTAATTATATAAATATTTAATTAATTTATTACTTATCATAATATTTATCTAAGTGTGTTATATATATTTAATTAGTTAGGTAGTTATATATATATATATATATATATATTTATTATTGAATTTACATCATATTAAAGTTAATATTTGTGCGCATCAGTTCTGATTGTAATTTTTTATATATATACGAGTTTATTTCATACCATTACATATATCTCGGCTACTTATGTTATTAATATAATATGTATATACAATTCATCATATACATTGATATATATAAATATATATATATATATATATATATATATATATATATATATATATATATAAGCCACGCATACATACATATACTCTAGACATTTTCTTTGATAGTCCGGTCATATCTCTACAGTCCTATCAATGCAGATATCTTTTCCATCTCATTACCTTTGGCCCTATACTAATGGACACCTTTTAATTCAAAATCAAATGCCTAGGGCAAAGCGTTAGTTTTGTTAGGGAGCTCCGTTACCTTTGTAGTTTATTCAACCTATGAACAACTTGTCAAATAAAGCCTTGGTGTGTGCATGTCATTTACAATGTAGTGCTAATTTTTTTCCTACTTTCTTTTATATAACGTTTTTCCTTTTGTATATTACTGTTCATATTATATACAGTTAAATATAATATATTACTTTTTGTTGGATGAAACCCATTTTGTGCAATCACATCTTATCTTTGTAGAAAGATTTATCTTTGGTGTATTATCTTATCATCAGCTTTTGAATTATTTTCCTCAAGCCACACATTTTTTTACCAAAAATGCTATTGGACCCGATTTTTTTACCGAAAGTGTATTGACCGAAACATGTGGAGGGTTTCTATAGGTTAGTTTATGGGGTCCACGCCAGTGGGACCACAAAATCCACTAATATCATGCTGCCATGTCATTTTTCAGTCGAAATTTCGGTAAAAATTTCGGTTCCTGTAGAAGGACTCTTTTTTTACTGCCTTGAGGTGTAATTATGTTAATATTTGTTAAACATTTAACTATCACGCTTATAACTGTTTGGTCTGACAGCTACTGCCTCTGGCAGTTGGACATAAGATTTCCTTTGTCTTACACACATAACATAAAGGTGTCAGCAATATATATATATATATATATATTCAGTATGCTTCATGCCATGTCCCATCACGATTGAAAAAAGTTTGTCACTCTTATAATATTAATAGATATTTGCTTTTGACTTAACTTGAAACTTGTTTCTTTCTATACATTCTAGTGGCATATTATCTATACACGTTATGTTTTCATATGTGTATTCGTTATATATATATATATATATATATATATATATATATATATATATATATAGAGAGAGAGAGAGAGAGAGAGAGAGAGAGAGAGAAAGAGAGTAAAACTAGACCTACCCCATATTGTCATCCTTTTTTTATACCCCTTCAGCTGGATTGTCCAAATCAGCAAAGACTACAGTGAATCATATGGGTCTTTTAATTCCTTTTGTCTATGTCAGAACAACCAAAATTATTGGCGCCAACTCTTCTGTTATGTAACTCACCGGATACACAGCTTGTTCTCCAGCTAACAATCAAAGATGTATTATTTTTCTCTCACTTTCTTCTCCTCATACACTTCCTTTTCTCCCAAATTTAAACTAGTAAATGCTTTGTATTGTTAAAAATAAGTAAAACCTAACTAAAAAAAACTTTCATCTCAAATGTTAAAATACAAATCAAACCATTTCATATCCTAAAGCGCCATTGAGTTTTCAAACAGTTTTGGTGTGATGTTTTATTCAGTGATACATTATAGTTAAGAAATATGATTTTTGGTGGGATGTTTTACATGTGTAGTGTTGCTAAAATGGAATTTCAAGGGACCTCAAATAATGAGATAAATGAAATTGACATGGAGGGGATATATATTGAGGGGATAGATATGGAGGGAATACATATGCAAGAAAATGAAGTTGACATGGAGGGGATAGATATAGAGGAAAATGAAGTTGAACAGAAAAAAATAGAAGACCCCAAAGTAGGAATGATGTTTGATACCATTGACGAGGTTTATGACTATTATAAAAAATATGGAAGTGAAATGGGATTCCCCGTTAGAAAATGATCTTCGGGAAAAGACAATGATGGAGAGGTTAAATTTGTGGTGTTTTCATGTTCTCATTCCGAAAAATCGAAAAGCAGATCAAAGAGTACCTTTAAAAAATGCCCAGTTACCAACACGGATTGTCAGGCTAAAATTCGCATTGCTTTGTGTTTCGATGGAAAGTGGGTGGGGAAAATCGTAAACCTTGATCACAATCATGCGGTGAGCCCGAGAAAATCAAGATATTACAAGAACAATCGAATTTTGTGACCTTTTGTTAAAAGAAGACTTGAAATGAATGATAAGGCAGGAATTCGTCCAAACAAGAACTTTGATTCAGTAGTTGTTGAAGCGGGTGGGTAAGAGAATGTTCCCTTTTTGGAGAAAGATTGTTACAATTTTATTAACCGAGTAAGAATGTTAAGACTTGGTGAAGGCGTTGCTATAACGGTTCAACAATACTTTATGAATATGCAATCCAACAATGCCAATTTCTTTTATTTGATTGATTTTGACAATGAGGGTAGGTTAAGAAATATTTTTTGGGCGGGTACGAGGAGTATGGCTGCATATGATGAGTTTGGTGATGCCATTACATTTGACACTACATACCTCACAAATAAGTACCATATGCCATTCGCTCCGTTTGTTGGTGTAAATCACCATGGGCATTCAACACTTTTGGGGTGTGGGTTAATATCCAACGAAGATGTTAAAACATTCACTTGGTTTTTTAATGCTTGGATCGTTTGTATGAATGGTCGTGCTCCTACTGCAATAATTACCGACCAAGATAAAGCAATGAAAAATGCGATTGAAGTTGTCTTTCCCCATACAAAACATAGGTGGTGCTTATGGCATATCATGAAAAAGTTGCCTGAAAAGTTACGGGGTTATAGCGAATATGAAGCAATGAAGTATTCGATGCATCATGCAATTTATGATTCACCAACCCCGGTGGAGTTTGAAGGACGTCGGAGAAGTTTTATTAGCAGATTTCAACTTCAAGAAAATGATTGGTTGAGTGGCTTGTATGATGAGCGACATTGTTGGGTTCTGGCATTTGTAAAAGGTACTTTTTGGGCGGGAATGTCGACCACACAAAGAAGTGAGAGCATGAATGCTTTTTTATGGTTATGTGAACTTAAAAATGACCTTAAAACAATTTGTCGAGCAATATGAGAATGCTCTCCGAAGCAAGGTGCAAAAATAGGAGCAAGAGGCCTTTAATTCCTTCCACTCTTTCATCCCATGTATTACTCATTATGCATTAGAAAAACACTTTCAAGATGCGTACACTACTACAAAATTTAAAGAGTTACAGAAGGAGTTAATCGGGAAACTTTATTATGAAGTGGCTCATGTCAAAGAGGAATGTGGTTGTGTCGTGTATGACATTTCAGAAGATATGATCGGAGAAACAAATCGGCGTGCTAATTTCACGGTTTGGTTATATGATGATGGTCAGGATTTTAAATGTAGTTGTCAGTTGTTTGATTTCAGAGGCATCTTATGTCATCATTCTATCACTGTGTTGATTAATCGAAAGTTTGAAGTTGTACCCGATAAGTACATCCTTCTTCGATGGAAGAAAGATGTCTGGAGGTCTAATACGAAGGTTAAAATCATGTATTATGACTGGACATTTCACCCTGAAAATGAGCATTTTGATAGAATGTGTAACGCATTTTATGAAGCGACGGACTTAGCTACCAACAATGAAGAGAATAAAAAATTGGTGATGCGTTGCACTAGGTGGTTGGTAAATGAATTAAAGAGTGTAAATGAATTAAAGAGTGGTAAAGGAATATGTGAAAGTAGTGATCCAAGTTTGGGTGATGTAGCTAACCATTTTCAAACACCCTCACCGAGTCTTAATATCCGTAGTCCTATCGTAGTCCGTGGTAAAGGTCGACCACCTTTCAAAAGGAAACAATCGAAGCTAGATCTAGTTGTTAAAAGGAAAAAAGAAAAGGCAAAAAATCAAGTTGTTCATGCGTCTCAAGTTGTTGTACATATGAGGAATGCAGATTTTGAGAATGTTGTCCAGGTACACAAGTTTGTGTATGCCACTGTTTTGACATGAATTGTGTTTATGTCACTGTTCTGTTAATGAGTTTTTTTTAATAAATTTCCAGGACTTCGTGCCCAATGGTTTACAACAGCAACGTACTTTTCAAGTATTCATGGAACAATGTTCACAAGACCTTTCTTTCCATGATTTCAATCCCTTTGTGTAACTGAAGATATGATCTGTTATTTTATTTCTCAATAGATGCTATATTATAGGATGTGATGTTATTTTATTGCTCAAGAGATCCCTTTGGTATTCTTTGTAATTTTGGTTCACATAGAAGGGATGCTTTGTAAGTTTGGTATGCTGCTTGGTTAAAATAGAAGGGAATGTTTTGTAAGTTTGGTATTCTGGTTGGTATAAATTATAAAACACTTTGGTTTTGTTTGAATTATGAATTGAACTCACCATTATTATGTTTGGTATGAATTAACTATTGTCACAACTTTCTTCAACTCAATCATAAAAAAAAATGAATGCACCAGTTGTTAAAAAAAAACCAAGATATCAGTTGTCAAAAAATTTACATATCACCTAAATGAAAATTGTTTTATAAAAATGAGGTGCCGAATTTATAAAAAATAGGTGAAAATGGTCTTATAAAAATTGAGGTGTTGGCTTGTGATTTTTGCCAGAGATTGGGAGCTTCCAGACTGGGGGAAATATTTTTGTCGGAGGCAGAGTTTTGAAAGAGCTCACATTGCACTTTGTTTGTGTTGAGAATTAAAAATGGAAGACTCCTTTGATCCACTATAGTCTTTGCTGATTTGGACAATCCAGCTCAGGGGGTATAAAAAAAGGGTGACAATATGGGATAGTTGTAGTTTTACTCAGATATATATATATATATATATATATATATATATATATATATATCTTTCGTTTTGATTATCCGTTATAAATCTTGCCTCAGCCTAATTAATTGTTTTTGTTTGACGTTTAAATCATATTAATTTTATATTTTACTATGAAAACGCATATATATTAAATATCGTACAGTTACGATTTTTCCTATAAAAACTGTCTCGGGCAATACTTGTTTTTTTTGTTTAACCTGTTTACAGTCTCATTAACTTAGACACTATCTTCAACTATACTTGATTTTCTCTGACTTGTTTAAACTATGTGCCTTGATAACTTTGGGTGTAAGACTTTCCTCGGGTCATGCACCTTGTGGATCTGAATATCTTTAAAAAAAATTATGGTCCATTTCGTAACTTATTACTCCTTTAATATATGCCTCATCCGTGCCGCCTTTGGACATATTTTTTTGCAGAAAATCTCATTTGAATTTTAGTATCGGGTCCCACTATTTGCAGTTGTTATCTTACTTTGTACAGTTGAAAACTTTACAACTCGGCCACGTACATTTTCAGGTTGTACAGTTTTTTTATTAAAAAAACTTGTCAAATCTCTTATCTGCCTATATCATTGGCTCATTTACGTTAATTCTTAATATCAGTTATCTTTATATAATATATCCTTAATTCAATAGAAATTTTGTCCAGTCGTATCAAAACTAAAGCTTGGCAGCTAAAAAGTGATTTTATCTCATAATGTCTGTCTGGAAAATTACACTAGTGGTCCCCATTGATTTACATCTTACAGAGTTGGTATACTTTATTTTTGTGCATCACAAAACATTTTGTAAGAGTTATTGTATACTTCTTTGCCTATGCACTAATTATTTGTTGGGATTGTGTTTTCAAGGCATACTTCTCATCACACATTTTTGTTCACTCAGAAAAACTCTTTTACACTTTGTTTCCAATGGTCAGCCATTTCCTTTCTACAACAGCTATGTTTTATTGAGAAGCCAAATAGAAAATCAACAGGTCATTTAATGCTCACAATGGTTGTCTCTAATAGCTAATTTTTGAAGTTGCTACTTAAGCATTTAGAGAGTTACATTGAAGACAGAACACAAGAATGAGAATATGAGAAAGAGCTAGAGAATATATTCAAGAGCATTTATATTTACTACTCAACTACTACACTCAAAGGGCGCAATTAATTTTACATTATGCTCAATCATTGAATAATAAGACTTGATCCTACACCAACATCATTTATTGAATACTCATTAAAGAAGAAGAAACTCATATCACAAATTGTATTTTATGGAGTTTTATTATTCTACATTATACGAAAAATTCAGATTTGTTTGAAGCTTGGTTGAAGCTTCGATTTGTAACGATGATTGGTACCTACCCTCAAGTGGACCAAGATCTTGGAGTTGGTATTTGATTTAAGTGTCTATGAAGTGGTGGTTTGATCCTGTGATCAAGTGGATCAGGGATAGTGAAGCGCAAGAAGATTGGAGCTGCTCTAGGCATGTGGATGTAGGCAGAGTTTTGGCCGAACCATGTTAAATTCGGTGTCATTTATTTTTTTTCGCACTTTGCTTGCTTATTTATTCGTGCTTGCTTTGATTTATATTTTTCAGCACTTTAAATTTGCAAACATATTAATTCTGAAAATTAACAAAATTATTTTTAAGGTTAAAATAATTATTTTCGAATTAATTAATTAATTTTAGAATATTAATTTATATTAAATACGAAAATTAATTTAATATTTGTGGTGTGTTATAATCTGTATTTTAGCTTGTCAATTGGTCGCATTTGTTTGATATTATTGGTTTTAATCTTTAAAGATTTATTAATCTGAAAAATTATTAAGGTGTTGTAAATGAAATATTTTACTGAAATATTGATTTAACTTAAAAATTTGCTAAACTCAATCCCCCCCCCCCCCCCCCCCCCACACGCTCTTGAGTATAATCTAGGCAACGGAAAGTTCCAATTGTCTCTCGTTACTCCTATTTCATCATCTCTAAATCTTTACGATGTGACACCCCGACTAATTAAATACCGGGTAGCTACTCCTTTATTAAATTAATTCAAAATGCCAAGTTGGTTCAGTTAATAGCATCACTGTCGAAAACATTTAATGATTACTAACCACCTAGTATTTAAAAAGTAAGTTTTCAAATTTTAAATTAAATCTGATTAACATGCAATAAAAGAATTATGAAAGAATAACATAACCATTCACCATAAAGAAGCAATAGAATAACCAACAAATAATAATAAGTCTGGAGGAAATACTCCTCACAACAATCCCACAACTGAATAAAAAGAACGGTGTACCCTCAATTAATTACATGCCAAAATCTGAATAACTGAAATATGAAATGTCTCTAAATAGAAATGGGCGACATGCCCTACAAATGATGAAACTGAATATAGAGTCAAGACTAGAAAAGGAGGCGTCTACTATCAAGGCCCTGTAACTTCCACAATAGCTACAACTCGTCACCTGAATGGAAATACTATGCATGGTGTCCTTGTGGCTGGGCACCTAAAAGGTTTTTACAAAAAAAATAGATTTGAAAGCAAACGGGTCAGAGCCCGAAAGTGGAGAGTATTTTAAAAACAGCAAGTGCTTTAATAACATTAAAACAATGAATGCAAAATACATGTTAGGACGTTCACTCACATGAGCTCCTCACCTCTCAACTAATGTGCACTCCTAACACATCCATAGCCCGTACTAGTTATGCTACTAACTAACTAGTCTAATACAAAACCTGGCCTCACTTTATAGGTTTAAGGGTTTATTCATGTCAATAAAGTATACCATGTATGTGCCTTAATTCCCTAATAACAACCTTTTATTATGTGGAGTTCTCATTTTAATCTCTATTAAAATATCACAAGTATACACATCGTTACTTTACTAAGTATTTCATTGAACATTAGTTGTATATTATTCACATCATAAATATACATTGTAGGCACCCCTAGTCTAGGCTACGGTGCACATACTCTGCTATCTCATCCCGGTACATCACGTACATAAGGATTACAAATTCCGAATCTCTCGGGAATTGTTAGAATAAGCATAACACACAAAAATGGAGGCGAACATAATTCAACATATCCATGGGTCACGTACATACCTACGCTCCATAGTCAGCTGACTTATTAACTCACAAATAAGTCATTCTAGTATTATGTTCTTAAGGTACCAATCTAAATCCCCCCGTAGGCACACAAAGATTAGTTGGCCCAACACGAACGACGACCTCCGTGATAGCAAGTATGGTAGGTATGTCATACACATAAGTCATATACTAAGCATTCACACGTCTTAGATATCTTAATATTAATAAAGGTATATTCTACATCCCTATACCATTATTCCAATTTGATGCATTTTAAGTCTTCCGATAATATATAATGTAGACTGTCGACACATCTCACATCCTAGTTTCTTATACTTAAAACCTATCTCAAAGAGGTTACTAAGTCTCCTATTATTTCCACATTTAATTTCATTATTCTTAAGGTCATTATTTCTGCCACAAACCTCATTTCATCAAATCATTCGAATTTACTCTTTTAACCCTAATATTATCTCACTCGTCGAGCTTTATTGGATTTTTGTCAACTATCCCAAATTAAATTCTAATTAAGGTCCGATTTCACAACCATACCTACTGGTCTTCCTTAAGTCTAAGAATACTCACAAAGTCTCCATCAATAATTTTCTAGGGTTAACATCCTTAAAATTTTAAATGGGAAGATTTTACTCATTCTGGGAAGGTCGATCGATCGACCTTGTATGTTCGATCGATCGATGGTGATCGACCTATGAATGTCGATCGATCGAGCGCACCAGTTATGCTACGGACTGCTTTGTTTTGCAGTCCAAGTTTCGCCCCAAAATTCCATTATAATGCATGAAACTCTAATCTAACGTTATAATATCATCATACAACCATCCTACAACATTGTTAACGTTCTAAAATCAATAAATCATCAACCAAGGGCTTTATTTAGATCAAAACATCCTCAAGAACCCTAGTTTTCTATTTCTTTCAAGAACAAGAGTAATTCTCTTCTTTAATCCGTTTTTAGATCATCAAGTATTATGTTTTGGATTCATAATTCGTCCAGAATATGTCTACATGTAATTCCTAACATGGTTTATAGTTTTAATCCTCAAATTCATGGGTCTATATCAATCTTCCAAGACAAAATTCGATAATTACACTAAACATGGAAGAACACATTCATTGAATCAATTGTAACTAAATCACTTGCCTTATGTTCTTCAGATTTGTTGTTGGTTGGAGATGGTTGAATTCCTCTCTCTCTCTCTGCAGAATTCTCCTCTCTCTCTCTCTCTCTCTCTCTCTCTCTCTCTCTCTCTCTCTACAAGTTCTTCTCACAAGATGACAATGGAGGTGGGGGTTGGTTTTTGGCAAGTTATAATATTTTCTTAACTTCTCCCGTAGCCCACTACTTAGATTAGGGTTGAAAATAGGTTAGTGGGTTTAATGATAAGTTATAATTAAAGTCTAATTTTCGTGGGTTTTAATTACCAAATTTCCGAAATTACCAAACTACCCTTTTGGGTTGCCGGTTTGGCCTAAAAATGCCCCGGGACCCAAACTAAACCCCCGGCTAGTATTTTCTGACTATCTCGACCCTTCCGGACACGTTGGCGCACTCAAAATGACTATTTGGTCAAAAGAAAAATAATTTATTTTTAAATCTCATAAATTCATTCTCGACGCGACTGACACGCGCGTCCCAATTAAATTTTCCAAATTGTCGTATTTAAAACTCTCGACAATTTCAATATATTCAATATTCACATAATGTCATATGTATACACATTATAATCAAATACCAACTCACATCTCGTTAGTATTTTATCCGGATTAATTCTCAATTAATACCTATTTAATTTAATTAATCCCAATAAAGAAATATCAATTAAAAGTACGGGGTATTACATACTTCCCCCCTAATAACAGAATTTCGTCCCGAAATTCGGAACTAGAAAGTACCTGATAAGAATAACACTGGATAACGTTCGCGTATCTCATCCTCGCGCTCCCATGTGGACTCCTCGTTATTATGATGCCGCCACTGAACACGTACTAACGGAACTATCTTTGACCGCAGTTTCCGCTCACTTCGGTCCAAAATAGCAATCAGCCCCTCCTCGTAGGAGCTATTGGGCTGGAGATCGATGTCCTCCAAAGCAATGTGAGAATGAGCCAAATCATCTCTAAGATATTTCCTTAGCGAGGAAATATGAAACACATCATGAATCCTGTGTAAATGCTCCGGTAACCCAAGTCTATACGCAACAGACCCAATCCGCTCGATGATAGGAAATGGTCCCACGTATCTCGGTGCCAACTTCCCCTTCTTCCCAAATCGCATAATCCCCTTCATAGGAGATACTCTGAGTAAAACCTGGTCCCCCACTTGGAACTCCATGAAGAACCTCTTCGCATCAGCATAGCTCTTCTGTCGATCTTGAGCTACCCGAATGCGACTCCGTATCAATTTTATCCTTGCCGAAGTATCCTAAATCACTTCCGGCCCAAGTAGTTTGTTGTCCCCCACCTCCAACCAACATACTGGGGAACGACAAGGTCTACCGTACAACGCCTCAAATGGAGCCATGCCAATGGTGAACTGGTAGGAATTGTTATAAGCAAACTCCACCAGTGGAAGGTACTGCTCCCATCCACCCCCAAAATCAATGATGCACATACGCAACATGTCCTCCAACATCTGATTTGTATGCTCGGTTTGCCCATCGGTCTGCGGGTGATATGCCGTACTCAATCATAAATCCGTGCCCATGGCCTCCTGAAAACTCTCCCAAAACCGTGAAACAAATATCTTATCTCGGTCAGACACGATATTTAGGGGTACACCGTGAAGTCTCACTATTTTTGCAATAAAGAGCTGGGCATGCTGTCCCGTAGTGTAGTCTGTCCTTACGGATAGAAAATGAGCAACTTTGGTCAACCTGTCCACAATTACCCAAATGGAGTCGTGACCCCTCTGTGACGTAGGTAACCCCGTGATAAAGTCCATGGAGATGCTCTCCCACATCCACATCGGGACCTCTAATGGCTGTAGAAGTCCTGCCGGTCTCTGATGGTCCACTTTTACCAGCTGACAAGTGGCGCATTTAGAAACAAACACGGCGATATCTCTCTTCATCCCGCTCCACCAATACTGACATCTCATGTCTTGGTACATTTTGTCCCCACCGGGATGTACCGCGAACCGTGAGCCGTGCGACTCTGCCATTACTTCGTGTCGCAATTCCTCCCCTTCCGGAACTACCAGTCTTCCATTGAAGCGTAATCCCCCGTCTGAGCTAACGGTATAGGACTCGGCTCCCTCTGCTAGTAATCGAACTATCTGCTCCTGACAGAACGAGTCATTTGCCTGTGCCTTTACCACCTTCGTGACAATCTGCGGTGTAACAGTCATCACAGACATGAACGATCGGGCCACTGCATCCTGGTGTCCCAACTCTTTCCACTTTGCCTTCCACACCCCTGCCACCTCATCTACTGGTCTATGGTTCAACACGTCTGCTACCACGTTAGCCTTCCCCGGGTGATATTGGATATCAAACTGATAGTCCTTCACAAACTCAAGCCACCTCCGTTGCCGCATATTCAACTCCTTCTGCGTGAATAGGTACTGTAGGGACTTGTGATCCGTGAACAATCGAAACTTCTCCCCCAAAAGATAATGTCTCCAAATCCGAAGGGCAAATACCACTGCCGGCAACTCTAAGTCATGGGTGGGGTAATTCTTCTCGTGAGGCTTAAGCTTACGGGAAGCATAAGCTATGGCCTGACTCTCCTGCTGCAATACACCTCCAAGTCCTTGTAAGGACGCATCGGTGTAAACTAGATAATCAACTCCCGGTCTCGGCAATGCTAACACAGGTGCTGAGGTCAACTTGTCCTTCAAGTCATCGAATGCCAACTGACAGGCATCACTCCAAATGAACGGCACACCCTTACGAGTCAGATGTGTCAATGGACCCGCTATCTTTGAGAATCCTCGAATAAACCTCCTGTAGTATCCTGCTAAGCCCAATAAACTATGGATCTCAGTCGGTGTCGTGGGCTGTCCCCACTCCCTCACCGCGAATACCTTCCCCGGATCAACAGGTATCCCCCGGTCCGAAATAATATGCCCCAAAAACTGAACCTCCTTCAGCCAAAACCCACACTTCTCATACTTTGCATACAACTCGTTTTGACATAGCGTCTGCAAAACCTGCCTCAAATTCTCGGCGTGCTCCTCATCTGTCTGGGAGTAAACCAGAATGTCATCAATGAAAATAATGACGAACTGGTCTAGGAACTCTCTGAACACCCTATTCATCAAGTCCATAAACACGGCTGGAGCGTTGGTCAAGCCAAAAGGCATAACCCGGAACTCGTAGGAACCATATCTCGTTAAGAAAGCAGTCTTCGAGACGTCTTCTTCCCTGATACGCAACTGATGGTATCCCAATCGCAAATCAATCTTTGAGAAGAAAGAAGCTCCTCTCAGCTGGTCGAATAAGTCATCGATTCGGGGCAACGGATACTTATTCCGTATCGTGACCTTATTCAACTCCCGGTAATCTACACACAACCTCAACGATCCATCCCTCTTCTTCACGAACAATACATGGGCACCCCACGACGAAGTACTCCTCCGTATAAACCCCTGACCCAATAACTGCTCAATCTGATTTCGTAACTCTCTCATCTCAGCTGGAGCCACACGGTAAGGTGCGCGGGCAATAGGCCGAGTGCCCGGCGTCAAATCGATCACAAAATCTATATATCTACTCGGAGGTAATCCAGGTATATCCTGAAATACATCGGCAAACTCTCGAACAACCGGAATCGAATCAAGTGGTATCACCACTTCCTCAGAGGTCTCCTCCTCTATATGGTACAAATGAGTGGACGATCCTCCTTCAGGATGAGGCATCGCCACTAAAAACATCTCCTGCCCGGGAATGGCAAAGATAATACTCCTACTAAAACAGTCAATCATGGCTCGGTACGCAACTAGACAATTCATACCAATAATGACATCATACTCGGTCATCTCTACCACTAACATATTCGCGGGTAGAGTAAGCCTCCCGATCTCTATACCCATGCCCCTACATAAGGGAAATCATGGAACCCCTACTCAGCGGTGAATCTACACAGGTAACCGTGCTCTCAGCGGTGTCTAACAACCCAATGATGCGTGCAAATCTCATAGCAATGAAACAGTGTGTAGCCCCCCGTGTCAAATAAAATGCGCCCCAGAGTCCTCTGAATAGAGAACATACCTTCAATGGCTGGTGGATCCTGTGGGGCTGCGACCTGCTGGAGCTGATACACTCTCCTATACTGAAGTTGTCCCTGCTGAACTGGGACTGCTGGAATGGGTGGTAATGCTACCATCTGTGGTGGTGCTGGGAGGGCGGCGGGAAACATAGGCCTCTGCGGCTCCGGTCGAGCACCCTACTGCTGCTGCTGCGGGGCCTTGCCCCTATCAGGACAATCCTGACGTTTGTGGCCAATCTTACCACAAATGAAACACTTCCCCTGGAAGTTTCTCCCTCGCTGCCCCTGCTGACCACGACCCTGGTGACCATTACCATTTATGCCCTGGCCTTGCTGGCCCTGCTGAAACTGCTGTTGACCATTCTGCCCCTGCTGGCCCTGATGGCCGTTCGGACCCTGATGGCCCTGCCTAAAACCTCCCTGTCCGTGCCTGAAATTCCCCGATCAGAACCTCTTATGATCCCCCTGCTGAGAACCCTGGTCACCTTGCCTCTGCCCCTGAGTAGATTGTGCCCCACTGGCACCATTTCCTCCAGTCCTGCCCTGATGGCTGGACTCTCCTGATCTCTTGCTCTCAGCCATGTGAAAGCGGTGATCCTGGCAGTGTAACAGTGCAGCGTTAACCACGTCAGAATAAGTGGCCAACGAGAGGTTCCCCAACAAATGCTGACGGATCCTCCATGTCAATCCATCGGTGAACTTCTGGATCTTCTTCTCCTCTGTCGGTATCTCATCCGGGATAATATTCAGTAGATTTGTGAATTCGACCTCATACTCGGACACAGTCTTTCCTTCCTGTCTGAGATTCATTATCTTCCTCCTCATTTCCGTGTGAACAGATGACGGAAAATACTTGCGGTCGAACCGCACCCAAAACTCCTGTATCGTGAGAGTATCTCTCTCCTCCACGATGGTAATAGACTCCCACCACTGCAGTGAAGATCCCACTAGCTTGAAAGTAGCTAGTATCTGCTTCTGAACATCGGTGCACTCATACATCCTCAAGTGCCTTTGAATGTCTTTCCTCCACTGACTTGAAACCACAACATCGGAGCTACCTGCGAACTCCGGTGGGTGTGCTTTCTGAAAAGCATCACGTACGCGTTCCCAAGCAGACGGGAATGCATGCGCCTGAACCGGCGCGGCTACTGGTGCCTGAGGTGGTGCCTGCTGTACAACGGCGAGAGCGGCATTTACCGCTTGGGCTACAATGGCTGCAACCTCGGCGGCATTCATGGTGCCCTGTACTGGAGCTGGCTGGGGCTCTGGCTGTGCATTCCTAGGAACCCGTGGTGCACGTCGTGGAGGCATCTGAAATAAGAGTAAGGTCTATAAGTTCGCAGTTATAAACCCAAAATAACTGAAGAGCGAAGCATACATAAAAGAATACAACAGTCCTAAAATATAGGGCTCTACATCAAAGAAAGCTCAGCGGGAACATAATAAGCCGTACAGATCCTAAAGGACACTAGAACCTGATGCTCTGATACCACCTGTGACACTCCGACTAATTAAATACCGGGTAGCTACTCCTTTATTAAATTAATTCAAAATGCCAAGTTGGTTCAGTTAATAGCATCATTGTCGAAAACATTTAATGATTACTAACCACCTAGTATTTAAAAAGTAAGTTGTCAAATTTTAAATTAAATCTGATTAACATGCAATAAAAGAATTATGAAAGAATAACATAACCATTCACCATAACGAAGAAATAGAATAACCAACAAATAATAATAAGTCTGGAGGAAATACTCCTCACAACAATCCCACAACTGAAATAAAAAGAACGGTGTACCCTCAATTACTTACATGCCAAAATATGAATAACTGAAATATGAAATGTCTCTAAATAGAAATGGGCGACATGCCCTACAAATGATGAAACTGAATATAGAGTCAAGACTAGAAAAGGAGGCGTCTACTATCAAGGCCCTGTAACTTCCACAATAGCTACAACTCGTCACCTGAATGGAAATACTATGCATGGTGTCCTTGTGGCTGGGCACCTAAAAGGTTTTTACAAAAAAAATAGATTTGAAAGCAAACGGGTCAGAGCCCGAAAGTGGAGAGTATTTTAAAAGCAACAAGTGCTTTAATAACATTAAAACAATGAATGCAAAATACATGTTAGGACGTTCACTCACATGAGCTCCTCACCTCTCAACTAATGTGCACTCCTAACGCATCCATAGCCCGTACTAGTTATGCTACTAACTAACTAGTCTAATACAAAACCTGGCCTCACTTTATAGGTTTAAGGGTTTATTCATGTCAATAAAGTATACCATGTATGTGCCTTAATTCCCTAATAACAACCTTTTATTATGTGGAGTTCTCATTTTAATCTCTATTAAAATAGCACAAGTATACACATCGTTACTTTACTAAGTATTTCATTGAACATTAGTTGTATATTATTCACATCATAAATATACATTATAGGCACCCCTAGTCTAGGCTACGGTGCACATACTCTGCTATCTCATCCCGGTACATCACGTACATAAGGATTACAAATTCCGAATCTCTCGGGAATTGTTAGAATAAGCATAACACACAAAAATGGAGGCGAACATAATTCAACATATCCATGGGTCACGTACATACCTACGCTCCATAGTCAGCTGACTTATTAACTCACAAATAAGTCATTCTAGTATTATGTTCTTAAGGTACCAATCTAAATCCCCCCGTAGGCACACAAAGATTAGTTGGCCCAACACGAACGACGACCTCCGTGATAGCAAGTATGGTAGGTATGTCATACACATAAGTCATATACTAAGCATTCACACGTCTTAGATATCTTAATATTAATAAAGGTATATTCTACATCCCTATACCATTATTCCAATTTGATGCATTTTAAGTCTTCCGATAATATATAATGTAGACTGTCGACACATCTCACATCCTAGTTTCTTATACTTAAAACCTATCTCAAAGAGGTTACTAAGTCTCCTATTATTTCCACATTTAATTTCATTATTCTTAAGGTCATTATTTCTGCCACAAATCTCATTTCATCAAATCATTCGAATTTACTCTTTTAACCCTAATATTATCTCACTCGTCGAGCTTTATTGGATTTTTGTCAACTATCCCAAATTAAATTCTAATTAAGGTCCGATTTCACAACCATACCTACTGGTCTTCCTTAAGTCTAAGAATACTCACAAAGTCTCCATCAATAATTTTCTAGGGTTAACATCCTTAAAATTTTAAATGGGAAGATTTTACTCATTCTGGGAAGGTCGATCGATCGACCTTGTATGTTCGATCGATCGATGGTGATCGACCTATGAATGTCGATCGATCGAGCGCACCAGTTATGCTACGGACTGCTTTGTTTTGCAGTCCAAGTTTCGCCCCAAAATTCCATTATAATGCATGAAACTCTAATCTAACGTTATAATATCATCATACAACCATCCTACAACATTGTTAACGTTCTAAAATCAATAAATCATCAACCAAGGGCTTTATTTAGATCAAAACATCCTCAAGAACCCTAGTTTTCTATTTCTTTCAAGAACAACAGTAATTCTCTTCTTTAATCCATTTTTAGATCATCAAGTATTATGTTTTGGATTCATAATTCGTCCAGAATATGTCTACATGTAATTCCTAACATGGTTTATAGTTTTAATCCTCAAATTCATGGGTCTATATCAATCTTCCAAGACAAAATTCGATAATTACACTAAACATGGAAGAACACATTCATTGAATCAATTGTAACTAAATCACTTGCCTTATGTTCTTCAGATTTGTTGTTGGTTGGAGATGGTTGAATTCCTCTCTCTCTCTCTGCAGAATTCTCCTCTCTCTCTCTCTCTCTCTCTACAAGTTCTTCTCACAAGATGACAATGGAGGTGGGGGTTGGTTTTTGGCAAGTTATAATATTTTCTTAACTTCTCCCGTAGCCCACTACTTAGATTAGGGTTGAAAATGGGTTAGTGGGTTTAATGATAAGTTATAATTAAAGTCTAATTTTCGTGGGTTTTAATTACCAAATTTCCGAAATTACCAAACTACCCTTTTGGGTTGCCGGTTTGGCCTAAAAATGCCCCGGGACCCAAACTAAACCCCCGGCTAGTGTTTTCTGACTATCTAGACCCTTCCGGATACGTTGGCGCACTCAAAATGACTATTTGGTCAAAAGAAAAATAATTTATTTTTAAATCTCATAAATTCATTCTCGACGCGACTGACACGCGCGTCCCAATTAAATTTTCCAAATTGTCGTATTTAAAACTCTCGACAATTTCCATATATTCAATATTCACATAATGTCATATGTATACACATTATAATCAAATACGAACTCACATCTCGTTAGTATTTTATCCGGATTAATTCCCAATTAATACCTATTTAATTTAATTAATCCCAATAAATAAATATCAATTAAAAGTACGGGGTTTTACATACGAGTGATGCCAAACTCCTCTTGTATTCATACTATTTCAAAAAAGCACGACATAGATCGTCCGAGTTTTTAGCGATCCCTTATCTTTTTAATCCCATATAACAGTGAGGGCTCCTTCGGACAGAGTGGATGAGAACATGTTCTCTAGAACCCCTAGGCCTACATTTTGGACCTAAATCTAAACGTGACGGTTGGATAAGTGAGCGGTCAGGGAACCTATTCCTTTTTAGGTTTTGAAGACTGGCATCTTGAATTTTTATGGTAGTTGGGCTTCAATATAAAGTGTCATATTTTTAATGTTAGTGAGATAATTGGTGGTTTTCATCTTTACTAAAATCTTCCTTAAGGAGACGTAATTCATATTGGACCTCCGTTAGGTGGGGGAATAACCTCGTTGGCTAGCGGAGCGGCCAAAGATTCGACTCGAAGGGGGCCTTAGAAGGTGGTGTACGGTTACTTGGGGTACTACTCTATGGTTTAAAATACTCGTGAGGGGAAAATGGTACTTAGAGTATGGGTGCTGGAATTAATAGGGGGTCAGTGCTGGGACTGGAGAGAGAGGATCTTGGGGATTAATTAGTATCGCTTCAGGAGCTACTGCAGGCGGTGCTTCAGTGTTAGGGATGGGAGGAGGAAATATGTTCTCTCCTTTTCCATGCGTAGCGACTGCCTCTTGTAGGCGTACTTGTGCTAGGCATAGGTCCCTGATTTTGGTGTACATGGTCTTCTAGGCGGTGATGTTTTCCACTTGCCTCAAGATTTAATCCATTATGGACGGAGCCTTGTCTTCCTCGAAGGACATAGGACATACTCCTGAGCAAACTTGTCAATCATGGTTGGGTAGATCTCTGATAAAAAATAATCAGTCGCACGTTGCAAGGACATGGATTCCAGGGTAGGAACTTAGTGTGGTCTCTCTATTGATGATAGCAACTGTAGGAAAGTCGGGGCACTTTTGTTTAGGTTTTTACGGACAATACATAGGGAGAGAAGGACTCATATATGCATAAGGTATTCTTTTGCAATTATTTTATCTATATTAAACCATGTTTTGACACTGCTTTATTTTTTGTATTTTCAGTCTGGTAGTATCGTCTAAGGGTATGTACTGGATAGTAGGCCTGTAAACGGATCGAATTCGGATCGGATCATGCAAATCAAAATTCATATCCATTTATGTTAAACGGATTCAGATCCGATCCATTTATTAATCAGATCGGATCAGTCAAATCCAAATCCATATTCGTTTATGTTAAACGGATTCGAATCCGATCCGATTATCCGTTAATGTTAAACTTGATTTGCAACATTTTTATTTTTAACTCTTATTTCATAAATTTATTTTGCAAATGTTTCAAAAAAAATAGATAATGAAATAAAGAACTATTATAATAAATATTTAAAATATATATTTAAAATATTATTAAATACAATATATATTAATTAAAAATATATTATTTATAATTTATATATATATATATATATTAAAAATATAAATCTGATCGGATTATTAACGGATCGGAGTATATGAATCCAAATCCGGTCCATTTAATAAACGGGTAATCGGATAATCGAATTTTAGGCATGATCCATATCCGCTTAAAGGGATCGGATTTGGATTTGGATTCGGATTCGGATAAAATTCGATCCATTGACAGGCCTACTGGATAGAGTCTCATTGGATTAAGGTAAACATGGGTGACGTCACGTCTTGTTAGAATGAGGAGCGAGGAAGTAATAGACTTAGGTCCATTATTTTCTCAAAATATAATGTGGTTATAGTAATCCAATGTGTGGGTACCCGTAATTTAGAACTATGGGCCTGGACGAGTAGCCCAGTCCTGGCGGCCCAAAGTCCATGCCCCTCATCTTTTATATTGATCCGGTCTCCCCCCACGATCCCATGAAGGGAAGTTATAGGGGAGATGGAAAACATGGAGGAACCCATCACCTCCACTCATCTACATGTACATGTATATATTAAACCCTAGGTCCGGGGCAAGAGGACAAGTTGTATTCTCTGTAATCACTCTCCGGAGTATATAGAAATAATATCGACTGCACCACCGTGGACGTAGGCACATCTTTGCTGAACCACGTACATCTTTTGTTGTGTGATTGGCATCTTATATTCCTTGTTCTTTTCTTGATAATTGCTTCTCTCATATTTATTTGTGTTGCATAATAATTGCATCTACAATTGGCGCCGTCTGTGGGAAACGTTCATCTTTCCCTGAGAAGAGCCCACGTCAAGAAAGGAGTTTAAGATGTCTGGCCACAGCAGCAATGCTCCCCAAGCAGGAGATATTCAAGAGCCACCTGCTCCTCGCAGGATTAGGTCTGAAGTCCGACGTCAGATCAGAGAGCTCGCCTAGAGAGACCAGCCTCAGAAGAAAGTCAGGGACCAGCGAGGTCCACGCAAATATCCAGGTTGATTGATGCGTATGAGGCAAGGCTCCATGAGCAGAGGGAGTCTTCTCACAGATACGAGGCTGAGAATGCCCGCTTGAAAAGAAGATTGGAAAGACTGGAGAGGGAGCTTCATCCTGATAACAAGAGACGCCCATATCGCACTCCTAGCCCTCAGGCGAGCAAATCTCACGGCCGAGGAAGGAGCCCTAGGCGATAATCTCAAAGGGACGAAGGAGGCGAGTCAGACGACGACCTCCGCGAACAGCTGCGAAGAGCCCGCCGCTACCAGAGCCCTGCTCGCAGCGATGAAAATATACGAAACTTGGTCCGCAGGGAGATGGACCAGCATCCCGCTCACCACGGAACAAGATCAACCAGAGAACTCGTGAGGCGAGCTCTCAAAACCCAGATGAAGTCACCTTTCACAAGGGAAATCGAAGAGGAGGAAGCTCCCAAGAAATTTTCCATCCCAAGGTTCAAGATTTACGACGGAAAAACTGATCCCATCGATCACGTCAGGCAATACCGACAGGCCATGACCCTCTAGAGTCACCGAGATGCCCTGATGTGCCGCATTTTTCCCTCGAGCCTTCATGATGTAGCACAGAAGTGGTTCGAAAGGCTCCCCCACTGGTCGATCAAGAATTTCAAATCCGTAGCCGAACTTTTTACGGACCGATTCATTACCAGTAGCTCCCATCCCAAAAGGATGGATGCTCTACTAATAATGAAGAAAACGCCTCAGGAAACCTTCCGAGAATACGCGAAGAGGTACTGGGAGTTATTCAATGAGATCAAGGACTGTGCGAAGGAAGTGGCAGTGGCCTCCTTCAAAATTGGGCTCCCTAGTTCTTCCCTCCTCTACCAATCCCTGACGAAGAAGGAAGCTATGACTATTGACGACCTAATGGCCCGAATCGAGAAATACGCAAAGGTGGAAGATGTCAACAGCCCTAATACAAGAGAAAACGGTCGAGCTAAGCTCACTACCAAGGTAGGCGAGAAAACTGAGAACCAGAGGAAAGGAGGAAAGAACGGAGGCAAAAATGGCTCCAAGAACGGAGGGAGCCATGACGCGTCAAAAGCATTCCAGGCCTTAAGTCACACATCGATCACCATCTTCAAAGAACCAATTTACAAGGTTCTCACGAAGATCAAGGATGAGACATTCATCAAGTGGCCCAGGAAGATGGGAGGAGATCCCTCGAAGAGGAACAATGCGTTGAGATGCGCTTTTCACAAAGAGGGAGGACACAAGACCGAGCACTGCAAAGCTCTTAAGTCACACCTCCAAGAGTTGGCCCAGTCCGGGCATCTTATGGTAGTAATTTAAGAATGTATTGTATTAAAATTTTAGAGTTCTTAGTCTCTTTCCGGTGTAAACTCCAGAACTTTTAGAGTTCTTAGTCTCGGTTTGAGAGTATGACGATAATTTGCAAAAATAACACTTAGACTTGAAAACAAGCTGTTAAAGGGTGAAAACCTAAACCAGTCCCTAAATGACCCCGTAGGAGGCACAAACACCTCGTACGGGACCATTGTAACTTGTGAGAACTGACCGAGTAGTCACGGGTCTCCCGGTTTGAGAGTATGACGATAATTTGTAAAAATCACACTTAGACATGAAAATACGCCGTTAAGGGGTGAAAACCCGAACCTGCCCCCAAACGATCCCGTAGGAGGCACGAACACCTCGTAGGGAATCAATGTAACTTGTAGGAACTGACCGCGTAGTCCCGGGACTCTCGGTTAGAGAGTATGACGATAATTGGCAAAAATCACACCTAGACTTGAAAACAGGTCGTTAAGGGGTGAAAACCCGAACCAGCCCCCAAACGATACCGTAGGAGGCACGAACACCTCGTAGGGGACCAATGTAACTTGTAGGAACTGACCGCGTAGTCCCGGGACTCCAGGTTTGAGAGTATGACGATAATTCGAAAAAATCACACTTAGACTTGAAAACAGGCCGTTAAGGGGTGAAAACCCGAACCAACCCCCAAACGATCCCGTAGGAGGCACAAACACCTCGCACGGGACCAATGTAACTTATAGGAACTGACCGCGTAGTCCCGGGTCTCTCGGTTTGAGAGTATGACGATAATTTGCAAAAATCACACTTAGACTTGAAAACAGGCCGTTAAGGGGTGAAAACCCGAATCAGCCCCCAAACGACACCGTAAGAGGCACGAACACCTCGCACGGGACCAATGTAACTCGTAGGTACTGACCGCATAGTCTCGGGAATACCGGTTTGAGATTATGTCGATAATTTGTAAAAATCACACTTAGCCTTGAAAACAGGCCGTTAAGGGGTGAAAACCAAAACCGGCCCCCAAACGACCCCGTAGGAGGAATGAACACCTCGCACGGGACCAATGTAACTCGTAGGAACTGACCGCGTAGTCCCGGGACTCCCGATTTGAGAGTATCACGATAATTTGCAAAAATCACACTTAGACCTAAAAACAGGCCGTTAAGGGGTGAAAACTCGAACCAGCCCCCAAACGACCTCATAGGAGGCACGAACACCTCGCACGGGACCACTGTAACTTATAGCAACTGACCGCGTAGTCCCGGGTCTCCCGATTTGAGAGTATGACCCGAATTTGCAAAAATCACACTTAGACTTGAAAACAGGCCGTTAAGGGGTGAAAACCCGAACCAGCCCCCAAACGACCTAGTAGGAGGCACGAACACCTCGCACGGGACCAACGTAACTTGTAGGAACTGACTGCGTAGTCCCGGGACTCCCGGTATGAGAGTATGACGATAATTTGCAAAAATCACACTTAGACTTGAAAACAGGCCGTTAAGGGGTGAAAACCCGAACCAGTCCCCAAACGACCCCGTAAGAGGCACGAACACTCGCACGGGACCAATGTAACTCGTAGGAACTGACCGCGTAGTCCCGGGACTCCCGGTTTGAGAGTATGACGATAATTTGCAAAAATCACACTTAATCTTGAAAACAGGCCGTTAAGGGGTGAAAACCCGAACCAGCCCCCAAACGACCCCGTAGGAGGCACAAACACCTCGCACGGGACCAATGTAACTTGTAGGAACTGATCGCGTAGTCCCGGGTCTCCCGGTTTGAGAGTATAACGATAATTTGCAAAAATCACACTTAGACTTGAAAACAGGTCGTTAAGGGATGAAAACCCCAACCAACCCCCAAACGATCCCGTAGGAGGCACGAACACCTCGCACGAGACCAATGTAACTTGTAGGGACTGACCGCGTAGTCCCGAGACTCCCGGTTTGAGAGTATGAGGATAATTTGCAAAAATCACAATTAGACTTGAAAACAGGCCGTTAAGGGGTGAAAACCTAAACCAGCCCCCAAACGACCCCGTAGGAGGCACGGAACCTCGCACGGGACCAATGTAACTCGTAGGAACTGACCGCGTAGTCCCGGGACTCCCGGTATGAGAGTATGATGATAATTTGCAAAAATCACACTTAGATTTGAAAACAGGCCGTTAAGGGGTGAAAACCTGAACCAGCCCCCAAACGACCCCGTAAGAGGCACGAACACCTCGCACGGGACCAATGAAACACGTAGGAACTGACCGCGTACTCGCGGGACCCCCAATTTGATAGTATGACTATAATTTTCAAAAATCACACTTAGACTTGAAAACAGGCCGTTAAGGGGTGAAAACCCGAACCAGCCCCTAAACGACCCCGTAGGAGGCACGAACACCTCGCACGGGATCAATATAACTTGTAGGAACTGACCGCGTAGTCCCGAGACTCCCGGTATGAGATTATGACGATAATTTGCAAAAATAACACTTAGATTTGAAAACAGGCCGTTAAGGGGTGAAAACCCGAACCAGCTCCCAAACGACCCCGTAGGAGGCACGAACACCTCGCACGGGACCAATGTAACTCGTAGGAACTGACCGCGTTGTCCCGGGACTCCCGGTTTGAGAGTATGACCCGAATTTGCAAAAACCACACTTAGACTTGAAAACAGGCCGTTAAGGGGTGAAAACCCGAACCAGCCCCCAAACGACCCCGTAGGAGGCACGAACACCTCGCACGGGATCAATGTAACTTGTAGGAACTGACCGCGTAGTCCCGGGTCTCCCGGTTTGAGAGTATGACGATAATTTGCCAAAATCACACTTAGACTTAAAAAAGGCCGTTAAGGTATGAAAACCCCAACCAGCCCCCAAACGATCCCGTAGGAGGCACGAACACCTCGCTCGGGACCAATGTAACTTGTAGGGACTGACCGCGTAGTCCCGGGACTCCCGGTTTGAGAGTATGACGATAATTTGCAAAAATCACAATTAGACTTGAAAACAGGCCGTTAAGGGGTGAAAACCTAAACCAACCCCCAAATGACCCCGTAGGAGGCACGAACACCTCGCACGGGACCAATGTAACTCGTAGGAACTGACCGCGTAGTCCCGGATCTCGCGGTTTGAGAGTATGGCGATAATTTGCAAAAATCACACTTAGAGTTGAAAACAGGCCGTTAAGGGGTGAAAACCCGAACCAGCCACCAAACGACCCCGTAAGAGGCACGAACACCTCGCACGGGACCAATGTAACTTGTAGGAACTGACCGCATAGTCTCAGGAATCCCGATTTGAGAGTATGTCGATAATTTGCAAAAATCACACTTAGCCTTGAAAACATGCCGTTATGGGGTGAAAACCAAAACCAGCCACCAAACGACCCCGTAGGAGGCACGAACACCTCGTACGAGACCGATGTAACTCGTAGGAACTGACCGCGTAGTCCCGGGACTCCCGGTTTGAGAGTATCACGATAATTTGAAAAAATCACACTTAGACTTAAAAATAGGATGTTAAGGGGTGAAAACCCGAACCAGCCCCCAAACGACCCCATAAGAGGCACGAACACCTCGCACGGGACCAATGTAACTCGTAGGAACTGACCGCGTAGTCCCGGGACTCCCGGTTTGAAAGTAAGACCCGAATTTGCAAAAACCACACTTAGACTTGAAAACAGGCCGTTAAGGGGTGAAAACCCGAACCAGCCCCCAAACGACCCCGTAGGAGGCACGAACACCTCTCACGGGATCAATGTAACTTGTAGGAACTGACCGCGTAGTCCCGGGTCTCCCGGTTTAAGAGTATGAGGATAATTTGCAAAAATCACACTTAGACTTAAAAAAGGCCGTTAAGGTATGAAAACCCGAACCAGCCCCCAAACGATCCCGTAGGAGGCACGAACACCTCGCACGGGACCAATGTAACTTGTAGGGACTGACCGCGTAGTCCCGGGACTCCCGGTTTGAGAGTATGATGATAATTTGCAAAAATCACAATTAGACTTGAAAACAGGCCGTTAAGGGGTGAAAACCTAAACCAACCCCCAAACGACCCCGTAGGAGGCACGAACACCTCGCACGGGACCAATGTAACTCGTAGGAACTGACCGCGTAGTCCCGGGACTCCCGATATGAGAGTATGACGATAATTTGCAAAAATCACACTTAGACTTGAAAACAGGCCGTTAAGGGGTGAAAACCCGAACCAGCCCCCAACCGACCCCGTAAGAGGCACGAACACCTCGCACGGGACCAATGTAACTCGTAGGAACTGACCGCGTAGTCTCGGGACTCCCGTTTTGAGAGTATGACGATAATTTGCAAAAATCACACTTAGACTTGAAAACAGGCCATTAAGGGGTGAAAACCCGGACCAACCCCCAAACGACCCCGTAGGAGGCACGAACACCTCGCACGGGACCAATGTAACTTGTAGGAACTGACCGCGTAGTCTCGGGTCTCCCGGTTTGAGAGTATGATGATAATTTGCAAAAATCACGATTAGACTTGAAAACAGGTCGTTTAGGGATGAAAACCCCAACCAGGCCCCAAACGATCCCGTAGGAGGCACGAACACCTCGCACGGGACCAATGTAACTTGTTGGGACTGACCGCGTACTCCCGGGACTCCCGGTTTGAGAGTATGACGATAATTAGCAAAAATCACACTTAGACTTAAAAACAGGCCGTTAAGGTGTGAAAACCCGAACCAGCCCCCAAACGACCCCATAGGAGGCACGAACACCTCGCACGGGATCAATGTAACTTGTAGGAACTGACCGCGTAGTCCCGGGACTCTCGGTTAGAGAGTATGCCGATAATTGGCAAAAATCACACCTAGACTTGAAAACAGGCCGTTAAGAGGTAAAAACCCAAACCAGCCCCCAAACGATCCCGTAGGAGGCACGAACACCTCGTAGGGGACCAATGTAACGTGTAGGAACTGACCGCGTAGTCCCGAGACTCCCGGTTTGAGAGTATGACGATAATTGGCAAAAATCACACCTAGACTTGAGAACAGGCCGTTAAGGGGTGAAAACCCGAACCAACCCCCAAACGATCCCGTAGGGGGCACGACCACCTCGCACGGGACCAATGTAACTCGTAGGAACTGATCACGTAGTCCCGGATCTCCCGATTTGAGAGTATGATGATAATTTGCAAAAATCACACTTAGACTTGAAAACAGGCCGTTAAGGGGTGAAAACCCGAACCAACCCCCAAACGACCCCGTAAGAGGCACGAACACCTCGCACAGGACCAATGTAACTTGTAGGAACTGACCGCATAGTCTCAGGAATCCCGGTTTGAGAGTATGTCGATAATTTGCAAAAATCACATTTAGCCTTGAAAACATGCCGTTATGGGGTGAAAACCAAAACTAGCCCCCAAACGACCCCGTAGGAGGCACGAACACCTCGCACGGGACCGATGTAACTCGTAGGAACTGACCGCGTAGTCCCGGGACTCCCGGTTTGAGAGTATCACGATAATTTGAAAAAGTCACACTTAGACTTAAAAACAGGCCGTTAAGGGGTGAAAACCCGAACCAGCCCCCAAACGACCCCATAGGAGGCACGAACACCTCGCACGGGATCAATGTAACTCGTAGGAACTGACCACGTAGTCCCGGGACTCCCGGTTTGAGAGTATGACCCGAATTTGCAAAAACCACACTTAGACTTGAAAACAGGCCGTTAAGGGGTGAAAACCCGAACCAGCCCCCAAACGACCCCGTATAAGGCACGAACACCTCGCACGGGATCAATGTAACTTGTAGGAACTGACCGCGTAGTCTCGGGTCTCCCGGTTTGAGAGTATGACGATAATTTGCAAAAATCACACTTAGACTTAAAAAAGGCCGTTAAGGTATGAAAACCCCAACCAGCCCCCAAACGATCCCGTAGGAGGCACGAACACCTCGCTCGGGACCAATGTAACTTGTAGGGACTGACCGCGTAGTCCCGGGACTGCCGGTTTGAGAGTATGACGATAATTTGCAAAAATCACAATTAGACTTGAAAACAGGCCGTTAAGGGGTGAAAACCTAAACCAACCCCCAAACGACCCCGTAGGAGGCACGAACACCTCGCACGGGACCAAAGTAACTCGTAGGAACTGACCGCGTAGTCCCGAGACTCCCGGTATGAGAGTATGAAGATAATTTGCAAAAATCACACTTAGACTTGAAAACAGGCCGTTAAGGGGTGAAAACCCGAACCAGCCCACAAACGACCCCGTAAGAGGCACGAACACCTCGCACGGGACCAATGTAACTCGTAGGAACTGACCGCGTAGTCCCGGATCTCCCGGTTTGAGAGTAGGCTGATAATTTGCAAAAATCACACTTAAAGTTGAAAACAGGTCGTTAAGGGGTGAAAACCCGAACCAGCTCCCAAACGACCCCGTAAGACGCACGAACACCTCGCACGGGACCAATGTAACTTGTAGGAACTGATCGCATAGTGTCAGGAATCCCGGTTTGAGAGTATGTCGATAATTTGCAAAAATCACACTTAGCCTTGAAAACATGCCGTTATGGGGTGAAAACCAAAACCAGCCCCCAAACGACCCCGTAGGAGGCACGAACACCTCGCACGGGACCGATGTAACTCGTAGGAACTGACCGCGTAGTCCCGGGACTCCCGGTTTGAGAGTATCACGATAATTTCAAAAAAAATCACACTTAGACTTAAAAACAGGCCGTTAAGGGGTGAAAACCCGAACCAGCCCCCAAACGACCCCATAGGAGGCACGAACACCTCGCACGGGACCAATGTAACTTGTAGGAACTGATCGCGTAGTCCCGGGAGTCCCGGTTTGAGAGTATGACCCGAATTTGCAAAAACCACACTTAGACTTGAAAACAGGCCGTTAAGTGGTGAAAACCCGAACCAGCCCCCAAACGACCCCGTAGGAGGCACGAACACCTCGTACGGGACCAACGTAACTCGTAGGAACTGACCGCGTAGTCCCTGGACTCCCGGTATGAGAGTATGCTGATAATTTGCAAAAATCACACTTCGACTTAAAAACAGGCCGTTAAGGGGTGAAAACCCGAACCAACCCCCAAACGACCCCTTAGGAGGCACGAACACCTCGCACGGGACCAATGTAACTCGTAGCAACTGACCGCGTAGTCCCGGGACTCCTGGTTTGAGAATATGACCTGAATTTGCAAAAATCACACTTAGACTTGAAAACAGGCCGTTAAGGGGTGAAAACTCGAACCAGCCCCCAAACGACCCCGTAGGAGGCACGAACACCTCGCACGGGATTAATGTAACTTATAGGAACTGACCGCGTAGTCCCGGGTCTCCCGGTTTTAGAGTATGATGATAATTTGCAAAAATCACATTTAGACTTGAAAACATGCCGTTAAGGTATGAAAACCCCAACCAGCCCCCAAACGATCCCGTAGGAGGCACGAACACCTCGCACGGGACCAATGTAACTTGTAGGGACTAACCGCGTAGACCCGGGACTCCCGATTTGAGAGTATGATGATAATTTGCAAAAATCACAATTAGACTTGAAAACAGGCCGTTAAGGGGTGAAAACCTAAACCAACCCCCAAACGACCCCGTAGGAGGCACGAACACGTCGCACGGGACCAATGTAACTCGTAGGAACTGACCGCGTAGTCCCGGGACTCCCGCTATGAGAGTATAATGATAATTTGCAAAAATCACACTTAGACTTGAAAACAGGCCGTTAAGGGGTGAAAACCCGAACCATCCCCCAAACGACCCCGTAAGAGGCACGAACACCTCGCACGGGACCAATGTAACTCGTAGGAACTGACCGCGTAGTCCCGGGATTCCCGTTTTGAGAGTATGACGATAATTTGCAAAAATCACACTTAGACTTGAAAACAGGTCGTTAAGGGGTGAAAACCCGAACCAGCCCCCAAACGACCCCGTAGGAGGCACGAACACCTCGCACGGGACGAATGTAACATGTAGGAACTGACCGCGTAGTCTCGGGTCTCCCGGTTTGAGAGTATGACGATTATTTGCAAAAATCACGATTAGACTTGAAAACAGGTTGTTAAGGGATGAAAACCCCAACCAGCCCCCGAACGATCCCGCAGGAGGCACGAACACCTCGCACGGGACCAATGTAACTTGTTGGGACTGACCGCGTACTCCCGGGACTCCCGGTTTGAGAGTATGACGATAATTTGCAAAAATCACACTTAGACATAAATACAGGACGTTAAGGGGTGAAAACCCGAACCAACCCCCAAACGACCCCGTAGGAGGCACGAACACCTCGCATGGGATCAATGTAACTTGTAAGAACTGACCGCGTAGTCCCAGGACTCTCGGTTAGAGAGTATGCCAATAATTGGCAAAAATCACACCTAGACTTGAAAACAGGACGTTAAGGGGTAAAAACCCGAACCAGCCCCCAAACGATCCCGTAGGAGGCACGAACACCTCGTAGGGGACCAATGCAACTTGTAGGAACTGACCGCGTAGTCCCGAAACTCCCGGTTTGAGAGTATGACGATAATTGGCAAAAATCACACCTAGACTTGAAAACAGGCCGTTAAGGGGTGAAAACCCGAACCACCTCCAAACGATCCCGTAAGAGGCACGAACACCTCGCACGGGACCAATGTAACTCGTAGGAACTGACCGCGTAGTCCCGGATCTCCCGGTTTGAGAGTATGACGATAATTTGCAAAAATCACACTTAGACTTGAAAACAGGCTGTTAAGGGGTGAAAACCCGAACCAGCCCCCAAACGACCCCGTAAGAGGCACGAACACCTCGCACGGGACCAATGTTACTTTTAGGAGCTGACCGCATAGTCTCAGGAATCCCGGTTTGAGAGTATGTCGATAATTTGCAAAAATCACCCTTAGCCTTGAAAACATGCCGTTATGGTGTGAAAACCAAAACCAGCTCCCAAACGACCCCGTAGGAGGCACGAACACCTCGCACGGGACCGATGTAACTCGTAGGAACTGACCGCGTAGTCCCGGGACTCCCTGTTTGAGAGTATCACGATAATTTGAAAAAATCATACTTAGACTTAAAAACAGGCCGTTAAGGGGTGAAAACCCGAACCAGCCCCCAAACGACCCCGTAAGAGGCACGAACACCTCGCACGGGACCAATGTAACTTGAAGAAACTGACCGCATAGTCTCAGGAATCCCAGTTTGAGAGTATGTCGATAATTTGCAAAAATCACACTTAGCCTTGAAAACATGCCGTTATGGGGTGAAAACCAAAACCAGCCCCCAAACGACCCCGTAGGAGGCACGAACACCTCGCATGGGACCGATGTAACTCGTAGTAACTGACCGCGTAGTCCCGGGACTCCCGGTATGAGAGTATGACGATAATTTGCAAAAATCACACTTAGACTTGAAAACAGGCCGTTAAGGGGTGAAACCCGAACCAGCCCCCAAACGACCCCGTAAGAGGCACGAACACCTCGCACGAGACCAATGTAACTCGTGGGAACTGACCGCGTAGTCCCGGGACTCCCGTTTTGAGAGTATGACGATAATTTGCAAAAATCACACTTAGACTTGAAAACAGGCCGTTAAGGGGTAAAAACCCGAACCAGCCCCCAAACGATCCCGTAGGAGGCACGAACACCTCGCACGGGACCAACGTAACTTGTAGGAACTGACCGCGTAGTCTCGGGTCTCCGGGTTTGAGAGTATGACGATAATTTGCAAAAATCACACTTAGACTTGAAAACAGGTCGTTAAGGGATGAAAACCCCAACCAGCCCCCAAACGATCCAATAGGAGGCACGAACACCTCGCACGGGACCAATGTAACTTGTTGGGACTGACAGCGTACTCCCGGGACTCCCGGTTTGAGAGTATGACGATAATTTGCAAAAATGACACTTAGACTTGAAAACAGGCCGTTAAGGGGTGAAAACCCGAACCAGCCCCCAAACGACCCCGTAAGAGGCACGAACACCTCGCACGGGACCAATGTTACTTTTAGGAGCTGATCGCATAGTCTCAGGAATCCCGGTTTGAGAGTATGTCGATAATTTGCAAAAATCACCCTTAGCCTTGAAAACATGCCGTTATGGTGTGAAAACCAAAACCAGCCCCCAAACGACCCCGTAGGAGGCACGAACACCTCGCACGGGACCAATGTAACTCGTAGGAACTGACCGCGTAGTCCCGGGACTCCCAGTATGAGAGTATGACGATAATTTGCAAAAATCACACTTAGACTTAAAAACAGGCCGTTAAGGGGTGAAAACCCGAACCAGCCCCCAAACGACCCCGTTAGAGGCATGGACACCTCGCACGGGACCAATGTACCTCGTAGGAACTGACCGCGTAGTCTCGAGAATCCCGGTTTGAGAGTATGTCGATAATTTGCAAAAATCACACTTAGCCTTGAAAACAGGCCGTTAAGGGGTGAAAACAAAAACCAGCCCCCAAACGACCCCGTAGGAGGCACGAACACCTCGCACGGGACCAATGTAACTCGTAGGAACTGACCGCGTAGTCTCGGGACTCCCGGTTTGAGAGTATCATAATAATTTGCAAAAATCACACTTAGACCTAAAAACAGGCCGTTAAGGGGTGAAAACCCGAACCAGCCCCCGAACGACCCCATAGAAGGCACGAACACCTCGCACGGGACCAATGTAACTTGTAGCAACTGATCGCGTAGTCCCGGGACTCCTGGTTTGAGAGTATGACCCGAATTTGCAAAAATCACACTTAGACTTGAAAACAGGCCGTTAAGGTGTGAAAACCCGAACTAGCCCCCAAACGACCCCGTAGGAGGCACGAACACCTCGCACGGGACCAACGTAACTTATGGGAATTGACCGCATAGTCCCGAGACTCCCGGTATGAGAGTATGACGATAATTTGCAAAAATAACACTTAGATTTGAAAACAGGCCGTTAAGGGGTGAAAACCCGAACCAGCTCCCAAACGACCCCGTAAGAGGCACAAACACCTCGCACGGGACCAATGTAACTCGTAGGAACTGACCGCGTAGTCCCGGGACTCCCGGTTTGAGAGTATGACGATAATTTGCAAAAATCACACTTAGACTTGAAAATAGGCCGTTAAGGGGTGAAAACCCGAACCAGCCCCCAAACGACCCCGTAGGAGGCACGAACACCTCGCACGGGACCAATGTAAATTGTAGGAACTGACCGCGTGGTCTCGGGTCTCCCAGTTTGAGAGTATGACGATAATTTGCAAAAATCACACTTAGACTTGAAAACAGGTCGTTAAGGGATGAAAACCCCAACCAGCCCCCAAACGGTCCCGTAGGAGGCACGAACACCTCGCACGGGACCAATGTAACTTATAGGGACTGACCGCGTAGTCCCGGGACTCCCGGTTTGAGAGTATGACGATAATTTGCAAAAATCACAATTAGACTCGAAAACAGGCCGTTAAGGGGTGAAAACATAAAACCATCCCCCAAACGATCCCGTAGGAGGGACGAACACCTCGCACGGGACCAATGTAACTCGTAGGAACTGACCGCGTAGTCCCGGGACTCCCGGTATGAGAGTATGACAATAATTTGATAATATCACACTTAGACTTGAAAGCAGGCCGTTAAGGGGTGATAACCCGAACCAGCCCCCAAACAACCCCGTAAGAGGCACGAAAACCTCGCACGGGACCAATGAAACTCGTAGGAACTGATCGCGTACTCCCGGGACTCCCGGTTTGAGAGTATGACTATAATTTGCAAAAATCACACTTAGACTTGAAAACAGGCCGTTAAGGGGTGAAAACCCGAACCAGCCCCCAAACGACCCCGTAGGAGGCACGAACACCTCGCACGGGATCAATGTAACTTGTAGGAACTGACCGCGTAGTCCCGGGTCTCCCGGTTTGAGAGTATGCCGATAATTTGCAAAAATCACACTTAGACTTGAAAAAAGTCCGTTACGGTATGAAAACCCCAACCAGCCCCCAAACGATCCCGTAGGAGGCACGAACACCTCGTAGGGGACCAATGTAACTTGTAGGAACTGACCGCGTAGTCCCGAGACTCCCGGTTTGAGAGTATGACCATAATTGGCAAAAATCACACTTAGACTTGAAAACAGGCCGTTAAGGGGTGAAAACCCGAACCAGCCCCCAAACGACCCCGTAGGAGGCACGAACACCTCGCACGGGATCAATGTAACTTGTAGGAACTGACCGCGTAGTCCCGGGTCTCCCGGTTTGAGAGTATGCCGATAATTTGCAAAAATCACACTTAGACTTGAAAAAAGTCCGTTACGGTATGAAAACCCCAACCAGCCCCCAAACGATCCCGTAGGAGGCACGAACACCTCGTAGGGGACCAATGTAACTTGTAGGAACTGACCGCGTAGTCCCGAGACTCCCGGTTTGAGAGTATGACCATAATTGGCAAAAATCACACCTAGACTTGAAAACAGGCCGTTAAGGGGTGAAAACCCGAACCAACCCCCAAACGATCCCGTAGGAGGCACGAACACCTCGCACGGGAACAATGTAACTCGTAGGAACTGACCGCGTAGTCCCGGATCTCCCGGTTTGAGAGTATGACGATAATTTGCAAAAATCACACTTAGACTTGAAAACAGGCCGTTAAGGGGTGAAAACCCGAACCAGCCCCCAAACGACCCCGTAAGAGGCACGAACACCTCGCACGGGACCAATGTAACTTGTAGGAACTGACCGCATAGTCTCAGGAATCCCGGTTTGAGAGTATGTCGATAATTTGCAAAATTCACACTTAGCCTTGAAAACATGCCGTTATGGGGTGAAAACCAAAACCAGCCCCCAAACGACCCCGTAGGAGGCACGAACACCTCGCACGGGACCGATGTAACTCGTAGGAACTGACCGCGTAGTCCCGGGACTCCCGGTTTGAGAGTATCACGATAATTTGAAAAAATCATACTTAGACTTAAAAACAGGCCGTTAAGGGGTGAAAACCCGAACCAGCCCCCAAACGACCCCATAGGAGGCACGAACACCTCGCACGGGACCAATGTAACTCGTAGGAACTGACCGCGTTGTCCCGGGACTCCCGGTTTGAGAGTATGACCCGAATTTGCAAATACCACACTTAGACTTGAAAACAGGCCGTTAAGGGGTGAAAACCCGAACCAGCCCCCAAACGACCCCGTAGGAGGCACGAACACCTCGCACGGGATCAATGTAACTTGTAGGGACTAACCGTGTAGTCCCGGGTCTCCCGGTTTGAGAGTATGACGATAATTTGCAAAAATCACACTTAGACTTAAAAAAGGCCGTTAAGGTATGAAAACCCCAACCAGCCCCCAAACGATCCCGTAGGAGGCACGAACACCTCGCTCGGGACCAATGTAACTTGTAGGGACTGACCGCGTAGTCCCGGGACTCCCGGTTTGAGAGTATGACGATAATTTGCAAAAATCACAATTAGACTTGAAAACAGGCCGTTAAGGGGTGAAAACCTAAACCAACCCCCAAATGACCCCGTAGGAGGCACGAACACCTCGCACGGGACCAATGTAACTCGTAGGAACTGACCGCGTAGTCCCGGATCTCGCGGTTTGAGAGTATGACGATAATTTGCAAAAATCACACTTAGAGTTGAAAACAGGCCGTTAAGGGGTGAAAACCCGAACCAGCCCCCAAACGACCCCGTAAGAGGCACGAACACCTCGCACGGGACCAATGTAACTTGTAGGAACTGACCGCATAGTCTCAGGAATCCCGATTTGAGAGTATGTCGATAATTTGCAAAAATCACACTTAGCCTTGAAAACATGCCGTTATGGGGTGAAAACCAAAACCAGCCACCAAACGACCCCGTAGGAGGCACGAACACCTCGCACGAGACCGATGTAACTCGTAGGAACTGACCGCGTAGTCCCGGGACTCCCGGTTTGAGAGTATCACGATAATTTGAAAAAATCACACTTAGACTTAAAAACAGGATGTTAAGGGGTGAAAACTCGAACCAGCCCCCAAACGACCCCATAGGAGGCACGAACACCTCGCACGGGACCAATGTAACTCGTAGGAACTGACCGCGTAGTCCCGGGACTCCCGGTTTGAGAGTAAGACCCGAATTTGCAAAAACCACACTTAGACTTGAAAACAGGCCGTTAAGGGGTGAAAACCCGAACCAGCCCCCAAACGACCCCGTAGGAGGCACGAACACCTCTCACGGGATCAATGTAACTTGTAGGAACTGACCGCGTAGTCCCGGGTCTCCCGGTTTAAGAGTATGAGGATAATTTGCAAAAATCACACTTAGACATAAAAAAGGCCGTTAAGGTATGAAAACCCGAACCAGCCCCCAAACGATCCCGTAGGAGGCACGAACACCTCGCACGGGACCAATGTAACTTGTAGGGACTGACCGCGTAGTCCCGGGACTCCCGGTTTGAGAGTATGACGATAATTTGCAAAAATCACAATTAGACTTGAAAACAGGCCGTTAAGGGGTGAAAACCTAAACCAACCCCCAAACGACCCCGTAGGAGGCACGAACACCTCGCACGGGACCAATGTAACTCGTAGGAACTGACCGCGTAGTCCCGGGACTCCCGATATGAGAGTATGACGATAATTTGCAAAAATCACACTTAGACTTGAAAACAGGCCGTTAAGGGGTGAAAACCCGAACCAGCCCCCAACCGACCCCGTAAGAGGCACGAACACCTCGCACGGGACCAATGTAACTCGTAGGAACTGACCGCGTAGTCTCGGGACTCCCGTTTTGAGAGTATGACGATAATTTACAAAAATCACACTTAGACTTGAAAACAGGCCGTTAAGGGGTGAAAACCCGGACCAACCCCCAAACGACCCCGTAGGAGGCACGAACACCTCGCACGGGACCAATGTAACTTGTAGGAACTGACCGCGTAGTCTCGGGTCTCCCGGTTTGAGAGTATGATGATAATTTGCAAAAATCACGATTAGACTTGAAAACAGGTCGTTTAGGGATGAAAACCCCAACCAGGCCCTAAACGATCCCGTCGGAGGCACGAACACCTCGCACGGGACCAATGTAACTTGTTGGGACTGACCGCGTACTCCCAGGACTCCCGGTTTGAGAGTATGACGATAATTAGCAAAAATCACACTTAGACTTAAAAACAGGCCGTTAAGGTGTGAAAACCCGAACCAGCCCCCAAACGACCCCATAGGAGGCACGAACACCTCGCACGGGATCAATGTAACTTGTAGGAACTGACCGCGTAGTCCCGGGACTCTCGGTTAGAGAGTATGCCGATAATTGGCAAAAATCACACCTAGACTTGAAAACAGGCCGTTAAGAGGTAAAAACCCAAACCAGCCCCCAAACGATCCCGTAGGAGGCACGAACACCTCGTAGGGGACCAATGTAACTTGTAGGAACTGACCGCGTAGTCCCGGGACTCTCGGTTAGAGAGTATGCCGATAATTGGCAAAAATCACACCTAGACTTGAAAACAGGCCGTTAAGAGGTAAAAACCCAAACCAACCCCCAAACGACCCCTTAGGAGGCACGAACACCTCGCACGGGACCAATGTAACTCGTAGCAACTGACCGCGTAGTCCCGGGACTCCCGGTTTGAGAATATGACCTGAATTTGCAAAAATCACACTTAGACTTGAAAACAGGCCGTTAAGGGGTGAAAACCCGAACCAGCCCCCAAACGACCCCGTATAAGGCACGAACACCTCGCACGGGATCAATGTAACTTGTAGGAACTGACCGCGTAGTCCCGGGTCTCCCGGTTTGAGAGTAGGACGATAATTTGCAAAAATCACACTTAGACTTAAAAAAGGCCGTTAAGGTATGAAAACCCCAACCAGCCCCCAAACGATCCCGTAGGAGGCACGAACACCTCGCTCGGGACCAATGTAACTTGTAGGGACTGACCGCGTAGTCCCAGGACTCCCGGTTTGAGAGTATGACGATAATTTGCAAAAATCACAATTAGACTTGAAAACAGGCCGTTAAGGGGTGAAAACCTAAACCAACCCCCAAACGACCCCGTAGGAGGCACGAACACCTCGCACGGGACCAAAGTAACTCGTAGGAACTGACCGCGTAGTCCCGAGACTCCCGGTATGAGAGTATGAAGATAATTTGCAAAAATCACACTTAGACTTGAAAACAGGCCGTTAAGGGGTGAAAACCCGAACCAGCCCCCAAACGACCCCGTAAGAGGCACGAACACCTCGCACGGGACCAATGTAACTCGTAGGAACTGACCGCGTAGTCCCGGATCTCCCGGTTTGAGAGTAGGATGATAATTTGCAAAAATCACACTTAGAGTTGAAAACAGGTCGTTAAGGGGTGAAAACCCGAACCAGCCCCCAAACGACCCCGTAAGATGCACGAACACCTCGCACGGGACCAATGTAACTTGTAGGAACTGATCGCATAGTCTCAGGAATCCCGGTTTGAGAGTATGTCGATAATTTGCAAAAATCACACTTAGCCTTGAAAACATGCCGTTATGGGGTGAAAACCAAAACCAGCCCCCAAACGACCCCGTAGGAGGCACGAACACCTCGCACGGGACCGATGTAACTCGTAGGAACTGACCGCGTAGTCCCGGGACTCCCGGTTTGAGAGTATCACGATAATTTCAAAAAAAATCACACTTAGACTTAAAAACAGGCCGTTAAGGGGTGAAAACCCGAACCAGCCCCCAAACGACCCCATAGGAGGCACGAACACCTCGCACGGGACCAATGTAACTTGTAGGAACTGATCGCGTAGTCCCGGGACTCCCGGTTTGAGAGTATGACCCGAATTTGCAAAAACCACACTTAGACTTGAAAACAGGCCGTTAAGGGGTGAAAACCCGAACCAGCCCCCAAACGACCCCGTAGGAGGCACGAACACCTTGTACGGGACCAACGTAACTCGTAGGAACTGACCGCGTAGTCCCTGGACTCCCGGTATGAGACTATGCTGATAATTTGCAAAAATCACACTTCGACTTAAAAACAGGCCGTTAAGGGGTGAAAACCCGAACCAACCCCCAAACGACCCCTTAGGAGGCACGAACACCTCGCACGGGACCAATGTAACTCGTAGCAACTGACCGCGTAGTCCCGGGACTCCCGGTTTGAGAATATGACCTGAATTTGCAAAAATCACACTTAGACTTGAAAACAGGCCGTTAAGGGGTGAAAACTCGAACCAGCCCCCAAACGACCCCGTAGGAGGCACGAACACCTCGCACGGGATTAATGTAACTTATAGGAACTGACCGCGTAGTCCCGGGTCTCCCGGTTTTAGAGTATGACAATAATTTGCAAAAATCACATTTAGACTTGAAAACATGCCGTTAAGGTATGAAAACCCCAACCAGCCCCCAAACGATCCCGTAGGAGGCACGAACACCTCGCACGGGACCAATGTAACTTGTAGGGACTGACCGCGTAGACCCGGGACTCCCGATTTGAGAGTATGACGATAATTTGCAAAAATCACAATTAGACTTGAAAACAGGCCGTTAAGGGGTGAAAACCTAAACCAACCCCCAAACGACCCCGTAGGAGGCACGAACACGTCGCACGGGACCAATGTAACTCGTAGGAACTGACCGCGTAGTCCCGGGACTCCCGCTATGAGAGTATAATGATAATTTGCAAAAATCACACTTAGACTTGAAAACAGGCCGTTAAGGGGTGAAAACCCGAACCATCCCCCAAACGACCCCGTAAGAGGCACGAACACCTCGCACGGGACCAATGTAACTCGTAGGAACTGACCGCGTAGTCCCGGGATTCCCGTTTTGAGAGTATGACGATAATTTGCAAAAATCACATTTAGACTTGAAAACAGGTCGTTAAGGGGTGAAAACCCGAACCAGCCCCCAAACGACCCCGTAGGAGGCACGAACACCTCGCACGGGACGAATGTAACATGTAGGAACTGACCGCGTAGTCTCGGGTCTCCCGGTTTGAGAGTATGACGATTATTTGCAAAAATCACGATTAGACTTGAAAACAGGTTGTTAAGGGATGAAAACCCCAACCAGCCCCCGAACGATCCCGCAGGAGGCACGAACACCTCGCACGGGACCAATGTAACTTGTTGGGACTGACCGCGTACTCCCGGGACTCCCGGTTTGAGAGTATGACGATAATTTGCAAAAATCACACTTAGACATAAATACAGGACGTTAAGGGGTGAAAACCCGAACCAACCCCCAAACGACCCCGTAGGAGGCACGAACACCTCGCATGGGATCAATGTAACTTGTAAGAACTGACCGCGTAGTCCCAGGACTCTCGGTTAGAGAGTATGCCAATAATTGGCAAAAATCACACCTAGACTTGAAAACAGGACGTTAAGGGGTAAAAACCCGAACCAGCCCCCAAACGATCCCGTAGGAGGCACGAACACCTCGTAGGGGACCAATGTAACTTGTAGGAACTGACCGCGTAGTCCCGAAACTCCCGGTTTGAGAGTATGACGATAATTGGCAAAAATCACACCTAGACTTGAAAACAGGCCGTTAAGGGGTGAAAACCCGAACCACCCCCAAACGATCCCGTAAGAGGCACGAACACCTCGCACGGGACCAATGTAACTCGTAGGAACTGACCGCGTAGTCCCGGATCTCCCGGTTTGAGAGTATGACGATAATTTGCAAAAATCACACTTAGACTTGAAAACAGGCCGTTAAGGGGTGAAAACCCGAACCAGCCCCCAAACGACCCCGTAAGAGGCACGAACACCTCGCACGGGACCAATGTTACTTTTAGGAGCTGACCGCATAGTCTCAGGAATCCCGGTTTGAGAGTATGTCGATAATTTGCAAAAATCACCCTTAGCCTTGAAAACATGCCGTTATGGTGTGAAAACCAAAACCAGCTCCCAAACGACCCCGTAGGAGGCACGAACACCTCGCACGGGACCGATGTAACTCGTAGGAACTGACCGCGTAGTCCCGGGACTCCCGGTTTGAGAGTATCACGATAATTTGAAAAAATCATACTTAGACTTAAAAACAGGCCGTTAAGGGGTGAAAACCCGAACCAGCCCCCAAACGACCCCGTAAGAGGCACGAACACCTCGCACGGGACCAATGTAACTTGAAGAAACTGACCGCATAGTCTCAGGAATCCCGGTTTGAGAGTATGTCGATAATTTGCAAAAATCAGACTTAGCCTTGAAAACATGCCGTTATGGGGTGAAAACCAAAACCAGCCCCCAAACGACCCCGTAGGAGGCACGAACACCTCGCATGGGACCGATGTAACTCGTAGTAACTGACCGCGTAGTCCCGGGACTCCCGGTATGAGAGTATGACGATAATTTGCAAAAATCACACTTAGACTTGAAAACAGGCCGTTAAGGGGTGAAACCCGAACCAGCCCCCAAACGACCCCGTAAGAGGCACGAACACCTCGCACGAGACCAATGTAACTCGTGGGAACTGACCGCGTAGTCCCGGGACTCCCGTTTTGAGAGTATGACGATAATTTGCAAAAATCACACTTAGACTTGAAAACAGGCCGTTAAGGGGTAAAAACCCGAACCAGCCCCCAAACGACCCCGTAGGAGGCACGAACACCTCGCACGGGACCAACGTAACTTGTAGGAACTGACCGCGTAGTCTCGGGTCTCCGGGTTTGAGAGTATGACGATAATTTGCAAAAATCACACTTAGACTTGAAAACAGGTCGTTAAGGGATGAAAACCCCAACCAGCCCCCAAACGATCCAATAGGAGGCACGAACACCTCGCACGGGACCAATGTAACTTGTTGGGACTGACCGCGTACTCCCGGGACTCCCGGTTTGAGAGTATGACGATAATTTGCAAAAATGACACTTAGACTTGAAAACAGGCCGTTAAGGGGTGAAAACCCGAACCAGCTCCCAAACGACCCCGTAGGAGGCACGAACACCCCGCACGGGATCAATGTAACTTGTAGGAACTGACCGCGTAGTCCCAGGACTCTCGGTTAGAGAGTATGACGTTAATTGGCAAAAATCAAACCTAGACTTGAAAACAGGCCGTTAAGGGGTAAAAACCCGAACCAGCCCCCAAACGATCCCGTAGGAGGCACGAACACCTCTCACGGGACCAATGTAACTTGTAGGAACTGACCGCGTAGTCCCGGGTCTCCCGGTTTGAGAGTATGACGATAATTTGCAAAAATCACACTTAGACTTAAAAAAGGCCATTAAGGTATGAAAACCCCAACCAGCCCCCAAACGATCCCGTAGGAGGCACGAACACCTCGCACGGGACCAATGTAACTTGTAGGAACTGACCGCGTAGTCCCGAGTCTCCCGGTTTGAGAGTATGACGATAAGTTGCCAAAATCACACTTAGACTTGAAAACAGGTCGTTAAGGGATGAAAACCCCAACCAGCCCCCAAACGATCCCGTAGGAGGCACGAACACCTCGCACGGGACCAATGTAACTTGTTGGGACTGACCGCGTACTCCTGGGACTCCCGGTTTGAGAGTATGACGATAATTTGCAAAAATGACACTTAGACTTGAAAACAGGCCGTTAAGGGGTGAAAACTCGAACCAGCCCCCAAACGACCCCGTAGGAGGCACGAACACCCCGCACGGGATCAATGTAACTTGTAGGAACTGACCGCGTAGTCCCGGGACTCTCGGTTAGAGAGTATGACGTTAATTGGCAAAAATCAAACCTAGACTTGAAAACAGGCCGTTAAGGGGTAAAAACCCGAACCAGCCCCCAAACGATCCCGTAGGAGGCACGAACACCTCTCACGGGACCAATGTAACTCGTAGGAACTGACCGCGTAGTCCCGGGACTCTCGGTTAGAGAGTATGACGTTGATTTGCAAAAACCACACTTAGACTTGAAAACAGGCCGTTAAGGGGTGAAAACCCGAACCAATCACCAAACGACCCCGTAGGAGGCACGAACACCTCGCACGGGACCAACGTAACCTATAGGAACTAACCGCGTAGTCCCGGGACTCCCGGTTTGAGAGTATGACGATAATTTGCAAAAATCACCCTTAGACTTGAAAACAGGCCGTTAAGGGGTGAAAACCCGAACCAGCCGCCAAACGACCCCGTAAGAGGCACGAACACCTCGTACGGGACCAACGTAACTCGTATGAACTGACCGCGTAGTCCCGGGACTCCCGGTTTGAGAGTATGCTGATAATTTGCAAAAATCACACTCAGACTTGAAAACAGGCCGTTAAGGGGTGAAAACCCGAACCAGCCCCCAAACGGTCCCGTAGGACGCACGAACACCTCGCACGGGACCAATGTAACTTGTAGGAACTGACCGCGTAGTCCCGGGTCTCTCGGTTTGAGAGTATGATGATAATTTGCAAAAATCACACTTAGACTTGAAAACAGGTCGTTAAGGGATGAAAACCCCAACCAGCCCCCAAACGATCCCGTAGGAGGCACGAACACCTCGCATGGAACCAATGTAACTTGTAGGGACTGACCGCGTACTCGACTCCCGGTTTGAGAGTATGACGATAATTCCCATAAATCACACTTTGCCTTGAAAACAAGCCGTTAAGGGGTGAAAACCAAAACCAGCCCCCAAACGACCCCGTAGGAGGCACGAACACCTCGCACGGGACCAACATAACTTGTAGGAACTGACCGCGTAGTCCCGGGACTCCCGGTATGAGAGTATGACGATAATTTGCAAAAATCACCCTTAGACTTGAAAACAGGCCGTTAAGGGGTGAAAACCCGAACCAGCCGCCAAACAACCCCGTAAGAGGCACGAACACCTCGTACGGGACCAATGTAACTCTTAGGAACTGACCGCGTAGTCCCGGGACTCCCGGTTTGAGAGTATGGTGATAATTTGCAAAAATCACACTTAGACTTGAAAACAGGCCGTTAAGGGGTGAAAACCCGAACCGGCCCCCAAACGGTCCTGTAGGAGGCACGAACACCTCGCACGGGACCAATGTAACTTGTAGGAACTGACCGCGTAGTCCCGGGTCTCCCGGTTTGAGAGTATGCCGATAATTTGCAAAAATCACACTTAGACTTGAAAACAGGCCGTTAAGGGGTGAAAACCCGAACCAGCCCCCAAACGGTCCCGTAGGAGGCACGAACACCTCGCACGGGACCAATGTAACTTGTAGGAACTGACCGCGTAGTTCCGGGTCTCCCGGTTTGAGAGTATGAATATAAGTTGCAAAAATCACACTTAGACTTGAAAACAGGTCGTTAAGGGATGAAAACCCCAACCAGCCCCCAAACGATCCCGTAGGAGGCACGAACAGTTCGCACGGAACCAATGTAACTTGTAGGGACTGACCGCGTACTCCCAGGACTCCCGGTTTGAGAGTATGACGATAATTCGCAAAAATCACACTTAGACTTGAAAACAGGCCGTTAAGGGGTGAAAACCCGAACCAACCCCCAAACGATCCTGTAGGAGGCACGAACACCTCGCACGGGACCAATGTAACTCATAGGAACTGGCCGCGTAGTCCCGGGTCTCCCGGTTTGAGAGTATGACGATAATTTACAAAAATCACACTTAGACTTGAAAACAGGCCGTTAAGGGGTGAAAACCCGAACCAGCCCCCAAACGACCCCATAGGAGGCACGAACACCTCGCACGGGACCAATGTAACTTGTAGCAATTGACCGCGTAGTCCCGGGACTTCCGGTTTGAGAGTATGACCCGAATTTGCAAAAACCACACTTAGACTTGAAAACAGGTCGTTAAGGGGTGAAAACCCGAACCAATCCCCAAACGACCCCGTAGGAGGCACGAACACCTCGCACGGGACCAACGTAACCTGTAGGAACTGACCGCGTAGTCCCGGGACTCCTGGTATGAGAGTATGACGATAATTTAAAAAAAATCACCGTTAGACTTGAAAACAGGCCATTAAGGGGTGAAAATCCGAACCAGCCGCCAAACGACCCCGTAAGAGGCACGAACACCTCGTACGGGACCAATGTAACTCGTATGAGCTGACCGCGTAGTCCCGGGACTCCCGGTTTGAGAGTATGCTGATAATTTGCAAAAATCACACTTAGACTTGAAAACAGGCCGTTAAGGGGTGAAAACCCGAACCAGCCCCCAAACGGTCCCGTAGGAGGCACGAACACCTCGCACGGGACAAATGTAACTTGTAGGAACTGACCGCGTAGTCCCGGGACTCCCGGTTTGAGAGTATGACGATAATTCGCATAAATCACACTTTGCCTTGAAAACATGCCGTTAAGGGGTGAAAACCAAAACCATCCCCCAAACGACCCCGTAGGAGGCACGAACACCTCGCACGGGACCAACATAACTTGTAGGAACTGACCGCGTAGTCCCGGGACTCCCGGTATGAGAGTATGACGATAATTTGCAAAAATCACCCTTAGACTTGAAAACAGGCCGTTAAGGGGTGAAAACCCGAACCAGCCGCCAAACAACCCCGTAAGAGGCACGAACACCTCGTACGGGACCAATGTAACTCGTAGGAACTGACGGCATAGTCCCGGGACTCCCGATTTGAGAGTATGCTGATAATTTGCAAAAATCACACTTAGACTTGAAAACAGGCCGTTAAGGGGTGAAAACCCGAACCGGCCCCCAAACGGTCCCGTAGGAGGCACGAACACCTCGCACGGGACCAATGTAACTTATAGGAACTGATCGCGTAGTCCCGGGACTCTCGGTTAGAGAGTATGACGATAATTGGCAAAAATCAAACCTAGACTTGAAAACAGGCCGTTAAGGGGTAAAAACCCGAACCAGCCCCCAAACGATCCCGTAGGAGGCACGAACACCTCTCACGGGACCAATGTAACTCGTAGGAACTAACCGCGTAGTCCCGGGTCTCCCGGTTTGAGTATGCCGATAATTTGCAAAAATCACACTTAGACTTGAAAACAGGCCGTTAAGGGGTGAAAACCCGAACCAGCCCCCAAACGGTCCCGTAGGAGGCACGAACACCTCGCACGGGACCAATGTAACTTGTAGGAACTGACCGCGTAGTCCCGGGTCTCCCGATTTGAGAGTATGACGATAAGTTGCAAAAATCACACTTAGACTTGAAAACATGTCGTTAAGGGATGAAAACCCCAACCAGCCCCCAAACGATCCCGTAGGAGGCACGAACACCTCGCACGGAACCAATGTAACTTGTAGGGACTGACCGCGTACTCCCAGGACTCCCGGTTTGAGAGTACGACAATAATTTGCAAAAATCACACTTAGACTTGAAAACAGGCCGTTAAGGGGTGAAAACCCGAACCAACCCCCAAACGATCCCGTAGGAGGCATGAACACCTCGCACGGGACCAATGTAACTCATAGGAACTGACCGCGTTGTCCCGAGTCTCCCGGTTTGAGAGTATGACGATAATTTACAAAAATCACACTTAGACTTGAAAACAGGCCGTTAAGGGGTGAAAACCCGAACCAGCCCCCAAACGACCCCATAGGAGGCACGAACACCTCGCACGGGACCAATGTAACTTGTAGCAATTGACCGCGTAGTCCCGGGACTTCCGGTTTGAGAGTATGACCCGAATTTGCAAAAACCACACTTAGACTTGAAAACAGGCCGTTAAGGGGTGAAAACCCGAACCAATCCCCAAACGACCCCGTAGGAGGCAGGAAAACCTCGCACGGGACCAACGTAACCTGTAGGAACTGACCGCGTAGTCCCGGGACTCCCGGTATGAGAGTATGACAATAATTTGCAAAAATCACCCTTAGACTTGATAACAGGCCATTAAGGGGTGAAAACCCGAACCAGCCGCCAAACGACCCCGTAAGAGGCACGAACACCTCGTACGGGACCAATGTAACTCGTATGAACTGACCGCGTAGTCCCGGGACTCCCGGTTTGAGAGTATGCTGATAATTTGCAAAAATCACACTTAGACTTGAAAACAGGCCGTTAAGGGGTGAAAACCCGAACCAGCCCCGAAAAGGTCCCGTAGGAGGCAGGAACACCTCGCACGGGACCAATGTAACTTGTAGGAACTGACCGCGTAGTCCCGGGTCTCTCGGTTCAAGAGTATGACAATAATTTGCAAAAATCACACATAGACTTGAAAACAGGTCGTTAAGGGATGAAAACCCCAACCAGCCCCCAAACGATCCCGTAGGAGGCACGAACACCTCGCACGAAACCAATGTAACTTGTAGGGACTGACCGCGTACTCCCAGGACTCCTGGTTTGGGAGTATGACGATAATTCGCATAAATCACACTTTGCCTTGAAAACATGCCGTTAAGGGGTGAAAACCAAAACCAGCCCCCAAACGACCCCGTAGGAGGCACGAACACCTCGAACGGGACCAACATAACTTGTAGGAACTGACCGCGTACTCCCGGGACTCCCGGTATGAGAGTATGACGATAATTTGCAAAATTCACCCTTAGACTTGAAAACAGGCCGTTAAGGGGTGAAAACCCGAACCAGCCGCCTAACAACCCCGTAAGAGGCACGAACACCTCGTACGGGACCAATGTAACTAGTAGGAACTGACCGCGTAGTCCCGGGACTCTCGGTTTGAGAGTATGCTGATAATTTGCAAAAATCACACTTAGACTTGAAAACAGGCCGTTAAGGGGTGAAAACCCGAACCCGCCCCCAAACGGTCCCGTAGGAGGCACGAACACCTCGCACGGGACCAATGTAACTTGTAGGAACTGATCGCGTAGTCCCGGGTCTCCCGGTTTGAGAGTATGACGATAAGTTGCAAAAATCACACTTAGACTTGAAAACAGGTCGTTAAGGGATGAAAACCCCAACCAGCCCCCAAACGATCCCGTAGGAGGCACGAACACCTCGCACGGAACCAATGTAACTTGTAGGGACTGACCGTGTACTCCCAGGACTCCCGGTTTGAGAGTATGACGATAATTCGCAAAAATCACACCTAGACTTGAAAACAGGCCGTTAAGGGGTGAAAACCCAAACCAACCCCCAAACGATCCCGTAGGAGGCACGAACACCTCGCACGGGACCAATGTAACTCGTAGGAACAAACCGCGTAGTCCCGGGTCTCCCGGTTTGAGAGTATGACGATAATTTTCAAAAATCACACTTAGACTTGAAAACAGGCCGTTAAGGGGTGAAAACCCGAACCAGCCCCCAAACGACCCCATAGGAGGCACGAACACCTCGCACGGGACCAATGTAACTTGTAGCAATTGACCGCGTAGTCCCGGGACTCCCGGTTTGAGAGTATGACCCGAATTTGCAAAAACCACACTTAGACTTGAAAACAGGTCGTTAAGGGGTGAAAACCCGAACCAACCCCCAAACGACCCTGTAGGAGGCACGAACACCTCGTACGGGACCAACGTAACATGTAGGAACTGACCGCGTAGTCCCGGGACTCCTGGTATGAGAGTATGATGATAATTTGCCAAAATCACCCTTAGACTTGAAAACAGGCCGTTAAGGGGTGAAAACCCGAACCAGCCGCCAAACGACCCCGTAAGAGGCACGAACACCTCGTACGGGACCAATGTAACTCGTAGGAACTGACCGCGTAGTCCCGGGACTCCCGGTTTGAGAGTATGCTGATAATTTTTAAAAATCACACTTAGACTTGAAAACAGGCCGTTAAGGGGTGAAAACCCGAACCAGCCCCCAAACGGTCCCGTAGGAGGCACGAACACCTCGCACGGGACCAATGTAACTTGTAGGAACTGACCGCGGAGTCCCGGCTCTCCCGGTTTGAGAGTATGATGATAAGTTGCAAAAATCATACTTAGACTTGAAAACAGGTCGTTAAGGGATGAAAACCGCAACCAGCCCCCAAACGATCCCGTAAGAGGCACGAACACCTCGCACGGAACCAATGTAACTTGTAGGGACTGACCGCGTACTCCCAGGACTCCCGGTTTGAGAGTATGACGATAATTCGCAAAAATCACACTTTGCCTTGAAAACATGCCGTTAAGGGGTGAAAACCAAAACCAGCCCCCAAACGACCCCGTAGGAGGCACGAACACCTCGCACGGGACCAACGTAACTTGTAGGAACAAACCGCGTAGTCCCGGGACTCCCGGTATGAGAGTATGACGATAATTTGCAAAAATCACCCTTAGACTTGAAAACAGGCCGTTAAGGGGTGAAAACCCGAACCAGCCGCCAAACGACCCCGTAAGAGGCACGAACACCTCGTACGGGACCAATGTAACTCGTAGGAACTGACCGCGTAGTCCCGGGACTCCCGGTTTGAGAGTAAGACCCGAATTTGCAAAAACCACACTTAGACTTTAAAACAGGCCGTTAAGGGGTGAAAACCCGAACTAGCCCCCAAACGACCCCGTAGGAGGCACGAACACCTCTCACGGGATCAATGTAACTTGTAGGAACTGACCGCGTAGTCCCGGGTCTCCCGGTTTGAGAGTATGACGATAATTTGCAAAAATCACACTTAGACTTAAAAAAGGCCGTTAAGGTATGAAAACCCCAACCAGCCCCCAAACGATCCCGTAGGAGGCACGAACACCTCGCACGGGACCAATGTAACTTGTAGGGACTGACCGCGAAATCCCGGGACTCCCGGTTTGAGAGTATGACGATAATTTGCAAAAATCACAATTAGACTTGAAAACAAGCCGTTAAGGGGTGAAAACCTAAACCAACCCCCAAACGACCCCGTAGGAGGCACGAAAACCTCGCACGGGACCAATGTAACTCGTAGGAACTGACCGCGTAGTCCCGGGACTCCCGATATGAGAGTATGACGATAATTTGCAAAAATCACACTTAGACTTGAAAACAGGCCGTTAAGGGGTGAAAACCCGAACCAGCCCCCAAAACGACCCCGTAAGAGGCACGAACACCTCGTACGGGACCAATGTAACTCGTAGGAACTGACCGCGTAGTCTCGGGACTCCCGTTTTGAGAGTATGACGATAATTTGCAAAAATCACACTTAGACTTGAAAACAGGCCGTTAAGGGGTGAAAACCCGAACCAGCCCCCAAACGACCCCGTAGGAGGCACGAACACCTCGCACGGGACCAATGTAACTTGTAGGAACTGACCGCGTAGTCCCGGGTCTCCCGGTTTGAGAGTATGACGATAAGTTGCAAAAATCACACTTAGACTTGAAAATAGGTCGTTAAGGGATGAAAACCCCAACCAACCCCCAAACGATCCCGTAGGATGCACGAACACCTCGCACGGAACCAATGTAACTTGTATTGACTGACCGCGTACTCCCAGGACTCCCGGTTTGAGAGTATGACGATAATTCGCAAAAATCACACTTAGACTTGAAAACAGGCCGTTAAGGGGTGAAAACCGGAACCAACCCCCAAACGATCCCGTAGGAGGCACAAACACCTCGCACGGGACCAATGTAACTCATAGGAACTGACCGCGTAGTCCCGGATCTCCCGGTTTGAGAGTATGACGATAATTTACAAAAATCACACTTAGACTTGAAAACAGGCCGTTAAGGGGTGAAAACCCGAACCAGCCCCCAAACGACCCCATAGGAGGCACGAACACCTCGCACGGGACCAATGTAACTTGTAGCAATTGACCGCGTAGTCCCGGGACTTCCGGTTTGAGAGTATGACCCGAATTTGCAAAAACCACACTTAGACTTGAAAACAGGCCGTTAAGGGGTGAAAACCCGAACCATTCCCCAAACGACCCCGTAGGAGGCACGAACACCTCGCACGGGACCAACGTAACCTGTAGGAACTGACCGCGTAGTCCCGGGACTCCCGGTATGAGAGTATGACGATAATTTTAAAAAAACCACCCTTAGACTTGAAAACAGGCCGTTAAAGGGTGAAAACCCGAACCAGCCGCCAAACGACCCCGTAAGAGGCACGAACACCTCGTACGGGACCAATGTAACTCGTATGAGCTGACCGCGTAGTCCCGGGACTCCCGGTTTGAGAGTATGCTGATAATTTGCAAAAATCACACTTAGACTTGAAAACAGGCCGTTAAGGGGTGAAAACCCGAACCAGCCCCCAAACGGTCCCGTAGGAGGCACGAACACCTCGCACGGGACCAATGTAACTTGTAGGAACTGACCGCGTAGTCCCGGGTCTCTCGGTTCGAGAGTATGACGATAATTTGCAAAAATCACACTTAGACTTGAAAACAGGTCGTTAAGGGATGAAAACCCCAACCAGCCCCCAAACGATCCCGTAGGAGGCACGAACACCTCGCACGGAACCAATGTAACTTGTAGGGACTGACCGCGTACTCCCAGGACTCCCGGTTTGAGAGTATGACGATAATTCGCATAAATCACACTTTGCCTTGAAAACATGCCGTTAAGGGGTGAAAACCAAAACCAGCCCCCAAACGACCCCGTAGGAGGCACGAACACCTCGCCCGGGACCAACATAACTTGTAAGAACTGACCGCGTAGTCCCGGGACTCCCGGTATGAGAGTATGACGATAATTTGCAAAAATCACACTTAGACTTGAAAACAGGCCGTTAAGGGGTGAAAACCCGAACCAGCCGCCAAACAACCCCGTAAGAGGCACGAACACCTCGTACGGGACCAATGTAACTCGTAGGAACTGACCGCGTAGTCCCGGGACTCCCGGTTTGAGAGTATGCTGATAATTTGTAAAAATCACACTTAGACTTGAAAACAGGCCGTTAAGGGGTGAAAACCCGAACCGTCCACCAAACGGTCCCGTAGGAGGCACGAACACCTCGCACGGGACCAATGTAACTTGTAGGAACTAACCGCGTAGTCCCGGGACTCTCGGTTAGAGAGTATGACGATAATTCGCAAAAATCAAACCTAGACTTGAAAACAGGCCGTTAAGGGGGAAAAACCCGAACCAGCCCCCAAACGATCTCGTAGGAGGCACGAACACCTCTCAAGGGACCAATGTAACTCGTAGGAACTAACCGCGTAGTCCCGGGTCTCCTGGTTTGAGAGTATGCCGATAATTTGCAAAAATCACACTTAGACTTGAAAACAGGCCGTTAAGGGGTGAAAACCCGAACCAGCCCCCAAACGGTCCCGTAGGAGGCACGAACACCTCGCACGGGACCAATGTAACTTGTAGGAACTGACCGCGTAGTCCCGAGTCTCCCGGTTTGAGAGTATGACGATAAGTTGCAAAAATCACACTTAGACTTGAAAACATGTCGTTAAGGGATGAAAACCCCAACCAGCCCCCAAACGATCCCGTAGGAGGCACGAACACCTCGCACGGAACCAATGTAACTTGTAGGGACTGACCGCGTACTCCCAGGACTCCCGGTTTGAGAGTATGACGATAATTTGCAAAAATCACACTTAGACTTGAAAACAGGCCGTTAAGGGGTGAAAACCCGAACCAACCCCCAAACGATCCTGTAGGAGGCACGAACACCTCGCACGGGACGAATGTAACTCATAGGAACTGACCGCGTTGTCCCGGGTCTCCCGGTTTGAGAGTATGACGATAATTTACAAAAATCACACTTAGACTTTAAAACAGGCCGTTAAGGGGTGAAAACCCGAACCAGCCCCCAAACGACCCCATAGGAGGCACGAACACCTCGCACGGGACCAATGTAACTTGTAGCAATTGACCGCGTAGTCCCGGGACTTCCGGTTTGAGAGTATGACCCGAATTTGCAAAAACCACACTTAGACTTGAAAACAGGGCCGTTAAGGGGTGAAAACCCGAACCAATCCCCAAACGACCTCGTAGGAGGCACGAACACCTCGCACGGGACCAACGTAACCTGTAGGAACTGATCGCGTAGTCCCGAGACTCCCGGTATGAGAGTATGACGATAATTTGCAAAAATCACCCTTAGACTTGAAAACAGGCCGTTAAGGGGTGAAAACCCGAACCAGCCCCCAAACGACCCCGTAAGAGGCACGAACACCTCGTACGGGACCAATGTAAGTCGTATGAACTGACCGCGTAGTCCCGGGACTCCTGGTTTGAGAGTATGCTGATAATTTGCAAAAATCACACGTAGACTTGAAAACAGGCCGTTAAGGGGTGAAAACCCGAACCAGCCCCCAAACGGTCCCGTAGGAGGCACGAACACCTCGCACGGGACCAATGTAACTTGTAGGAACTGACCGCGTAGTCCCGGGTCTCTCGGTTCGAGAGTATGACAATAATTTGCAAAAATCACACTTAGACTTGAAAACAGGTCGTTAAGGGATGAAAACCCCAACCAGCCGCCAAACGATCCCGTAGGAGGCACGAACACCTCGCACGGAACCAATGTAACTTGTAGGGACTGACCGCGTACTCCTAGGACTCCCGGTTTGAGAGTATGACGATAATTCGCATAAATCACACTTTGCCTTGAAAACATGCCGTTAAGGGGTGAAAACCAAAACCAGCCCCCAAACGACCCCGTAGGAGGCACGAACACCTCGCACGGGACCAACATAACTTGTAAGAACTGACCGCGTAGTCCCGGGCCTCCCGGTATGAGAGTATGACGATAATTTGCAAAAATCACCCTTAGACTTGAAAACAGGCCGTTAAGGGGTGAAAACCCGAACCAGCCGCCAAACAACCCCGTAAGAGGCACGAACACCTCGTACGGGACCAATGTAACTCGTAGGAACTGACCGCGTAGTCCCGGGACTCCCTGTTTGAGAGTATGCTGATAATTTGTAAAAATCACACTTAGACTTGAAAACAGGCCGTTAAGGGGTGAAAACCCGAACCGGCCACCAAACGGTCCCGTAGGAGGCACGAACACCTCGCACGGGACCAATGTAACTTGTAGGAACTAACCGCGTAGTCCCGGGACTCTCGGTTAGAGAGTATGACGATAATTGGCAAAAATCAAACCTAGACTTGAAAACAGGCCGTTAAGGGGTAAAAACCCGAACCAGCCCCCAAACGATCCCGTAGGAGGCACGAACACCTCTCAAGGGACCAATGTAACTCGTAGGAACTAACCGCGTAGTCCCGGGTCTCCCGGTTTGAGAGTATGCCGATAATTTGCAAAAATCACAATTAGACTTGAAAACAGGCCGTTAAGGGGTGAAAACCCGAACCAGCCCCCAAACGGTCCCGTAGGAGGCACGAACACCTCGCACGGGACCAATGTAACTTGTAGGAACTGACCGCGTAGTCCCGGGACTCCCGGTTTGAGAGTGTGACGATAAGTTGCAAAAATCACACTTAGACTTGAAAACATGTCGTTAAGGGATGAAAACCCCAACCAGCCCCCAAACGATCCCGTAGGAGGCACGAACACCTCGCACGGAACCAATGTAACTTGTAGGGACTGACCGCGTACTCCCAGGACTCCCGATTTGAAAGTATGACGATAATTTGCAAAAATCACACTTAGACTTGAAAACAGGCCGTTAAGGGGTGAAAACCCGAACCAACCCCCAAAAGATCTTGTAGGAGGCACGAACACCTCGCACGGGACGAATGTAACTCATAGGAACTGACCGCGTTGTCCCGGGTCTCCCGGTTTGAGAGTATGACGATAATTTACAAAAATCACACTTAGACTTGAAAACAGGCCGTTAAGGGGTGAAAACCCGAACCAGCCCCCAAACGACCCCATAGGAGGCACGAACACCTCGCACGGGACCAATGTAACTTGTAGCAATTGACCGCGTAGTCCCGGGACTTCCGGTTTGAGAGTATGACCCGAATTTGCAAAAACCACACTTAGACTTGAAAACAGGCCGTTAAGGGGTGAAAACCCGAACCAATCCCCAAACGACCCCGTAGGAGGCACGAACACCTCGCACGGGACCAACGTAACCTGTAGGAACTGACCGCGTAGTCCCGGGACTCCCGGTATGAGAGTATGACGATAATTTGCAAAAATCACCCTTAGACTTGAAAACAGGCCGTTAAGGGGTGAAAACCCGAACCAGCCCCCAAACGACCCCGTAAGAGGCACGAACACCTCGTACGGGACCAATGTAAGTCGTATGAACTGACCGCGTAGTCCCGGGACTCCTGGTTTGAGAGTATGAAGATAATTTGCAAAAATCACACTTAGACTTGAAAACAGGCCGTTAAGGGGTGAAAACCCGAACCAGCCCCCAAACGGTCCCGTAGGAGGCACGAACACCTCGCACGGGACCAATGCAACTTGTAGGAAGTGACCGCGTAGTCCCGGGTCTCTCGGTTCGAGAGTATGACAATAATTTGCAAAAATCACACTTAGACTTGAAAACAGGTCGTTAAGGGATGAAAACCCCAACCAGCCCCCAAACGATCCCGTAGGAGGCACGAACACCTCGCACGAAACCAATGTAACTTGTAGGGACTGACCGCGTACTCCCAGGACTCCCGGTTTGGGAGTATGACGATAATTCGCATAAATCACACTTTGCCTTGAAAACATGCCGTTAAGGGGTGAAAACCAAAACCAGCCGCCAAACGACCCCGTAGGAGGCACGAACACCTCGCACGGGACCAACATAACTTGTAGGAACTGATCGCGTAGTCCCGGGACTCCCGGTATGACAGTATGACGATAATTTGCAAAATTAACCCTTAGACTTGAAAACAGGCCGTTAAGGGGCAAAAACTCGAACCAGCCGCCAAATAACCCCGTAAGAGGCACGAACACCTCGTACGGGACCAATGTAACTCGTAGGAACTGACCGCGTAGTCCCGGGACTCCCGGTTTGAGAGTATGCTGATAATTTGCAAAAATCACACTTAGACTTGAAAACAGGCCGTTAAGGGGTGAAAACCCGAACCGGCCCCCAAACGGTCCCGTAGGAGGCACGAACACCTCGCACGGGACCAATGTAACTTGTAGGAACTGACCGTGTAGTCTCGGGTCTCCCGGTTTGAGAGTATGATGATAAGTTGCAAAAATCACACTTAGACTTGAAAACAGGTCGTTAAGGGATGAAAACCCCAACCAGCCCCCAAACGATCCCGTAGGAGGCACGAACACCTCGCACGGAACCAATGTAACTTGTAGGGACTGACCGCGTACTCCCAGGACTCCCGGTTTGAGAGTATGACGATAATTCGCAAAAATCACACTTAGACTTGAAAACAGTCCGTTAAGGGGTGAAAACCCAAACCAACCCCAAACGATCCCGTAGGAGGCACGAACACCTCGCACGGGACCAATGTAACTCGTAGGAACTGACCGCGTAGTCCCGGGTCTCTCGGTTTGAGAGTATGACGATAATTTTCAAAAATCACACTTAGACTTGAAAACAGGCCGTTAAGGGGTGAAAACCCGAACCAGCCCCCAAACGACCCCATAGGAGGCACGAACACCTCGCACGGGACCAATGTAACTTGTAGCAATTGACCGCGTAGTCCCGGGACTTCCGGTTTGAGAGTATGACCCGAATTTGCAAAAACCACACTTAGACTTGAAAACAGGCCGTTAAGGGGTGAAAACCCGAACCAATCCCCAAACGACCCCGTAGGAGGCACGAACACCTCGCACGGGACCAACGTAACCTGTAGGAACTGACCGCGTAGTCCCGGGACTCCCGGTATGAGAGTATGACGATAATTTGCAAAAATCACCCTTAGACTTGAAAACAGGCCGTTAAGGGGTGAAAACCCGAACCAGCCCCCAAACGACCCCGTAAGAGGCACGAACACCTCGTACGGGACCAATGTAAGTCGTATGAACTGACCGCGTAGTCCCGGGACTCCTGGTTTGAGAGTATGAAGATAATTTGCAAAAATCACACTTAGACTTGAAAACAGGCCGTTAAGGGGTGAAAACCCGAACCAGCCCCCAAACGGTCCCGTAGGAGACACGAACACCTCGCACGGGACCAATGCAACTTGTAGGAAGTGACCGCGTAGTCCCGGGTCTCTCGGTTCGAGAGTATGACAATAATTTGCAAAAATCACACTTAGACTTGAAAACAGGTCGTTAAGGGATGAAAACCCCAACCAGGCCCCAAACGATCCCGTAGGAGGCACGAACACCTCGCACGAAACCAATGTAACTTGTAGGGACTGACCGCGTACTCCCAGGACTCCCGGTTTGGGAGTATGACGATAATTCGCATAAATCACACTTTGCCTTGAAAACATGCCGTTAAGGGGTGAAAACCAAAACCAGCCCCCAAACGACCCCGTAGGAGGCACGAACACCTCACACGGGACCAACATAACTTGTAGGAACTGATCGCGTAGTCCCGGGACTCCCGGTATGACAGTATGACGATAATTTGCAAAATTAACCCTTAGACTTGAAAACAGGCCGTTAAGGGGCAAAAATTCGAACCAGCCGCCAAACAACCCCGTAAGAGGCACGAACACCTCGTACGGGACCAATGTAACTCGTAGGAACTGACCGCGTAGTCCCGGGACTCCCGGTTTGAGAGTATGCTGATAATTTGCAAAAATCACACTTAGACTTGAAAACAGGCCGTTAAGGGGTGAAAACTCGAACCGGCCCCCAAACGGTCCCGTAGGAGGCAGGAACACCTCGCACGGGACCAATGTAACTGGTAGGAACTGACCGCGTAGTCCCGGGTCTCCCGGTTTGAGAGTATGACGATAAGTTGCAAAAATCACACTTAGACTTGAAAACAGGTCGTTAAGGGATGAAAACCCCAACCAGCCCCCAAACGATCCCGTAGGAGGCACGAACACCTCGCACGGAACCAATGTAACTTGTAGGGACTGACCGCGTACTCCCAGGACTCCCGGTTTGAGAGTATGACGATAATTCGCAAAAATCACACTTAGACTTGAAAACAGTCCGTTAAGGGGTGAAAACCCAAACCAACCCCAAACGATCCCGTAGGAGGCACGAACACCTCGCACGGGACCAATGTAACTCGTAGGAACTGACCGCGTAGTCCCGAGTCTCTCGGTTTGAGAGTATGACGATAATTTTCAAAAATCACACTTAGACTTGAAAACAGGCCGTTAAGGGGTGAAAACCCGAACCAGCCCCCAAACGACCCCATAGGAGGCACGAACACCTCGCACGGGACGAATGTAACTTGTAGCAATTGACCGCGTAGTCCCGGGACTCCCGATTTGAGAGTATGACCCGAATTTGCAAAAACCACACTTAGATTTGAAAACAGGCCGTTAAGGGGTGAAAACCCGAACCAACCCCCAAACGACCCCGTAGGAGGCACGAACACCTCGCACGGGACCAACGTAACTTGTAGGAACTGACCGCGTAGTCCCGGGACTCCTGGTATCAGAGTATGATGATAATTTGCAAAAATCACCCTTAGACTTGAAAACAGGCCGTTAAGGGGTGAAAACCCGAACCAACCGCCAAACGACCCCTTAAGAGGCACGAACACCTCGTACGGGACCAATGTAACTCGTAGGAACTGACCGCGTAGTCCCGGGACTCCCGGTTTGAGAGTATGCTGATAATTTGCAAAAATCACATTTAGACTTGAAAACAGGCCGTTAAGGGGTGAAAACCCGAACCAGCCCCCAAACGGTCCCGTTGGAGGCACGAACACCTCGCACGGGACCAATGTAACTTGTAGGAACTGACCGCGGAGTCCCGGGTCTCCCGGTTTGAGAGTATGACGATAAGTTGCAAAAATCATACTTAGACTTGAAAACAGGTCGTTAAGGGATGAAAACCCCAACTAGCCCCCAAACGATCCCGTAGGAGGCACGAACACCTCGGACGGAACCAATGTAACTTGTAGGGACTGACCGCGTACTCCCAGGACTCCCGGTTTGAGAGTATGATGATAATTCGCAAAAATCACACTTTGCCTTGAAAACATGCCGTTAAGGGGTGAAAACCAAAACCAGCCCCCAAACGATCCCGTAGGAGGCACGAACACCTCGCACGGGACCAACGTAACTTGTAGGAATAGACCGCGTAGTCCCGGGACTCCCGGTATGAGAGTATGACGATAATTTGCAAAAATTACCCTTAGACTTGAAAACAGGCCGTTAAGGGGTGAAAATCCGAACCAGCAGCCAAACGACCCCGTAAGAGGCACGAACACCTCGTACGGGACCAATGTAACTCGTAGAAACTGACCGCGTAGTCCTGGGACTCCCGGTTTGAGAGTAAGACCCGAATTTTCAAAAACCACACTTAGACTTTAAAACAGGCCGTTAAGGGGTGAAAACTCGAACCAGCCCCCAAACGACCCCGTAGGAGGCACGAACAACTCTCACGGGATCAATGTAACTTGTAGGAACTGACCGCGTAGTCCCGGGTCTCCCGGTTTGAGAGTATGACGATAATTTGCAAAAATCACACTTAGACTTAAAAAAGGCCGTTAAGGTATGAAAACCCCAACCAGCCCCCAAACGATCCCGTAGGAGGCACGAACACCTCGCACGGGACCAATGTAACTTGTAGGGACTGACCGCGTAGTCCCGGGACTCCCGGTTTGAGAGTATGACGATAATTTGCAAAAATCACAATTAGACTTGAAAACAGGCCGTTAAGGGGTGAAAACCTAAACCAACCCCCAAACGACCCCGTAGGAGGCACGAACACCTCGCACGGGACCAATGTAACTCATAGGAACTGACCGCGTAGTCCCGGGACTCCCGATATGAGAGTAAGACGATAATTTGCAAAAATCACACTTAGACTTGAAAACAGGCCGTTAAGGGGTGAAAACACGAACCAGCCCCCAACCGACCCCGTAAGAGGCACGAACACCTCGCACGGGACCAATGTAAATCGTAGGAACTGACCGCGTAGTCTCGGGACTCCCGTTTTGAGAGTATGACGATAATTTGCAAAAATCACACTTAGACTTGAAAACAGGCCGTTAAGGGGTGAAAACCCTAACCAGCCCCCAAACGACCCCGTAGGAGGCACGAACACCTCGCACGGGACCAATGTAACTTGTAGGAACTGACCGCGTAGTCTCGGTTCTCCCGGTTTGAGAGTATGACGATAATTTGCAAAAATCACGATTAGACTTGAAAACAGGTCGTTTAGGGATGAAAACCCCAACCAGCCCCCAAACGATCCCGTAGGAGGCACGAACACCTCGCACGGGACCAATGTAACTTGTTGGGACTGACCGCGTACTCCTGGGACTCCCGGTTTGAGAGTATGACGATAATTTGCAAAAATCACACTTAGACTTAAAAACAGGCCGTTAAGGGGTGAAAACCCGAACCAGCCCCCAAACGACCCCGTAGGAGGCACGAAAACCTCGCACGGGATCAATATAACTTGTAGGAACTGACCGCGTAGTCCCGGGACTCTCGGTTAGAGAGTATGCCAATAATTGGCAAAAATCACACCTAGACTTGAAAACAGGCCGTTATGGTATGAAAACCCCAACCAGGCCCCAAACGATCCCGTAGGAGGCACGAACACCTCGCACGGGACCAATGTAACTTGTAGGGACTGACTACGTAGTCCCGGGACTCCCGATTTAAGAGTATGACGATAATTTGCAAAAATTACAATTAGACTTGAAAACAGGCCGTAAAGGGGTGAAAACCTAAACCAGCCCCCAAACGACCCCGTAGGAGGCACGAACACCTCGCACGGGACCAATGTAACTCGTAGGAACTGACCGTGTAGTCCCGGGACTCCCGCTATGAGAGTATGACGATAATTTGCAAAATCACAATTAGACTTGAAAACAGGCCGTTAAGGGATGAAAACCCGAACCAGCCCCCAAACGACCCCGTAGGAGGCACGAACACCTCGCACGGGATCAATGTAACTTGTAGGAACTGACCGCGTAGTCCCGGGTCTCCCGGTTTGAGAGTATGACGATAATTTGCAAAAATCACACTTAGACTTGAAAAAAGGCCGTTAAGGTATGAAAACCCCAACCAGCCCCCAAACGATCCCGTAGGAGGCACGAACACCTCGCACGGGACCAATGTAACTTGTAGGGACTGACCGCGTAGTCCCGGGACTCCCGGTTTGAGAGTATGACGATAATTTGCAAAAATCACAATTAGACTTGAAAACAGGCCGTTAAGGGGTGAAAACCTAAACCAACCCCCAAACGACCCCGTAGGAGGCACGAACACCTCGCACGGGACCAATGTAACTCGTAGGAACTGACCGCGTAGTCCCGGGACTCCCGCTATGAGAGTATGACCATAATTTGCAAAAGTCACACTTAGACTTGAAAACAGGCCGTTAAGGGGTGAAAACACGAACCATCCCCCAAACGACCCCGTAAGAGGCACGAACACCTCGCACGGGACCAATGTAACTCGTAGGAACTGACCGCGTAGTCCCGGGACTCCCGTTTTGAGAGTATGACGATAATTTGCAAAAGTCACACTTAGACTTGAAAACAGGCCGTTAAGGGGTGAAAACCTAAACCAACCCCCAAACGATCCCGTAGGAGGCACGAACACCTCGCACGGGACCAAAGTAACTCGTAGGAACTGACCGCGTAGTCCCGGGACTCCCGGTATGAGAGTATGTCGATAATTTGCAAAAATCACACTTAGACTTGAAAACAGGCCGTTAAGGGGTGAAAACCCGAACCAGCCCCCAAACGACCACGTAAGAGGCACGAACACCTCGTACGGGACCAATGTAACTCGTAGGAACTGACCGCGTAGTCCCAGATCTCCCGGTTTGAGAGTATGACGATAATTTGCAAAAATCACACTTAGACTTGAAAATAGGCCGTTAAGGGGTGAAAACCCGAACCAGCCACCAAACGACCCCGTAAGACGCACGAACACCTCGCACGAGACCAATGTAACTTGTAGAAACTGACCGCATAGTCTCAGGAATCCCGGTTTGAGAGTATGTCGATAATTTGCAAAAATCACACTTAGCCTTGAAAACAGGTCGTTATGGGGTGAAAACAAAAACCAGCCCCCAAACAACCCCATAGGAGGCACGAACACCTCGCACGGGACCTATGTAACTCGTAGGAACTGATCGCGTAGTCCCGGGACTCCTGGTTTGAGAGTATCACGATAATTTCAAAAAAAATCACACTTAGACTTAAAAACAGGCCGTTAAGGGGTGAAAACCCGAACCAGCCCCCAAACGACCCCATAGGAGGCACGAACACCTCGCACGGGACCAATGTAACTTGTAGGAACTGACCGCATAGTCCCGGGACTCCCGTTTTGAGAGTATGACCCGAATTTGCAAAAACCACACTTAGACTTGAAAACAGGCCGTTAAGGGGTGAAAACCCGAACCAGCCCCCAAACGACCCCGTAGGAGGCACGAACACCTCGCACGGGACCAACGTAACTTGTAGGAACTGACCGCGTAGTCCCGGGACTCCCGGTATGAGAGTATGCTGATAATTTGCAAAAATCACACTTAGACTTAAAAACAGGCCGTTAAGGGGTGAAAACCCGAACAACCCCCAAACGACCCCTTAGGAGGCACGAACACCTCGCACGGGACCAATGTAACTTGTAGCAACTGACCGCGTAGTCCCGGGACTCCCGGTTTGAGAATATGACCCGAATTTGCAAAAACCACACTTAGACTTGAAAACAGGCCGTTAAGGGGTGAAAACTCGAACCAGCCCCCAAACGACCCCGTAGGAGGAACGAACACCTCGCACGGGATCAATGTAACTTATAGGAACTCACCGCGTAGTCCTAGGTCTCCCGGTTTTAGAGTATGACGATAATTTGCAAAAATCACACTTAGACTTGAAAACAGGCCGTTAAGGTATGAAAACCCCAACTAGCCCCCAAACGATCCCGTAGGAGGCACGAACACCTCGCACGGGACCAATGTAACTGGTAGGGACTGACTGCGTAGTCCCGGGACTCCCGATTTGAGAGTATGACGATAATTTGCAAAAATTACAATTAGACTTGAAAACAGGCCGTAAAGGGGTGAAAACCTAAACCAGCCCCCAAACGACCCCGTAGGAGGCAAGAACACCTCGCACGGGACCAATGTAACTCGTAGGAACTGACCGCGTAGTCCCGGGACTCCCGCTATGAGAGTATGATGATAATTTGCAAAAATCACACTTAGACTTGAAAACAGGCCGTTAAGGGGTGAAAACCCGAACCAGCCCCCAAACGACCCCGTAAGAGGCACGAACACCTCGCACGGGACCAATGTAACTCGTAGGAACTGATCGCGTAGTCCTGTGATTCCCGTTTTGAGAGTATGACGATAATTTGCAAAATCACAATTAGACTTGAAAACAGGCCGTTAAGGGGTGAAAACCCGAACCAGCCCCCAAACGACCCCGTAGGAGGCACGAACACCTCGCACGGGATCAATGTAACTTGTAGGAACTGACCGCGTAGTCCCGGGTCTTCCGGTTTGAGAGTATGACGATAATTTACAAAAATCAATGAAAACCCCAACCAGCCCCCAAACGATCCCGTAGGAGGCACGAACACCTGGCACGGGACCAACGTAACATGTAGGGACTGACCGCGTAGTCCCGGGACTCCCGGTTTGAGAGTATGACGATAATTTGCAAAAATCACAATTAGACTTGAAAACAGGCCGTTAAGGGGTGAAAACCTAAACCAACCCCCAAACGACCCCGTAGGAGGCACGAACACCTCGCACGGGACCAATGTAACTCGTAGGAACTGACCGCGTAGTCCCGGGACTCCCGCTATGAGAGTATGACGATAATTTGCAAAAATCACACTTAGACTTGAAAACAGGCCGTTAAGGGGTGAAAACCCGAACCATCCCCCAAACGACCCCGTAAGAGGCACGAACACCTCGCACGGGACCAATGTAACTCGTAGGAACTGACCGCGTAGTCCCGGGACTCCCGTTTTGAGAGTATGACGATAATTTGCAAAAGTCACACTTAGACTTGAAAACAGGCCGTTAAGGGGTGAAAACCTAAACCAACCCCCAAACGATCCCGTAGGAGGCACGAACACCTCGCACGGGACCAAAGTAACTCGTAGGAACTGACCGCGTAGTCCCGGGACTCCCGGTATGAGAGTATGACGATAATTTGCAAAAATCACACTTAGACTTGAAAACAGGCCGTTAAGGGGTGAAAACCCGAACCAGCCCCCAAACGACCCGGTAAGAGGCACGAACACCTCGCACGGGACCAATGTAACTCGTAGCAACTGACCGCGTAGTCCCGGATCTCCCGGTTTGAGAGTATGACGATAATTTGCAAAAATCACATTTAGACTTGAAAACAGGCCGTTAAGGGGTGAAAACCCGAACCAGCCCCCAAACGACCCCGTAAGACGCACGAACACCTCGCACGAGACCAATGTAACTTGTAGAAACTGACCGCATAGTCTCAGGAATCCCGGTTTGAGAGTATGTCGATAATTTGCAAAAATCACACTTAGCCTTGAAAACAGGCCGTTATGGGGTGAAAACCAAAACCAGCCCCCAAACAACCCCATAGGAGGCACGAACACCTCGCACGGGACCGATGTAACTCGTAGGAACTGACCGCGTAGTCCCGGGACTCCTGGTTTGAGAGTATCACGATAATTTCAAAAAAAATCACACTTAGACTTAAAAACAGGCCGTTAAGGGGTGAAAACCCGAACCAGCCCCCAAACGACCCCATAGGAGGCACGAACACCTCGCACGGGACCAATGTAACTTGTAGGAACTGACCGCATAGTCCCGGGACTCCCGGTTTGAGAGTATGACCCGAATTTTAAAAAACCACACTTAGACTTGAAAACAGGCCGTTAAGGGGTGAAAACCCGAACCAGCCCCCAAACGACCCCGTAGGAGGCACGAACACCTCGCACGGGACCAACGTAACTTGTAGGAACTGACCGCGTAGTCCCGGGACTCCCGGTATGAGAGTATGCTGATAATTTGCAAAAATCACACTTAGACTTAAAAACAGGCCGTTAAGGGGTGAAAACCCGAACCAACACCCAAATGACCCCTTAGGAGGCACGAACACCTCGCACGGGACCAATGTAACTTGTAGCAACTGACCGCGTAGTCCCGGGACTCCCGGTTTGAGAATATGACCCGAATTTGCAAAAACCACACTTAGACTTAAAAACAGGCCGTTAAGGGGTGAAAACTCGAACCAGCCCCCAAACGACCCCGTAGGAGGCACGAACACCTCGCACGGGATCAATCTAACTTATAGGAACTGACCGCGTAGTCCCGGGTCTCCCGGTTTTAGAGTATGACGATAATTTGCAAAAATCACACTTAGACTTGAAAACAGGCCGTTAAGGTAAGAAAACCCCAACCAGCTTCCAAACGATCCCGTAGGAGGCACGAACACCTCGCACGGGACCAATGTAACTTGTAGGGACTGACTGCGTAGTCCCGGGACTCCCGATTTGAGAGTATGACGATAATTTGCAAAAATTACAATTAGACTTGAAAACAGGCCGTAAAGGGGTGAAAACCTAAACCAGCCCCCAAACGACCCCGTAGGAGGCACGAACACCTCGCACGGGACCAATGTAACTCGTAGGAACTGACCGCGTAGTCCCGGGACTCCCGCTATGAGAGTATGACGATAATTTGCAAAAATCACACTTAGACTTGAAAACAGGCCGTTAAGGGGTGAAAACCCGAACCAGCCCCCAAACGACCCCGTAAGAGGCACGAACACCTCGCACGGGACCAATGTAACTCGTAGGAACTGACCGCGTAGTCCTGTGATTCCCGTTTTGAGAGTATGACGATAATTTGCAAAATCACAATTAGACTTGAAAACAGGCCGTTAAGGGGTGAAAACCCGAACCAGCCCCCAAACGACCCCGTAGGAGGCACGAACACCTCGCACGGGATCAATGTAACTTGTAGGAACTGTCCGCGTAGTCCCGGGTCTCCCGGTTTGAGAGTATGACGATAATTTGCAAAAATCACACTTAGACTTGAAAAAAGGCCGTTAAGGTATGAAAACCCCAACCAGCCCCCAAACGATCCCGTAGGAGGCACGAACACCTCGCACGGGACCAATGTAACTTGTAGGGACTGACTGCGTAGTCCCGGGACTCCCGGTTTGAGTGTATGATGATAATTTGCAAAAATCACAATTAGACTTGAAAACAGGCCGTTAAGGGGTGAAAACCTAAACCAACCCCCAAACGACCCCGTAGGAGGCACGAACACCTCGCACGGGACCAATGTAACTCGTAGGAACTGACCGCGTAGTCCCGGGACTCCCGCTATGAGAGTATGACGATAATTTGCAAAAATCACACTTAGACTTGAAAACAGGCCGTTAAGGGGTGAAAACCCGAACCATCCCCCAAACGACCCCGTAAGAGGCACGAACACCTCGCACGGGACCAATGTAACTCGTAGGAACTGACCGCGTAGTCCCGGGACTCCCGTTTTGAGAGTATGATGATAATTTGCAAAAGTCACACTTAGACTTGAAAACAGGTCATTAAGGGGTGAAAACTCGAACCAGCCCCCAAACGACCCCGTAGGAGGCACGAACACCTCGCACGGGACCAATGTAACTTGTAGGAACTGACCGCGTAGTCTCGGGTCTCCCGGTTTGAGAGTATGACGATAATTTGCAAAAATCACGATTAGACTTGAAAACAGGTTGTTAAGGGATGAAAACCCCAACCAGCCCCCAAACCATCCCGTAGGAGGCACGAACACCTTGCACGGGACCAATGTAGCTTGTTGGGACTGACCGCGTACTCCCGGGACTCCCGGTTTGAGAGTATGACGATAATTTGCAAAAATCACACTTAGACATAAATAGAGGACGTTAAGGGGTGAAAACCCGAACCAGCCTCCAAACGACCCCGTAGGAGGCACGAACACCTCGCACGGGATCAATGTAACTTGTAGGAACTGATCGCGTAGTCCCGGGACTCTAGGTTAGAGAGTATGCCAATAATTGGCAAAAATCACACCTAAACTTGAAAACAGGCCGTTAAGGGGTGAAAACCCGAACCAACCCCCAAACGATCCCGTAAGAGGCACGAACACCTCGCACGGGACCAATGTAACTCGTAGGAACTGACCGCGTAGTCCCGGATCTCCCGGTTTGAGAGTATGACGAGAATTTGCAAAAATCACACTTAGACTTGAAAACAGGCCGTTAAGGGGTGAAAACCCGAACCAGCCCCCAAACGACCCCGTAAGAGGCACGAACACCTCGCACGGGACCAATGTTACTTTTAGGAACTGACCGCATAGTCTCAGGAATCCCGGTTTGAGAGTATGTCGTTAATTTGCAAAAATCACACTTAGCCTTGAAAACCTGCCGTTATGGTTGAAAACCAGAACCAGCTCCCAAACGACCCCGTAGGAGGCACGAACACCTCGCACGGGACCGATGTAACTCGTTGGAACTGATCGCGTAGTCCCGGGACTCCTGGTTTGAGAGTATCACGATAATTTGAAAAAATCACACTTAGACTTAAAAACAGGCCGTTAAGGGGTGAAAACCCGAACCAGCCCCCAAACGACCCCGTAAGAGGCACGAACACCTCGCACGGGACCAATGTAACTTGTAGAAACTGACCGCATAATCTCAGGAATCCCGGTTTGAGAGTATGTCGATAATTTGCAAAAATCACACTTAGCCTTGAAAACATGCCGTTATGGGGTGAAAACCAAAACCAGCCCCCAAACGACCCCGTAGGAGGCACGAACACCTCGCACGGGACCGATGTAACTCGTAGGAACTGACCGCGTAGTCCCGGGACTCCCGGTATGAGAGTATGACGATAATTTGCAAAAATCACACTTAGACTTGAAAACAGGCCGTTACGGGGTGAAAACCCGAACCAGCCCCCAAACGACCCCGTAAGAGGCACGAACACCTCGCACGAGACCAATGTAACTCGTAGGAACTGACCGTGTAGTCCCGGGACTCCCGTTTTGAGAGTATGACGATAATTTGCAAAAATCACACTTAGACTTGAAAACAGGCCGTTAAGGGGTGAAACCCGAACCAGCCCCCAAACGACCCCGTAGGAGGCACGAACACCTCGCACGGGACCAATGTAACTTGTAGGAACTGACCGCGTAGTCTCGGGTCTCCCGGTTTGAGAGTATGACGATAATTTGCAAAAATCACCCTTAGACTTGAAAACAGGCCGTTAAGGGGTGAAAACCCGAACCAGCCCCCAAACGGTCCCGTAGGAGGCACGAACACCTCGCACGGGACCAATGTAACTTATTGGGACTGACCGCGTACTCCCGGGACTCCCGGTCTGAGAGTATGACGATAATTTACAAAAATCACACTTAGACTTGAAAACAGGCCGTTAAGGGGTGAAAACCCGAACCAGCCCCCAAACGACCCTGTAGGAGGCACGAACAACCCGCACGGGATCAATGTAACTTGTAGGAACTGACCGCGTAGTCCCGGGACTCTCGGTTAGAGAGTATGACGATAATTGGCAAAAATCAAACCTAGACCTAAAAACAGGCCGTTAAGGGGTAAAAACAGGAACCAGCCAACAAACGATCCCGTAGGAGGCACGAACACCTCTCACGGGACCAATGTAACTTGTAGGAACTGACCGCGTAGTCCCGGGTCTCCCGGTTTGAGAGTATGCCGATAATTTGCAAAAATCACACTTAGACTTGAAAACAGGCTGTTAAGGGGTGAAAACCCGAACCAGCACCCAAACGGTCCCGTAGGAGGCACGAACACCTCGCATGGGACCAATGTAACTTGTAGGAACTGACCGCGTAGTCCCGGGTCTCCCGGTTTGAGAGTATGACGATAAGTTGTAAAAATCACACTTAGACTTGAAAACAGGTCGTTAAGGGATGAAAACCCCAACCAGCACCCAAACGATCCCGTAGGAGGCACGAACACCTCGCACGGAACCAATGTAACTTGTAGGGACTGACCGTGTACTCCCAGGACTCCCGGTTTGAGAGTATGACGATAATTCGCATATATCACACTTAGACTTGAAAACAGGCCGTTAAGGGGTGAAAACCCGAACCAACCCCCAAACGATCCCGTAGGAGGCACGAACACCTCGCACGGGACCAATGTAACTCATAGGAACTGACCGCGTAGTCCCGAGTCTCCCGGTTTGAGAGTATGACGATAATTTACAAAAATCACACTTAGACTTGAAAACAGGCCGTTAAGGGGTGAAAACCCGAACCAGCCCCCAAACGACCCCATAGGAGGCACGAACACCTCGCACGGGACCAATGTAACTTGTAGCAATTGACCGCGTAGTCCCGGGACTTTCGGTTTGAGAGAATGACCCGAATTTGCAAAAACCACACTTAGACTTGAAAACAGGCCGTTAAGGCGTGAAAACCCGAACCAACCCCCAAACGACCCCGTAGGAGGCACGAACACCTCGCACGGGACCAACGTAACCTATAGGAACTGACCGCGTAGTCCCGGGACTCCCGGTATGAGAGTATGACGATAATTTGCAAAAATCACCCTTAGACTTGAAAACAGGCCATTAAGGGGTGAAAACCCGAACCAGCCGCCAAACGACCCCGTAAGAGGCACGAACACCTCGTACGGGACCAATGTAACTCGTATGAACTGACCGCGTAGTCCCGGGACTCCCGGTTTGAGAGTATGCTGATAATTTGCAAAAATCACACTTAGACTTGAAAACAGGCCGTTAAGGGGTGAAAACCCGAACCAGCCCCCAAACGGTCCCGTAGGAGGCACGAACACCTCGCACGGGACCAATGTAACTTGTAGGAACTGACCGCGTAGTCCCGGGTCTCTCGGTTCGAGAGTATGACCATAATTTGAAAAAATCACACTTAGACTTGAAAACAGGTCGTTAAGGGAAGAAACCCCAACCAGCCCCCAAACGATCCCGTAGGAGGCACGAACACCTCGCACGGAACCAATGTAACTTGTAGGGACTGACCGCGTACTCCCAGGACTCCCGGTTTGAGAGTATGACGATAATTCGCATAAATCACACTTTGCCTTGAAAACATGCCGTTAAGGGGTGAAAACCAAAACCAGCCCCCAAACGACCCCGTAGGAGTCACGAACACCTCGCACGGGACCAACGTAACTCGTAGGAACTGACCGCGTAGCCCCGGGACTCCCGGTATGAGAGTATGACGATAATTTGCAAAAATCACACTTAGACTTGAAAACAGGTCGTTAAGGGGTGAAAACCCGAACCAGCCCCCAACCGACCCCGTAAGAGGCACGAACACCTCGTACGGGACCAATGTAACTCGTAGGAACTGACCGCGTAGTCCCGGGACTCCCGGTTTGAGAGTATGCTGATAATTTGCAAAAATCACACTTAGACTTGAAAACAGGCCGTTAAGGGGTGAAAACCCGAACCGGCCCCCAAACGGTCCCGTAGGAGGCACGAACACCTCGCACGGGACCAATGTAACTTGTAGGAACTGACCGTGTAGTCTCGGGTCTCCCGGTTTGAGAGTATGATGATAAGTTGCAAAAATCACACTTAGACTTGAAAACAGGTCGTTAAGGGATGAAAACCCCAACCAGCCCCCAAACGATCCCGTAGGAGGCACGAACACCTCGCACGGAACCAATGTAACTTGTAGGGACTGACCGCGTACTCCCAGGACTCCCGGTTTGAGAGTATGACGATAATTCGCAAAAATCACACTTAGACTTGAAAACAGGCCGTTAAGGGATGAAAACCCAAACCAACCCCCAAACGATCCCGTAGGAGGCACGAACACCTCGCACGGGACCAATGTAACTCGTAGGAACTGACCGCGTAGTCCCGGGTCTCCCGGTTTGAGTGTATGACGATAATTTTCAAAAATCACACTTAGACTTGAAAACAGGCCGTTAAGGGGTGAAAACCCGAACCAGCCCCCAAACGACCCCATAGGAGGCACGAACACCTCGCACGGGACCAATGTAACTTGTAGCAATTGACCGCGTAGTCCCAGGACTCCCGGTTTGAGAGTATGACCCGAATTTGCAAAAACCACACTTAGACTTGAAAACAGGCCATTAAGGGGTGAAAACCCGAACAAACCCCCAAACGACCCCGTAGGAGGCACGAACACCTCGCACGGGACCAACGTAACTTGTAGGAACTGACCGCGTAGTCCCGGGACTCCTGGTATGAGAGTATGATGTTAATTTGCAAAAATCACCCTTAGACTTGAAAACAGGCCGTTAAGGGGTGAAAACCCGAACCAGCCGCCAAACGACCCCGTAAGAGGCACGAACACCTCGTACGGGACCAATGTAACTCGTAGGAACTGACCGCGTAGTCCCGGGACTCCCGGTTTGAGAGTATGCTGATAATTTGCAAAAATCACACTTAGACTTGAAAACAGGCCGTTAAGGGGTGAAAACCCGAACCAGCCCCCAAACGGTCCCGTAGGAGGCACGAACACCTCGCACGGGACCAATGTAACTTGTAGGAACTGACCGCGGAGTTCCGGGTCTCCCGGTTTGAGAGTATGACGATAAGTTGCAAAAATCATACTTAGACTTGAAAACAGGTCGTTAAGGGATGAAAACCCCAACCAGCCCCCAAACGATCCCGTAGGAGGCACGAACACCTCGCACGGAACCAATGTAACTTGTAGGGACTGACCGCGTACTCCCAGGACTCCCGGTTTGAGAGTATGACGATAATTCGCAAAAATCACACTTTGCCTTGAAAACATGCCGTTAAGGGGTGAAAACCAAAACCAGCCCCCAAACGACCCCGTAGGAGGCACGAACACCTCGCACGCGATCAACGTAACTTGTAGGAACAGACTGCGTAGTCCCGGGACTCCCGGTATGAGAGTATGACGATAATTTGCAAAAATCACCCTTAGACTTGAAAACAGGCCGTTAAGGGGTGAAAACCCGAACCAGCCGCCAAACGACCCCGTACGAGGCACGAACACCTCGTACGGGACCAATGTAACTCGTAGAAACTGACCGCGTAGTCCCGGGACTCCCAGTTTGAGAGTAAGACCCGAATTTGCAAAAACCACACTTAGACTTGAAAACAGGCCGTTAAGGGGTGAAAACCTGAACCAGCCCCCAAACGACCCCGTAGGAGGCACGAACACCTCTCACGGGATCAATGTAACTTGTAGGAACTGACCGCGTAGTCCCGGGTCTCCCGGTTTGAGAGTATGACGATAATTTGCAAAAATCACACTTAGACTTAAAAAAGGCCGTTAAGGTATGAAAACCCCAACCAGCCCCCAAACGATCCCGTAGGAGGCACGAACACCTCGCACGGGACCAATGTAACTTGTAGGGACTGACCGCGTAGTCCCGGGACTCCCGGTTTGAGAGTATGACGATAATTTGCAAAAATTACAATTAGACTTGAAAACAGGCCGTTAAGGGGTGAAAACCTAAACCAACCCCCAAACGACCCCGTAGGAGGCACGAACACCTCGCACGGGACCAATGTAACTCGTAGGAACTGACCGCGTAGTCCCGGGACTCCCGCTATGAGCGTATGACGATAATTTGCAAAAATCACACTTAGACTTGAAAACAGGTCGTTAAGGGGTGAAAACCCGAACCATCCCCCAAACGACCCCGTAAGAGGCACGAACACCTCGCACGGGACCAATGTAACTCGTAGGAACTGACCGCGTAGTCCCGGGACTCCCGTTTTGAGAGTATGACGATAATTTGCAAAAGTCACACTTAGACTTAAAAACAGGCCGTTAAGGGGTGAAAACCCGAACCAGCCCCCAAACGACCCCGTAGGAGGCACGAACACCTCGCACTGGACCAATGTAACTTGTAGGAACTGACCGCGTAGTCTCGGGTCTCCCGGTTTGAGAGTATGACGATAATTTGCAAAAATCACGATTAGACTTGAAAACAGGTTGTTAAGGGATGAAAACCCCAACCAACCCCCAAACGATCCCGTAGGAGGCACGAACACCTTGCACGGGACCAATGTAACTTGTTGGGACTGACCGCGTACTCCCGGGACTCCCGGTTTGAGAGTATGACGATAATTTGCAAAAATCACACTTAGACATAAATACAGGACGTTAAGGGGTGAAAACCCGAACCAGCCTCCAAACGACCCCGTAGGAGGCACGAACACCTCGCACGGGATCAATGTAACTTGTAGGAACTGATCGCGTAGTCCCGGGACTCTAGGTTAGAGAGTATGCCAATAATTGGCAAAAATCACACCTAAACTTGAAAACAGGCCGTTAAGGGGTGAAAACCCGAACCAACCCCCAAACGATCCCGTAAGAGGCACGAACACCTCGCACGGGACCAATGTAACTCGTAGGAACTGACCGCGTAGTCCCGGATCTCCCGGTTTGAGAGTATGACGATAATTTGCAAAAATCACACTTAGACTTGAAAACAGGCCGTTAAGGGGTGAAAACCCGAACCAGCCCCCAAACGACCCCGTAAGAGGCACGAACACCTCCCACGGGACCAATGTTACTTTTAGGAACTGACCGCATAGTCTCAGGAATCCCGATTTGAGAGTATGTCGTTAATTTGCAAAAATCACACTTAGCCTTGAAAACATACCGTTATGGTTGAAAACTAGAACCAGCTCCCAAACGACCCCGTAGGAGGCACGAACACCTCGCACGGGACCGATGTAACTCTTAGGAACTGACCGCGTAGTCCCGGGACTCCCGGTTTGAGAGTATCACGATAATTTGAAAAAATCACACTTAGACTTAAAAACAGGCCGTTAAGGGGTGAAAACCCGAACCAGCCCCCAAACGACCCCGTAACAGGCACGAACACCTCGCACGGGACCAATGTAACTTGTAGAAACTGACCGCATAATCTCAGGAATCCCGGTTTGAGAGTATGTCGATAATTTGCAAAAATCACACTTAGACTTAAAAAAGGCCGTTAAGGTATGAAAACCCCAACCAGCCCCCAAACGACCCCGTAGGAGGCACGAACACCTCGCACGGGACCGATGCAACTCGTAGGAACTGACCGCGTAGTCCCGGGACTCCCGGTATGAGAGTATGACGATAATTTGCAAAAATCACACTTAGACTTGAAAACAGGCCGTTAAGGGGTGAAAACCCGAACCAGCCCCCAAACGACCCCGTAAGAGGCACGAACACCTCGCACGAGACCAATGTAACTCGTAGGAACTGACCGTGTAGTCCCGGGACTCCCGTTTTGAGAGTATGACGATAATTTGCAAAAATCACACTTAGACTTGAAAACAGGCCATTAAGGGGTGAAACCCGAACCAGCCCCCAAACGACCCCGTAGGAGGCACGAACACCTCGCACGGGACCAATGTAACTTGTAGGAACTGACCGCGTAGTCTCGGGTCTCCCGGTTTGAGAGTATGACGATAATTTGCAAAAATCACACTTAGACTTGAAAACAGGTCGTTAAGGGATGAAAACCCCAACCAGCCCCCAAACGATCCAATAGGAGGCACGAACACCTCGCACGGGACCAATGTAACTTATTGGGACTGACCGCGTACTCCCGGGACTCCCGGTTTGAGAGTATGACGATAATTTGCAAAAATCACACTTAGACTTGAAAACAGGCCGTTAAGGGGTGAAAACCCGAACCAGCCCCCAAACGATCCTGTAGGAGGCACGAACACCCCGCACGGGATCAATGCAACTTGTAGGAACTGACCGCGTAGTCCCGGGACTCTCGGTTAGAGAGTATGACGAAAATTGGCAAAAATTAAACCTAGACTTGAAAACAGGCCGTTAAGGGGTAAAAACAGGAACCAGCCCCCAAACGATCCCGTAGGAGGCACGAACACCTCGCACGGAACCAATGTAACTTGTAGGGACTGACCGTGTACTCCCAGGACTCCCGGTTTGAGAGTATGACGATAATTCGCATATATCACACTTAGACTTGAAAACAGGCCGTTAAGGGGTGAAAACCCGAACCAACCCCCAAACGATCCCGTAGGAGGCACGAACACCTCGCACGGGACCAATGTAACTCATAGGAACTGACCGCGTAGTCCCGGGTCTCCCGGTTTGAGAGTATGACGATAATTTACAAAAATCACACTTAGACTTGAAAACAGGCCGTTAAGGGGTGAAAACCCGAACCAGCCCCCAAACGACCCCATAGGAGGCACGAACACCTCGCACGGGACCAATGTAACTTGTAGCAATTGACCGCGTAGTCCCGGGACTTCCGGTTTGAGAGAATGACCCGAATTTGCAAAAACCACACTTAGACTTGAAAACAGGCCGTTAAGGGGTGAAAACCCGAACCAACCCCCAAACGACCCCGTAGGAGGCACGAACACCTCGCACGGGACCAACGTAACCTGTAGGAACTGATCGCGTAGTCCCGGGACTCCCGGTATGAGAGTATGACGATAATTTGCAAAAATCACCCTTAGACTTGAAAACAGGCCGTTAAGGGGTGAAAACCCGAACCAGCCGCCAAACGAACCCGTAAGAGGCACGAACACCTCGTACGGGACCAATGTAACTCGTATGAACTGACCGCGTAGTCCCGGGACTCCCGGTTTGAGAGTATGCTGATAATTTGCAAAAATCACACTTAGACTTGAAAACAGGCCGTTAAGGGGTGAAAACCCGAACCAGCCCCCAAACGGTCCCGTAGGAGGCACGAACACCTCGCACGGGACCAATGTAACTTGTAGGAACTGACCGCGTAGTCCCGGGTCTCTCGGTTCGAGAGTATGACCATAATTTGCAAAAATCACACTTAGACATGAAAACAGGTCGTTAAGGGATGAAAACCCCAACCAGCCCCCAAACGATCCCGTAGGAGGCACGAACACCTCGCACGGAACCAATGTAACTTGTAGGGACTGACCGCGTACTCCCAGGACTCCCGGTTTGAGAGTATGACGATAATTCGCATAAATCACACTTTGCCTTGAAAACATGCCGTTAAGGGGTGAAAACCAAAACCAGCCCCCAAACGACCCCGTAGGAGTCACGAACACCTCGCACGGGACCAACGTAACTCGTAGGAACTGACCGCGTAGCCCCGGGACTCCCGGTATGAGAGTATGACGATAATTTGCAAAAATCACACTTAGACTTGAAAACAGGCCGTTAAGGGGTGAAAACCCGAACCAGCCCCCAACCGACCCCGTAAGAGGCACGAACACCTCGTACGGGACCAATGTAACTCGTAGGAACTGACCGCGTAGTCCCGGGACTCCCGGTTTGAGAGTATGCTGATAATTTGCAAAAATCACACTTAGACTTGAAAACAGGACGTTAAGGGGTGAAAACCCGAACCGGCCCCCAAACGGTCCCGTAGGAGGCAAGAACACCTCGCACGGGACCAATGTAACTTGTAGGAACTGACCGCGTAGTCTCGGGTCTCCCGGTTTGAGAGTATGATGATAAGTTGCAAAAATCACACTTAGACTTGAAAACAGGTCGTTAAGGGATGAAAACCCCAACCAGCCCCCAAACGATCCCGTAGGAGGCACGAACACCTCGCACGGAACCAATGTAACTTGTAGGGACTGACCGCGTACTCCCAGGACTCTCGGTTTGAGAGTATGACGATAATTCGCAAAAATCACACTTAGACTTGAAAACAGGCCGTTAAGGGATGAAAACCCAAACCAACCCCCAAACGATCCCGTAGGAGGCACGAACACCTCGCACGGGACCAATGTAACTCGTAGGAACTGACCGCGTAGTCCCGGGTCTCCCGGTTTGAGAGTATGACGATAATTTTCAAAAATCACACTTAGACTTGAAAACAGGCCGTTAAGGGGTGAAAACCCAAACCAGCCCCCAAACGACCCCATAGGAGGCACGAACACCTCGCACGGGACCAATGTAACTTGTAGCAATTGACCGCGTAGTCCCAGGACTCCTGGTTTGAGAGTATGACCCGAATTTGTAAAAACCACACTTAGACTTGAAAACAGGCCATTATGGGGTGAAAACCCGAACAAACCCCCAAACGACCCCGTAGGAGGCACGAACACCTCGCACGGGACCAACGTAACTTGTAGGAACTGACCGCGTAGTCCCGGGACTCCTGGTATGAGAGTATGATGTTAATTTGCAAAAATCACCCTTAGACTTGAAAACAGGCCGTTAAGGGGTGAAAACCCGAACCAGCCGCCAAACGACCCCGTAAGAGGCACGAACACCTCGTACGGGACCAATGTAACTCGTAGGAACTGACCGCGTAGTCCCGGGACTCCCGGTTTGAGAGTATGCTGATAATTTGCAAAAATCACACTTAGACTTGAAAACAGGCCGTTAAGGGGTGAAACCTGAACCAGCCCCCAAACGGTCCCGTAGGAGGCACGAACACCTCGCACGGGACCAATGTAACTTGTAGGAACTGGCCGCGGAGTCCCGGGTCTCCCGGTTTGAGAGTATGACGATAAGTTGCAAAAATCATACTTAGACTTGAAAACAGGTCGTTAAGGGATGAAAACCCCAACCAGCCCCCAAACGATCCCGTAGGAGGCACGAACACCTCGAACGGAACCAATGTAACTTGTAGGGACTGACCGCGTACTCCCAGGACTCCCGGTTTGAGAGTATGACGATAATTCGCAAAAATCACACTTTGCCTTGAAAACATGCCGTTAAGGGGTGAAAACCAAAACCAGCCCCCAAACGACCCCGTAGGAGGCACGAACACCTCGCACGCGATCAACGTAGCTTGTAGGAACAGACCGCGTAGTCCCGGGACTCCCGGTATGAGAGTATGACGATAATTTGCAAAAATCACCCTTAGACTTGAAAACAGGCCGTTAAGGGGTGAAAACCCGAACCAGCCGCCAAACGACCCCGTAAGAGGCACGAACACCTCGTACGGGACCAATGTAACTCGTATGAACTGACCGCGTAGTCCCGGGACTCCCGGTTTGAGAGTATGCTGATAATTTGCAAAAATCACACTTAGACTTAAAAACAGGCCGTTAAGGGGTGAAAACCCGAACCAGCCCCCAAACGGTCCCGTAGGAGGCACGAACACCTCGCACGGGACCAATATAACTTTTAGGAACTAACCGCGTAGTCCTGGGTCTCTCGGTTCGAGAGTATGACCATAATTTGCAAAAATCACACTTAGACTTGAAAACAGGTCGTTAAGGGATGAAAACCCCAACCAGCCCCCAAACGATCCCGTAGGAGGCACGAACACCTCGCACGGAACCAATGTAACTTGTAGGGACTGACCGCGTACTCCCAGGACTCCCGGTTTGAGAGTATGACGATAATTCGCAAAAATCACACTTTGCCTTGAAAACATGCCGTTAAGGGGTGAAAACCAAAACCAGCCCCCAAACGACCCCGTAGGAGGCACGAACACCTCGCACGCGATCAACGTAACTTGTAGGAACAGACTGCGTAGTCCCGGGACTCCCGGTATGAGAGTATGACGATAATTTGTAAAAATCACCCTTAGACTTGAAAACAGGCCGTTAAGGGGTGAAAACCCGAACCAGCCGCCAAACGACCCCGTACGAGGCACGAACACCTCGTACGGGACCAATGTAACTCGTAGAAACTGACCGCGTAGTCCCGGGACTCCCGGTTTGAGAGTAAGACCCGAATTTGCAAAAACCACACTTAGACTTGAAAACAGGCCGTTAAGGGGTGAAAACCCGAACCAGCCCCCAAACGACCCCGTAGGAGGCACGAACACCTCTCACGGGATCAATGTAACTTGTAGGAACTGACCGCGTAGTCCCGGGTCTCCCGGTTTGAGAGTATGACGATAATTTGCAAAAATCACACTTAGACTTAAAAAAGGCCGTTAAGGTATGAAAACCCCAACCAGCCCCCAAACGATCCCGTAGGAGGCACGAACACCTCGCACGGGACCAATGTAACTTGTAGGGACTGACCGCGTAGTCCCGGGACTCCCAGTTTGAAAGTATGACGATAATTTGCAAAAATCACAATTAGACTTGAAAACAGGCCGTTAAGGTGTGAAAACCTAAACCAACCCCCAAACGACCCCGTAGGAGGCACGAACACCTCGCACGGGACCAATGTAACTCGTAGGAACTGACCGCGTAGTCCCGGGACTCCCGATATGAGAGTATGACGATAATTTGCAAAAATCACACTTAGACTTGAAAACAGGCCGTTAAGGGGTGAAAACCGGAACCAGCCCCCAACCGACCCCGTAAGAAGCACGAACACCTCGCACGGGACCAATGTAACTCGTAGGAACTGACCGCGTAGTCCCGGGACTCCCGTTTTGAGAGTATGCTGATAATTTGCAAAAATCACACTTAGACTTGAAAACAGGCCGTTAAGGGGTGAAAACCAGAACCAGCCCCCAAACGGTCCCGTAGGAGGCACGAACACCTCGCACGGGACCAATGTAACTTGTAGGAACTGACCGCGGAGTCCCGGGTCTCCCGGTTTGAGAGTATGACGATAAGTTGCAAAAATCATACTTAGACTTGAAAACAGGTCGTTAAGGGATGAAAACCCCAACCAGCCCCCAAACGATCCCGTAGGAGGCACGAACACCTCGAACGGAACCAATGTAACTTGTAGGGACTGACCGCGTACTCCCAGGACTCCCGGTTTGAGAGTATGACGATAATTCGCAAAAATCACACTTTGCCTTGAAAACATGCCGTTAAGGGGTGAAAACCAAAACCAGCCCCCAAACGACCCCGTAGGAGGCACGAACACCTCGCACGCGATCAACGTAACTTGTAGGAACAGACCGCGTAGACCCGGGACTCCCGGTATGAGAGTATGACGATAATTTGCAAAAATCACCCTTAGACTTGAAAACAGGCCGTTAAGGGGTGAAAACCCGAACCAGCCGCCAAACGACCCCGTACGAGGCACGAACACCTCGTACGGGACCAATGTAACTCGTAGAAACTGACCGCGTAGTCCCGGGACTCCCGGTTTGAGAATAAGACCCGAATTTGCAAAAACCACACTTAGACTTGAAAACAGGCCGTTAAGGGGTGAAAACCCGAACCAGCCCCCAAACGACCCCGTAGGAGGCACGAACACCTCTCACGGGATCAATGTAACTTGTAGGAACTGACCGCGTAGTCCCGGGTCTCCCGGTTTGAGAGTAGGACGATAATTTGCAAAAATCACACTTAGACTTAAAAAAGGCCGTTAAGGTATGAAAACCCCAACCAGCCCCCAAACGATCCCGTAGGAGGCACGAACACCTCGCACGGGACCAATGTAACTTGTAGGGACTGACCGCGTAGTCCCGGGACTCCCGGTTTGAGAGTATGACGATAATTTGCAAAAATCACCATTAGACTTGAAAACAGGCCGTTAAGGTGTGAAAACCTAAACCAACCCCCAAACGACCCCGTAGGAGGCACGAACACCTCGCACGGGACCAATGTAACTCGTAGGAACTGACCGCGTAGTCCCGGGACTCCCGATATGAGAGTATGACGATAATTTGCAAAAATCACACTTAGACTTGAAAACAGGCCGTTAAGGGGTGAAAACTTGAACCAGCCCCCAACCGACCCCGTAAGAAGCACGAACACCTCGCACGGGACCAATGTAACTCGTAGGAACTGATCGCGTAGTCTCGGGACTCCCGTTTTGAGAGTATGACGATAATTTGCAAAAATCACACTTAGTGTTTGAAAACTGGCCGTTAAGGGGTGAAAACCCGAACCAGCCCCCAAACGACCCCGTAGGAGGCACGAACACCTCGCACGGGACCAATGTAACTTGTAGGAACTGACCGCGTAGTCTCGTGTCTCCCGGTTTGAGAGTATGAGGATAATTTGCAAAAATCACGATTAGACTTGAAAAGAGGTCGTTTAGGGATGAAAACCCCAACCAGCCCCCAAACGATCCCATAAGAGGCACGAACACCTCGCACGGGACCAATGTAACTTGTTGGGACTGACCGCGTACTCCCGGGACTCCCGGTTTGAGAGTATGACGATAATTTGCAAAAATAACACTTAGACTTAAAAACAGGCCGTTAAGGGGTGAAAACCCGAACCAGCCCCCAAACGACCCCTTAGGAGGCACGAACACCTCGCACGGGATCAATGTAACTTGTAGGAACTGACCGCGTAGACCCGGGACTCTCGGTTAGAGAGTATGCCGATAATTGGCAAAAATCACACCTAGACTTGAAAACAGGCCGTTAAGAGGTAAAAACCCGAACCAGCCCCCAAACGATCCCGTAGGAGGCACGAACACCTCGTAGGGGACCAATGTAACTTGTAGGAACTGACCGCGTAGTCCCGAGACTCCCGGTTTGAGAATATGACGATAATTGACAAAAATCACACCTAGACTTGAGAACAGGCCGTTAAGGGGTGAAAACCCGAACCAACCCCCAAACGATCCCGTTGGAGGCACGAACACCTCGCACGGGACCAATGTAACTCGTAGGAACTGACCGCGTAGTCCCGGATCTCCCAGTTTGAGAGTATGACGATAATTTGCAAAAATCACACTTAGACTTAAAAACAGGCCGTTAAGGGGTGAAAACACGAACCAACCCCCAAACGACCCCGTAAGAGGCACGAACACCTCGCACGGGACCAATGTAACTTGTAGGAACTGACCGCATAGTCTCAGGATTCCCGGTTTGAGAGTATGTCGATAATTTGCAAAAATCACACTTAGCCTTGAAAACAAGCCGTTATGGGGTGAAAACCAAAACCAGCCCCCAAACGACCCCGTAGGAGGCACGAACACCTCGCACGGGACCGATGTAACTCGTAGGAACTGACCGCGTAGTCCCGGGACTCCCGGTTTGAGAGTATCACGATAATTTCAAAAAAATCACACTTAGACTTAAAAAACAGGCCGTTAAGGGGTGAAAACCCGAACCAGCCCCCAAACGACCCCATAGGAAGCACGAACACCTCGCACGGGACCAATGTAACTTGTAGGAACTGACCGCGTAGTCCCGAGACTCCCGGTTTGAGAGTATGACCCGAATTTGCAAAAACCACACTTAGACTTGAAAATAGGCCGTTAAGGGGTGAAAACCCGAACCAGCCTCCAAACGACCCCGTAGGAGGCACGAACACCTCGCACGGGACCAACGTAACTTGTAGGAACTGACCGCGTAGTCCCGGGACTCCCGGTATGAGAGTATGCTGATAATTTGCAAAAATCACACTTATACTTAAAAACAGGCCGTTAAGGGGTGAAAACCCGAACCAACCCCCAAACGACCCCTTAGGAGGCACGAACACCTCGCACGGGACCAATGTAACTTGTAGCAACTGACCGCGTAGTCCCGGGACTCCCGGTTTGAGAATATGACCCAAATTTGCAAAAATCACACTTAGACTTGAAAATAGGCCGTTAAGGGGTGAAAACTCGAACCAGCCCCCAAACGACCCCGTAGGAGGCACGAACATCTCGCACGGGATCAATGTAACTTATAGGAACTGGCCGCGTAGTCCTGGGTCTCCCGGTTTTAGAGTATGACGATAATTTGCAAAAATCACACTTAGACTTGAAAACAGGCCGTTAAGGTATGAAAACCCCAACCAGCCCCCAAACGATCCCGTAGGAGGCACGAACACCTCGCACGGGACCAATGTAACTTGTAGGGACTGACTGCGTAGTCCTGGGACTCCCGATTTGAGAGTATGACGATAATTTGCAAAAATTACAATTAGACTTGAAAACAGGCCGTAAAGGGGTGAAAACCTAAACCAGCCCCCAAACGACCCCGTAGGAGGCACGAACACCTCGCACGGGACCAATGTAACTCGTAGGAACTGACCGCGTAGTCCCGGGACTCCCGGTATGAGAGTATGACGATAATTTGCAAAAATCCCATTTAGACTTGAAAACAGGCCGTTAAGGGGTGAAAACCCGAACCAGCCCCCAAACGACCCCGTAAGAGGCACGAACACCTCGCACGGGACCAATGTAACTCGTAGGAACTGACCGCGTAGTCCTGTGATTCCCGTTTTGAGAGTATGACGATAATTTGCAAAAATCACAATTAGACTTGAAAACAGGCCGTTAAGGGGTGAAAACCCGAACCAGCCCCCAAACGACCCCGTAGGAGGCACGAACACCTCGCACGGGATCAATGTAACTTATAGGAACTGACCGCGTTGTCCCGGGTCTCCCGGTTTTAGAGTATGATGATAATTTGCAAAAATCACACTTAGACTTGATAATAGGCCGTTAAGGTATGAAAACCCCAACCAGCCCCCAAACGATCCCGTAGGAGGCACGAAGACCTCGCACGGGACCAATGTAACTTGTAGGGACTGACCGCGTAGTCCCGGGACTCCCGATTTGAGAGTATGACGATAATTTGCAAAAATCACAATTAGACTTGAAAACAGGCCGTTAAGGGGTGAAAACCTAAACCAACCCCCAAACGACCCCGTAGGAGGCACGAACACCTCGCACGGGACCAATGTTACTCGTAGGAACTGACCGCGTAGTCCCGGGACTCCCGCTATGAGACTATGACGATAATTTGCAAAAATCACACTTAGACTTGAAAACAGGCCGTTAAGGGGTGAAAACCCGAACCATCCCCCAAACGACCCCGGAAGAGGCACGAACACCTCGCACGGGACCAATGTAACTCGTAGGAACTGACCGCGTAGTCCCGGGACTCCCGTTTTGAGAGTATGACGATAATTTGCAAAAATCACACTTATACTTGAAAACAGGTCGTTAAGGGGTGAAAACCCGAACCAGCCCCCAAACGACCCCGTAGGAGGCACGAACACCTCGCACGGGACCAATGTAACATGTAGGAACTGACCGCGTAGTCTCGGTCTCCCGGTTTGAGAGTATGACGATAATTTGCAAAAATCACGATTAGACTTGAAAACAGGTTGTTAAGGGATGAGAACTCCAACCAGCCCCCAAACGATCCCGTAGGAGGCACGAACACCTCGCACGGGACCAATGTAACTTGTTGGGACTGACCCCGTACTCCCGGGACTCCCGGTTTGAGAGTATGACGATAATTTGCAAAAATCACACTTAGACATAAATACAGGACGTTAAGGGGTGAAAACCCGAACCAGCCCCCAAACGACCCCGTAGGAGGCACGAACACCTCGCACGGGATCAATGTAACTTGTAGGAACTGACCGCGTAGTCCCGGGACTCTCGGTTTGAGAGTATGCCAATAATTGGCAAAAATCACACCTAGACTTGAAACAGGCCGTTAAGGGGTAAAAACCCGAACCAGCCCCCAAACTATCCCGTAGGAGGCACGAACACCTCGTAGGGGACCAATGTAACTTGTAGGAACTGACCGCGTAGTCCCGAAACTCCCGGTTTGAGAGTATGACGATAATTGGCAAAAAGCACACCTAGACTTGAAAACAGGTCGTTAAGGGGTGAAAACCCGAACCAACCCCCAAACGATCCCGTAAGAGGCACGAACACCTCGCACGGTATCAATGTAACTTGTAGGAACTGACCGCGTAGTCCCGGGACTCTCGGTTTGAGAGTATGCCAATAATTGGCAAAAATCACACCTAGACTTGAAAACAGGCCGTTAAGGGGTAAAAACCCGAACCAGCCCCCAAACGATCCCGTAGGAGGCACGAACACCTCGCACGGGATCAATGTAACTTGTAGGAACTGACCGCGTAGTCCCGGGACTCTCGGTTTGAGAGTATGCCAATAATTGGCAAAAATCACACCTAGACTTGAAAACAGGCCGTTAAGGGGTAAAAACCCGAACCAGCCCCCAAACGATCCCGTAGGAGGCACGAACACCTCGTAGGGGACCAATGTAACTTGTAGGAACTGACCGCGTAGTCCCGAAACTCCCGGTTTGAGAGTATGACGATAATTGGCAAAAATCACACCTAGACTTGAAAACAGGCCGTTAAGGGGTGAAAACCCGAACCAGCCCCCAAACGACCCCGTACGAGGCACGAACACCTCGCACGGGACCAATGTTACTTTTAGGAACTGACCGCATAGTCTCAGGAATCGCGGTTTGAGAGTATGTCGATAATTTGCAAAAATCACACTTAGCATTGAAAACATGCCGTTATGGTGTGAAAACCAAAACCAGCTCCCAAACGACCCCGTAGGAGGCACGAACACCTCGTACGGGACCGATGTAACTCGTAGGAACTGACCGCGTAGTCCCGGGACTCCCGGTTTGAGAGTATCACGATAATTTGAAAAAATCACACTTAGACTTAAAAACAGGCCGTTAAGGGGTGAAAACCCGAACCAGCCCCCAAACGTCCCCGTAAGAGGCACGAACACCTCGCACGGGACCAATGTAACTTGTAGAAACTGACCGCATAGTCTCAGGAATCCCGGTTTGAGAGTATGTCGATAATTTGCAAAAATCACACTTAGCCTTGAAAACATGCCGTTATGGGGTGAAAACCAAAACCAGCCCCCAAACGACCCCGTAGGAGGCACGAACACCTCGCACGGGACCGATGTAACTCGTAGGAACTGACCGCGTTGTCCCGGGACTCCCGGTATGAGAGTATGACGATAATTTGCAAAAATCACACTTAGACTTGAAAACAGGCCGTTAAGGGGTGAAAACCCGAACCAGCCTCCAAACGACCCCGTAAGAGGCACGAACACCTCGCACGAGACCAATGTAACTCGTAGGAACTGACCGCGTAGTCCCGGGACTCCCGTTTTGAGAGTATGATGATAATTTGTAAAAATCACACTTAGACTTGAAAACAGGCCGTTAAGGGGTGAAACCCGAACCAGCCCCCAAACGACCCCGTAGGAGGCACGAACACCTCGCACGGGACCAATGTAACTTGTAGGACCTGACCGCGTAGTCTCGGGTCTCTTGGTTCGAGAGTATGACGATAATTTGCAAAAATCACACTTAGACTTGAAAACAGGTCGTTAAGGGATGAAAACCCCAACCAGCCCCCAAACGATCCAATAAGAGGCACGAACACCTCGCACGGGACCAATGTAACTTGGTACTGACCGCGTTCTCCCGGGACTCCCGGTTTGAGAGTATGACGATAATTTGCAAAAATCACACTTAGACTTGAAAACAGGCCGTTAAGGGGTGAAAACCCGAACCAGCCCCCAAACGACCCCGTAGGAGGCACGAACACCCCGCACGGGATCAATGTAACTTGTAGGAACTGACCGCGTAGTCCCGGGACTCTCGGTTAGAGAGTATGACGATAATTGGCAAAAATCAAACCTAGACTTGAAAACAGGCCGTTAAGGGGTGAAAACCCGAACCAACCCCCAAACGACCTCGTAGGAGGCACGAACACCTCGCACGGGACCAACGTAACCTGTAGGAACTGACCGCGTAGTCCCGGGACTCCCGGTATGAGAGTATGACGATAATTTGCAAAAATCACCCTTAGACTTGAAAACAGGCCGTTAAGGGGTGAAAACCCGAACCAGCCGCCAAACGACCCCGTAAGAGGCACGAACACCTCGTACGGGACCAATGTAACTCGTATGAACTGACCGCGTAGTCCCGGGACTCCCGGTTTGAGAGTATGCTGATAATTTGCAAAAATCACACTTAGACTTGAAAACAGGCCGTTAAGGGGTGAAAACCCGAACCGGCCCCCAAACGGTCCCGTATGAGGCACGAACACCTCGTACGGGACCAATGTAACTTGTAGGAACTGACCGCGTAGTCTCGGGTCTCCCGGTTTGAGAGTATGACGATAAGTTGCAAAAATCACACTTAGACTTGAAAACAGGTCGTTATGGGATGAAAACCCAACCATCCCCCAAACGATCCCGTAGGAGGCACGAACACCTCGCACGGAACCAATGTAACTTGTAGGGACTGACCGCGTACTCCCAGGACTCCCGGTTTGAGAGTATGACGATAATTCGCAAAAATCACACTTAGACTTTAAAACAGGCCGTTAAGGGGTGAAAACTCGAACCAACCCCCAAACGATCCCGTAGGAGGCACGAACACCTCGTACGGGACCAATGTAACTCTTAGGAACTGACCGCGTAGTCCCGGGTCTCCCGATTTGAGAGTATGACGATAATTTTCAAAAATCACACTTAGACTTGAAAACAGGCCGTTAAGGGGTGAAAACCCGAACCAGCCCCCAAACGACCCCATAGGAGGCACGAACACCTCGCACGGGACCAATGTAACTTGTAGCAATTGACCGCGTAGTCCCGGGACTCCCGGTTTGAGAGTATGACCCGAATTTGCAAAAACCACACTTAGACTTGAAAACAGGCCGTTAAGGGGTGAAAACCCGAACCAACCCCCAAACGACCCCGTAGGAGGCACGAACACCTCGCACGGGACCAACGTAACTTGTAGGAACTGACCGCGTAGTCCCGGGACTCCAGGTATGAGAGTATGACGATAATTTGCAAAAATCACACTTAGACTTAAAAAAGGCCGTTAAGGTATGAAAACCCCAACCAGCCCCCAAACGATCCCGTAGGAGGCACGAACACCTCGCACGGGACCAATGTAACTTGTAGGGACTGACCGCGTAGTCCCGGGACTCCCGGTTTGAGAGTATGACGATAATTTGCAAAAATCACAATTAGACTTGAAAACAGGCCGTTAAGGTGTGAAAACCTAAACCAACCCCCAAACGACCCCGTAGGAGGCACGAACACCTCGCACGGGACCAATGTAACTCGTAGGAACTGACCGCGTAGTCCCGGGACTCCCGATATGAGAGTATGACGATAATTTGCAAAAATCACACTTAGACTTGAAAACAGGCCGTTAAGGGGTGAAAACTTGAACCAGCCCCCAACCGACCCCGTAAGAAGCACGAACACCTCGCACGGGACCAATGTAACTCGTAGGAACTGACCGCGTAGTCTCGGGACTCCCGTTTTGAGAGTATGACGATAATTTGCAAAAATCACACTTAGACTTAAAAACAGGCCGTTAAGGGGTGAAAACCCGAACCAGCCCCCAAACGACCCCGTAGGAGGCACGAACACCTCGCACGGGACCAATGTAACTTGTAGAAACTGACCGCATAATCTCAGGAATCCCGGTTTGAGAGTATGTCGATAATTTGCAAAAATCACACTTAGCCTTGAAAACATGCCGTTATGGGGTGAAAACCAAAACCAGCCCCCAAACGACCCCGTAGGAGGCACGAACACCTCGCACGGGACCGATGTAACTCGTAGGAACTGACCGCGTAGTCCCGGGACTCCCGGTATGAGAGTATGACGATAATTTGCAAAAATCACACTTAGACTTGAAAACAGGCCGTTAAGGGGTGAAAACCCGAACCAGCCCCCAAACGACCCCGTAAGAGGCACGAACACCTCGCACGAGACGAATATAACTCGTAGGAACTGACCGTGTAGTCCCGGGACTCCCGTTTTGAGAGTATGACGATAATTTGCAAAAATCACACTTAGACTTGAAAACAGGCCGTTAAGGGGTGAAACCCGAACCAGCCCCCAAACGACCCCGTAGGAGGCACGAACACCTCGCACGGGACCAATGTAACTTGTAGGAACTGACCGCGTAGTCTCGGGTCTCCCGGTTTGAGAGTATGACGATAATTTGCAAAAATCACACTTAGACTTGAAAACAGGTCGTTAAGGGATGAAAACCCCAACCAGCCCCCAAACGATCCAATAGGAGGCACGAACACCTCGCACGGGACCAATGTAACTTATTGGGACTGACCGCGTACTCCCGGGACTCCCGGTTTGAGAGTATGACGATAATTTGCAAAAATCACACTTAGACTTGAAAACAGGCCGTTAAGGGGTGAAAACCCGAACCAGCCCCCAAACGACCCCGTAGGAGGTACGAACACCTCGTACGGGATCAATGTAACTTGTAGGAACTGACCGCGTAGTCCCGGGTCTCCCGGTTTGAGAGTATGACGATAATTTGCAAAAATCACACTTAGACTTGAAAAAAGGCCGTTAAGGTATGAAAACCCCAACCAGCCCCCAAACGATCCCGTAGGAGGCACGAACACCTCGCACGGAACCAATGTAACTTGTAGGGACTGACCGCGTACTCCCAGGGCTCCTGGTTTGAGAGTATGACGATAATTCGCAAAAATCACACTTTGCCTTGAAAACAGCCGTTAAGGGGTGAAAACCAAAACCAGCCCCCAAACGACCCCGTAGGAGGCATGAACACCTCGCACGGGACCAACGTAACTTGTAGGAACCGACCGCGTAGTCCCGGGACTCCCGGTATGAGAGTATGACGACAATTTGCAAAAATCACCCTTAGACTTGAAAACAGGCCGTTAAGGGGTGAAAACCCGAACCAGCCGCCAAAGGACCCCGTAAGAGGCACGAATCTCGTACGGGACCAATGTAACTCGTAGGAACTGACCGCGTTGTCCCGGGACTCCCGGTTTGACAGTATGCTGATAATTTGCAAAAATCACACTTAGACTTGAAAACAGGCCGTTAAGGGGGAAAACCCGAACCAACGCCCAAACGGTCCCGTAGGAGGCACGAACACCTCGCACGGGACCAATGTAACTTGTAGAAACTGACCGCGTAGTCCCGGGTCTCCCGATTTGAGAGTATGACGATAAGTTGAAAAAATCACACTTAGACTTGAAAACAGGTCGTTAAGGGATAAAAACCCCAACCATCCCCCAAACGATCCCGTAGGAGGCACGAACACCTCGCACGGAACTAATGTAACTTGTAGGGACTGACCGCGTACTCCCAGGACTCCCGGTTTGAGAGTATGACGATAATTCGCAAAAATCACACTTAGACTTGAAAACAGGCCGTTAAGGGGTGAAAACCCGAACTAACCCCCAAACGATCCCGTAGGAGGCACGCACACCTCGCACGGCACCAATGTAACTCGTAGGAACTGACTGCGTAGTCCCGGGTCTCCCGGTTTGAGAGTATGACGATAATTTGCAAAAATCACACTTAGACTTGAAAACAGGCCGTTAAGGGGTAAAAACCCGAACCAGCCCCCAAACGACCCCGTAAGAGGCACGAACACCTCGCACGGGACCAATGTAACTCGTAGGAACTGACCGCGTAGTCTCGGGAATCCCGGTTTGAGAGTATGTCGATAATTTTCAAAAATCACACTTTGCCTTGAAAACATGCCGTTAAGGAGTGAAAACCAAAACCAGCCCTCAAACGACCGCGCAGGAGGCACGAACACCTCGTAAGAGACCAATGTAAATCGTAGGAACTGACCGCGTAGTCCCGGGACTCCCGGTTTGAGAGTATCACGATAATTTGCAAAAATCACACTTGGACTTTAAAACAGGCCGTTAAGGGGTGAAAACCCGAACCAGCCCCCAAACGACCCCATAGGAGGCACGAACACCTCGCACGGGACCAATGTAACTTGTAGCAACTAACCGCGTAGTCCCGGTTTGAGAGTATGACTCGAGTTTGAAAAAATCACACTTAGACTTGAAAACAGGCCGTTAAGGGGTGAAAACCCAAACCAGCAGCCAAACGACCCCGTAAGAGGCACGAACACCTCGTACGGGACCAATGTAACTCGTAGGAACTGACCGCGTAGTCCCGGGACTCCCGGTTTGAGAGTATGCTGATAATTTGCAAAAATCTCACTTAGACTTGAAAACAGGCCGTTAAGGGGTGAAAACCCGAACCATCCCCCAAACGGTCCCGTAGGTGGCACGAACACCTCGTACGGGACCAATGTAACTTGTAGGAACTGACCGCGGAGTCCCGGGTCTCCCGGTTTGAGAGTATGACGATAAGTTGCAAAAATCATACTTAGACTTGAAAACAGGTCGTTAAGGGATGAAAACCCCAACCAGCCCCCAAACGATCCCGTAGGAGGCACGAACACCTCGCACGGAACTAATGTAACTTGTAGGGACTGACCGCGTACTCCCAGGACTCCCGGTTTGAGAGTATGACGATAATTCGCAAAAATCACACTTTGCCTTGAAAACATGCCGTTAAGGGGTGAAAACCAAAACCAGCCCCCAAACGACCCCGTAGGAGGCACGAACACCTCGCACGGGACCAACGTAACTTGTAGGAACAGACCGCGTAGTCCCGGGACTCCCGGTATGAGAGTATGACGATAATTTGCAAAAATCACCCTTAGACTGTAAAACAGGCCGTTAAGGGGTGAAAACCCGAACCAGCCGCCAAACGACCCCGTAAGAGGCACGAACACCTCGTACGGGACCAATGTAACTCATAGGAACTGACCGCGTAGTCCCGGGACTCCCGGTTTGAGAGTATGCAGATAATTTGCAAAAATGACACTTAGACTTGAAAACAGGCCGTTAAGGGGTGAAAACCCGAACCAGCCCCCAAACGGTCCCGTAGGATGCACGAACACCTCGCACGGGACCAATGTAACTTGTAGAAACTGACCGCGTAGTCCCGGGTCTCCCGATTTGAGACTATGACGATAAGTTGAAAAAATCACACTTAGACTTGAAAACAGGTCGTTAAGGGATAAAAACCCCAACCATCCCCCAAACGATCCCGTAGGAGGCACGAACACCTCGCACGGAACCAATGTAACTTGTAGGGACTGACCGCGTACTCCCAGGACTCCCGGTTTGAGAGTATGACGATAATTCGCAAAAATCACACTTAGACTTGAAAACAGGCCGTTAAGGGGTGAAAACCCGAACTAACCCCCAAACGATCCCGTAGGAGGCACGCACACCTCGCACGGGACCAATGTAACTCGTAGGAACTGACCGCGTAGTCCCGGGTCTCCCGGTTTGAGAGTATGACGATAATTTTCAAAAATCACACTTAGACTTGAAAACAGGTCGTTAAGGGGTGAAAACCCGAACCAGCCTGCAAACGACCCCGTAAGAGGCACGAACACCTCGCACGGGACCAATGTAACTCGTAGGAACTGACCGCGTAGTCTCAGGAATCCCGGTTTTAGAGTATGTCAATAATTTTCAAAAATCACACTTTGCCTTGAAAACATGCCGTTAAGGAGTGAAAACCAAAACCAGCCCTCAAACGACCGCGTAGGAGGCACGAACACCTCGTACGAGACCAATGTAAATCGTAGGAACTGACCGCGTAGTCCCGGGACTCCCGGTTTGAGAGTATCACGATAATTTGCAAAAATCACACTTGGACTTTAAAACAGGCCGTTAAGGGGTGAAAACCCGAACCAGCCCCCAAACGACCCCATAGGAGGCACGAACACCTCGCACGGGACCAATGTAATTTGTAGCAACTGACCGCGTAGTCCCGGTACTCCCGGTTTGAGAGTTTGACGCGAGTTTGAAAAAATCACACTTAGACTTGAAAATAGGCCGTTAAGGGGTGAAAACCCGAACCAACCCCCAAACGACCCCGTAGAAGGCATGAACACCTCGCACGGGACCAACGTAACTTGTAGGAACTGACCGCGTAGTCCCGGGAGTATGAGAGTATGACGATAATTTGCAAAAATCACACTTAGACTTAGAAACAGGCCGTTAAGGGGTGAAAAACCGAACCAGCCCCCAAACGACCCCGTAAGAGGCACGAACACCTCGCACGGGACCAATGTAACTTGTAAGAACTGACCGCGTAGTCCCGGGTCTCTCGGATTGAGAGTATGACGATAATTGGCAAAAATCACACTTAGACTTGAAAAAAGGTCGTTAAGGGATGAAAACTCCAACCAGCCCCCAAACGATCCCGTAGGAGGCACGAACACCTCGCACGGGACCAATGTAACTTCTAGGGACTGACCGCGTACTCCCGGGACGCCCGGTTTGAGGGTATGTTGATAATTTGCAAAAATCACACTTAGACTTGAAAACAGGCCGTTAAGGTGTGAAAACCCGAACCAACCCCCAAACGACCCCGTAGGAGGCACGAACACCTCCCACGGGATCAATGTAACTTGTAGGAACTGACCGCGTAGTCCCGGGTCTCTCGGTTTGAGAGTATGACGATAATTTGCAAAAATCACACTTAGACTTGAAAACAGGCCGTTAAGGGATAAAAACCCCAACCAGCCCCCAAACGATCCCGTATGAGGCACGAACACCTCGCACGGGACCAATGTAACTTGTAGGGACTGACCGCGTACTCCCGGGACTCCCGGTTTGAGAGTATGAATATAATTTACAAAAATCACAATTAGACTTAAAAATCGGCCGTTAAGGGGTGAAAACCTAAACCAGCCCCCAAAGGACCCCGTAGGACGCACGAACACCTCACACGGGACCAATGTAACTCGTAGGAACTGACCGCGTAGTCCCGGGACTCCCGGTATGAGAGTATGACGATAATTTATAAAAATCACACTTAGACTTAAAAACAGGCCGTTAAGGGGTGAAAACCCGAACCAGCCCCCAAACGACCCCGTAAGAGGCACGAACACCTCGCACGGGACCAATGTAACTCGTTGGAACTGACCGCGTAGTCCCGGGACTCCCGGTTTGAGAGTATGATATTATTTTCAAAAAATCACACTTAGACTTGAAAACAGGCCGTTAAGGGGTGAAAACCCGAACCAGCCCCCAAATGACCCCGTAGGAGGCACGAACACCTCGCACGGGACCAATGTAACTGGTAGGAACTGACCACGTAGTCCCGGGTCTCCCGGTTTGAGAGTATGACGATAATTTGCAAAAATCACACTTAGACTTGAAAACAGGTCGTTAAGGGATGAAAACCCCAACCAGCCCCCAACCGATCCCCTAGGAGGCACGAACACCTCGCACGGGACCAATGTAACTTGTAGGGACTGACCGCGTACTCCCGGGACTCCCAGTTTGAGAGTATGAAGATAATTTGCAAAAATCACAATTAGACTTGAAAACAGGCCGTTAAGGGGTGAAAACCTAAACCAGCCCCCAAACGACCCCGTAGGAGGCACGAACACGTCGCACGGGACCAATGTAACTCGTAGGAACTGACCGCGTAGTCCCGGGACTCCCGGTATGAGAGTATGACGATAATTTGCAAAAATCACACTTAGACTTGAAAACAGGCCGTTAAGGGGTGAAAACCCGAACCAGCCCCCAAAACGACCCCGTAAGAGGCACGAACACCTCGCACGGGACCAATGTAACTCGTAGGAACTGACCCCGTAGTCCCGGGACTCCCGGTTTGAGAGTATGACGATAATTTGCGAAAATCACACTTAGACTTGAAAACAGGCCGTTAGGGGGTGAAAATCAGAACCAGCCACCAAATGACCCCGTAGGAGGCACGAACACCTCGCACGGGACCAATGTAACTTGTAGGATCTGACCGCATAGTCCCGGGTCTCCCGGTTTGAGAGTATGACGATAATTTGCAAAAATCACACTTAGACTTGAAAACAGGTCGTTAAGGGATGAAAACCCCAACCAACCCCCAAACGATCCCGTAGGAGGCACGAACACCTCGCACGGGACCAATGTAACTTGTAGGTACTGACCGCGTACTCCCGGGACTCCCGGTTTGAGAGTATGACGATAATTTGCAAAAATCTCAATTAGACTAGAAAACAGACCGTTAAGGGGTGAAAACCCGAACCAGCCCCCAAACGACACCCTAGGAGGCACGAACACCTCGCACGGGATCGATATAACTATTAGGAACTGACCGCATAGTCCCGGGACTCTCGATTAGAGAGTATGACGATAATTGGAAAAAATCACACCTAGACTTGAAAACAGGCCGTTAAGTGGTGAAAACCCGAACCAGCCCCCAAACGATCCCGTAGGAGGCACGAACACCTCGTAGGGGACCAATGTAACTTGTAGGAACTGACCGCGTAGTCCCCGGATTCCCGGTTTGAGAGTATGACGATAATTCGCAAAAATCACACTTAGACTTGAAAACAGGCTGTAAAGGGGTGAAAACCCGAACGAGCCCCCAAACGACCCCGTAAGAGGCACGAACACCTTGCACGGGATCAATGTAACTCGTAGGAACTGACCGCGTAGTCTCAGGAATCCCGATTTGAGAGTATGTCGATAATTTGCAAAAATCACACTTAGCCTTGAAAACATGCCGTTAAGGGGGTGAAAACCAAAACCAGCCCGCAAACGACCCCGTAGGAGGCACGAACACCTCGCACGGGACCAATGTAACTCGGAGGAACTGATCGCGTAGTCCCGGGAGCCCCGGTTTGAGAGTATCACGATAATTTGCAAAAATCACACTTAGACTTAAAAATAGACCGTTAAGGGGTGAGAACCCGAACCAGCCCCCAGACAACCCCATAGGTGGCACGAACACCTCGCACGGGACCAATGTAACTTGTAGGGACTGACCGCGTAGTCCCGGGACTCCCGGTTTGAGAGTATGAAATGAATTTGCAAAAATCACACTTAGACTTGAAAACAGGCCGTTAAGGGGTGAAAACCCGAACCAGCCCCCAAACGACCCCGTAGGAGGTACGAACACCTCGCACAGGACCAATGTAACTTGTAGGGACTGACCGCGTACTCCCGGGACTTCCAGTTTGAGAGTATGAATATAATTTGCAAAAAACACAATTAGACTTGAAAACAGGCCGTTAAGGGGTGAAAACCTAAACCAGCCCCCAAACGACCCCGTAGGAGGCACTAACCCCTCGCACGGGACCAATGTAACTCGCAGGAACTGACCGCGTAGTCCCGGGACTCCCGGTATGAGAGTATGACGATAATTTGCAAAAATCACACTTAGACTTGAAAACAGGCCATTAAGGGGTAAAAACCCGAACCAGCCCTCAAACGACCCCGTAAGAGGCACGAACACCTCGTACGGGACCAATGTAACTCGTAGGAACTGACCGCGTAGTCCCAGGACTCCCGGTATGAGAGTATGACGATATTTGCAAAAATCACACTTAGACTTGAAAACAGGCCGTTAAGGGGTGAAAACCCGAACCAGCCTCCAAACGACCCCGTAGGAGGCACGAACACCTCGCACGGGACCAATGTAACTCGTAGGAACTGACCGCGTAGTCCCGGGACTCCCGGTATGAGAGTATGACGATAATTTGCAAAAATCACACTTAGACTTGAAAACAGGCCGTTAAGGGGTGAAAACCCGAACCAGCCCCCAAAACGACCCTGTAAGAGGCACGAACACCTCGCACGGGACCAATGTAACTCGTAGGAACTGACCCCGTAGTCCCGGGACTCCCGGTTTGAGAGTATGACGATAATTTGCGAAAATCACACTTAGACTTGAAAACAGGCCGTTAAGGGGTGAAAATCAGAACCAGCCACCAAATGACCCCGTAGGAGGCACGAACACCTCGCACGGGACCAATGTAACTTGTAGGATCTGACCGCATAGTCCCGGGTCTCCCGGTTTGAGAGTATGACGATAATTTGCAAAAATCACACTTAGACTTGAAAACAGGTCGTTAAGGGATGAAAACCCCAACCAACCCCCAAACGATCCCGTAGGAGGCACGAACACCTCGCACGGGACCAATGTAACTTGTAGGTACTGACCGCGTACTCCCGGGACTCCCGGTTTGAGAGTATGACGATAATTTGCAAAAATCTCAATTAGACTAGAAAACAGACCGTTAAGGGGTGAAAACCCGAACCAGCCCCCAAACGACACCCTAGGAGGCACGAACACCTCGCACGGGATCGATATAACTATTAGGAACTGACCGCATAGTCCCGGGACTCTCGATTAGAGAGTATGACGATAATTGGAAAAAATCACACCTAGACTTGAAAACAGGCCGTTAAGTGGTGAAAACCCGAACCAGCCCCCAAACGATCCCGTAGGAGGCACGAACACCTCGTAGGGGACCAATGTAACTTGTAGGAACTGACCGCGTAGTCCCCGGATTCCCGGTTTGAGAGTATGACGATAATTCGCAAAAATCACACTTAGACTTGAAAACAGGCTGTAAAGGGGTGAAAACCCGAACGAGCCCCCAAACGACCCCGTAAGAGGCACGAACACCTCGCACGGGATCAATGTAACTCGTAGGAACTGACCGCGTAGTCTCAGGAATCCCGATTTGAGAGTATGTCGATAATTTGCAAAAATCACACTTAGCCTTGAAAACATGCCGTTAAGGAGGTGAAAACCAAAACCAGCCCGCAAACGACCCCGTAGGAGGCACGAACACCTCGCACGGGACCAATGTAACTCGGAGGAACTGATCGCGTAGTCCCGGGAGCCCCGGTTTGAGAGTATCACGATAATTTGCAAAAATCACACTTAGACTTAAAAATAGACCGTTAAGGGGTGAGAACCCGAACCAGCCCCCAGACAACCCCATAGGTGGCACGAACACCTCGCACGGGACCAATGTAACTTGTAGGGACTGACCGCGTAGTCCCGGGACTCCCGGTTTGAGAGTATGAAATGAATTTGCAAAAATCACACTTAGACTTGAAAACAGGCCGTTAAGGGGTGAAAACCCGAACCAGCCCCCAAACGACCCCGTAGGAGGTACGAACACCTCGCACAGGACCAATGTAACTTGTAGGGACTGACCGCGTACTCCCGGGACTTCCAGTTTGAGAGTATGAATATAATTTGCAAAAAACACAATTAGACTTGAAAACAGGCCGTTAAGGGGTGAAAACCTAAACCAGCCCCCAAACGACCCCGTAGGAGGCACTAACCCCTCGCACGGGACCAATGTAACTCGCAGGAACTGACCGCGTAGTCCCGGGACTCCCGGTATGAGAGTATGACGATAATTTGCAAAAATCACACTTAGACTTGAAAACAGGCCATTAAGGGGTAAAAACCCGAACCAGCCCTCAAACGACCCCGTAAGAGGCACGAACACCTCGTACGGGACCAATGTAACTCGTAGGAACTGACCGCGTAGTCCCAGGACTCCCGGTATGAGAGTATGACGATATTTGCAAAAATCACACTTAGACTTGAAAACAGGCCGTTAAGGGGTGAAAACCCGAACCAACCCCCAAACGACCCCGTAGGAGGCACGAACACCTCGCACGGGACCAATGTAACTTGTAGGAACTGACCGCGTAGTCCCGGGTCTCCCGGTTTGAGAGTATGACGATAATTTGCAAAAATCACACTTAGACTTGAAAACAGGTCGTTAAGGGATGAAAACCCCAACCAGCCCCCAAACGATCCCATAGGAGGCACGAACACCTCGCACGGGACCAATGTAACTTGTAGGGACGGACCGCGTACTCCCGGGACTCCCGGTTTGAGAGTATGACGATAATTTGCAAAAATCACACTTAGACTTGAAAACAGGCCGTTAAGGGGTGAAAACCCGAACCAACCCCCAAACGATCCCGTAGGAGGCACGAACACCTCGCACGGGATCAATTTAACTTGTAGGAACTGACCGCGTAGTCCCGAGACTCTCCATTAGAGAGTATGACGATAATTGGCAAAAATCACACCTAGACTTGAAAACAGGCCGTTAAGGGGTGAAAACCCGAACCAGCCCCCAAACGATCCCGTAGGAGGCACGAACACCTCGTAGGGGACCAATGTAACTTGTAGGAACTGACCGCGTAGTCCCAGGACTCCCGGGACTCCCGGTTTGAGAGTATGACGATAATTCGCAAAAATCACACTTAGACTTGAAAACAGGCCGTTAAGGGGTGAAAACCCGAACGAGCCCCAAAATGACCCCGTAAGAGGCACGAACACCTCGCACGGGACCAATGTAACTCGTAGGAACTGACCGCATAGTCTCGGGAATCCCGGTTTGAGAGTATGTCGATAATTTGCAAAAATCACACTTAGACTTGAAAATAGTTCGTTAAGGGGTGAAAACCAAAACCAACCCCCAAACGACCCCGTAAGAGGCACGAACACCTCGCACGGGACCAATGTAACTCGTAGGAACTGACCGCGTAGTCCCGGGTCTCCCTGTTTGAGAGTATCACGATAATTTGCCAAAATCACACTTAGACTTAAAAACGGGCCGTTAAAGGGTGAAAACCCGAACCAACCCCCAAACGACCCCATAGGTGGCACGAACACCTCGCACGGGACCAATGTAACTTGTAACAACTGACCGCGTAGTCCCTGGACTCCCGCTATGAGACTATGGCGATAATTTGCAAAAATCACACTTAGACTTGAAAACAGGCCGTTAAGGGGTGAAAACCCGAACCATCCCCCAAACGACCCCGTAAGAGGCACGAACACCTCGCACGGGACCAATGTAACTCGTAGGAACTGACCGCGTAGTCCCGGGACTCCCGTTTTGAGAGTATGACGATAATTTGCAAAATTCACACTTAGACTTGAAAACAGGTCGTTAAGGGGTGAAAACCCGAACCAGCCCCCAAACGACTCCGTAGGAGGCACGAACACCTCGTACGGGACCAATGTAACTCGTAGGAACTAACCGCGTAGTCCCGGGACTCCCGCTATGAGAGTATGACGATAATTTGCAAAATCACAATTAGACTTGAAAACAGGCCGTTAAGGGGTGAAAACCCGAACCAGCCCCCAAACGACCCCATAGGAGGCACGAACACCTCGCACGGGACCAATGTAACTTGTAGCAATTGACCGCGTAGTCCCGGGACTCCCGGTTTGAGAGTATGACCCGAATTTGCAAAAACCACACTTAGACTTGAAAACAGGCCGTTAAGGGGTGAAAACCCGAACCAGCCCCCAAACGACCCCGTAAGAGGCACGAACACCTCGCACGGGACCAATGTAACTTGTAGGGACTGACCGCGTAGTCCCGGGACTCCCGGTTTGAGAGTATGACCCGAATTTGCAAAAATTACACTTAGACTTGAAAACAGGCCGTTAAGGGGTGAAAACCCGAACCAGCCCCCAAACGACCCCGTAGGAGGCACGAACACCTCGCACGGGACCAATGTAACTTGTAGGAACTGATCGCGTAGTCCCGGGTCTCTCGGTTTGAGAGTATGACGATAATTTGCAAAAATCAGTCTTAGACTTGAAAACAGGTCGTTAAGCGATGAAAACCCCAACCAGCCCCCAAACGATTCCGTAGGAGGCACGAACACCTCGCACGGGACCAATGTAACTTGTAGCAATTGACCGCGTAGTCCCGGGACTCCCGGTTTGAGAGTATGACCCGAATTTGCAAAAACCACACTTAGACTTGAAAACAGGCCGTTAAGGGGTGAAAACCCGAACCAGCCCCCAAACGACCCCGTAGGAGGCACGAACACCTCGCACGGGACCAATGTAACTTGTAGGGACTGACCGCGTAGTCCCGGGACTCCCGGTTTGAGAGTCTGACCCGAATTTGCAAAAATTACACTTAGACTTGAAAACAGGCCGTTAAGGGGTGAAAACCTAAACCAACCCCCAAACGACCCCGTAGGAGGCACGAACACCTCGCACGGGACCAACGTAACTTGTAGGAACTGACCGCGTAGTCCCGGGACTCCCGGTATGAGAGTATGACGATAATTTGCAAAAATCACACTTAGATTTGAAAACAGGCCGTTAAGGGGTGAAAACCCCAACCAGCCCCCAAACGACCCCGTAGGATGCACAAACACCTCGCACGGGACCAATGTAACTTTTAGGAACTGACCGCGTAGTCCCGGGTCTCCCGATTTGAGAGTATGACGATAATTTGCAAAAATCACACTTAGACTTGAAAACAGGTCGTTAAGGGATGAAAACCACAACCAACCCCCAAACGATCCCGTAGAAGGCACGAACACCTCGAACGGGACCAATGTAACTTGTAGGGACTGACCACGTACTCCCGGGACTCCCGATTTGAGAGTATCACGATAATTTGCAAAAATCACACTTAGACTTGAAAACAGGCCGTTAAGGGGTGAAAACCTAAACCAGCCCCCAAACGACCCCGTAGGAGGCACGAACACCTCGCACGGGACCAATGTAACTCGTAGGAACTGACCGCGTAGTCCCGGGACTTCAGGTTTGAGAGTATGACGATAATTTGCAAAAATCACACTTAGACTTGAAAACAGTCCGTTAAGGGGTGAAAACCAAAACCAGCCCCCAAACGATCCCGTAGGAGGCACGAACACCTCGCACGGGACCAATGTAACTTGTAGCAACTGACCGCGTAGACTCGGGACTCCCGGTATGAGAGTATGATCCGAATTTTCAAAAATCACACTTAGACATGAAAACAGGCCGTTAAGGGGTGAAAACCCGAACCAGCCCCCAAACGACCCCGTAGGAGGCACGAACACCTCACACGGGACCAATGTAACTTTTAGCAACTGATCGCGTAGTCTCGGGACTCTCGGTTTGAGTGTATGACCCGAATTTGCAAAAATCACACTTAGAGTTGAAAACAGGCCGTTAAGGGGTGAAAACCTGAACCAACCCCCAAACGACCCCGTAGGAGGCACGAACACATCGTAGGGGACGAATGTAACTTGTAGGAACTGACCGGGTAGTCCCGGGACTCCCGGTATGAGAGTATGACGATAATTTGCAAAAATCACACTTCGACTTGAAAACAGGCCGTTAAGGGGTGAAAACCCGAACCAGCCTCCAAACGATCCCGTAGGAGGCATGAACACCTCGCACGGGACCAATGTAACTTGTAGGAACTGACCGCGTAGTCCCCGGACTCCCGGTTTGAGAATATGACGATAATTTGCAAAAATCACACTTAGACTTGAAAACAGGCCGTTAAGGGGTGAAAACCCGAACCAGCCCCCAAACGACCCCGTAGGAGGCACAAACACCTCGCACGGGACCAATGTAACTTGTAGGAACTGACCGCGTAGTCGTATATGCAATTTTTCTTCTTGTATATGCAATTTTTTTGCTTGAATATTTTTTTAAAAATGACTTGGTTACTAATATTGTATCTTTTTTGTGTCTTATTTTTTTTGTAGGATGACATTCAATCGTTAGCTTTTATCCACTTGGAACACACGAAGAAGTCAATGCTTTACAACAGGGGGATTGTGTATTTAGTGTCGTTAATATTCAGGATTCTATTTTTTGTGTTATGGCCGAGCAGGCTTCCGTAGTTTTATGGTTTATTTTTATGGTCGTGCTGGCTATAGTAGTTTTATTATTGACTTTTATGGCCGTGCGGGCTTTATATGGGCAGATTTTATGTTAGCAGGTTTTGGAATGCTAAAAAAATAGAGGAAACTCTGCCCAATTTTTTTTTGATATGAGAACTATTAACTCTTGTAATTTTTTGTAGTTATTGTCGACTTTTATGGTCATGTGTTGGTTTATATTGGTATTATCTCTTGTAATTTTTTGATGTTTGTATGCACATTAGTTTATCAACAACCTGCGATATTCATAATTTGTGAATTTTCTTGATTTTGTTTTTGCAAATAATAAATATTTTTCCTACCGAATTTGGAATTTGCAGATTTTCCAGATTTGGTTCCTATTATTTTTTTTTAATCAACTGAAAAATCTGGCACGGTTTTAAACCGTGCCAAAATCGTGCCAATGCATGAAAATGAGAACGCTTATAAAACAATTTGGCACGCTTTATAACCGTGCCAAAAGCGTTCCAGAAAATAGATAATTTGGCACGGTTTTGGCGTGTGCCAAATGCGTGCCAGATTTAACATCTAGCACTGTTTAAAAGCGTGCCAAAAGCGTGCCAGATTAAAAAACTGGCACAGTTTAAAAGCGTGCCAAAAGGGTGCCAGATTGGAAAATCTGGCACGGTTTTAAACCGCGCCAGAAAATCTGGCACGCCTGATTCTGTCACGGTTTTGAACCGTGCCAGATTGCGTCTGGCACGATTTTAAACCGTGCCAGTTTCCTATTTTTGGTGTAGTAGGTTTTCTGTTATATGGATCGTTTAGGTTTTGGTGTTTGGTTTTGGGATAAATCACTCAGAGGTTGAACTACGAATAAACCAAGGTTTCTTCTTTCATTTTCTCTCTCTTTTCTTTCCCTCTCTTATCCTTTCTCTCTATTCTCTCTCTTTTCTCTCAAGTTTTATGAACTAGCCAAAGTCTGTAATGGTTGAGTCTAGGGTCCTATTTATATTAGACGAAGAAGGATCCAGAACATCTAACTCAATCTTATGGCTGGGATTGATTCTTGACTAATTGACTTTAATCCAACGGTTCATCACAAACAACAGGTTAAACGTTTGTTGATTGGTTTAAACTGGGTTCACAAGGATTGACTCCCAACGCATGCAGATCGTTGATAAGGTTGATCCAAGGGATGAGATTGGTTATACATAATGAGTCTTCGAGAAAGCAAAAATCCAACCGTTAGGCTACCAACACGTCTACGAACAAGATCAAGGAAAAACGTGTGTTTGAAAATAATTACATAGCACACCTTGAATTCTCTAGCGCTTTTGGATTCTACCCAGGCAAACACTCAGCAAAGAAAATAACTTTCTGAAATCCAAATTTTACACACAAAACTTTTAAAACCATGTTTCAATTAAATCAAAAATCATTTTAAAATTGTATAAAATGTTTTGAATAGAATTAAATAACTTTAAAAAGATCTTAAAGTGTTGTAAAACCATAAATGCAAATAGGAGATATGAATAATTAAGAGAGTGTGTCCTATTTGTGGTTTTAAGGTAGAAATTACTTCCCTTTATGTTGATCTTGAGAATTTTGTTAGACATGATTTCTTCATTGTTCTTGAACCTTTGAAGAGATGGAGTTCTCATAAAATCTAACCTATTTTGTCTAGATATCCAAACTAGTTGCAACTCCTATATTTGTAGACTCAAGTGAGTCAATATATAGTGTGTTCTCACCCTCAACATTTTTGCCTCCTTTCTTTGACTAAATTTACCCTAGCAACCTTTATATTTGGACTACCCATAAGGATTGCTATAAAGGCTATATAAGACAAGTGTTTTTCCTTTGTAATGCAAGAAAAAAAAAGATTTAAAAAAAAGCAATTGAAAAAAAGTGCAGTGAAAAAAGTGAAAAAGGCAAGGAGAAAACAGTTTCCCTCATTCTTGTTATAATTTCTGCTGCCCAATTAAAAAAATTCCCAACAAATATTTCAAAAACTCTCTCTCTTAAAGCTCTGATGATTTGGGGGAAAACAAACGGACGGAACAAATAAATGAAAAGATTTACTCAACAAAAATTGTTAGCACATGTAACACGTCTATAAAAAGCTATTTCAAACCGATGACAAATCAGTAAGTAAATGAATTAAACTAGCGATGGCAATATCTGTAAATATCAAGTATGTCGCTGGCAATTGTTAACTAAACATGCGAATAATTACACATGTGGACTTATTGAACAATTCATAAAATGAGTGTCCTCATCGTACATTACTAGAAAATTAAGATTTTTTTTACCATATTTTTTAAAAGAATGGGTTGGATTGAAATGTTTAAAACCCACAAAAAAAATTCATCGCAATTTCTTTTTGTATTTTCAAAAAAAGAGTCCATATCGTGCGGACTCGTCCCCATGAGAGAATTTACACACACACACACACACACACACACACACACACATATATATATATATATACTCCTTATGGGGCAGATCCCGGTATATACTATTTTTTTAAAATAGTAAAAAAATGAATTTTTTTATGAAACTTCATGGATATGATGCCCACCGTTAGAAGATTATCTCTAATTTTTTTCATCAAAAAATATAATAAAAAACCCGTTGATATGTGTTGATATGTAAAAAAAGATATAAATATTCATTTTCAATCGTTGAAATGTTGGGTCAGTGCTAGTGTGACACCTCGTCTAATTAAATACCGGGTAGCTACTCCTTTATTCAAATTAATACAAAATGTCAAGTTGGTTCAGTTGATAGCATCACTGTCGAAAACGTTTATTTAAACAAGTACTAGCCACCTAATATTTTAAAAAGTGAGATGTCAATTTTAATTTACTTTGATTAACATGCAACCAATTAAATTATGAGCTAAAGGTAACACAATCACATCACAGTCACAATAGAATAATAATGGAATAAAAATGAGTCTGGAGGAACACTCCTCTGAATAATCCAAATACTGAATAAAACCAAATACAAAGTCTGAATAATTAATTAATTAACTCCAACACTGAAATAAACTGAGTATGATAAAGCTGTCCTTAAAAGAAGTGGGGCGACATGCCCTAACAACTGAAGAAATCTGAAAGGGAGTCAATGCAGAAAGTGGAGGCATCTACTATCGAGGTCCTGTGACTTCCACAGCAGCTACAACACGTCACTGGAATGGAACTCCTAAGCTTGGCGTCCCTATGGCTCGGCACCTAAAAGGTTTTTACAAAAAAATAGATTTGAAAGCAAACGGGTCAGAGCTCGAGGTGAAAACAGTTTAAAATATAGCAAGTGCTTAATAACATTAAACAGTGAATATAAAATACATGTTAGTTACGTGCACTCACATGAGTTCCTCACCTCTTAACTAATTGTGCACTCCTAACGTATCAGTAACCCGTCCTAGTTATGTCACTAATTACTTGTCTATTTCACCACCTGACTTTACGATATAATATAAGGATCGATACCAGACATTTAAATATAATTGTGAGTCTTCCTTTTTATTTCTCAGATTTACCTAATATAATTATTATATGAATTTTCCATTTTTTTAAGTCTACTAAAAATGTCCCAAGTATTCACATTTACACTTTAATAAAAAGTCTATTTCAATTTCCAGTATATTAATCTCATCACAAATTTACAATAAGGGCACCCCTAGGCTAAGCGGCGGTGCACACATACTCTGCTATCGAATCCCAGTACATCACGTACATAAGGACAACGTATTCCGAATCTCTCAAGAACCGTTTCAATAAGCAACAATCACACATAATGGAGGCGAACATAGTTCACATACCCATGGGTCATGCACATACCTACACTCCCATGGTCAGCTGACTTATTAACTCACAAATAAGTCATTCACATCCCTAAGTCCTTAAGGTACCAATCTAAATCCCCCCGTAGCACACAATGATTAGATGGCCCAGTTCGAAAGCCGACCTCCTGTGATAGCAAGTATGGTAGGTATGTTATACACATAAGTCCATATACTAAGCAATCACACCACTTAGATATCTTAAAATATTAAATAAGGTATATACTACATTCCTATACCGTTATTCCAATTTGTACATCTTTAAATCTCCGAATAATATATAATATAGACCGCCGACACATCTCAAGTCGTAGTTTCAAGTACCTAAAGCCTAACTCACAAAGGTTACCAAGTCTCCTATTATTCCCACGTTTAAATCCACTATTATTAAGGTCCTCATTTCTTCCATTAACCTTATGTTAATTAACTATCTAAAACTTACTCATCAATTCTCAATCTCAAATAGTATCACACTCGTCGAGCCTTATTAAGTTTAATATAATTCCCAATTTGACTTCTAATTATAATTCGAGTCTAACAAATATGCCTACTGGTCTTCCTTGAATCTAAGAGTATTCACAAAGTCCCCACCAATAATTCTCTAGGGTCGAAATTATTAAAATCCAACAAAGGAAAAATATAACTGATTCTGGGAAGGTAGATCGATCGACTTAGGAGTATCGATCGATCGAACGCACCAGATAGGCTACGGCCTACTTCGTTTTTCAATCCAAAACTTGCCACAAAACTTCATTACAGGGTATGGAAATCTAATCTAACGTTATAGGCTCATCATACAACCAAAATACATCATTGTTAACGTTCCAAAACCTTTTAATCATCAATCATTGGCATTATATGGATCAAAACTTCAATAAAAACCCTAGTTTTCTATTTTCTTCAAGAACATTGATAAATCTCCTCTTTAATTCGTTTTTAAATCATCAAAAGTTATATTCGGGGTACTGAATTCGTCCAGAACAGATCTACATATAATTCCTAACCAAAGTTTAGGGTTTTACATCAAATTCATTGGGTTTTTCATCAAATCTTTCAAGGCAATCATAAGTTTCTACACTAAACATGGAGGAAATATTCATTGAACTAATGAAACCAAATCACTTGCCTTAAGTTTGATGTTCTGAATAGTTGCTGGTGTTCAAGGGCTGGTTCTCTCTTCTTTCTGATCACAATTCCGTCCAAAACGGTGGTGGTGGGTGGCGGTTTTGGTTTGAAACCCTTTTGGAACTTCTCTCTAACTCCCGTAGCCCACTTTCTTGTTTTTGGATGATAATGGCTTTAATGGCTTTAATGGATTTTCTAATAATATATAAATAAACCCTAAAATTCGTGGGTCTTAATGCCTTAATTTTTAAAATTACCGGAATACCCTTCCGGGTTGCCGGTTTGGCCTAAAAATGTCCTGGGACCCAAACTAAACCCTCGGCTAGTGTTTTCTGATTATCTCGACCCTTCCGGACACGTTGACGCACTCAAAATGACCATACGGTTAATAAAAATATAATTTACTTTTTAAATCTAATTAAACTGATTTCTGACGCGACTGACACGCGCGTCCCAACTTAATTTTCCAAATTGTCGTATTTAACTCTTGATAATTTTAATACTTTCAATACTCATATATTACCATATATACCCAGTAATATTCAATATTATCATCATAATCATATACCAACTCGCGTCTCGCTAGTATTTAAATCCGGATTAATATCCAATTAATTCTTATTTAATTAATTAATCCATTAAATAAAAATCAATAAAATTACGGAGTTTCAATAAAATCAAGTCGCGTCTCGCTAGTATTTTGATGAAACTTCATGAATATGATCTTCTAATTATCGAGATCATATCCATAAAGTTTCATAAAAAAATTCAACAAAAAAGTGAGTGAGATGATCGTTAACATTTCAACGGTCGAAAATGAATATTTATACCATTTTTTACATATCACCTCATCTCAACAGTTTTTTTTATTGAATTTTTAGATGAAAAAAATTGAAGATTATCTTCTCACCATGGAGATCATATCCGTGAAGTTTTATAGAAAAATTCATTTTTTTACTATTTTAAAAAAATGGTATGTACCGGAGCGGCACCATAAGGAGTGCTTAAAAAATGGTATGTACCGACATTTTAACAGTGTGGACCGGACATGTGTCCCCTGACGGTGAGCGCAAAAATATCAAAAATAGTGATTCTTATTTAGGTGTTGTTTGTTTTTACCTCTTAAGTCTGAATCTGAACAATTTAGATTTAAGAGGTACTAAAAAGTGTTTGTTTTTTTAAATGATTAAGAGGTTAACGACTATATTTGGCTATTAATGATTAAGAGGTAAAATTACATCTGAAGTCTGAATAAGTTTAAATATATTCATTCAGAGGTACATTCACACATAAAAATAAACAAATTTTTCAGATTCAGATTTCATACTTCAGATTCAGTCTTCAGATTTCAGATTCAGATGAAAAAATAAACGCAACCTTAGATTAGTTGGAAAGAAAACATGAGATTGTATTTCACGCAAATATGCGAGGGTTCAAACTTTTGAGCTGGAATATATATAATAATGGAAGCACAACGTGCTGTATTTTATAGGCTACTATATCTATCACATTGATCTCTTGAATTTAATAATTTATCATGCTTGCGATAACGTATTCAATACAAATGGTATACCTCTCGTCACATAATGTCAACAATGATATAGTGTAACGATAATCCTAAACTCTTTTAACCAGTGGTTCAAGGAGGCTAAGAGTCTGTTTGGTTTACGACTATAATTCTGTTTTCTGTGTTTAAATACAATTCTGATAAAAATTTACTTTTGTCAACCTCTTTTTAAACACTGAATTATAATATTTCCGTGTTATAATCAAATTTTCCAGAAAACAGGTTGACGATGTTTTATAACTTCAATTTTTTTATTTAATAAACTCAGAATTGTTCATTCTTAATATTTTAATTCATTTATACATTAATATATAATATAAATACATAATACATTAATATGTGTGTAATTTTTATAAATAAAATATATATATGTACATGTACATAAAATTACGTATGGACAGGGGGGTAGCCATGTGGAGGGCTAGGCCGAGCTCAAGCCCGGGTCACTTTAAAAAAAAAAAAAATAGTGTAAATTTTAAGGTCCAATACATCACAGCCCACCCAATAAATAAAAAAGTTAGCAGCCCAAACAATCAAACCTCAATGATTCACTTCAAAAACAAACAAAAAAAAACTATACGAACCATTATTTTGGGCATTATTTTGCGCCTATATTTTTTAATTAACATTATTTTTCATTATTTTTAAGTAAATACTAAAAAATAACCTCAAAAAAATTCGGCTCAGGGGCTCCCGCCCCCGAACCCCCAGAAATCAGTGTTAAGTCAGCCCACCCGGATATAAATTCCTGGTTACGCCCCTGCGTATGGAATAATATAAAGTAAAATAATATTATCAATAAATACATGATACATATATATAGTTTTATTCATGTATTATTAATGTAAAAATATCATTATATATATACATATATATATAGATTCATGATACATCCTATCCTATCTGCGATATCATTATATATATATATATATATAGTTAAACTCTCCAACACACCTCATTAAATATACATAAAAATATATGACATTAAATGTACATATATATAATTTATAGTGTATATATGTATATATTTATGTGTATATATATATTTATTCATGTATCATGTATGTATTATATACATGTTTATTAATTTTGTCAAATTTTCAAAAAACTGTATTTAAAAATAAATTTATCAAATGCACGCTAATAATTATAAACACAAAAATCTGAATTTAAACACTGTATTTAAATCGAGTTTTCTGAACCGAACAGGCCCTAAATGCCTCTTGTATGGTTATAATTGTGTACTGCTCGGTGATTATAATTTGAAGTGTTGAGCCATTCATGAATTTGGGATGTGCAAATTCTAGACTTTTTTAAGTCAAATTCATGAATCTGTCACATTTTGTTGTGCTCAATTGATGAATGTTGTGTTTCTCGTTGGAGCTCGTTTGTTAACCTAATCAAACCAAGCTCGAGCCACATGCTTAGGCTTGTACCAACTCAGCTCGATTAGCCTCACAAACATGGCATCCTTAGTATTGCTGCCTTAGACGGCATCTTAATAATTTCTAATATTCGTTTGGAAGCCTCACAAACATGGCATCCTTAGTATTGCTGCCTTAGACGGCATCTTAATAATTTCTAATATTCGTTTGGAAGCCTCACAAACATGGCATCCTTAGTATTGCTGCCTTAGACGGCATCTTAATAATTTCTAATATTCGTTTGGACTACATATGGACAAGATATGCTGATGTATTGTCATTATCATGTGTGTCATGTTGCACTACAAAAAAACATTAATTTTCTTTAGTATACTGTATATGATAATCATGGTACACAACACAAGAGATAAGCTCATGAATCAGATTTACACAAATACAGCTCATCATAGCAGATATGACCAGATACACTAGAGAACAATAAAGATATCATCGAAAGTATTATTTATATTAACACACATGACGAGGCAATTTACTCTTTTGGAGTAAATCTGTATATGGGTGCAAAGATAAGCATCTTGCAGGACACAAGTAAAAATTTCAATATAATAATTACAACATATGTAGTTGTAACAACCTCTATCCTTTTCATCATGTGATGAAAGAGAAAAAAAAAGTCACGTCAACAGAGGGAGTTGTCTAACAGCTCTGGTATTTGAATATTTTTTTGAAAACCAGATATGAATCAATGTGGAAACATGGTGTATATGAAGTCCCTTGAATCTATTGATACAGAAAAGTACTATGAACACAAAAAATCACATCATGGAACTACTGGAGGAAAAAGTCAGAAAACACACACACATACACAATTAACCACTAATGGCTTTGTTGAATTGTAGCATGAATCATACAATCACACCATGATCACCTTCCCACAAAAAGGAGGGAAGGTAAAAAGAATTACTTTTTCTATCCAAGTGAATTGTACAAATTGGTGGAAATGGCAATAACGCTGGTCACCATTGCTAGGAAAATCACCAATACTGCCATGATCCTATCTGTTCTTGTCGAAATTCCATGAACATCTCTGTCAAGAAATTAAACTGGAAAACATTTAATACTAAATATGTTATTCAGGATGAAAATTATCGACAGTCAAAGAAGAGTTGTACCTTAAGACAATCGCGCCAGGGAATACAAATGCAAGGCAAGCAACAGTTGTTGATCCCACAAACTGAAAGAAATACCATATGCTGGGAATTGCTATTGCTGCCCCATAAATGATAGCGAGTAGTACACAGGTAAGGGACACGAATCTTGAGGGGTCTGTTGCCAACACAGGCTTCTTTGGAAAGATTAGTTCATCCACATTTGCTCTTAAAGAAAAGTTAATTACTGGACATACTAGCATCAGGTGGAGTGCATAACTCAACCTAACAAGGTTATCTACTAACAAACCGATTGGGGAATCAGAATTTTGATCGAAGTTGAGAAGAATGTCAGGCATGATTGAGTCTCCAAATAGCAGGTAGCCTACGAATCCGACAGCAAAGTAGATGGTGACACTGAGTACTAGAGATATTTTGACAGCTGAGCTCATGTCAGATGGTCTACCAAGCTCGGCTCGTACTGGATGAACTGTGCCCATGACCATGAAAAAAGATTTTAATGATTTAACCTTGTAAGCTTCATCATAAGCACGTCGATAATACAAGAAACCCCCTAAACTATAACTCTAATTGCAAATACATGCTAACATTTCCTAAACTTTGAATAATTTGCAAATACCCAAAAAACTCCCTAAATTCTCAACTAGGCAATTGCAACTAATGCAATATTTCAGGAAATCTCTTGCAATTGACCCTGAAAGGTATTACAAATAATAAGGTAGGCAAAAAATTACCATTTGTTCATAATCTTCTTGTATATAGAACCCCCACAGCTTAAACTACCCATAATGTTATACTTAATAATTTGAAGTCTAAACTGGCATCTAAATAATGCTAAACTCTTACTCGTGACATGGCATGCGAGACCGGTGGCCAATACAGGAATGGTGGTGAAAAGTTCAAATACAGAGACTCCATTTCCAAAGTCTGGTAACAGTCTCAATTTTTGGGTTTTCCCTTGCCACACAGCGTAGATTGCCATAGCTGAACTTATGGCAATAAACACCACTGCTAGAAGAATGGATATTGCTGAAGCGTGACCCAAAGATTCTGTAGGCAATAAGCGCTGGCAAAGTGAGTGAACTATTGAAAGCATTACTGAAAATATCAAGGATTGGTATAGTTCTTAGAGCATTTAAATGAATGAATAAATAACACAAATCTTTCCAGATGTGAACACCACCAACCTTCCCAATACTTCTGTAAATTAAACTACCACTGACTTGATTAAATAATAAAAACTCATCAATCAAATTCACAATTTGTAAACTTCAGTTCCTACTCTATTGAGGGTAAAGTTGATGGTTCATTTTTCCTAATATATGCTGAAATTATATATTGGCAACAGAGATCCGGAGAGGTGAGTGTTATTTCAAAAACAACATAAGAGATTAATGATGCATCTAGCATGTTATGTCCAAGTTTGTGTCCCAAATGCATTGAAGTGATGTACTCTTAGTGTGGGAACGAAATTCTAATGCACTTGGGACACACCCTCAGGACATAAACTTGGTACTCATAGCATTTTCCCACTTCGCATTCTTTAAAGGGTTTATTCATATTTATGCTAAAGGTCTAAACTATATTGACTGACCTACACGCCGCAGCAAGAGCGGAGGAAGCATAACGAAAAGCACAATAAAAAGTAGTGCATATGCTCGTGAGTTCCACCAATGGATGCCAAACCACCCTTGAAGAATGCCCAAGTGCAATTTTCCTCCAGACTGACTTCCAGAGAGGACATCCCCTACCAACAGAAAATAGTGAGTCATTTGACAAAAAGGCCAAAAAACAAAAATAGTTTCTAGTCCAACATATTTTCGAAAGTAATTTTTAGTTTCCATAGCTACATTAGCTGTGCAGTGGACAGCTGCCATAGTTTTCCCACATCCACGCCAGTGATGACGTGACGCTCTGCATTTTCAGGCTACCCCGCGGGAAGAATTGTCGAAAATGCTGACAGGGCTGTCACATCATCATCGGCGCTGGAATGGACAAATGTCACTATTGAGTTTTTATTAGTTTTGAAAATAAGGTGGATTAAACATTAAGTAGTTACTTTTTTAGGGATTAAACAGGAATTATTCCATATGACAATTGTTCAGCCCCTCATTCATGTTGTCAAACAGAGAATATCCATAATAACAAACATATGACACTTAACTTACGGATAATAATAGCAGAGGCTGGAATCCTTCCTTCAAGCCACCCGACCAATAACGAACATATGACACTTAACTTATGGAAAATTAATACAAGAATTTTGTAATCCTTCCTAGTTCCAAATTAATAGTCCACTTTTCTTTTTGGGTCATTCCAAATTAGTAGTCCACTTTTTTTTTTGTTTTTGGACATAATCAACTATCCAAATTTCCTAATAATGAACGTGCGCAAATCTTGGCCATTGAAGGTATCATTAATCTATACAAAAAGAGAATGTAGACTCTTAATTTGGGAGTGACCGTGGAGGATGAAAAAGCACCTCATATCAGGTTGTATATCATATATGCTAATGTAGAAGTATAAAAAAAAATACTTTGATTCATAAAACAGTTGAATCAAACAATAAACTCTACAGTTTTATCTCACAAATCAAACAGAGAATATCCACACAGCAGAAAAAAAGAAAATGTATAGAGGAACTTAGTTAAGCAAAGCTGCAACATACCAATTATAATGAGGTAGATGATGAGAGCACCAAGGTTGGATATCAAGACACAAAGTTGTAATGCAAGTGATCCAATCTTTCCAAAGGACTCAGCCATGACACCCGCATAGCTATTAGATTCTCCGGAGTGGGTGTACCTTAATAGGAAGTCGACGGTGAGTTGGACTAATAAGGCCATTATAACGATGACTACAAATCCTGGGATTATGCCTAGGACCTTAAGCGTTGCTGGGATTGACATAATTCCAGCACCAATCATGCTGGTGGAGACGTTGAATACTGCACCGGAAATTGAAGCACCTGCTGACCTTCTATCTGCTATTGGTAATACTAAGAGTGGAGTAACTGCTGCGGCATCATTCTTCTCTGCCTTCATGGTAACTTGTTAACAGTATTGTCTACTTCGGATACGGTATGTAGTCGCAATTTGGTTAACGTGGTAAGCTTTCCATGAGAGACTGACAAAGTACAAAACAGCAGGACATGCCAACATTTGCAACTATCCGCACCCACTTGTGCATCTGTAACTTTTCTTGCTAGTTATGGAAAATAAAGCACTTGTGAAAATGTTAAAGTGCACCCATAACTTACTGTAAATATATTTAAGTGTTGTATTTTTAGTGTACATATAAAATTTTAATATATTTAGTACACATTCTTAATATAAAGTCTTGGTGCGCGTAATATTATCTTCTTAAATATTTTATTTGCCATAAATTAAGAGTTTCTATCCATTTTATCTTATAGATTATGGGTACATCAAATCAATGGGCATGATTTATATTTGTTCACTATCGTGAAATGTGATTTGTTGATTGTGTCCAAAAATGAAAAGTGAGCTATTAATTCGGGACGACCAAAAATTGAATAGTAAACTCTTAATTTGAAACTGAAGGAGTATGTTGTGGTGCCTAGTTATGTGGCTTGTGGGCTAAGTGGCTCATATAATTTTTTTGAAGTTAACAATTACCCCTATTTTGTAAATTATGTATATTAACCCCACTTATTTTCAAATTTACTATTATTTCTTATATATTTTGGATAATTTAGTATTGATTCTCATTATTTCATATATTTAAGAAATCAATTCTTATTGATGAAAACGCGGGTTATATGGATTATTCATATAGTAGGTCATACACACAAAATTCATTTTAGCCAAATTTTATCTTGATTAAACTTTAGTGAACATGCAAGATAATGTGAAGCCGAAACACAAACTAAATATCCAAACCAAAACAGAATGAAAAGAACATAGAGAAAAAATCCCTTTCGGCTTAGCAATATTTTAGACACGACAGACTAATGCAGCCTTACAGACAACTTAGAGCTCTACTAAGTTTAATGTAGTAGTGTTTTCGAATCTTCAACAGAAAATGGTACACTCCAGTACCACCCACATCAAGCATCTCTTGCCTCGGCATCAATCGATCAGCCTCAGGAATCGCAGTTCCTTTCTTTTTCACTAGAGCCCCAACTCCGCAAATCAATAGTAGAGAAAATTCTCCATAAGGGTTTAGAACTCAGAATATGTTCTTCTTGGTTTGGCAAAGGAATCCTAAATGATCCAAAGGGTTTGGATGAAGATTTTGAAGAGTTTGATCACAAAAGAACTCTTAAAAGGCTTAAAAACAAATGCATCTCCACATCTCTATTTATACGAAAAGATATCTCCAAAGGATAAATGTGAAAGATTGCATTTGAAATTAGTTAAAAAAATAAAATCTCGCGTACTCGTTCGAACAAAATCACATCTCGTTCGAACACACTTCTAATGAATGATCGAACAATATTCCAAAGCCTGTCAAAATACGCGACACAGGAACTCATTCGAACGCAATGCCAAAATGTTCTAACGAGCAGTGGAAACTTGTTCGAATGACATCTACGGTCTAACGAACCAGCAAATTTTTCAAAAAACTTTTTAAAACCTTTTTAAAAATATTTGAAAATTCAAACTCTTTGAATAGGCCCCGAATAAAGTAAGGTTACTAAGACTACCACATAAACCTATTCGAGTAAAGTAGTGACGCTCGATCTTTAATTCTTGCATATGGTCACTAGCTCTTCTTCACTTGAAGACTTGAGAACAATCATGATGGTGTCGTGGGGTGTAACGAGATAATCCAAATTAAAATTTAATATCAAGAAATTATAAATTTTGCTCTTACAAATATCTACCTTTGGCTATTCGGTACAAAAAACAAATCGAAATCGAAATAACCCCTAAGACAAATACAACTAATGCCTTCCCAAATCAGAAAATGAAAAAGCTTAAGTGACTTTGTCGTCAACGGAAAGTCTTCATGTGTAGTCTATGATATCATGAAGGTAAAAAGACCGACACACATGAATCAAAAGAAATACCGTGATGCATACGAGTTTAAAAAAAAATAAACTCCTCAATTTGTTCTCACCCTTTTTGTCCATAATAGACAAAGGGATAGAGACTAACCCTGAAATGTTAGCATCACCCGAATCCAAATATGAATATCACCATAAAGATAAACAATTAAGAACATGTAATGAGATTTCAATGAAACAACGAACTATATTTGTAATTTTTCAAACTTTCTAAGTATGTAAATATACAAAGCTATCAAAGTATTTGTACAAAAAAAAAGTACATATGAGTACAAATACGAGCACTCAACGGAATAGCACAAAAATATCTGAATCATGAAAATGGAATGAAACTGTGTGAACTTAAGCCATGGGAAAATCAACGTAGGCATTCGAAATAAAGGTGCGTGAAGTCAACGAGATACTTCTAAAGAAAGAACTCGATTTCAACCTTAGGTGTAATAATGCTGAACAAAGTAAAATTTACTCGATTTATGTAAAATTTCATGAATTTAAATGTTTCTCAAATCAATAACGCTAAACTATTTAATAGTTTTCAAGAGACTCCATTGTGCAAACCTATTGATCTTCTACTTATAACACCCTCAAAATCTCACATTTTAAAGTATACACTCACAAATTTTTGAAGATGTCATAATGCTCATGAAAGAAAAGCATCAATGAAATAAAAATGGCCTTGGAACTACTGTTTGTGTGCCGAAATATTCTTTTAGGATCTTCCAATGGTGGGTTTTAACGTATAGAGGATTTCCTATTTTGTAGCCCTTTTCCATTACTTAAAATGAAACAAATTTTTCGAGAAAAAAATTCGGGCAATAGTTCTTATAAGCACAACTTACCTCTAGTACATTTGGTTCATTATTAAACATTATTGAGATGAGAACACCGTATTCGACATATAACAAACAAATACAATGTTAAAAAATTCCATGCATATATGCAATAAAGGCGATAAAAAGTCTAGCATGAAGAAACTAATCATCAATGAACAACGGAATTCTCGCTACGCATTATTAAGCACACTCAAAAAATGAAACCATATCTCAAAACAACATGAAAAAGTCAAATAAATGGATGAAATGTAGTTGTGATTCAAACATCTTAAATGCGCATCCATATATGGTGAAAAAAATAGAAAAATCTTTTAAAATTTACAAAATATTTATCAAAAGTAAAATCTTTCAAACTTTTAAAAGAAAAGAAAATCATTTTGGATTTTTTCAAATAATGTAAACATAGAAATACAATCTAGTAATAGGAATAAAAGATAGCAACATGATAATCACCTTGTACTAGATAAAAGCCCTATCCTCAATCATTAGTCCGGGAGGTGTTCTCAACAGGAGTAAACATCCTTTGAAATTACTCCATTAGATATTGAGAACTCTTGACCAAAAACCTCACTTGCTCTTGAAAGCTATCAAAATCTCCATGACTGTGTGTGAGAGCAAGTGTGGGAACACATGTGGGAACATGTGGAGAATGATGTGAAAGCATGCACTAATCAATCAATCTAATATTTAGAGCCTCCAAAATCAATTTCCTAACCCAAATAAATGAATAATTAATGCATCGGGTTTGGGAAATTATAGAGACACTAGACTTCAACTTACTAGAGTCTTTTCAAAGATCATAATAAAAATGCCTAAGATGACCTTTACTACCGCACTATATGCACATGTAAACGGGATGAGGAATGGGACCCTTGGATTGACCTTTTCTAACACCTTCAGATGTAATTGATCTTCTAAAAAAATAATGCTCTTGGTTTTACCAACACTACTTGAGTCTCTCAAATAGTCTTTTAACCTCAAAATCCTAGAATCAAGAGAAGAATTAGACTCTTTAAATTCTAAGGACTCCCTCTTCAAATAATCAATTATTCTCAAAAGGTTATCTTGTTTCCCCTCAATGAAAGTGAACTTATCCTAAGAGTCTTCTCACGTACCCTTAAATCATTAATCAATTTAACATTATCCTTAATGGCATAAAACTTAACCTTAGAAATTTTGGAGTCTTCTCATTATTTCTCTAAAAATTGAACTCTATCCTCACTCTCTTTCTTGGACACTTCTAATGATTTAAAACCACGGTTCATGTCCACAAGATTTTCACATAGGATATCTCTTTGAGTTTAAATATTTTTCAATATTCATTTTCAGTTAAAACGAGAATTTTCTTTTTCAAGATTTTAATTCTTATTGAAAACTTCAAATTCATAAGACTTAATGTTTCAGTACGGTTATGAAAGTTATTATACTCATCTGGAATATCAAAGTCATCGTCATCGCTAAACGTATCGGACAACTTATAACAGTGATGACTCATAAAGAGAAAAAAAATGAGAGAGAGAAAGAGACAAAATAGACCACCTTAAACAATACGAAATAAAAGGAATTACACGATAACTTAATGTTACTGCTTTGATACCAATTTAAAAATGTGGGTTATATGGATAGTCTATATAGTAAGTCACACATACCAAAAAATCCTTTTAGCTAAATTTTATCTTGATTAAACATTAGTGGGAACGCAAGATAGTGTGAATCCAAAACACAACCAAATATCCAAACCAAAAGAGAATGGGAAGAAGATGGAGGAAAAATCCATTTTGTGGGCAAAACCTATATTTCAACACTGTTTTAGACACGACAGACCATACAGATTTACAAATAACTTAAATCTCCGCTAAGTTTAATATTGTAGTGTCTTCGAATCTTTAATTGAAAACGATACAGTCCAGAACCATCCACAGTAAGCAACTCTTGCCTCGGTATCCATCGATCAGCATCAGGAATCGTAATTCATTTTTTCTTTAGCAAAAGAGCCATAACTCCACAAATTAGCAGTAGAGAAAAATCTCCACAAGGGTTTAGAACTCAGAACATGTGATTTGGCAAAGTGATCCTAAATAATCTAAGGGGTTTAGATGAAAATTTTCAAGAGTTTGATCATAAAAAGAACTCTTAAAAGTCTTGAAAACAAATGCATCCCCGCATATCTATTTATAGGGAAAGATATATCCAAAGGATAGATTTGAAAGATTGCATTTTAAATTAGTTAAAAATAAAATCTCACGTACTTGTTTGAACAAAGTACCAATCTCGTTCGAACGCACTTTTATAGAATGATCGAACAACATTCCAAAACCTGCCAAAAGACGCAACTTAAGAACTCATTCGAACTAAATGCCAAAGTTTTCTAACGAGCATTGAAAACTCATTTGAATGACATATAAGGTCACTTGTACGAACCTGTGAATTTTCCAAAAAAACATTTTAAAACCATTTTTAAAAATATTTTAAAATTCAAACTCTTTAAAAGGACCCCTTAATAATGTAAGATTACTTAAACCATCTTATAAACCTTCCCAGATAAAGTAGCGATGCTCGATCTTCTATTCTTGCATATGGGAATTAGCTCTTCTCAATTTGAAGACTTGAAAATGTTCATGCTGGTGCAGAGAGGTGTAACGAGATAAGCCAAATTAAAAATTAAATAATGAGAAATTATAAATTTTCCTCCTACAATTGACTAACTACATAATTAATCCTTATAATAATTCTCAATTAGTTAGACATACTGAAGTAGCGGGATATAGGTAATGGTCTAAACAAAATCTAATTTTTAATTTTTCTAAATTAAATATTCAACTTAAACAATTTAACCCGAAGTAAAACGTTACACCAAATTTTAAAAAAATTGTTATTAAAAAGATTTACAAATTTAATCCTATCCTAAACATGAAATTATGTGCATGCAAGATAACATAAGTAAATCAACCACAACGCCCGATGTACAAGGAAAACTTAAATGGAAAAAACCTCGGATGTCCCAGCCATGCAACTATGTATGGACTTCGAACAAGGACACATAGGAGTCCACTGGCGCAACTACCACAACGTGTGAGTCTGCACATGTCTTGGTATCCATCAAATAACTCAGCAACCTTTTATGAATCAACCAACGGAGTCCGCCTCTTCTTCACCATTACACAACATATACGGAGTCCACCATGTATAAACAAAAAATACAGAGTCTACTATATGAAATGATTCTCAATAGAGTCCGCCTCTTCTTCACCATAACACAACAAATATGGAGTCCACCGTGTATAAACAGCAAATATAGAGTCTACTGTATGAAATGATTTTCAACAGATATAGAGAATAAACTAAAGATGCCCAAAATAGGATCTCAAAACATAATATGATGAACACTTGGATCCAAGACAATTTGGGTGTAAAATAGGGTTTTGGAGAGCTTTTTGATAGAGTTTGGGAACTCAAAACATAAGTTTTTGTTTCAAATAAAACTGTTGATCCAAACTTATATTTATAGGAGGTTTTCCAAAATCTAGATAAGGATGAAAAGGAATTTGTAAAATCTCAAAATTATTAAAAATTCACCAGCTTATTCGAACGACTATGAACCTCGTTCGAATGAAGTAAAGGACCTCGTGTGAACTACTATCCAACGAGTTATCAAACAACATTCCATCAAAGGCCAAAGTTAGTTCGTTTGAAGTTCATTGGAAACTGTTCTAACGAAGTACAATATCTCGTTTTAATGACATACCATATCTCATTCTAACGAAGTCACGAAAAAAAAATATTTTTCTTCTAAAAAATTTATAAATCATTTTAAAATATTTTAAAAATAATTTTATAAAAACCTAACACCCAAACAGAAAATCTCCAAGGATCAAAATATTTATGCATTCATACCTGAGAGATTCTCTAACTATGAAGAAGGAAATGAGCACGAAATAGGGCATAGTGATGTAGATGTTCTAACTTGGCCGTTACGTCTTCAAGAAACCATGACATAGGCTTGAAAGGTCAACACTCAAGTCCTAACCTTTGACTTAAACAGTTTAGTCCAAACAGAATAAGTCGAAACATACAAATTAACTTTATTCATAAATTTGTCCTTATAAATCTCCCCTTTTGGCTATTTCGGGACAAAATCAAAAAATAAAAACTCCCATGGGCTGTAAAGATCATCTAAGACTCAATTCTTAACCCTAAAAGGAAAAAATTATAACATCACTGACATATACACCTTGAGTAACTTTGCTCGCTTGTAAACTTTTACGCATGTTCCAAAATTGCACATTTAAACACACCTTCAAATGCAAAGAAAATGCAATAATATATAGAATTTGTATAAGAATAAACTACCCTATGCCTAACGATCCCCATCTAGGTAACACGTATCCCCTTAAGATTAAGATATCCTCCTAAAACTAAAGTGAAAGATACCATTTCTCCCCATTTTTATTCAGGAATTGACAAAGCAATAATGCATAATAAATCATTTCTCCCCGATAAATTATTTATCCCCCAAAAAAGTGAGATCTATTTATACCAATAGGAAATATAGAAGAAAAATAATATCATGCGGTGGTATAAAATGTAACAAATAAAACATGGTAACACGAGCACAAATAATCCAAACGATGACCAATTAATACCAATTTTTATGCAAAAATGATACCAGCATGAATACAGAATGAAGCATGAGATACCAATGTGAATAAGAAATAAGAGATACCAATATCATCATATGGCATGCCATGATTCAAAGAATAAGCACATGACAAACATGAATTAAATGTAAGTGCAAAAACTCAAAACAAACGATACCATATATGTAAATATGCAAAATATATCAATGAGACACAATCTTTCTCTCTTCCTCTCTCTCTCTCTCTCTCTCACACACACACACACACTCACACACACACACACACACACACACACACACACACACACATATATATATATATAAACACCACAAAATGACAAAAAACACAATAAGCTTTACACACTAGCATAATATCTACACATCTAAACAAACATGTGGTAAACGGAGTGAAGGGGCATGAACTTGAAACAAAAGAATTATGACCTAGTCACTCAAAAATGTCCAAGGACTTCTACTTTACCACATTAACTATATTAAACAAAGATTTAGCCTCATAGTGATAGATAAAGTGAACTCTTAAATGGACAATTAAACACAATGCATATTAGCAGAAAATGTTGATGATTCTCAAATCAATAGCGCCAAAAATGAAATAACTAGGACTCATTATGCAAACCTATTGATCTTTAACTTATAACACCCTAAAAAATAAATAGACTATCATTTTGAAGATACAAATTTTATTGAACAGTGAATGAAATAAAATTTGGCCTTGGCAATAGTATATTTTCTTGTGCCTCTTAATTTTTTTAGGTGCTAGCTAATGGTGGCCTTTCACAAAAGGAAGATTTCTCCCTCCATAGCCTTTTTTGCGCACACTCATATATTTAATGAAGGCACAAACTCATGGGAAATAGTTCTTACATTCACAAATACCCAGTAATATATATATATATATATAAATCAAGAGGTTATTTTTGTCATGCCATACGGTTTTGTATCTATTTGTCTATCTATATAATAAATAAGGAGGAGATTTATGTCATTATCAACTAGTGGTCGAGATTGAATGCGTGAAATTTGAATTTAAAGGAGAAATTGAGAGCCACGTGTCAAATAATTTATGTCACCTTCAAAAAACAAACACGTCTAAGAAAAAAGCCACACGCCTATAAATTTGTCGCACTCCCCGAACAAAAAGGACAATGCGTGGCTCTAAGAAAGTAAATTATAACTTTAATTTGAAAGTTTTTGTACTATTATCTCTTTTCCTACTCAAGACTACTTTTCACCCATTCACAATTTCTATCTTTCAACAAAAACTCTCACGACTCTCATTTACGCTTCATTGGGCACCATATTTAGACGCCATCTCACTGAGCACCACCTAAAATATCAAAAGGTTTAGATGCCAACATAGTGTCTGAAGACTTATGCCAGCCAAACTTTTGGTTTCATTTTATTGATGGCGTGGCTTTAAGGTTTGTAATATAGGATTTGGATCATTGGTAACTTTTAAATTTGGTTTAATTTTAGAAGAGCATTTAGAGAACGCTGATATCGGTGGCGGAGTCGAAGTCACGGCGAAAGATTTTGCAAAAGGGGTGTCACAGTTGTAGATGCAGAGAGGTGGGTTTTATTGATCGGAGTCGTTAAGGGTTTGTGGGGGAAAGTTTTGTTGCATTGGGGTGAGTTGGAAAAGGGGTTTTGGTTTTGAGAGGGGATGGGCCAGGATTAAGGAGATGGGTGATGGGTTGTTGTCATGGGAGGCTGTCGGTGCCTTCAACATCACCATTTTTTGAGAGTGTTGAAGGTTGGGCTCATTGGCATTTTTTGGGAGTGTTGAAGGTCAGGCTCCTGTGACTTAAACATCACCATGTTTGATTTGGGATTGTTTACATATATCACTGTGTGTAAGTTCTTGGAATTTTTTACTATGTGTAAGTGTGCAAGTTCTTGGAAAACATGAAGTTATGTCACTCTATGTAAATGTGTAAGTTCTTGAAATTTAGATGCAAGGGCGGAGCTAGGATTCCTCCGAGGGATGGGATGAAATTAGTAATGAAATTAGCAACGGATCCAATAATTTTTGTCAATAGAGCGGAAGTCCCGACAAATGTTAGGTGTTCAGGGAGATTTCCCAAAAGGCGAAATTTATTAAGTTTTTGAATCTATTTATTTATATTATTTTTTATTTGCTAGAAATTTTAAACCCTTATAAATTTTGGGATTATTTTTCAACAACATTTTAACTTTAAGTAGTAATTTTTAACCGTCACAGATTTTTTCCTCCAATTTGAGAGGGGTGGGCTGCAGCCCTGGTGGGCCCACCCCTGGATCCGCCCTTGTTTAGATGTTTACTTATGTCACGGGTTGTAGATCTGCTAACTAATGCTTATAGTATGGAAGAAACCCCCTTGAGTTCATCTGTATATTTTCATTTCTCTTTTTACACTGTAGGTCTCTCTGCTTTTTTTCTATTCTTATATTGTTGTTTCAATTTTATCTTCAAAGTTTATGGAACTCGCCGCCATCATGGAGCTCCTCGGCAGATCTGGGAATAAGAACCCATAATTGCCACCATGGAACTCGCTAAACTGATTGGGTTCATGTAGCCAGCAACATTCATATGAAAGACCATATAGCCGACAAAAACTCATTTCTTTTTGTTGTCGAAAAGACCACATCTCAAATATCATATCTTTTTCATTTTCTTGCTTGACAGGAAACTGAGTGCTACAATCAGAGGATGGGATCTTTTTTTCTTTATAAATTGTTTCTTTTATTTCTATTTTTAAATTTGTATACATTTTAGGCGATGGGTTTCTATTTTTAGAAGATTTTTATAGTGTTTGAGGAGAATTTTCTTTATAGTTTTTTAGAAGATTTTTCGTGGCTTTATTGTGATAGATGAAGGGACAATAATCCTTTATGTGGGGAAAAAGAAAATCATCATAGCCTAATGTCTATCAATTGCTCAAGGTGGGGTTTGACTTTTTAAAAAGAAATAACTATAAGCGTGTGAACAAATATAACAATTTTGTCCAAGGATGACAATATAAATTGTATTTGTAAAAAAATTTATGTTTATAGTTATACACAAATGTATATATGGTATATGTAGTACATTGGCGTGCAAAAGGCCAAAAGAGAAAATAGGAGAAGTTTTACATATAACTGTCCAAGGCAGTGAATTGTTTTAAGAATAGGATTTACACACATCGGGACCTATAATAGTCGATGTGTTTATTCATATTTCCATAGCTATTACGTGGATCGAGAATGGGTGACACGCCTATGTTATCAGAGCAAAAGGGCAACTCATAATGTTAGTAAAGTTTACAAAATTTGGTTCAGTAAAGTTTGAAATGTACCATGGGATGACCAACAGTATTTATATTTGCACTAGTGATGACATGGGAACAAATTTCTCGTCGTGCCATCGACACGGGAACATCCTAATATATATATATATATATATAAGGATAATACCTCACTTAGCTCATGTAACATATGAAGTTAAAATCTAAAAGTGCTCATGCATATGTGTGAGGAGGCATATGTAAAGTGAATCTATTAAGCAAGTCATTTTAAAACTACTACGTGCAAGCATGATTAAGAAAAATCTAAGTATTTAAGATCATAATGAAATGTTCTAGACATAAGGAAATATGGAAGGAAGTGGATTCAAACACACCGATATCCCACACAAAATGTGTACAACTAAACTACACATAAAAAATATTTTTGAGTTTTTAAACATTTTTCAAAGACACCACATGAAAATAAAACTCAAAAGACAAATAAAATCTTTAGTATTTTTTCACAATAAGACTCAAAAGAGAAAATCAAAATAGAAAAGACAACAACCACATACAACTAGCAAACACATATAACATGAAGTACAAAATCTAGTGTATGTAAACATGCAAACACAATTAACCATTAGATATAGCATGCGAAGTATCACGTGCAAGCATTCGAGAATCAACAAGTCGAACATGTAAACCTCTAAATCTGATTTCCTAACCCACGTAGGTATGACATGACATTTTTGGCTTTGGGAACCTCGGTGACTCTAGACTTAGACTTCCTTAGACCATTTCTATGATAAAAGCAAAAATATCTAAAGTGACATTGCTTACCCCAATGTGAACATATGCAAACACGAGGAGTCTTACTTATGGGTTAATATTGTTTAACATCCTTAGCAGTGGTTACCACAATGCGAACATATGTAAATTTTGGAAATCACGGTTAATGTCCATGAGTTTCTCATGAAGGATACCTCTTTGAGTTTAAACAGTTCTCAAAAATTCAATTTCAACTTTAAAACGCAAAATTTCTTTTTCAAGGAATTTAGCTCTTTTCGCAAACTTCAAATTCAAACGAGTTAATTTTTTAACATGTTATGAAGATCATTAACTCCTACCAAATATCAAAATATTTGTCACCACAAAAACACAACGGATAATTTATCACTGTGATTACCTATCGAAACAAACAAACAAACTCTAGAGTGAGAGAGAGAGAGATAAACACCCAACCGAACCTAAAACAACACGAAATAGGGATCTTTACAATAACTCAGTGTTCCTTCTCTGATGCCAATTTGAAGTGGTGAGATATACGGAATGGTTTAAACAAAATACAATTTTTTATTATTTTAAACTAAATATTCAACTTAAATAATTTAACTCGAAGTAAAATGTTACACCAAATTTTAAACAAGTTGTGATTAAAAATATTAACTAGTGTTCTAAAAAACACGCCTAGGCTTGAGGCTTCAGAGAAATGCCCTGCCTTAAGATTTTTATGACTTATTCTTGGTAAAACTCTTAAGGCGCACTTTTTTCTAAAAATAACAATGCTTTAGTGAAACGATATTGCCTTTTAAAGAAATTTTTTACAAATCGAACCATTGTCTCGTCCAAAATAATCAAATAGTATTTTAATTTGCAAATATTCAGACATATTTTTATGATATGTACAATTTGTGTATTTTAATAGCCTTGTTATGGTTAAAAAATACTAAAATATATTAAAAAGGCCTAAATGTCTTTTTACGCCTAAGGCTCCCCTAGGCTTCTAAGGCTTAAGGCTTGTGCTTCACGCTTCGATCACATCCCGCATTTTTTAAAACCTTGATATTAACCAATTTTATCTTAACCTAAATATACATCTAAGTGAGTGCAGGATAAAATAAGTAAATCAACCATAACTCCCGATTTATGAGAAAAATCCAAATCAGAAAAACCTAGGACGACCTCGCCATGCAAATTCATTATGTATGGAATTACAAAGGACATGAAAGTAGACTTACAACATAGACTCGATGCCCTCGCAATCCTTGATGCACTTCATTCCTGTGATACCCTTTTTATATCAAATGTTCTTTAAGGATGTCAAAACAAATTTTCTTTCAAAAAATCCTTTTCCAATATTAACACGCACCAAGTTTGTGAACCAATTTCAATTAAGTCCAATTTTATCTTATTTAATCCTAAACATGCATCTAGGTGATTGAAGAAAGTAAAATAAAGTAAATTTCTTAACGCCGAATGTAAAAGGAAACCACAAAGGGAAAAAACCTTGGATGGTCCAAGCTAGACAATCATTATGATACAGTTTTACAAAAGGAAGACATACAGACTTACATAATGACTCGATCCCCTCAAGCCTTGACGCTCTTCTTCACTTTAACTTCTCCTCCATAGTGTCCACATAGAAATACTTCCACGATACTTGTCCACAACACATGCATCCACGAATGCCTTGGTCTCCATCGATGTAGCTTTGGCGACCGTCTACGATTCGAAACATGAAGCCCTCCGCTTCTTCACCGCAAAACCCAATGAGCAACTTGTTCAATATAATGAACAAACTCAGATGGTGCAAATAAGATCTCTATAGTAATAGTATATGAAAGCTCGAATCTTTTAAACTCTAAGGATGATTTTTAACTTCTAAAACCTTAAAAAAATTATGCAGAAAACGTATGAATTCTTTTCTGGAATATGGTTCGGCACACAATAGAAATTCTAAGAGAAAATTTTTTTAAATAAAAAACTTAAGTCAGCATGTTTTTCTAATGAGATCCACAAGTCGTTCTAACGATTGTGAGATGTCGTTCGAATGGCATTACATGTCGTTTGAATCAATAAAACACAACATGTTGTTTCATACGACTCTATACTGTAATTATCTCATAATAAACGAAGATAAAACTATTTAAAATCATCACAAACATTTTAAATCATTTATAAAAAAAAATCATTCTTTAAAACTCTTTTCGAACTCCATGAACATATTACTTTCATACCTGAGAGTATCTCGGAATGCAATTGACTGAAAACGTGAAACGTGCACCAATAAAACTCGGCATTATATAATCTTTAAAGCTTGGCCGCTACGTCTTCTAATCAAACACGTCATAGACTTTCTGGGAATCGAATATAGAAATCTATATATGACTCAAACACGTTTTGTTCGGGGAATAAGTCATATACATATAAATGGACTCAATTGGAAATTTTGTCCTTAGAAATCTCCCCTTTGACTATTCCGGGACAAAACCCAAATTGTGAAATGCCTAAGTCGGGTCGTTAAGCCATATGACACCTAAATCCCATCCCATAAAACCCAAAATAAAAATTACAGGATAAGGACTAGTATATGCAATTCCCACAAGCATGATATGTCTGAATGTGATGTAATCTTGAAATCTCGACTCGCTAAAGAATGCTTACACACATGAAACATAAAAATACTCAGTGAATTATGGAGGAACAAATGATATAAAAATACCGATATGTAAAAAATATCATTTGTTAAACATATTAGGATACCAATTTATGTAATATAAATTGTGCAAGTCATCATGATATCAATAAAATATGAACACACATAATATGATACCAATATGTAAAGACAAAAAGATCATATGTGCTCATCATCAATCACACTACTCCCCCTACATCACATACATGTCTCCCCCTTTTTGTCTTGAATAGATAATAAGTGAAAAATATAAACAAAACATCAAATATATAGGAGGAAATAATCAATTAAGAAAATCTAGATTAACATGAAAAGCTAACTAAAAATAATCATAAGATACCAAATTGTAGCTAGCAACCAGTCACATAAAATGGATCATCAATCTAAGCAACGATGTGAATAAATGAAAATATGCAGCATAGTAATCAACACATGAATAATCAATATCGACTGCATGTTAACTATCCAAATGAGCCCAAAAGTACGAAAATAGAAAGATATCCTTTCATGTACGAAGCAGGTACAAAATCAGAATTGGACTAAAAAATCTAGGCAGGTCGTTTGAATGACTAAACCATGTCGTTTCAATGACATTAGCTTGTCATTTCAACGAGGTCTAAAAATGACCCAAAATAGTAAGTTATAACGACCTTACAAATGACCATATCTGACAAAATTAATGCCTCAAAAAATGTGTCATTAGAAATAAACTTCTAACGACTTGGACATATCATTTGAACGACGTCCAAAAATTATTTGAACGACTTCAGCAAACTCTATATTCCAGTTCCAAAAATGTTAAAATTTTGCCCAGTGAAGAAATTTCACGAAAACAGGTACTGGAAAAATGAAAGAGTAGAAAAACTGACTCAAAACAGAAAAAATAAAACAAGTAAAAACAATGTGATTTTCATGATAACATACTATCATTGTGCTCAACATGGATATGGAATGAATGGGTTTGAACTACAATATATGAAGCACAACATGAACACATCAAAACGATCAAGAAGCTTGATAGCTAAGTGTCATCAAACTTAGTTTTAGCCATATGTAACAATAAATATATTGAGCTTAATGAACTAAATGAACAACATGCACACAATCCGAAATTTTGAAGATTCTACAAACAATAGCATCATGATACGATTTTTCAACATAAGAATTCGTGGTGCAACCCCATTTAAATTTCCAACCAAACTCCCTTATATATAATAATGATCATATATAGATTTTCTTTCGGATGATCATATCAAAGTACACTAGTTTGGCCTTGGCTATTTTTTTTAATGCCACACTTTTTAGGCTCTTTTATATTCTATGGGTCTTGGCTAATTTTATCAATGCCACACTTTTTGACCCTATATAAACGGTGGCTTAATCGCAAAGGATATGAATACCTTTCGTATCCCTTCCCCATTTTCACTCATCATTTTTTAATTAACAAATCTTCATGGGCAACAGTTCTTACGCGCACGCCCCCTCCTAAGTCCTATTACTCATAGATGACAAAATTGATATAAGAACGTCTCACCAAACTCAAATACGCATGAGAAGTCAAACTTTCATATCGTATATGTGTGCATTGATGGCATATATATAATGTCAAATGCAAATGCAAATCCACTTCGAAACAACCCCATTAATCAATGGTTTAGGCCATTCTCAGCATCTATAATTATGACCAAATGTCCTAGCACATGGATAATGAGATTATGGGGGTCCAAGCACACAAATATGCCATATTAAACATGAAAACTCACGACACAAAAGAAAATCGAAAATCTTTTTGTGTTTTTCAAAAACTATTTTTGACTCGAAAATAAAATCTTTTTGTATTTTCTCAAAAATATATACACCAAAAATCTTTTTGTATTTTCAAAAAATTTATCAAAACAAAATCTTTGTGTATTTTTCAAATAAGACACAATAAATAAATAAAAATATAATACAAACAAATACACATGTTATAACACTAGCAATATATGAATCAAGAAGCAAATACTGGCGTATGACAAACATGGCAACACAATCATCTTTTAGATTTAACATGGGAAGAATCAAGTGCAACCAAACAAGAACCATGAAGTCTAATTCCTAGCCACTAAGTCCGATTTCCTAACCTAAGTAGGTGTGTAATGACGCATGGGGGTTTCGATAATCGAAACAACTTTATTCTTAAACATCCTAGGAGCATTTTTAAGGTCATAACAATTATGCCTAAGGCGACCCTTCCTACTGCAATGAGTGCAAGTGTAAACACAGTAAGGAATGTGACCTAAATGTGGACCTCTCCTAATGTTCCTAGCTAGTTCTCTTACACGGTTGGTATTGGATTTGGGAATGGGTGCTATGCGATCATCAAAACCTATACCACACTTATAATCATTGAATTGGACGGTACCTAAAATCCCATCCAAGGTTTTCGACCTAGCCTACAAATCAAACTTCACCTTACTCGAGTCTATCAATTTCTCCTCAAGCTCACCAATCTTAGACTCAAGCAAATGTCTAGACTCCTTAAATTATAGAATCTCTTTTTTTAAAGCCTACATAAAATCCCAAAGACTATCTCTCTCTTTCTCAACATATTCTAGTTTCTCTTGAAGATTCTTCTCCCATACCCTAAGATCCTTTGTCAAAGCATCATTATTTTCTACAGCATGCTCATTCAACTTAGCTTGCAACTTTAAGTTTTCCTTTTTCACCTTTATCGCTTACACATATGAATAATTAAAGGCAACTTAAAACTCTCCAATATATATCTCCTCTTCCTCACTAGCTTCACATTCTCTCACTTGGGATTCACACTCAACGGCCTCAGAAGTGTCATTCAAATGATAATCTTCATAGGAAGATCTATTGTCATTGATCACATGACATGCCATGAACGCTACAGAGTTATGCTCAATGGGGGAACTCCTTCCCTCTTTTGGTTCACTATCACTTAAGGTGGCATTATATGTTATCGATTTCTTGCCCTCCTTCATAAGTCTAGTGGGACACTGTGCTACCTTGTGACCATAACCCTCACTACCAAAACACCTATCCAACTCATTCCTCTTAACATTCTCACACTTATTTTTAGGGGAGGGATCGAACTTGTTCTTCTTGAATTTTCCAAGTCTTTTGGCCTCTTTTGATTGCTTTTGGAACTTAATAAACTTTTTGAAGTTATTTTCCAATAAGGATACATCCTAAAAATTGGATTCATAATCAACATTTGAAATTTTAGTCTTCTCCTTTCGGGATTTCAAAGCAATGCCCTTTTCTTTCTTTGGCACTTTCTTGGAGGTAAACATGTCAAGCTCATAAGTTTGTAAGTCACCAACAAGATCTTCTAGTTTAGTTGATCCAAGCATACCCAAGGAGTTTAAAACAATCACTTTGGGATAAAATCTATTAGGCAATAACCTTAAGATTTTCTTTATGATTCGGTTGTCAGGTATTTTCTCTCTCAAATTAAACGATGAGTTGACAATATTGGACAATCTAGCATAAAACTCATAAAACAACTCACTCTCTATCATCTTAATTGTCTCAAACTGTGTAGTGAGGTTTCGAAGTTTAAATGCCCTAATCGTGATAGTGCCCTCGTGAGTAAATGCAAGAATTTCCCAAGCTTATTTTAAAGTTTCACACGTCATGATTCGATTATACTCTTCTGGTGTGACATGTGAGGAAATAACATGAAGACCATTAGAATTATAAAGTGCAAGTCTACGTTTTGTTTTGGTCCATGACTCAACGGGTTTTAAATTAATGTCCTCTCCCTCTTGTGTGATCGGTGGTATCTAATATTTTTCAACCGCTAACTAAACACGCTCATTTATTGATTTTAAAGCACTTCTCATTCTCATTTTCCAATAAGCATAATATATGCCATCAAAAATAGGAGTTCTAAAACTATCATAACCTTCGAAATTTATCCTTAAAAAAATCATATGGGATCAACACACAAAAAAATGTTTCTAGCTCCGAGACCACCCGTTTTTAATTCAAATGTGCTTTAAGGATATCAAAATAATTTTTCTTTCAAAAAATCCTTTCCCAATATTAACACGAACCAAGTTTGTGAACCAATTTCAATTAAGTCCAATTTTATCTTGTTTAATCCTTAGCATGCATCTAGGTGATTAAATCAAGTAAAATAAAGTAAAGTTCACAATGCCGGATGTACGAGTAAACCATAAAGGGAAAAAACCTCGTACGGCCCAAGCCAGACAATCACTATGATACAGCTTTATAAAAGGAAAACATACAGACTTACACAACGACTCGATCCCCACATGCCTTGACACTCTTCTTCACTTTAACCGCTCCTATATAGTGCCCACGTAGAAATATTTCCACGATACTTGCCCACATTACATGCATCCACTAATGTCGCGGTTTCCACCGATGTAGCTTTGGCAATCGTCTACAATTCGAAACACGGACTCCTCCGCTTCTTCAATGTAAAACCCAACAAACAACTTGTTCAATATGATGAATAAACCCAGATAGTGAAAATAAGATCTCTATAGCAATAGTATATTAAAGCTAGGACCTTTTAAACTCTAAGGATGGTTTTTAAGTTTTAATACCTTAGAAAACTTATGTAGAAAACGTATGAGTTCTTTTCTGGAATATGGTTCTGCACACGCTCAAAATTCAGAGAGAAAAAATCTTTAAATAACAAATTAAATCGGCATGTCATTCTAACGAGATCCACAAGTCATTATAATGACTGTGAGATGTCGTTAGAATCACATTACATGTCGTTTGAACCACTAAAACACAAGATGTGGTTTCAGACGACTCTACACTGTAATTATCTAGGAATAAATGAAGATAAAACTATTTAAAATTATTTCAAACATTTAAAATCATTTATAACAAAAAAATCCATCCTTTAAAACTCTTTTCGAACTCCATAAACATAACGTGTTCATACTTGAGAGTATCATAAATGCAATTAACTGAAAATATGAAATGTGCACCAATAAAACTCGGCATGATATATGTCTTCTAATCAAACACATCATAGACTTTATGGGAATCGTGACAATATAAAAATCTATCTATGACTCAAACATGTTTTGTTTTGGGAATACGAAAAATACATACAAATGGACTCAACTGAAAATTTCTTCCTTATAATTCCTTCAACCTTCGTACAGTGAAACACATGAGTCCACATATGCAACTTTCACAACGTATGAGTCCACACAAGCCTCGGTATCCAGGAACAACTCAATAATCTTCTACGAATCAAACAACTAAAGTCACCTCTTCTTCATCGCAACACTACAAATTAGGAGTTAACAGTATGGAACAATTATCAACAGATGTAGAAAATAAACCAAAGGTGCCCAAAATAAGATCTAAACAACTTGTGTAAAATAGGGTTTTGGAGATATTTTTTGATAAAGTTTGGAAACTAAAACATAAATTTTTTTTCTCAAATAAATTTGCTTCTTTTCACTCCTTTTTATAGGAGGTTAATTAAACTCGAGATAAGGATGAAAAGGAATTTGGAAATCTAAAAATTATTAAAAAATTTCCAACTCATTCAAATGACTTTGAACCTCATTCGAAAGAAATATAGGATCTCGTTTGAACCTGTATCCAACGACCTATCAAACGACATTCCATCAAAGTCCAAATTTGATTTATTTGAAATTCACTAGAACCTATTCAAATGTCGTACCATATCTCGTTCTAATGACACACCCTATCTCATTCTAACGAAGTCGCGAAAAAAATATTATTCTTCGAAAAAATATTGAAAGAAAATAAATTCATTTAAAAGTAATTTTATAAAAAGATAACACCCAAATATAATATCTCCAAGGATAAAAATATTTACGCATTCATACCTGAGAGATTCTCGGAACGTGAAGAGGAAAATGAGCAGAAACACAGCACGATGATGTAGATCTTCTAACTTGGCCTCTACGTCTTCAAGAAACCACGTCATCGGCTTGAAAGGTCGACACACTCAAGTCCTAACCTATGGCTCAAACATTTTTTCCAAAGACTGAATAAGCCAAAACATAAAAATTGACTCTATTTCAAAAAATAATTCTTACACAGTCAATAATTGATGTCATAATTTTCTACTTTCCTTTTTGTACGTGAAAACGAGTATATTTTAAAATCAATAAACTGGATTTTTTAATATTCAATTAAGTTTTAATCTAAACATTGATTATGTTAAATTCTTCTTTAAAAATAATTAACCTTACTTTGGACAAAGAGAGCGGAATTCATATCTACAAGTTCAACACCAAACAAAAACTCTTGGCACCACCATTATAGTACGTGTGCTACATAAGACTTATGCATGTGTTTATTATAGTTATAAAAATATGATTTATGATCATATTCACATACATTATGGTTCTACTCATCGAGTGTAACTTTATATATAGAAGCTCCTTACACTTTTTTCTTGAGTGGGTGGGGGAGAGGGGGTAATATGGAGGGGCCTCCATATTTGCTCAGTCTGAGTACTCCAACATTTTTTCGGTCCCGTTATATAAGGATCAAATTTCCAATTGAGTCTTAATATAGTTTTGACTTATTCTCGGAACAAAAAACGTTTGAGTCATAGGTAGATTTTTATTGTCCGATCCATTACGTGACTATGACTTGTCGAAGATATTAATTGAAGACTTTGCGGTAAAGCTACAAGGAATTAATCATGCCGAAGTTTAATTGGTGAGAATTTATCATCTTCAAGGTTTAATTGTATTCCGAGATCACACGGGTATGAATGCATAATGTTAATGTAACTCGGAATTTTATTTTACGAAAATAAGGATGTTATTTTTAAAAGAAAAATGTTTTAAAGTGTTTTAAATGTTTACACTTCGTTTAGAGATGACGGGGATGGATTAGAGTTGGATAAGAGTTGGTTTTAAGTAAAACTATGTTTTTAAAGTTGGATGCATTAAAACTCTAATTTGGGCGACATCGTTCAAACGACAAATGCTGTCGTTCGAACGAGTGCTGCTGTCATTCGAACGACACAGTATCTCGCTCGAACGAGATCCTCCACCGCCTTAAAATATTTATATATAGGCATGTTCAGTTTTCTCGAAGTGGGTGTAGTGTGAAAAATAGTTTACCATATAGAAAGGTTTCTACTCAAAGTTTTCTAAGTGTTTTCACCATAAAACATCCTTAGAGTTTCAAGATTCGATCTTTTCATTATCATATGTTCTTGTGATCTTGGTGGCACCAAGTTTGAGGTTCTATTGAAGATCCATTGCTGGTTTTGCGATGAAGATTCGACAGATACCGATTTTGACATCGTAGACAATATAAGCCATATCGGTGGACACTGAGACACTTCTAGAGGCGCGTGTTGTGGACGAGCATTGTAGAAGAAGGTTACTTTCTACGTGGTCACTGTGAAGATTGGTAGAAGATAAGAGGAGCGTCAAGTCTCGTGGGGGGATCGAGTCATTGTATAAGACTACTGTCTGACTTTGTAAAACCATTTTCATAGTGATTGTCTGGCCTGGGCCGTCCGAGATTTTTTTTCGATTGGGTTTTTCCTCGTACATCGGCATTGTGAGTATTGCTTTACTTTATTTTACTTGCTTTAATCACTAGTTGCATGCTTAGGGTTAAACAAGATAAAATATGGTTAAGTTAATTTGTGTCACAACTTGGTTTAATAAAATTAAAAAGGAGTTTTTTAAAAAGAGTTATTTAGTTTGCATTCATTCTTAACTTAATTCTGCTCAAACAAAAGTTTGTGCTTAAAAATTTGGGGACCTACACGTTGACTTTATTTGTTTTAAAAAAAAAGTCTTTTAACTCATCTTGATTAAACTTCTAAAACAAAGAAATTATCTATCTATCTATCTATCTATCTATCTATCTATCTATCTATCTATCTATCTATCTATCTATCTATCTATCTATCTATCTATCTATCTATCTATCTATCTATCTATCTATCTATCTATCTATCTATCTATATGTGGTGTGTGTGTGTGTGTGTGTGTGTGTGTGTTTGTGTGTGTGCGTGTCAAAATAATCGACTCAGATTTGATTTTTTGTTAAAATACTCATATTTAGATCATTTATAAGCTACTGAAGCAAATTTCTCCACCAAAATGCTCCAATGTCATTTTGCACCATAAAAAATGCACCCAACTTCAGGGAACTGTGTATAATGTACCTTCCCACGGCATTTGTCATGTCGCGGTTGAAATTTTTGCATGGTAGTTTCAGTAGTAGAGAAGTTGCAGTATTAGTGCTACAGGATTAAGTTTGGGCAGCATGTCAACAACCACTCAAAATTCTCTATAATCTATTTTCCCCATTTTTTCTCTTAGAGTTTTTATTTTCAACCCAAACTTCACAGTGAATCAAAATGGGAGGTTTTATATGTTGAAAATGCACCGATTTGCATGGTGTGTCGCCCCCCCGTGTGTGGATAATTGTTCGATTGATGATTTTGACTTTTCAAATGGTGGTGATATTCTGCAGTCCCTTACCATTAATTTGTCAATTGAGGTGCATTAGTTATTGGTCGAGGCACATTGTTCATTTTAGGCACATTGTTTAGTTCAATTTTCTTTTGTACATTAAATCTAGCATTTGTTATTTTAATAATTTGAATTAGTGAGTTATTTAATAATTTAATTTAGCAAATTAATAGTTTAGTAATTTAATAAATTGGTAAAGTATTAATTAATAAATCATTTATATATTATTTAAAATATGTAAAATCCATGACATAAAGCTTAGGTGCGCGATGAAATTCATTAACAAATGGTAAAAGGATATGTCAGGTGCGGGTATAGGTTAGGGTTTCATTGTTGAGCAAATTCAGGCCATTATTTCCAAACACATTATTACTATGAGTTACACTCAAACTATTCACGGGACTCATTATATCATTGCTTGATAAATAGTGGGACACGACCCAGACATTTCACTTCTTGTGCGTGAAGATAGGGTTCATCCTCTAGATTTTACCATGTTGACAAGGTTAGAGGCTGGTTATAGAGAGATGGTTTACTTCGACAACTATCATGAGACCTACAGGGATCGATATATGTGGAATAAAAAATTCCATCCCCAAAATCTTTGGTTAATCATGTACGAAAAGTGAAAAACAAAAACTGGGTTGAAGAGATTAAATCTAGAGTTATGTTTACAATACCTTTGCGTATCCGGTTGCTATACAAAAATGGAGAAAGGTATTTAGAGAAGATGAAGGGTTATCTTCTTTTGATCCTCCAAAAGATTATTGAGTTCTCTAAAATGCTTGGATCTTCTAGTATATGATCCTATCAAAGTTAGGTAGGTGTGTGGGCACCTTTTGAGATGAAAACTTTTGGTTTTGAGTGAGATATGGACCTCTCTCTAAGCCTATTCACAAAAACTTAAATAGTGTTTTCTCTCCCCACTCTCTAAACCTTAATAATAATTATCCAGTTTAAAACCCTAACTTACACCAATATATATGAGTATAAGTTATGGGTTTAGGCTAAGTTGGGCTTCTAGAGAGTCTAGGCCTAATTACTTGAACATATGGACTATACTAGGAACCAGATATAAATGATTAAATTGGCTTCCAAAAAATACTCAGAAATCCCAAATTACTACCCCCATAATCTATTTTATTGCTTTATTTAATAATAATTAATTTCGCTAAGTAATTATGACCTCACTTCAATTTAATTATCACAAAAATTATTTGGTTATAATGAGGTTTTATTTGCAAAGTTAATTGTGGTACATAATTTGATTCCCCGCGTTAAACTTTTGATACCCGCTTGGTCAAATCAATTCTCCATTAAATGATCTTAACTAATATCTAATTAATTCCCTAATTCATATTCTTAACTTATTTTTTGAAGCCTTCGGATTGTAAAATGATCCACTACTCCATTTTAACTGGTGGAAAAAAAATCTTATAAGTCTATCAAAGGAGTGCAGATTCCTAAAAATTTTGATCTCTGACCTTCTCACACAACGATTATCTAATCTTCGGAGATGGAAATTCAATAAAAAATAAATTTTTCCCATAACAGTCAAAGAAACAATTATGAAAGCATTTAAATCCTTGTACCCTTCACGATTAAGAATTTATACACCCTTTGCAAATGTTGTTAGATTACCAAAGTCTAATAAAGACCACCTTTAAAATTAAATCTCACTTGTGGTCCTTTTCAATACATTCTTGGATGTATCGATCACAAACCTCTTTCGAACTATCATACAAGTTCTCAAACCATCATACATGTTCCCGTAGTTAGATATACACTGCTAGGATTATACACGCAACCATGCCGATAGAATCTCAACTCCCTATATAGGTTGTGAATTATTCAATTATACAAGAATCAAAATTTTTAATTACCTTGATCAAGCCAAACCTAACTTACCAAAATTCCTATTAAGTGCAATTGATTGACATATATGGAACAATATATTTCAAACATAAATATTAAGCATTCTCACGAATATGATTCTCATTTCAAATGAACTTATAAAAGAAAGTTTTTATAATTGCTCATAGCTTAGGCTTTTTGGTATTTTGGCTTATCCCTCTACAAATCGGAGTTTCAAACTGAACACTACATCTGCATTGCCTCCACGATCATTTTAAGATATATAAGTGATCGAGCGCCATTTTTAGATTTCAAGCCGTTGGATTTATCACCAACATGTTTTGAAGGTATATCTTGTGGTTTTAATTTCTTATATAAATTATATTCTATGATGTTTATTTTTTAAATCGAGGCTCTTTGATGAAATAGATTTTAAAAAATATTTTATTTTTATTTTTTAATCTAGTTTGAATGAGATTGAGATCTTGTTATAATGAAATTAGCTTTTCATTAGAACGAGATTCGAAAACCATCGAGCGAGAATCCTCTGTCTAACAGGTACACTCTCATTGAAAGTTCATTAAAAGTCTGTTCGAATGAAAATGAGTTTTCATTCGAACGAAACCAAATCTCGTTAGAACAAACTAGTGTTTTGGTTTAAACGAGGTGTCGTTTTTATTTGAACAAGATTTTCATCTTGAAATTCGTGTTTTTGCTATTAAAAATAGTGTTTGTTTGTATTTTCTAAGACTTTTGACGAAAACGAATTCCAAATGTCAGAACCAAAAGTTTCCATATTTGCGTTTTAGAAAATTAATTTTATTTTCCAAATCATTCATCTCATATATGATTTGTTAAGTTTGTTGAAAACCAAGTTTCCATAAACTTGGATTAAGCCCTTGTAGAATTATAATTTACTGCGATTTGTAGAGCCGAGGCTCTACGACAAAAGAAGATAGGATCGTGCATCCAGAGGCAGATCGACGAATACCGAAGGAAGACCGTTTCTTATGGATAGGGATGGACTGTGTTGTATTCCATAGAATATTTGAAGACCCTATGCGTTATGCTTAGTGGAGCTAAGTCACTGTAAGTCAATTGTTTCTGACAAACTCTTTACATTGTTGAATGCTAGGTTTTTCCTGAAAATGAATTTTCCTTGCTTCTTCGCATGTTTGGTTTGCTTGTGTGATTGACATATTTAATTTGGACACTTTATTGTATGCATACCTAATTTCTATCAAGATGAAATTAGGTTAAAATTTGAATTTATGTGTGCATAACCTGATATGCGGACTATCAGTACGAACCCACTTTCTCATAACTAGACAATCCTTTTATTAAAAAAAACAATTCATTACATGGTTTTAATAATGGAACCCAACAATCTCCCACTTGGTCTGAAAGACATGTGTGTGACCCCCCGCCTAATAAATTACCGGGTGATCAGTCCTATATTAAATTAAAATAAGAATATCATTTGGTTCACTCTTAGCATCACTCTCAAAAACTTTTTAAAACTTACTAACCACCTAGTATTCAAAAAGCTGGTGCCAAATTTTATCTTTATTAATCCAAGATAAAATAATTACGGAATTAAAATAAAACATCCAATTCTGATAGAATTAATCATCACATAGAATAATAAAAGTCTTGTCGAATAAACCATCGGCTAAATCCAAAACCAAACCAAATTAAGAAAGAGCAATAAATCCCATACAATCTGAAAAGAAACTAAATAAAAATGTGAGAGACATGTTCGAAATAGACTGATACGAATCCCTACACTAGGAATAGAAAAAGAGATGTGTCTATTCAAATCCTGCAACATCCACACATGCTACAGCTGTGAGCCCCTGAAATATATTCAATCCTGGCATCCTTGTGGCTAGACACCTAAAAGGTTTTGAAAATATTTGATAGAAAGGGTTAGAACCTAAAATATTTTGAAAATATTGAGCAAGTGATTAAATTGAAAAAATCTAAAAGGCATGAACACTCTTCATATTTAAGCTAATGTCGCACTATCTTGAGGACAGACTCATCCCTCAACTAATGTGCACACCCCGTAACTAGCCGTTGATAAAATTATTCCCTAACACATTACTCTAATCCGAGTATGTTTAAAATATGATCTATAAGTTATTTATCACTTTAACTTAAATAATCATCTTTCCTTTAAGTCCATATAACATTCACACTAGTTATATAATAAATATATTTTTTCTCCATGTATTAGATTACCCGTATATAATTATTTCTCCAATTATATACATAACACTATATTACAACATTCACACATATGTTGAATATATATATATATATATATATATATATATATATAATCCATCCTCCTTGCAATACCTCATTGGATGTATTCTCTAAAGTTCTACCAACCCAGGCTACTCAGTCCCACTTGGAGTTTCGAGACAACTATGGTCTGCCGAATCGGAATGTAAATAATAAACGTAATGGAGGCGGTCATATTCCCTTGAGTATGAGGACATCATCTCAATGCCCCACCTCTTAAATTGGACGCTATGACCTGGGGATATACTCGCCTTACTACTCAAGCTAGGGGATTCACCCATATCGCCCAACCTCCCTTGATAGCACTAGAATATATAATTTAAATAAATATCTAGTCACTGATATTTATAAGTACACAATATATATATACTATCACACACCGTATATATATAGTTTAAATCCCGACTTTACTGTGCACAAAAATCCGTAGAACTAACCTATATTTTTCCCGAGTCTATGGTCCGACTCTAGTTTAATTAATTTGTTCATTAATTAATTTATTAACTTCTCAAGTCTATGGTCCGACTCTAATCTAATTAATTTATCCATTAATTAGTTTATTACCATTGTGTCACTCAACAAATATACCCGGACTCGCTCACTTGGACCGTATCTTAATATTTGCCGAGTCTATCTTCCGACTCTAAATTACTTCATTTCTCTCAATAATTAATTTAATACGTTGGCATCACTCAACCAATATACCCGAACTCGCTCACTTGGCCCGTAATTAAATAATCCAAATTTATTTCCCAAATTCCCCTTAATAAATTTGACACACTTATTAATTTATTCTTTTAAATGCTCTTATTTCCACATTTATTTAATCCCACATACATCCTATTGTTTTCCCCTTCAAAACCTAAAACAACTTAGGCTAAAATTAAGTGCGCCTATTGTATAAATTTAACCTTTAAATCTCATCATCAGCCCGAACAGTATAAAGGAACAAAAGTCGCCGAAATAAGCATCTCGTTCGAACGAGGTTAACACGTCGTTTGAATGACATTAAGCGTCGCTCGAACCAGAATTCAGGTCATTCGAACGACCTTAAGAAAATTTCTCTCTCTTCTCTTTCATTTATTTCGATGCCATGAACAACCTCAAACCATGACTTTTCCCAGAATTCATTACAGTAAACCTTTAACAATCAAAACCATCTTCACGATTCTTAGTCCCAAAATTTATACACTCAGCAACATAAATTCGAGATTATATAATGGTTTCTCCTAAATTCTTTACAGTACAAATCCTTCCCCATTTATCCATTAATTCCTCACAACATAATACGAATTTAACAATCCTTTTCAGTCCCAAAATTTTATTTGTAACATCTACAAATTAAAAACCCAATTTGTGCCAATCCAACCCAAAATCATTTTTTTAACACACCTACTATGATATGAATTGAAGACTGCAATTAATTTAAAAGCAAGTTTAACCACTTTCCTTAGGATTCGTAGTGTCAGAAATCGTTTGGTGTAGAGATTGTTGTGTGATGAAGAACACCTCCCTTATTCTTCCTTTTGCCTCCCAAGAGTTCTCCCTCTTTGTTCCTCTAGGTTCTCAGATTCTATCAAATGAGTTATGGTTGCCCACAACTCCTAAACCTATATTTATAACTCCTAATCCCATTTTTAGTCACATGGGCCTAATAAAAATGGCCCAAACACTCCCGTGTGGGCCCGGTTATACCCAAAAATACCCGTGACCCATTTACCACCCCCCGGGTACACTTTTTTTACCTTCTCGGCCCATCCGGACTCAAGCGTGCACTCAGAATTGACATCCGAAATACTTTATAACATTCTTCAATTTTTAAACCTCAAAATGTGATGTAAAAATAATCCGAATAATTAAGTCTTAATTCTCCAAATTAAATAAATCCTCTAATTAAAATAAATTCTCCAAATCATAATTTAAATTTCTCTAAATAAATATGATTTCTATTTCTCCCAAAATAATTAAATTCAATGTCCTCAAATTTACGTGGTGTTACAATGTGCCCATGCATTTGACTCCCATTTCATCTACATGACTCTCAAAAGTCTTATCTGGTAAGATCTTCGTAAAAGGATCCGCCAAGTTTTCCTGAGATGCAATATAGGTTACGATGTCGTCGCTTTTTTGCAAGATCTCCCGAATTAGGTGATACACGCGCTCAATGTGTTTTTCTTCTTATGATTCCTTAGTTATTTTGAATTTTCAACTTCCAAGTCATTTAGGATGTTTCAGATGCAAATAACCTCCTTTTTTGCCTCCGAAGCGACACTATATTTGGATTCTATGATTGAATCAACCATACATGATACTTGATACTTTTGCAACATTTTAATACACTTCTTAGGGCAAACACATATCCTAAGATCGATCTCCTATGAAAACTATCAGAATAAAAACCTTAATTTGTGTACCCGATGGGTACTAGACTATCCATTGAGTAAATAAACACATAATCTCTATTCCTTTTTAGGTACTTGAGAATATATTTAACACTATTCCAGTATTCCTCACCAGGGTTAGAGTGAAGTAGATGACCATGCTAACAAAAAGTAAAATATCTTCCCAATGCCTAAGCATATGGTATATTCCTTATCCTATCTATTTGGTCTGGTGTCTTAGGACACCAATCCTTTGATAAATAAATTCCATGCCTAAACGGGAGAAACTTTTTTCTTAGAATCTTGCATGATAAACCTTATACGAAAATTATCGATATAAATGGCTTGGGATATGACCAACATCATATTTTTTTACAATCACACATAAGCTTGATCCCAAGGATATGACGGGATTATTTTAAATCTTTCATATCAAACCAACTAGATAACCACACTCTTATATTAGACAATACACCCACTTTGTTCTCGATTATGTGAATATCATCCACGTAAAGTAAATGAAATACTGCCACATTTCGGCATTCTTTTTATACACCTAAGTTTCATCTGGAATTGACCAAAACCAAAATATTTGATTGCCTAATCCAACCGGATGTTCCAAGGGATTGACGCTCACTTAATTCCATAAACAAATATCTTAAGATTGAACACCTTTATTTCCTAGTCATTTTCTATAAATCCTTAGGGTTGCATTATATATATGCAATCATTGAAACTACCATTAAAGAATTCAATCTTAACGTCCACTTGCCAGATCTCGAGATTGAGTTAAGCCATAATGGGTAAGAGAATCCGGATAGACGTCAACATGAATATGTGACAACCTGCTCACCAAAATAAGGGGTGGCCAGCTCAATACTCTAATATAACAGGAGTCCCGGATGGGATCATTCTCAGCATCACAATAAAATATAGAGTATCCAGGATAACCACCCAATATTTCAAAAAACGGGTTGCCAAAAATTTGTTTTAAAGTTAAAGAAAGAATTTAAACAACCCATTACTGAAAAGAGAAAGTGGGAACCCCAAAATTTTATATTACAATAGCTACAAGTAAACAAAAAGAGAATCGAAAATGCTGTCGGTCAACAGACTCTACAACAGTATTAAACAAATTCAATAATTTATATAATACATTACATTAAAAAATTTCAAATGCTTGGGCCTTACGCCGGAATAAAAGACTTGATCTTAACTAGAGTTCAAAAATGAAAGCGGCTATACAATATAACCCATAATACCCGCAAAGCATCACGGCTCGTCAAAATCACCGGAATAGGAAAGGCAGAACAGGCGTCCTTGCGGCGGAGTACCTGAGCGGATACAAGATGTATGCACAACAAGAAATATGAACGGGTCAGGGCCCGGTTTTATATGATCACCAGATGAATAAAAAGTATGACAGTTATGAATGGTAAATCATGACTAAAAAAAATAAGAATTTACCTACACAATTTAAAACATGAGCTAAGACAATTTAACTAATCATAAATTTAATTAAGTTATGCAAGAGAATAAGAATGATTAACATTAAATTAAAATCTTTCTTCATATAATCTGATTCGTCTCATAGTTCCATTCCTTATTAGGAATATATAATTACCATTAAGCACTTTGTAACTTTTATCTCAATTACCTGCCCTTCATGGCATTCCATTCCTTATCAGGAATGTAATCATCATCAAATGCTCTTTATGGCATTTCATTGTGCTCTTTATGGCACTACCTCATGCTCTTTATGGCATATCACATACATCAAGTCCCACTTGATTATGAATTGTTATATTTATATGCATATAACGATTCTAAGACGGTCCCTTCGAGTTTCCCAACTGGGCGCGTCCCTAAATGACCATCATCTTCCAGGGCCTATCTATACAAGACAACCTGGGCACCTATAACGCAAGACGTCGGGAAGCGGCCATATGCCTGCAGGAGAATCAAGACCACACCTGGAATCTCCTCACCAGCACAGAAAACATAACATAATCGCTCATATGGCCTATGGACAATATCCACCCTGCATTCATTAGCCAGGGGGCATCACCAAGTGCACAAACTTCCCTTATGATGTCATTTAGAGAGGTGTGTATGAGTAAATTAACATTTACCATATTCATTATTAAGTAAATTATCATTTACCATCATTATTACCATTACCCTTTCATTTTCTTTCCATATATATGTTTCATTTTATCCGAAACCATAATCATTTACATTATTGTAAATACCTCATATTATACCCAGAGCCATACTTAATACATCTTACCGTTGTAACCGCGATGAATAAATAAGCTTTCAATTTATTTTCCAAAGATTCGTTTGTGGTGTCATTATAAACCATCAAGGCTAATATAGCTCCATTGAGATTCCAAAGTCTCCCAAACACGACGCTACACTCCTAGTCTCATAATGATCTACTCAAAGAAAAGAATGCCCTAACATCAATTGGCATATCCCCGAAAAAGTCTCCACATAACGCATTTCTAATCTAGAATGGTTACCCCTCCCATCTAGGACTCTAAAACTCTAAATTTACTTCATTCAAGAAGGTTCCTAGTCCCTATTGAAGAGAATGAATCTAGGAAACAAAATAAAGTTTAAGGATGAAAAATAGGGGACTGGTCGACCGGTCATGAGACCGCGTCTCCAAATTTTACCTAAAAAGAAAAGCAGAAAGCTCAGATTTGAGGGGCCGATCGACCGGTCAGGGGACCGCGGTCGATCGCGCACGATAATTATGCCTTTGTGGGAAGGCAGTAAGCCCTCCCGCGAAGGCCCGGTCGACCGATCCTGGGATCGCGGCGACCGATCATAGAAGACCTAGGGTTCTTTCTTCTTCAAAAAACTAAACCCAAGTGATGATTTCTAATTTCCCAAATCTCAAAACTCTTCCATTTTGAACATAACCAACAACCTTTATCTACCCAAAGACTTTCCTACATGATTTATAACCATTGTAATTCACAATTTTATCATCAACACTAAGATTAGGTTTGAATCCCATAAATTCCATTTTTGATCCATAAATGCAAATACACAACTATCACACAAATTATTCATCTTAAATCACATATTAGAAAGTAGAAAACTTGCCTTGAAGTTGAAATCTCAGGTTTCTTTGTGTAGTAACAACAATCAATCTTTAATCTTCATTTTCTCTCTTCTTTCTCCACTTTTCTCTCTATGTTTAAGACATAAAATAAGGAAATTAGGGGATTTAGAAGACTAAAAATCGGGGCTGAACACAAGTCTCCCAACTTAAGTGGTTAATACTACATTAAAATGGCTCCCAAATACGCATATAAATTAAAACCAGGTAAAAGTGCTCAAAACCCAAAAATACAATATGGCACTTATTTTGACTGTCTCGCACATTCCGGGACTAACTATGACCTCTAAAATGGCATCCGACAATTTTATAAATTATATCAAGTTTCGGTTTCATTTAAACCATAGTGTCATTTTAATCATATGACACTATAAAACATACAACCGAATGATATTTACTTTCACATGCAGTAATTATGCAACACTCTAGCAAATATTAACTTTCAAATCATAAAATTAATATTTACTCCAGTACCATCATTTTATATAATTACCTTATATGGTAAATTAATATAAAATTAGCCTCCTTAAAAGAGAGGGTTGTTACAGAATACAGTGAAAGGGTTTCCTCACAGTCAATCCCTCTTTCTGAGTAAACACTTTCTCAATAAGACTTGCCTTAAAGTTTTTCACCTTCATGTCTACCCTATCTTCTTCTTGTATATCCACTTTCATCTGATAGGTTTGATCTCATCTATAAGTCTATAAGTTACCAAACTTTATTGAATACATTGAATCTATCCTAGTATTTATAGACTATAAACAAAGCTCTGAGTCCTTATCTTGGAGTGCCTCATTGTAGTTATCATGATCCAATTCATGTTCCCATGGGATCTCACTGAAGTGTTCTCCCAACTACACTAACATACTAGGCTACCACATAAATCTCCCACTATGATGTGGATCCAATTGTAGTCCAGTATAAGTAACATAAGTATCACAATCATCAATAATACTCCCTATAGACACCACATTCTAGGACCCTCATGAGCATCTCCTTAGGTCCCTAGCACTTCCTCCTTCACCATAAACCCGAGGACATACTCCGGGTAGTGATCATAAGGACACTGGGTGCTCCCAATCCTCGTTTGACTACGGATTAACTCTCTTACCTAAGCAGAAGTTCAATGAATCTTTGAAGGTCTCTGAATCCCCTCATACACGAATCGACCTTACGATTTGAACGAACGATCCATTTTACTGTTGAAAACCGATCTAGAGGCCACCAGGTGCTCGCGAACCCCATTTTGACCCCAATAAACCTCCTCGCCTGAGAAAAAGATCAATGAATCTTTTAAAGGTCTTGAATCATGTTTCTAAGGGTCCACCCCATGCATGAATCGACCTTATGATTTGGAAGAACGAACCATTTCCCCTAAAAATTGATAAAGAGGCCACCAGGATCCCCTAGGCTACATTTGACTCCCGTAAACTCTTCAGCTCAAATGAGACTGAATGAATCTTCGAAGGGATCTAAATAGCCTTTCTAACGGTCTGACCCCTACACTAATCTGCCTTATGGTAGGATGAACGACTCGTTTTACTTTAAAAGGTCACGGAGAACTTCCAAGCCCATGTTTGACCAATATCAACTCCCCGAACTGAGTGAAGATCTTTTGAAGATCGAAGATCCCTATATAACCTTTCTAATGGTCTATCCCATGCGGGAATTATCCTTATGGTTCGGACGAATGATCTGTTTCTTTCTTATGTAAATTTCGGGTGCTTCCAAGCTCCGTTCGATAATAGTCAATTCATGAACTCGGGAGCGTCCCATGGATTCCTAAATGGCTCTGAATACCCTTTCTAATAATTCGTCCTGTTCGCATTTCTGACTTACGAATTGAGTTTTAAGATTATTTTTCGAAAAATTCGAATGAGACTGCCGAATGGAAAATAAATTTCCCTGCCTATCGGCAGTGTGTCTGGGGATTTCCTGGCAATAGGCATGTCAAGGAAAATTTTGCTCGGCATCCCTTTGACCCTATATATTGGGAGCATGAGATCACTTCGAAAGGCATGTAAAAATATCCCTCTCAGTGATCTCAATAACATTCTCTCGAAGTTAGCGTGGTTTCCATATTGAAACCTCTCCCCCATATTCCATTTCCATCCTTTTCTTACCCAATTTATCAAATTCCCTTCCTTCTCCTCCTACCATCTTAATCCACTTGTAAGAGCATCCCTTCAACAATCAAGATCAACCTTAAAGCCTCCAAAGAAGGTATAAACCTTTTACTCTCTCTTTGAATTTTCTTATTTTTGCATTAGTTATTTAATTCTTACTTTAAGTATTTCATCTTTATTAGATCATACATATTAATATCAAACTTTTTATTAGTAGTATTGCACATACTATATTTGCTATAAAAAAATAAGGGTTTTCTTGTAAATTCCAAATGGAGATTTATCACATACACATATATAATAAGGTCCTCGGTTGTATTTATGGGATAAAGCCCACCCCTGTGTTGCATGCGAACTTCGTGGACTTTGATGCCTTTTTAGGCTATATAGGGTCTCAAGTAAAATACGAGATTCGAGTTCGATTTTCCTATTTTTGTTCTCATATTATTTTCATATATTATATTCGTGATTCATTCTTGTGTTTTGCCCAACCTATACAATCGTCTTTCTATAAACGATCGGTGACCCAACGAACGTACACATCGTATTTTTAATAACTATGTTTGGAACATTCCTATGGATGACCTCACTCCACCTATGACGCGAGTCGAGAGATTCCTCTATTCCTTTATATATACATGCACACACTTCACGGAGTTATTAAGGAGAAGAATAACATATGCCCATAAGAGATCGAAAGGGTGAAATGTGGTTTTTATGTTTGTTCTAAATAGTGTGCATTTGTGGATGTTGTGTTTATTCTGTGGTCAATTGGTTCCTAACTATTTGTGTACGTTTATGGGTTTTGTTTCCAAACAGTGTGAATATTTGTGGGATGGGGAATGAGTTTTGGTATGTGAATATGTGTGTTTGTTTTAAATAGTGTGAATTTGTTCCAAAAATCTGTTTGGATTCTTTAGATGATGACGAAGACAGCGGACCGAAGAGGGTTGAGGCTAAACATGGAACGATTGAAAATCGAATAGGATTGAGAGTGATTATTCCGGTCCGATCTCGATCCATAAGTTTTTAGAACTAATTGATGCGGTCTGGTAGCAAAAATACCTCAAAACTAGACTGGACCGGACTAGACCACGAACACCCCTAGCTTTAGGTCCTCAGAATTGACCCCGACCCATAAAATCGATCCCTTTAACTTTAGGTACTCAAAATTGACCTCGACCCGCAAAATAGGTAGTCTAGAATTAACCACGACCCTCAGAATCGATCCCTACAACCTTAGGTTCTCATAATCGACCTCGACCCTCTAAAACGATCATCCTCATCCCTTTGGTTCGCATAAATGTCCTATTTACCAAACATCCATGTGGTGTCTATTCAACGACCTTCACTTGTCACCCGTCGAGGGGCTCTATAGACACCATATTCTAGGACCCTCCTGAGCATCTCCTTAGGTCCCTAGAATTTCCTCTTTCACCATAAACCCTAGGTTATACTCTGAGTACTGATTTAGAGGCCATTCGGTGCTCCCGCACCTCATTTTACCACTGATAAACTCTCTCACCTGAGCGTAATATAAATGAATCTTTGAAGGGCAATGAATCCTCATTCCAATGACCCATTTTGTGCATGAATCGGCCTTATGGTTCATATAAACTGTTCATTTTACTTTTAAGATCGATCCGGAGGCCACTAAGTGCGCCCGAGACCCATTTTGACCCTAATAAACTTTCTCGCCTAAGAGTAACCTCAATTCTCGGGACCTAAATCCCCTTTCTAACGGTCTTCCCCATGGACGAATCAAATATTTTCCCCCGAAAACTGATACAGAGGCTACTGGGCCCTCCCAGGATCCATTTAACTCCCGTCAACTCATCATCTCGAACGAGAATGAATGAATCTTCTAAGGGATTTGAATACCCTTTCTCTACCCCGTGCGTGAATCAACCTTACAAACGACCCGTTTTACTTCAAAAGGTTATCAGGCACTTCCAGGCCCCATTTGACCAAGGTTAACTCCCCTAACCGAGCGAATCTCTTTGGAACATCGAAAATCCTTACATAACATTTCTAATGCTCCATCTCATGCGCGAAATGGCCTTACAGTTCGAACGAACGATCCGTTTCTCTCTTATCTAAAAGATCGTTGGTTTTTTTTAGCCCTATTTGACCACAATCAATTCCCAAACCTAGACGTGTCCCATGGATTCTTAAATGGCTCTGAATACCCTTTCCAATGATTAGTCCCTTGCACGATTCTGACTTACGGATTGCGTTTTATGACTGCTTTTTCGAAAAATCTGCATGGGACTGTCGAATGGCAAATCTATTTCCCTGCCTATCGGTAGTGTGTCTGGGGGTTTCCTGCTGATAGGCATGTAAAGGACAATGTCGATCGAAACTCCCTTGACCCTATATAAAATAAGCACGAGATCACTTCGAAAGTCACCTCAAAAACATTCCTGTCAGTTATCTCAACAACATTCTCTCGAAGTCAACTTGGTTTGCATATTGAAACCTCTCCCACTACATTCCATTTCTATCCTTTTCTTACCCAATTTAGCAAATTCCCTACCCTCTTCTCCTACCACCTTCATCCACTTACAAGAGAAGCCCTTCAACAATCAAGATCAACCTTAAAGCTTCCAAAGAGGTCCAAATCTTTTACTTTCTTTAAATTCTCTTATTTTCTCATTAGTTATTTAATTCTTACTTTAAGCATTTCATCTTTATTAGATCACAAAAATTAATATCCAAATTTTGATTAATAGTCTTGCACGTACTATATTTTTATTAAAAAAAGAAAAAGAAAAAGAGGGTTTTCTTATAAATTCCAAATGAGGATTTCTCACTACATTTTCTCACACTAAAACATCCTTTTTAGGCTATGTAGGCGTCTCAGTTAAAATTCGAGATTAAACTCCTCTTTTCCTATTTATGTTCTCATATTATTTTCACATATTATATTTCTGATTCATTCTTGTGCTTTGTCCAACCTATACCATCGCCTTTCTATAAACGATCGGTGACCCGACAAACGTACACATTGTATTTTTAATTACTATTTTGGGAACACTTCTATAGATGACCTCACTCCGCCTTTGTTTGTAATGTGAGTCTAGAGATTTCTCTCTCCCTTTACATATACATTCACACACTTCACGAAGTTATTAAGGAGAATAATAACATATGCTTATGAGAGACCGAAAAGGGGGGATGAGTGCCTAACACTTTCCCATTCTGTAACTTAGCCCCGAATCCTTGAACTAATTGATTTCGCAAGCATCAGTATTTCTTTGATGTCGTTATCTTCAGGCGGCAACATTTATTTTGCCTATTTTTTGCAAAATAGGTTGATGACTCTATCTCTATGCATCACTCCAATAGACAGCGGTCGAAGCACCCCGAGGAAGGGTGCGAGAATCCCGTGCGCGCATCCTTAGACTGGGATGGGATGTCCAAAGTGGCGATTGTTATGGGGAATATCTATAAGAGGGATACGTTGTATTTTTACATGGGTGTTATTATTTTCCACATGTATGTGTATGCACGTATCTGTATGTTCCCTTTTTCCTCAATTACTTCTTGTATATATCTACATCATGTATATATCACTTCTCACTAATTTTTCACTTCACACACTTGTAAATACCCTTCATGTACACCTCACACTACTTACACTTGTATGTACGATCATTTATACCCACATGTTTCACACACCACTTAGAATATCCATGCTTAGGTTTCACTAGCACACACCTCCACTTATCACACTTATATATATCCATACTCACTTGCACATATCACATGCCACTTGTAGTTGATCCATTCTTAGGCCCACTACCACACACTCAGTTATAGATATTTACATATCACTCACTCATATGTATCCATGCTTAGTTTAGTCTTCATGCTCCATGCCAGATTTATTTTTCATGATACTTGTACATTCTTCCCTATTAGTATAGTTCTTCTTTTACTCACCATGCCCAATAAAAAACTCTCTTTATAATATACATATTAAGAATCATGCATTTTTGCGCACTACATATTGACCAAAATTTAATCCCATACTGAGCGATCACTTTATGATGGGCGTTGGTCTGGCAGGTCACAGTTAACCTAAGCAATATGACTCTTACTTCCATTACCCTATTACCTTCAACATATGTCGAACGGTTACCCCGCATTGTACCGCTTGACTGAACTTGTGATGGGAGGTATATAGCAGGGAACTCATTCACGTACATCGAGTATATCAAATTCTCTCTCATATATACTGTCCCCATGAGGTATATAGTGAGGAAATTGACATACACTCAGGTATATCAAATGGATTGTCCACAGGTACCTATTTCCCTCAAAAGTAAAAAGTATATCGTGGAAGTCATGACATAGGGGGGAACCCTTCCACTAACCCAACAACTGCATAAACCTTATATAGCTATCAAACCCAGGGCACCATATTTAGTTTACCAGTTGCTACATAAAACTTTGCCAAAATGCTGGGTTGGCATGCCGCCCAAATTTTTGTGCTAATCCGTCATTTTTCAAAATATGAACCTGTCCATGAGCTTGGAAACAAGTCAAACCATATCTTACCAATTTTCAAACCTAATTTTCCCAGGCTCTGGTCTTGTCCAGCATTTCTTTTACATTTAGGTAAACCTCATACAAGTGAAAATATAATAATTATCGTGATGAGACTCTTCTCTCGTTTTTCCTCCTTTTATCAAAAATAGCAAAAATATTTTTCCTTCTTTTTTCACCAAAAATGTTAAAAACATTTTTTCTCTTTTTCAAAAAAAAAAAAACAATCCTTTCTTCCTTTTTTAAAAAATAAATTCAAACCCTTTTTCCTTCTCAGGTCGATCACATACCTAATTCTTAGCCTGGATCCTTATTGGCTTCAGTCTTCCGTTAAATTGCCCCGAAGCTCCACTAGTTCCAGTACTACTTCATTCGAGTCTGGAATCTACCTTCACCACCTCTTCATGGAAAATGCCTACCAAGCACAAAATGTACAACCTGATGTTACAACAGTCCTAGTCTAACTCAGTGCCAAGATTGATAACCTTCAAATCAAAATTCATGAGATACAATGAAATCGGGTCCAAGTTCTTAAAGAACCCAAACTTATCTTTCCTCTTGCCATGGGTCGACCCTCTCCCGAGCCTCTATGGGTCCTAGAAGAATATCATCATGCTCTGCTTACCCCGCTTGCTTATGGGTTGTTTCCAGCTCAGCTCCTAATGCCAAACCTTGCCCAGTTAGGGACTAAATTTCCAGTACCCATTAATCCCAAGGAGGAAGAACTAAACACGGTCAATAAAGACTTCAAACTTCTTTCCAAGAAATTCAATCAAGTCAAGATATTCGTCAGCTACATGGACTATACCCATAAGTCTCCCTACCCCAAAACAAGATTACCGGGGAAGTTCAAGATGCCAGCCATCAAGAAGTTCAGGGGCAGCAGGACCCAAATCATTCACCTTCACAGTATCAATAAGCCATGACCTTTCTTGGCACCTCTAAAAAGATAATGGACCAGATGTTTCAACACTTTGAAGGACAATGCCCTATGATGGTTCTTATCCCTCGAAGAATCTAGAATCTTCATTTGGGAAGCTGTCTCCCTGGAATTCATGTCACAGTATAAGTATAACGAAGAACTAGAGGTTACGCGTCGTGATTTAGAGCTTTCTCAACCATAAATCTAGGGAAATCGCCAGTAGATTCACAGCAAGAGGGAGAGAAAGCTTCCACCATGACCAACTGGCCACTAAAAAAGAATAAGTTAGCATTGAGAAGTAGAATTTCTTAACCTATATATGAATAACTATAGTAGGTCAGTATTATCCACGCTTTTGAGATCTTCAATAAGTGGGTAGAGAAATTATAGAAAGTGTTATCAAGGTAGAAGCCGAGTCGAAGAAGGTGACCAGACAGTTCATTCCCCAAAAGTATTAAAACCCTGCCAATAATACTGTCTCAACCATTAATAATATCTCCCAGCCTGCTACCTGTTGGGCACCAGAAAGTATCCGTAATCTCGTCAAAAAAGAATACACCGAGCTCCATGCTCCCTTATCCAATGTTTACTAAGCCTTTTTAAATTGAAACCTCATCAAACCTTTAGACACCCATCCATTACCAAACCCACTTCCCAAACTTCAAGACCGATGCCCATTGTGATTTTCGCCAATTTGTCGGCCATACTATCGACCAATGATTTAATCTTCAGAATTTAGTCCAAGGTTTAATTGATCGGGGTATCATTACCCCACTAGACAATCCTAAACCCAACGCCACTCATAACCCACTTTTAATCCACACAAATCCATATTTTTAGAGAATGACCCGGAATTAGACCTTCCCAAATTGTTCATAACAAAGCGCCATTATACCCATAATCTCACCCAAACCACTTAAAGTTTGCTCGTATTTCCTCCTACACCCTACCTTCTTCACTGAACAAGCTTTGTCACTCCTCATAAGGGCATGCATTATCATTCGTACTCATTTAAAAGGAAGAGGTGTAGAGTTACCAATTATTCTGAACTAACTCTTGGAGTTTGGGGTACAATTTCCCACCAAGATGACCATCGACTGTCAGAAATTCAATGGTTGGTTCATGGAAGCTTGAAAATAGGCTCAAGAATCAGATGATTGGGTGGTACCCATTGATGAAGTCAACTTAGATGATGTAGTACAAATCACGACAGATATGTTTCGACAAACCAATGAGATTTGTAGCATTTTCAAACTACTCACTGCTTGAAGCTACAAGGGCGATTGGTCCCTTCACTCCTGCACCTCCCCATTGAGTGGGAAGATTTATATGAGGAAGCCATTGAGGTCGTGGCATGCCTCGATTTCTCTTATTAAGAAGACATCATTTCCATCAAATGGGGGAACAAATTTGATAGCTTTGATGATGAATCGAGTCAGCAAATATTTTGTACAATTAGGGGATATTAGTGAAATATCCATTCATCCAGAAATAGATAAATATATGGGGATCTTGTTCTTCCTTGCCTCCATAAATAACATGACCATATTAGGAAGACACTACAAGATTCGAATCCTCAGTCATCAAGAACAGATAAGGGAAAGGGAGTTGCTGAAGAACTTCCCAAGCCAAAAATAATTATTGAAGAGAGCAAGATCCTCGACCAACTTAAGAAGACTCACGCCAACATGACTTTATGGGGGATTTTAATATCCTCAAAATTACATCAAAAGGCTCTGATAAAGCTTCTCATCGGGCTCACATTCCCTCCTCCCACTACTTCAGAAGAAGCTATAAACTCGGCTAGATCCTAGACCACCACTAGAATTATTTCTTTATCCGAAGAAGAAATTTTGAAGGTCGGCCCTGACCATAACTATGCCCTTAACATCTCCGTTGAAGTGATGGGAAAAATATTCCTCCTCTCACTTGTCAACAATGGATCTTCCCTCAATGTTTTCCCACTAGAACCTTTAATTATTTAGGGTTGAAAGTAAGTGACCTTACTTCTACTTCCATCGGAGTGCGTGACTATGATAATACTCGTCAAGAGGTAATGGGATCCATAAAACTCACAATAAGGGTTGTCCCTATAAATCACATCATTTAATTCAAGTTATTAACATCCCCGTATGCTTCAACCTACTACTTAGTCGATCGTGGCTTCATATCCTTCGAAGGGTATCTTCCTTCCTTAACCAGAAGTTGGTTTTTTTCGCTAAGGGGCAAGTCATCACCATCTTAAGGGATAATGATGGTATAGAAAATGCTAGCACCAGCATTCCGATACTAGAAATACATCATGGGATGAATGACATGCTTCTATCCGACTTCAGTGTTAATCCACTTCCCCTTCTAACAGGGGCTAATTTTAAAGATCGAGTTTTCCAGAACACAACCCTCACAGCAATGTCAATGTGAACAAATGTTCAAGAATATGCATTTCATGCTCGAATTGGGGTTGGCGTGACATCAACAAGGGATACTTGAGACCATAGTCCTCAAAGAGGCCTTTCCTCCATGTGGCCTGGGTTATCAGCCTTCACCAAAAGAACTCAAAGTGCTCCACCAAGTACGACTAAAATGAATCTAGAAGATGCCAAAACTATTTTGAGGATTCTTTGAATGGGAGATTTATTAAGGAGGGTGAATACTTCCCATTCTGTGGCTATCCTAAACTATGGTACGACCATGTGGATAAGAAAATTAAGTCATTGATGGAAATATTCTTTCAAGACAACTACTCCTAGTTCGAAGACTACTAGCATAAGGTGCAACCTTCCACCGAGAAAGTCGTTGCCATTTTTGAGGTCTCTGAGGAAAGTTATTTCTAATAAGCATTCAACCTACATACATTGGGGTTAACCCTCTGTATGATCCATTCAGATGCTACATAGTCAGATTCGTCCATTATGATCAAGGCCACTGATGAGCCTCTTCTCAACCAGAATGTTATGCCAGTCCCACCTGTCGAGATGCAACCTAACCTTGTTGTTCACACTATCTCTTCATTTGTTGTTGTTCCTCCTTTTCTGATAATAATGTAATAGAGACCTCTTTTGATGAGGTTCGCAACACTATTTTTTTTCGAAAGTGAAATTAATGAGGATTTTGAGTATCTTGTTGTGCCTTATATTAATTGTCTTGATTCTAATCTAACTCTTGATGATGATGATTTTACAAATGAATAATTATTATACGATCTTAATAAGGTTAATAATCGACAATATAACCGCATTCAAATTAATAAGAATGATATTGTTGTTATCAATCTCGATTCTAGTAGCCAACAACGAGAGATTAGGATAGGGTCTGCCCTTAACGAGCATGAGCACGCAAAATTCGAAAAACTGCTAAAGAAATTTATGGACATCTTCGCATGGTCCTATGACAACATGCCCAACATCGATCCTGAAATAGCTCAGCACGATATCCCAACTCTCCCGAAATGTAAGACGGTAAAAAAAAGTTGCGAAAGCTTCGCACTAAATGGTCACTCAAAGTCAAGGAAGAGGTAATCAAGTAGTTGAATGTAGGCTTCATTCGGGTGGTTGAATATCCCACATGGCTCACCAATATTGTACCCGTACCAAAATCAGGAAGAAAGGTCCGGATGTGCGTCGACTATCGGGATTTGAATAAAGCATCCCCAAAAGAATATTAACCATTGCCAAAAATTGACTTGATTTTGGACAACACGGATAGTCACTCCCTCAAGTCATTCACTGATGGATTTATCGGATACAAATAAATCAAGATGCACCTTGAGCATCAGGAGAAAATTGCATTCATCACTCCCTGGGGATCCTTTTATTGAACATATGTGCCATTCGAGCTCAAGAACGTTGGGGCTACCTACCAAAGTGTTATCACAACCATTTTGCATGATTTGATACACAAGGAAGTCAAGGTCTACGTAGACGAAATGATTATTAAGTCTAAGACTTGGGAAGGTCACATGCCCACCCTTCTAAAATTCTTCGAACGACTACGACGATACCAAATGCGACTAAACCCACATAAATGCCTTTTCAATATCACAAAAGGAAAGCTTTTGGGATTTATGATTAGTGAAAAGGTAATTAAAGCAGACCTTGCTAAGTTCAAACCCATACTCAAAATGCAACCACCCTGAATGAAAAAGGAAGCCCGGGGATTCTTGAAAAAACTTTAGTAAATCAATCGGTTCATCAGCAAGCTGACTTCTATTTGCGAACCGATCAAAAGGATTCTACCAAAGTCTAGAATGAGGCCTATCAGGAAGCCTTCGATAGAATCAAGCAATACCTTACCCGACCTCCCGTACTTATGCCTCCACAGCCAGGTCTCCCTCTACTCTTGTACTTAATAGTAATAGATACTGCACCAGGGGATTTGCTATCCCAATACATTAAAGAATCTCATAAATAAAGGGCCATTTACTATGCCAGTTAAAAATTAGCCAGGTACGAAGTCAACGAAACCACCTTAGAGAAAGCATGCATCACCCTAGTCTGGGTCACTCAAAAGTTATGACACTACATGTTCACTTTTCCCATCAGACTGGTATCCTGAATGGATCCTATCAAATAACTTCTTGAGAAATCTTCCTTGTCTAATTGAATGGCCTGATGGTTGATGTTACTAGCTGAGTTCGATATAGTGTATCTCACATAAAAGGGAGAGTTATCTCCGACTACCTCGCTGACTACCCCATGGAAGAGGCCGGAAGTTGGATCTCTGAATTACCGAATGAATTTATCCTTTGCACCTCTTAGGAAGGCCTTCGATGGAAAATGTTCTTTGACGGTGCTACCAACAAGAAATGATATGGCTTTGGGATACTCCTGATTTCCCCTGATGACTCTCACACTCCCATTGCGATCAAGCTGGATTTTTCCTACACCAACAATATGACTGAATACTAGGCATCCACTTTAGGCCTCAAAATATCCCTCAAGAAAGGTATCAAACACTTAGATGTCTATGGGATTCTAACCTCATCATCGGCCAAGTTATCGAAAAATAAAAAGTCAAAGACGAAAGTCTCTTACACTTCCATGCCCACCTAGAAGAGCTCGCCTCCCAGTTCCAAGATATCACCTTCCACTACTTGCCCTGCATAAAGAACAACTTAGCTAATGCCCCTGATACCCTGAACTCTGTAGTCAACATGCCCAAGGGAATAATGAGTCCCCCTTTCCTTATCAAAAAACAAGTTATGCCAACTTACTTCTACCACATTGATATTGTCACAAATAAAGATTTTGATATGGCTAAGTTTTGTTACTACGATATTTGGAGCCTCCTCAAGCATGGGAGGTATTCCTAAGACTCCAAAATGAAAGACCGTGTGGCCCTTCACAAACTGGTTGCCTCGTACATCATCTGTGATAAATCATGGTTCAAGAGAAACTTCGATGGAACCCATTTGCACTGCATTACAGGGGTTGACATTGAAGAAATTATACAAAATATCCCAATGGATGATGTGAACCCAACATAATACGTCATATGCTTGCTAAGAAAATCATAATATTGGACCATCATGGTTTAAAATTGCACTGACTATGTCTGAAGATGCCTCAAATGCTAAAAATTTACCAATCTTTAGCACTTACCTCCTCGAGAATTGTAAAATATGACTTTTCCCTGGTCGTTCTCTACTTGGGCATTAACATCATGGGAAAAGTCACACCCAAAGCTTCAAATGGGCATGATTTCATCCTAGTCTCTATTGATTACTTCACCAAATGGGTCAAAGTTGAGTCATACACAGTATTGAATGCCAAGAATGTGGCCAAGTTTATTCGAAAGAACATCATCTACCGATATGAGGTTCCCCACAAGCTAGTATCAGATAATAAATTACACTTCAAAGCCTAGGTCACAGAACTGGTCGACGAGTATGGGAAATAGAGACACAAATATTGTCCCTACAGACCCCAAACCAATTGTGCAGTCGCATCCAACAATAAAAACCTCAAAGACAACATTAACAAAGTGATAAAAAATTATCGAGATTGGTCCAATCATATCCCTTGTGCCCTCTGATGCTACCACACTTTATTTAGGACATTTACTGGGGCTACCCCTTACTCTCTGGTATACGGTATGGAGGTAGTCCTATCCGTTGAGCTAGAAATGCCTTCCCTGTGCATTATGCTTGAGAGCAGGGTCAGTGAGGAAGACTAGCATCAGAGAGGCTTTAAAAAACTGTCACTCTTGGATGAAAAGAGGTTGAAGACTCTATACCACATACAAGGGCACCATTGTCGGATAACACAATCATTCAGCTGAAGAGTCAAGGACCATAGTGTCCGAAAAGGAAACCTTGACTTTAAGGAGATCATAGAACCTGTCTGGGACCGCAGAGGGAAATTCAAATCGAACAGGAACTGTCCCTACATAATGAATAAGATTCTCTCAGGAGGTGCCGTCATTCTCACTAACCTCTGTGGATAAGAGATGAAATGTCCATTCAACCTGGACCGTCTCAATAAGTTCTACCCTTAATTCAAAATCTCGATGCGCTACGACTCTTCTCATTTCCCTTCTATTCTAAAAAAAATCTTCATTTCTCTCTCCTCAGAACTATGTGGGGCCCGATCCTCTAGAAAACCTCTTTCTTTCAAAATGGAACTCAAAAAATTTTAAAACCCCCATAGGTACGTAGGCAACTCATACACCTTACATGGGCATGGTCCCCTTCTTTTTCACAAAATGCTACTCTTTTCTAAGCTCCGAGAATGATGATTTATTTTATCATTTACATGAACAAAAGGATTATGTATGCCTTAATGATTAGTATGGATAACTTAAATGTAACACTCATCAATAGGCACAAAAATATTACCAAAATATTTTTTATTTCAAAGTTCGGTACCATTACATAAAGTATCGATGAAGGGAGTCAAACCAACCACTCCTCTCCGCTGACCAAACTATTTTTAAACAATCCTAGCCAAACTTCACAAAATTATTACCCAAATCCCAAATTAAAAAACATCCAAATCACCAAAAGCTTCACATACAAATAATCCCAGCTTTACAAAAAACCTATCCACAAGTGCCAGAAGACCCAATCCCATCATCATCAGCCCCCGGAGGTCACCAAACTTCCACTTCCTAGTTGATATTCTGAATTCGCTCCATAGAGTGGTACGCCCTTACCAGCCTAGAAAAATCACTACCCCTCCTTCCATAGTATAAAAAAGAACAAACCACCTCTAACCGGTCTCTTCCGCCAAGATCTTCGCCACCACTCATTTTAACAACCATTTTCTATAGTCCTCGGACACATGCTAGACCCTACCTATAGATTGATATGTACGGGTTGATGATCGACAACTCTACCATAGAGAACCTAACCTCATGCGAATGAATTCAAACAAATCTTCCGTAAAAAAGAAGTCTAGTGTCCGAGGAGGCACTATTTGCTCCCATCCAACTTGACACGGAATCTGCCAAGGGAAAGAGAACGAAGTCCGTTGGAAGATAACTAATCAAGCATACCCGAACTTCCCCATCTACAGAAAAGGACGCAGTTCCCCCCACCATGGCACTGACTAATGGAGGCACCGGGCTTCGTGCTTCACGAACCAGTTGAACCAGTTCTCTACAGATGAGCCAAAACTGATAAAATATCGAGAAATTTTTTTTAGCACGCCTACCAAAGGATACTCAAGAGGAACTGCCTGATATAACCTCTCAACTAGCCATGTGAACATCTCTGAGCTCCATCTCAAAAAATTGGAGCGCTTTTCGTCCAAGCATCAAGACCATTCAGAGTCTCTGCTAGTATCACCGCCATAGGACTACGACAGTAGGACATCCACGCTATTATCGCAGCCAACTGGGGATCCACCATTAGATCCCGTATCACTAGTAAGAGCCTCTAAGTAAGGCCCAGAGAAACAACTTCGGTAGCCTGCATCATTGAAATCCCTTAAGTGCAAAAAATTCATGATAGCTCAAAGGGAAATCATCCCACCAGTAATTAACGGTCGAGCCTCCGAAAGGGGGGATATAGAGTAACTCTACTAACAACGCCCAATGAGAATGAGAAAATTCAGGCATAGTCGCTGCTACACTGCGATTGATTCCCGACGTAGCTGAGAACTCTTCGTAAGCAGGAAGATCTCATATAAACAGAAATGAAAAACATGGTCTTTAGGATACCAAAACTATGTCATCGCCTCTAGCATATTCTAGTCAATGGCTCTGTTACGCTACAAGGAGAATCGACGAAAGTTAAAAGCCATGCAGTCGACGTTATACAAACACATGGCCTTAAGACTTTCGAGGTAGGAAGAAAATTCTACATGCATCGGAAGGGTCATTTGGGGAATATAGGATCAGAAAGCAAGAAGTAAGAAAAAGAAAGTGGGTATAGATGGGAAAACTACAATCCTTATCTCTATTTTTATACACAATGGCTTGGCAAAAGACAAGGGATCTGAGGAGTTCGAATGAATTCCTACCCTACAAAGTACTCTGATGTATAGGAAAGTGCAATCAAAGCCTTAGAGTGATTTGACTTGACCCATATGCCGATAGGAAGGACAGGGGGTATTTCGATCGACAACCCCCTAATTTAGGAAATTATATCTTTCCTTTTTTATCAAAATCATATTCTAAAAAAAATACTAATTTTAAAACCCCCGGGTTATTTCTTCCTACTTATCCAATTTTACTTAAGCTCTCATTTTCTAAATAAACAGTCTCAGCAGCAAAGTAAAAGTGCATGTCGGATAAGTCATTAAAACGAGAATTAAAAATAAATTATCTCATATACATACATATATATATATATATATATATATATATATATATATATGTGTGTGTGTGTGTGTGTGTGTGTGTGTGTGTGTGTGTGTGTGTGTGTTGTTATTACATGATTACATTTTTCAAGAAAAAGAAAAGAAGAAAAATAGAAAAACTAAAACAATGGAACTTAACCTGAACCCACAATCTCTCTCTCTGAAACCCTCACCGCCCGCGGGGAACACACATCCCCCGATGACGAGCGATAGAACCTCCATTTCCAGAACCCGATCCCACATCTGAGGTGGCAAATCGAACAAAGCAAGAACGAATAGAGTCCTTGATATAATCAGTCACGGACTCCAATATCCTTCAGCCAGGTGGTCGTCACCCGAACATGTTACAAGCAAAGAAACAAGAGCAAGAGGAAAAATCGGTCCACAAAGAGCAAAGAAAGAACCAAAATACAAGAAAAGAAAAGAAAAAAGTATACCTCAAGCTGAAAGACGTCATTCATAAGCCCCCATCAACCCCGGCTCCGCAGCATTAGGACGGTGCGGTGTTGAAAATAACTTTTGTGTGTATCGTTGTAGAATAAAGTCTTTCGCTTAAAACCCAATTAATACCTACACAATGTGACAAAATAAATATAGAGGAAAGTGGTACGTAGGGGTGTCAATCCAACTTTCAAGTGTGAAGATTAAACATGTGAAGATAATTGCAAAATCACTTTCATGTTATTATTTTTGGTATTTATTCTTTCTTTATTTTTTTTAGAAAAAACGATGAAAACTAAGAAGAAAATAGTAATGAGATAAATAATTTTTTTTAATTAAAACAAACTGATGTAATATGAGTCCTAAAAAAATATTAAAACTAATCTAGATGAAAAGAGAAGAATATCTACAATATGTACAAATGGGTGAACTCTCAAATACTCATCAATGTTTGAATTAAATCTGCTTAAAATTACAAATAATTCCAACAAAGATTTGTATCTAAGTATTTCTCCCTCTAGATGAACTCTCAATGCACTATTAAATAATGAGAAACATTTGTTACAAATACAAACCCTCCCATTATAAATTCATATATAAAAATTCATCCTAGTGTGATAAATTTTATCACACTACTCTATATTGAGATGTTTTCTAAAATTGCACACACTCTTTATAGAGTGTTGAGGCATAACCTATCCCATTTTTTTAAAACTGAAATGAAGATGATTTTTTTATGAGCTTCCTCCTCCTGTTTTTATAACCACGAAGTTTACTTTTGTTGGAATCTTTTGGTGGGATTTAAAAGTCCAAGTCAAAACAACATTTGGAAGGATTTTTGGCTAGTGGGTTTATAGTTCCTGATTTTATGGGATTTTGGATTGACTGAAATGGGTATCGGTTAGTGATAGGTTCAAACCGGGTAGAAGTAGCAGGTTGGTACAAGGCTCGGGTTAGATGTTAGGATTGTCTGGGTTTGGCCGGAGCTTTGGTTATGGGGAAGCAAGGTGGGTCAATTTCGAAGTCGAGTTTGGAAGGTGGGTCTCGAGGTTGAAGGTTACAATTTTGTGTTGGTTAGGAGTGGATTTGGGTTTTATGGCTTTCGATTTGTGGGTGAGAGAAGATCCGGGTGAGGTGGTTTTCGGGTTCAGCGGGTTCGGTCAAGTGTGGCTCCGGGTTTGCTAGTGGGTTAAGGCTTGAGGGATATATGGTTGAGAGAGTTTGTTAATGGAGGTATGAGATTGAAGAGAGAAAGTGGGTTGAAGAAGATGGAGTGGGGTGGAGTTGTGTGCAGTGGGGTGTATGGGTTTAAAGTGTGAGTGTGTAAGTTTTAAAAAAAAACTAAAATTAAATAAAACTAAGACTCAAATAAAAAATTTAAAATTAATAATTCTAAAAAAATGAAAATATAAAATATAAATTCCTAACCTAATAATAAAAGACCCGAGTAAAATAAAATGCTAATAATAAAGACAAACTAATAAAATCACATCAAATAAAAAAAAACTAAAAACTAAAAACAAATAAAATAAAATAAAAATCTAATAAAACACAACCCTATATATTTACCAAGGTTCTAAAAAACGCGGGGCGTGATCGAGACATGGAAGCCAAGCCTGAAGCCTTAGAATCCTAGGCGGACCTTAGGCGTAAAAAGGCGTGAAAAGGCGTTTAGGTCTTCTTAATATATTTTGATATTTTTTTAACCATAACAAGGCTATTAAAATACTAAAATTGTACATATCATAAAAATATGTCTGAATACATGCAAATTAAAATACTATTTGATTATTTTGGATGGGATAATGGTTCGGTTTGTAAAAAAAATCTTTAAAAGGAGATATCGTTTCACTAAAGCATTGTTGTTTTTAGAAAAAAGTGTGCTTTAAGGATTTTACCAAGAATAAGGGGTAAAAATCTTAAGGCGGAGTGTTTCTCCCAAGCCTCAAGCCTAGGCGGGTTTTTTAGAACAGTGATATTTACATAAAATTATATAAAAATACTCGACTCACAGACTAAAGACATTCGGACCCTAAAACTTACAACTAAATGCACACAAATAAAATATAAAAATACTAAAAACTATATACGACTTAAACAAAAATCTAAAGTAAAATAAAACAAAAATAAAATTACAAACCAAACACACATGACGCTCGGGTAATGGCTAAGTTTGGTTCGAGACTAGGCTCGGGGCATCGAAAATGATCTGCACAAGCTCAAATAGGGACTTCTGACTTCATGGTGCTTTGATTTTCTTCTTTTAAGGCTTTTGACCGCTACTTTGTTGCAATTGACTTGATTTAGCACAATTTGACACTGCGGCTACTGATTAACCTGCGAAATAGATAAATACAAACATACAGACATTTTTATTAAAAACAAGAAACTAAAATATATTTATTTAGAGTATAAAATAAACACTTTTGGGTGTTTATCATGTGGCATGCTCAATGCCCACCCCCAAACAGAACATTGCTAGTCTTTGAGCAAAAGTAGAGAGAAAACGGGGATAAGTGACCAAAAGTGTGCCACTTTCGCAGGCACTTGCGATTGCACTTAGCATGTGCAACAAGCCGTTAAACTCATAGGTTACTCTATAGGATGAGTGGTGTCCCATGAGGGATTGCAGTGAATGTACCCACAAAATTTAATTTTTTTATTATTAAAAGGCAGTTTCTTATTTGACGATGAAAGGCTATACAACCCAACTAAAAATGCATCAAGGAACACCATATTCAACAATCAAAGTATGGCATAAAATTACTTAATACCAAAAGCGTAATCCTTCCTAAAACTCAGCATGTATTAGTGTGAAACAATCTTAAGTATCATTTGAGTAATTCTTAGAACGCATTTAGAGAATCAAAGCTTTAACTTCAATTCTCACTAGATATATCTCTCTGAATCAAACTCTGTGAGAATTTGGTAAGTGTATATCTCTAGTGTGTGCGGAGGTGAGTAAATGTAAACAAGTTTAAACGTCTCACACATTTGATAGAAAATAACGGATACATGAACGACATTTGATCTCATGAAGGAATGCTAACCACTATGTTGAGAATGTCGAGTTATTCACCATATAGACTTCTCGTTTGCCAAAACACTTTACCAAGGATGAAAATGTGGTTTATGAGGGGATAATGAAATGAAGATTATACTGGTAGAGTCTTTGAGAACAGTGTGACACACTTTGAATAACTAATGTCTTCATTTTTTAAATCTATTATCGCATGCTTTCTTTTTCTTTTTCTCTGCTCATTTTTCTATTTTTTTTTCTTCTTTATTGCGATACATTTTTCTTTTCATAACACAAATGAAGACAATTTAGATTGAAAATTTCAAACCCTCTTTTTCTCAAAATCGATGGTAGTGATGGGAAATGATATATGGATGGTGTCTGGAACATATATGGATAAGGAAAATATGAAAAATGGGTGAATGATAATGTGATGCGAGAAAATGATAAGTGTATGGTAAAAATGGTTTAGTGCTCGGGACAAACTACAAGACACATGTTTCTTACAACTCGAAGGTAATGTCATTCTTAGTGATTAAGCCAAATTTGAAAAATAATGAGACCATGCAATAACTAACTGTGGTACCCAAAGAAAGTTGAGTCAACTAGTGACTCGGAGATACGTAAAAACCATCAAAAAGGTGAAAAGATCAAATCTCACGGGTTTAAGTCGCCACTAGTGATCTTTTAAGACTCTCTTGAGAATATAATTACTCTTCAACTTTTGATTATAAATCGTGATAATGGAAAATTGCCGAGTTTAGGAATTCATAGTGCAAGTACGCTTTAAGAGGTATTAATTAATTATATGGTTAAATGCATAATTTTAGGGTTCAACACGGGTATTTCGAGACCTCTAATAGACGGATGATAAATAATTGATGTCATAAAAAAAAATTGAACTGCATAAAAAAGTATTTAAAATTATTTGTTTCTGAATTTTTTTTAAAAGAGGTACGATTTTGATAAATTTCCTACCCCCAAACAAAAGAGAATATCGTCCTCGATGTTTAAAAAGGAAAAGCACAATGGAGAAAAGATATTACCATAATGAACCGCTAAGGAAAATGTACCGCATGATAGAGCAGAGAGGAAACCTGAAGAACAGATGCGGCACAAAAATATGTGCAAGTCTATAAAGCATGTCAAAATCATTGGGTGATGTGAAACACCATCCCCAAATAGGATAAGACTCATACTCAAAAGCAGTATAAGACGGGTTGCCTCCTGGTAATGCTAAGTTTAATGTATTTCGCCAGACCGAACCTATTATCACCCTAAAGATAAGAACTATGGAAGCACGGGGTGACAAAAAAATTGGGTGATGAGAGTCACCCCCAAACAAGACTGAAGCGTTAGTCTTGTTGGAAAAATTGACAAAGGTGGGGGTGAAGAAACACCAATCACGAACCTTATTTTTATTTTTAAGATTTTTTTTTTGTAGTTTTGGAATATTTTGAAAAAGAAAGAAAATATTTTTGTGATTTTTTTTTAAAAAATATGTTGAAAAAGAAAAATATTTTTGGATTGTTTTTTTTTTAATTGTGAGAGAAAATGAAAAATATTTTTGGAATTTTGGACTTTTTAAGAAAAAATGAAAAATATATTTGGATTTTAGCTTTTTTTGGGGATATTTTGAAAAAGAAAGAAAACGTTTTTGTGATTTTTGAAAAATATTATAAAAAGAAAAATATTTTTGGATTTTTTATCTTCTTTTTGAAAGAAAAAGCAGGATTTTTTATGGGAAAGAAAAAAAAATTTGATTTTTGTTTTTCTAAAAATATGGACGTATGAGGCATGCAAAAAATATTTTTGGATTTTTGGGATTTTTTTTTAAGAGGAAGAAAAAAATGAAAAATATTTTTGAATTTTGTAATTTCTTTTTATTTAAAAAAAAACGGAGGGATGGACTCGATATGAAATGCAAAATGATGGAAAGTAAAATTGACTACCTAAAGACTAAATTAGACATGTACGAGGAACGTAAAAATCCTAACTAGCACATAGCCAATTTATTATCTTCAATTAGGTGATGGGTAGTCAAATTTTAATTAATCCGCGAAAGAGAAAATCACGAAATCTTATAGTCACCTTTGAAAAATGCGCTCCTACGTGACTTGCTAGTTGGTTAATTTTAATTATATGATGGGACAGGTTAATAAGCAAGTGGAATTAAGTGATTGGGTTGAATGATGAAATCTCTTCTCGTTACAATGACCGGGTTTAGGTCTCAGGTTCATTAATTCATCAAACCATTCAAATTAAGTGTGATGCGATAATTAAAAGCACATAGGAGCAAATAATCACATAAAAACTGAAATCATTGGCAGGATATTCGCGGGGGATAAATAAATGTACCTCCCAAGATTTTGACACACATGGGGTGAAGACCGAGTTGAGTCGACCGGGGGAGAGCTCGCCTAACTTCAGTCGTCCCATAGACCCAAAATAGAGAGGCTTCAAAATTTTCACTCTACGGGCGCTCTCTCTCTATTTTGTCCAGTTTTTCTATTCGCGATTTTTTTGTGTTGTAATGAATAAATATTACAAACAAATTGGTGTCACCGCACCTAAATAAATGCACAGCCCCAATAATCCTATACAACCAATCTAATGAATAATAAAATAAAAATAAAATAAAATATCAACTACAAATGTAAATGAAATACAAGTCTTCAACTAGTCTCCAACTAGTCTCCAACTTCAAAAAAGCGGCAATGGTGCCATTTGATGGAAAGAACTTTTGTGTGTATCGTTGTAGAATAAAGTCTTTCGCTTAAAACCCAATTAATGCCTACACAGTGTGACAAAATGAATATAGAGGCAAGTTGTAAGTACATGTGTCAATCCAACTTTCAAGTATTAAAATTAAATATGTGAAGATAATTGCAAAATCACTTTCATGTTATTATTTTTGGTATTTATTCTTTCTTTAGTTTTTTTTAGAAAAAAAGGATGAAAATTAAGAAGAAAATACTAATGAGATGAATAATTTTTTTTTAAAATTAAAACAAACTGATGTAATATGAGTCCTAAAAAAATATTAAAACTAATCTAGATGAAAAGAGAAGAATATCGACAATATGTACAAATGGGTGAACTCTCAAATACTCATCAATATTTGAATTAAATCTGCTAAAAATTACAAACAATTCAACAAAGATTTGTTTCTAAGTATTGCTCCCTCTAGATGAACTTTCATTACCCTATTAAATAATGAGAAACATTTGCTAAAAATACAAACCCTCCCACTATAAATTCATACATAAAAATTCCTCCAAGTGTGATAAATTTTATCACACTACTCTATATTGAGATGTTTACTAAAATTGTAAAGACTCTTTATAGAGTGTTGAGGCATAACCTATCCCATTTTTTTTAAACTGAAATGGAGATGATTTTTTATGAGCTTCCTCCTCTTCTTTTTATAACCACGAAGTGTACTTTTGTTGGAAGATTTGGTGGGATTTTAAATGAACAAGTCAAAACCACATTTGGAAGGATTTTTGGCAGGTGGGTCTATAGTTCTTGATTTTAAGGGATTTTGTATTGACTGAAATGGGTCTCGGTTAGTGATGAGTTCAAACCGGGTAGAAGTAGCAGGTTAGTACAAGGCTCGGGTTAGTTGTTAGGAGTCCCTGGGTTTGGCCGGATCTTGGATTATGGGGAAGCAAGGTGGTTCAATTTGGAAGTCAGGTTTGGAAGGTGGGTCTCCAGGTGTAAGGTTGCGGTTTTGTGTTGGTTAGGAGTGGATTTGGGTTTTATGGGTTTCGATTTGTGGGTGAGAGCAGATCCGGGTGAAGTGGTTTTTGGGTTCAACAGGTTTGGTCAAGTGTGGCTTCGGTCTTGCTGGTGGGTTAAGGCTTGAAGGATATAAGGCTAAGAGATTTTATTAATGGAGGTATGAGATAGGAGAGAGAAAGTGGGTTGAAGAAGATGGAGTGGGGTGGAGTTGTGTGCGGTGTGGTGTATGGGTTTAAAGTGTGAGTGTGTAAGTTGTAAAAAAAAAATTAAATAAAACTAAGACTCAAATAAAAAAATTTAAATTAGTAATTCTAAAAAAATGAAAATATAAAATATAAACTTCTAACCTAGTAATAAAAGACCCGAGTAAAACAAAAGGCAAATAATAAAACCAAACTAATAAAATCAAATTAAATAAAAAAAACTAAAAACAAAACAAAACAAATAAAAGAAAATAAAAATATAATAAAACACAACCCTATATATTTATATAAATTTACATATAAATACTCGACTCGTAGATTAAAGACACTCGGACCCTAATATTTACAACTAAACACTCAGAAATAAAATATAAAAATCCTAAAAATTATATACGACTTAAATAAAACAAAAATAAAATTACAAACTAAACACACAGGAGACTTGGGTGATGGCTATGACTCGATTTAGGCTTACGCTTGGTTCGAGACTAGGCTCAGGGCGTCGAAAATGGTCTACACAAGTTCAAATAGGGACTTCTGACTTCACGGGGCCTTGGTTTTCTTCTTTTAATGCTTTTGACCGATACTTTGTCACAATTGACTTGATTTAGCACAATTTGACATTTCAGCTGCTGATTGACCTGCAAAATAGATAAATACGAACATAAGGAGATTTTTATTAAAAACGAGTGACTAAAATGCATTTATTTGGGGTATAAAATATATACTTTGGGGTGCTTATCATGCGGCATGCTCAATGTCCCCCCGCTATTCAATCAGAAAGTATAAGAAGGGGGAGAGACCTGAATAAGCAGAGCCTCCTCTGTCGCTGCCACCAATGACGACATACCACCACCCATGCTGTGGGACATTCCCACCAGCCTACTAGTACCCCTACTAAAAAATGTAGGAGTCGAAGGCTTGTTCACCACGTCATAAATGCAAGAGGGCATCAATCATCTTGTCATGAAATCCAGGTAGTCATAGCTCGTCGACGTGTCCATATGAAGTGTGTAGGCTTCTCCACCGCCCTAGCCTAGGCAGACATATCCATCGCCCACCTCATATACATCGGGGGCACCGACGGTGGGATCGCTACCTCATACTCCATGATTCACTACACCATCATCTCTCCTAGGTATCAGGCATACCCAAACTCATGCGCCATCAGCTGCCACATCCGTGCATGCATATCCTTCACCCTCGTACATTGAGGAGTCGTCCCCCAAGGATAAAAGGTCACATACAATCCCCGACAAAAGATAAATAATCTTGCAAAGAAAGAAAATGCCAAAAGAGGGTTAAAAATGAAAATGAAATGACGTGATTGTTCGTCAGTATGTTTTGAGCCTACCGCACCGTCTCCAGGAATAAAGACTAATTCGACCGCCTGTTGGACTTTCGCCACCTATACATCTAGCAGAAGTCCCCCAAATCCTCATCCTTTAGGGCTATCAACCTAATGTGGATCCTAATCACCTCGTAAAATCACATCTGTAAAAATATAGGGATCAACTAAGAAGAAACTAAAGGAAAATGCAAGGAAATTCCTAAGAAGAAAAAGAAATATGAAAGTTACCTCCAAAAATTACGTGGCTCCTGTGAAAGTCTGTCGACAGCGCTGGCTGAATGCATACAAATAAGTACAAAGGGTTACTAAAGTCAGTCACCCACAATCATAGAACGAGATGTCAGAAAATGTCCTTAAAAATGGAAAAAATTAGATATGAACGTCGTTGCCACTCGTCGCCATCAGAAAACCACTCAACACAAGTAAAATGAATAACCAAGCCATATGTATCACCTACTGTCCATCAGTCTCATATGCCCTCCTACTAAATAGAACCTCCTGAAAAGAAGAGATACAGATAGAATCCCCAGAAACGATCCTACCCACATCCCCCAACGCTGCTTGAATCCCATCCGGCGTCACCCTCATAGTACGGTCCACCTCAATATGTGCACTCTCGCAATCTATCCCCAGAAATTGCTAAAAATCAATGGGAGTAATATTCATCTCCCCAAAACCCATATGGAAGGTGTGAGTAGTGTCCCACCGCCTCTCTCTCAAATCGCACCGCACCGCAGTAGAACATGACGTCTCATCCAAAGCCTGCGCCAAAAGGCCAAAACTAGCAGAAGTAACCATCAAGTGCACCACCACCGAAAGATGGTCCCAAACATCCTTCAATCCATTCGTTCCCATCGAACGTATGCTCGAAAGAGCTATGTAAATCTACCAAAGCCAAAGAGAAGAAAAAACTTTTCATCAGCACAAGAAAACAAAGAAAAGTGAAAAAGAAATACCAAAGGTCACCATACTTACATAGCCACTAGGGTTACTCACCCTAGACAAATCGTGGTGCGTAGGATCATGAAAAAGGAGGCGATCCTCAGCTACCGGCTCAAAAAGAACAAAGGTATTCTGGCTACCCAAGGCAAGGGGCACCCTAGACCGCTACTCTAGGCCAGCCCAATCATCAATGTTGAGCCACTCCAAGTTGTATTCCTCGCTGAAAGAGCCCAACATTTGAAGTCTTAAAAAATAAAGGACTCAGGAATGGTTTTTATAGAGAGGAAGCAAAAAATTTAAAAGATTGAAGATGTAAAAAATGAGGAGGGATCGCCCCTTTTTCATAGGGGACTAAACGGAATGCCGATCGACAAAGCCCTACACATAACGATAGGCACTTGCCTGTTCCTCAGCCCAAGGAAGACCAAGAGTTTATGCCATTGCCAAAAGCAACCCCTATAACATGACGGTCGATACCCCCTTAAAAAATTTGTACAAAAAATGCGAAAAAAATACAAAAATTACCTAAAAAACCTTAAAATTGCAAACAAAAATTGGAACATTTCTTCATAAAAAACCATTATTGGAACATTAAACTCCTTACAAACTCCCAAAATCCACAACGGGATTAATATTATGCTCTTACCCCCCGCATAAACCCTAATCATATTCCACAAATTAACCAATAATATGCCCATATCCCAGCAGGATTGTAAAATAATACCTTCCCAGTTCCCCAGTGGAATCTCTAGGCTAAAAGAAAACTTCAGGACGTGTTTGCAATCAAAATCGTCCACATCTTTCCCATCAAAACTATCCCCAATCGGATGCCTCAAAGCATAAAACCTTCCCCAATAGAGTCTCAAAATAACACAATCCTTACCTGAACAACGGTGCATCTGCATCCCGAAGATAAGATAAAAAAATCACCAGGAGAACAACTTCCTGCATCTCAACTTGAGGTCCTCAGAATTGACCTCGGGCCTCATAAGCGGTCCCCTCAACTTTAGGTCCTCAAAATTGACCTCGACCCGCAAAATTGATCATTACTACTTTAAGTCCTTGTAATTAACCTCAACCCGCAGAATCGGTCGTCACAACTTTAGGTCCTCAGAATTGATCTTATCCCTTAAAATTGGTTGTCGCCAATTTTGGTCATCAGAATTGACCTGAACTCGTAGAATCGATCGTCAAAACTTTAAGTCCTCATAATTGACCTCGGCCCTCAGAATCAGTCATCACAACTTTAGGTCCTTAGAATTGACATCGACCCAAAGAATCGGTCATCACGACTTTAGGTCCTTAGAATTGAACTAGATCCGCAGAATCGATCCCTAAAACTTTAGGCAAAATCGATCCCTATAACTTTAGGTCCACAGAATTGACCATAACTTGGAGAATTGATCCCCTTAAATTTAGGTCCTCAAAATTGACCTCGACCCGCAAAATCGGTCATGACAACAAAAGGTCCTCAGAATCGACTACGACCCACAAAATCGGCCTTTAAAACTTTAAGTCCTCAGAATTGACCTCGACCTGCAGAATTGGTCCCTACAACTTTAGGTAGGGGTGTGCATGAACCCGAATAGACCAAATGGACCGAGAAAAACAAACCGAACTGAACCCACTTTTTTGGCTTTTTTAATGCGTTCATTATACGGTCTAGGGGTGCAATCGGTATGGGTTTTTACCGTATCGTACCATTTTGGACCGAGAAAAAATGGTTTGGGTTTCATATTATGAAATACCGAAAACCGATTTTATCAAAATCGAAAATACCGTAAAAAAATTTGTTGGTTTTGGTTTATAAATATAAAAAACCGATTTACGGAATTTATCGTACCGACTTATCGTTTCGAATTTACCCTACTGAAATACCGTACCAAACTTACCAAATTTATCGTACTGAAATACCGTACCAAACTTATCGCATATTACCATATCAATTACCAAATAAAAATTATATTTAAAAAAATATAAATACCCAGTTATCAAGACCCTTCATTTTTTTAAACCAATCTCATCCATTCATTTCCCTTACTATAATTGCCACCAAACCAAACCAAACCCTAAACTTAAACACAAAAATCAGTCGCTCCCGCTCGCACACAACAAATCAGAAATCTCTCTCTCCAAAGCACACTCAACTTCTTCTCCAAAGCACATACACACCTGTTGGTAAATTCCTCTCCAAAACTTATACACAAACCCGTAAGTTTTTTATTTCTTATTCAGAAGAACTTATACCTGTTGCCGTAACAGGTAGTTGAGTTTGTGGCCGGAATAATACCTATTATTTTGCGTTTGTGGCCGGAATAATTTGTACCTGTTGTTTTGCGTTTTTGGCCAAAAAAATACTAGATGGCTGAAAAACTGATAAGCGTGTATTGTAATTTTTAATTTGAAGCTTAATGTGTATTGATATGGATTGGACGCAATTAACTATGAAATTTAGTTTGCTTCTTCATGATCTTTATTTTATTTTAGGTACAATTTGTATTATATTTTAGTTTCAAGTAATGCATTTAACCGATTAAATGAGTTTAAAATTTTACCAAAATTAGATTATCAAAATACCGGATTTACCGAATGCTTAAACCGATATGAAATTCTGGTATTTACCGAGAAAAAACCGAATTGAAATCGAAATTATCTAAACCAAAAATAAAAATAAAAAATGAAAAATCGGTCGGTTTGGTTTTGGTTTTCGTTTTGATGTACCGATCGGTAAATTGGTACGGTACGATTTTACCATTTAGATTGTGGTTCTAGTATTGGTAAGGGGTCGTTACCGACCATACCGTACCGATTTCACCCCTAATACGGTATTAAAATGTGAAGGATCGCATTATTCGGTCTGTCTCGGTATTGGGTCTTAAAAAGCGAGTTTGGACAGAACTGGACTGCATTTATTTATTTTATATATATATATATATATATATATATATATATATATATATATATATATATATATACTAACTTGCCTAAATTTTTACATAACACACCTCACACACTACACACATTTTTTTTTACTCACCCACCTACATACCTTATACACAAGCTAATTGCATGCATGGTCAAACCCAACAACCCTAAGTATAAGTTCCATAACATATCTTCTTCTTCTCTACCTCTATCAACTACGACGAGTAGCAACCCATCCTAGGGTTCCCTCACCTCGTCTCACTCTACTCTGGCACTAGCAGAGTCAAACCGGACAGTTTGATCTTGCCTCATTCTTCTCAGGCTCCGGCAGAGGCAAACCGTTAATTTTGGTCTCGTCTCATGTAACACCCCATGATTTTGAGACTGAGCAATTAAATTTTTGGGAAAATAAAATTTAATTAAATTGGAGAATTTTAAAATTTGGAAATTGAAGTCCAAAAATAGAGGACATTTCAAAGTATTTTGGGTGATGATTTTGAGGGTACCATCGATCCCGGAAGGGTCGAGATAGTCAAAATGACTGTCATTGGGTTTTATTTCGGCTCCAGAATATTTTAAGTTAGTTTGACTCGAATTGGAGTAAACGAGTCATTTAAAGTGTGTATTAACATTTAAAATTGAGTTTATTGTTTTAAGGGATTTAGAGGCTTACGGATCAAGCCTTCTCATTTGAGAGAAGGGGAGAAAAATCCCTAGAGGGAGACAGAGAAAGAAAGAAGAAGAAAGGAAGAAAGAGAGGAAGAAAAAGCTTGGGAATTCCGGCCCAACCGCGTCAACGAGGACGATTCAACCTCTACAAAATTGAGGCAAGTGTTTAATCTTGCTAAATAAGTCATTTGTGTATTTGATTTCATAATTTGTGGGTTAAAGAAATGGAGTTTTGGGTATAAATATCAAAACTTAGATTTTTGGGTTTAAATCTTGAAATCAATGTTTATACATGGGTTTGATGATATATAATTTGTTGGGATGAAATGTAGGATGAGTTTACATGTTAAGAATATTATTGGGTAAAAGATGTGGGGGCTTGGTGATGATATTTGGGTGTTTGAGGATTTAGGGTTTGCTAAAAATGGGAAATCGGCCAAGATAACTGGTATGGCCGGTCGACCACGCCTTAAGGGAAAAAAGCCTACTGCATTTCTTCGTAGGCAAAATTTGGACCCGCGGTCGACCGGAGGTTTGGGACCGGTCGATCGGTCCCCTGTTTTTAGCCCAAATTTTGGATTTCTTTCTTTCCCTTTTATTTTAGAGTTTTATTCTTAGGGGCTTTCTTAATGGGCTTATTTAGGAAGGGAATAATATTAGGTTTAAGGAATAGTGCCCTAAGTTGAATAGGAGCTTGAGGGTCTATGTTAAATTCATTTAGGAGGATGGGATGCCTCTTTTAGTAATGCAAGGAATATGGAACTGAAGTTATTGGTGGATTGTTTTATTATGATAGAGGTGGATTATCATGAAATGGTTATAAATGGTATAGGGATAGTCCCTTTTGCGTACATGTTTATTAATAATGGATACTCTTAGGTATAGTGGGGAATCTCAGTGAGGACTGGAGTTCTAGCTTGAGGTCATAAGTGAGTTTAGAATGATTGAGGACCGACGAGAGAAGATGTCGTGTGTCCTTGGGGAGGATAGACTTAAGGGATAAATTGTGAATGTAAGGAGATTGAGGGATCATTAGAGCTATTAAACCTTGGGTGGGATTTTGAGAATCATGTGATTAGGCTATCAACTAGGTTAGGGTGGGTTGCCAATCTAGTGGGGATGGTCATCTTATACCCAGGTGTGAATAATATTGAGGATTTCCAATAAGTAATGGGACCAAGAAATGAATTTAGGATTGAGCTTGAGGCTCATGGATTATTAATTATGTAATTACCTATGATCGAGATAAGTATCGTGGGTTGATGTAATTTTAGTCATTGATGGAATGTACGGTAATTATTATACATACAATAAAGCTTTGGGTGATAACCCAAATGTTGAATATAGACATATGTTTTTTTTGGGAGACTATTCATCATAGGAAGATGGATGAATATGCTTCAAGTGAGGGATTGTATTCACATATCGAGGTAAATTAAATGAGTTTGTGGTGACGGCTTGTATATTGAGGATTATGTATATTTATAGCCGAGTTTAGATATCTTATACATATGAACGAGAATTAGTTTGTATATATATAAATATAAATATATGTGAATATATGTATATATATCTATATAGATATGAATATATGGATATATCTATGTTGTGGACATACATGATATGGATATTTAAACCGTATATCATGGTTTAATGTTTGATCATATGATGAGATCATATGGATGTATGTATATTGTGCATGTGAACGATATGCGTACTTATGTGGTTAAGCATACCCCGCTCATGCTATCATTGGGAAGTTTCCGCGCAGAGGGTGAGCATCCTGGCTTAGGGAGCAGGGTGTGGATATCCCCCAGGTCATAGTCGTCCCGTGTGTTATTATGTGATTTTTATTTTTGGGATGAGACGTGGTGGGCATGTTTCATCTCATTGCCGGTTTGGAACTATGATCACTTCCTGGGACGTCGTGTGTGTGAGTTTACCACAAGATGGGTGTCGTTTAGCCCCACCATGGTGGTCCCCGGTTTTGCTACGTGAGCCGGGCACTGGGAAGATGATAGCATGATGAAGTTTTATCGGCGATATATATAGCCGGGTATATTTATGTGCATGGCCATTGTACATTAGATATGATATGTACACTTGGTCATGGGTATGGATGATGGTATATATATATATGGTTCGAATGAATGCCTATATATATATATTTATATATATCCTATAGATGAAAGGATATGGAATCTTTGTGGTGTACATCTTGGATGATTATAATGTGCTCGATTGATGGGGGTTGATGTATCTCATTTAAGGAATATTTCGGTTACATCATCCTAAGGATATTATTGGAGATTTTAAGTGGTTTTTATATTGTAATCTAAAAATTTAGTAGTAGTAATAGTATAATATTGTATGTATGGCATAATGGATCTCTAGGATCGACATTGTCAAGGAGTAGTGTAATGGGGTGGTTCCTTGTTTGGATTTCGCTTTGCGAGACACCCCACGCACGAAACGTAGTGCAGTGTTGAGATTGGAGAGAAGTTTTGTCAATAATAAATTGGTATGCATGATATTTATTAAATATATCCTATGTTTTAACCCATATTTATTATTAAGAATTATAATAAATTAAATTGTACACCGGAAGCCATTAAGCCTATTATGGCATAATTGTTTGTAAACATAATCTAGTATGATTAGTAAAGGGGTGGATTCTTGGGTTAAGATAGGAGGGCAAATTTCGTGGGAATAGGCGAGGCCTATGTTAAGTTAGGTTGTTCTTATAATTGGGGTAATTTAACTAAAATCTCAGGATGCGAATAGGTGCGCGCCGTTACATGAGAGGTGAGTTGGGGTTCCACGAGAGTGCGATTCCACTTTAATTATGAAATAAGTGCACCGATATTTATTGTGCACGGTTAACACACTTTAACACACTTGCTAAATATTTTTTTTCACAACTCGGGCTCTGACCCTTTTACTTTTCTCTCCTGCCTATATATATATATATATATATTACTACAGGTATCCTTCCGCACGGATGCCGGATGACCTTCTATCCAGAGTCTTGGGAGCCGTGACATGTGCGGACTGTTACGGGATTTAGATCGTAGTCGCTTCCTACTTCTTTAAAAATCTAGGTAGGATTCATGTTGTATATCGGGTTTATACCCAAGGGATATTTACAGATGTGTACATTTATTCCATTTCAGTTATTGTATTTGCTGTGACCCGACAGCTTATTCGGGTTTAATTCCTCATGGTGTATTTTGTTGTAGTTATTTATTTCATTTTATTCTAACATTTCATTTATCATAGTTCTTGTATACATATTTTTTTCCTTTATTAGTAGTTTTATAGTGTTGATTTGTTGTGTGTTGTATGTTTTATTTAATTTTAACATCTCGTTTATATGATTCGGGTAGTTAGTCCTATATTATATAGTACCGATAGTTGGTGTTGAGACTGAGCCATCTGAAACTCCTGATTTAATGTAGTATAGGGCTGGTCACCCGTTATTATTTTAAGCGGGTTGTTACATCTCACTCTCCTTCAGCTCCGAAAAAGGCAAACCGATTATTTTGGCCTCGTATCCGTTTAAATTAATTGTTCCAAATGCTAAAAATGCTAGAAATTATAACAGTTTGTGTATGTTTCTAATTGTTCCAAATAGCTAAAAATGATATAAATTGTAACAGCTAGAAATAAATATGAGGTTTAGGATGTGGTTTTTATGTTTGTTCCAAACAGTGTGTGTTTTTGGGCGTTAAGTTTGTTCCGAGGTCAATTGGTCCCTAAGTGTTTGTGCATGTTTGTGGGTTTTGTGTCCAAACAGTGTGAATCTGTGTGGGATTGGGAATGAGGTTTGGGATATGAATTTGTGTGTTTGTTTCAAATAGTGTGAATTTGTTTTAAAAATGTGTTCGGATGCTTTATATGCCGACGAAGGCAGCAAACCGAATAGGACAAAGACTTAATATGGACCGCTTGAAAACCTAATAGGATTGAGAGTGATTATTCTAGCCCAGTCTCGGTCCATAAGTGTTTGGAAACGATTGATACTGTTCGGTCCCAAAAATACCTCAAACTTGGACTGGACCAAATCGGACCGTGAAGACCCTTAATTTTAGGTCCTCATAATTGACCTCAACCCATAAAATCGATCCCCTTAACTTTAGATCCTTAATATTGACCTCGACCCACAAAATCGATCGTCTAGAACAGACCATGACCCTCAGAATCGGTCCCTGCAACCTTAGGTCCTCATAATAGACCTTGACCCTCTAAACCGGTCATCCTTGTCCCTTTGGTCTATAGAATTGATCTATTTCCCAAACATCCATATGGTGTCTATTCAATGGCCTTCACATGTTCTAAGCTCACCCATCGAGGGGCTCTATAGACACAATATTCTAAGACCCTCCTGAGCATCTCCTTATGTCCCTAGAACTTCCTCGTTCACCGTAAACCTCAGGCCATATTCCGGGTATTGATCTAGAGGCCACTGAGCGCTCTCATGACTCGTTTTACCACTGATAAACTCTCTCACCTAAGCGTAATATCATTAAATCTTCTAAGCATACTGAATCCCCATTCCAACGGCCCATTCTGTACATGAATCGGCCTTACGGTTCAGACGAACTGCCCGTTTTACTATCAAAACGGATTCAGAGGCCACTAGGCGCTCTTGAGCCCCATTTTGACCCCAATAAACTTTCTCAATTGAGCTTAAGCTCAATTCTAAGGTCCCTTAATTCCCTTTCTAACAGTCGACCCCATGGATGAATCAACCTTATAGTTTAGAGGAATAAACCATTTTCCCTCGAAAATTGATACGGAGGCCATCAGGCGCTCCCAGGATCCATTTGACTCCCATAAACTCTTTGTCTCGAATGAGAATTAATGAATCTTTTAAAGTCTATGAACACCCTTTCTTGACCCAGTGTGCAAATCAGCCTTACAGTACGGACGAACGACTAGTTTTACTTCGAAAGGTCACCGGGCACTTTCAAGCCCCATTTGACCAAGATCAACTCTCCAAACCGAGCGAAGCTCTTTGGAACATCGAAGATCCCTAAATAACCTTTCTAGTGGTCCATCTCATACGTGAAACGGCCTTACGATTCAGACGAATGATCCATTTCCCTCTTATCCAAAAGTCCGTCAGGCGTTTTTTTGCTTCGTTTCACCGCACTTAATTCCTGAACCCGGGAGTGTCCCAGTAGATTCTTAAATGGATCTGTATACCCTTTCCAATTATTAGTCCCTTGCACGATTTTGACTTACGAATTGCGTTTTACGACTGTTTTTTGAAAAATCTGCATGAAACTGCTAAATAGCAAACCCATTTTCCTGCTTGTTAGTAGCGTGTCTAGGGTTTCCTGCCAATAGGCATGTGAAGGACAATGCCGATCAGCACCCCCTTGACCCTATATAAAGGGAGCATGAGATCACCTCTAAAGTCACCTAAAAAATATTCCTCTTAGTGTTCTCAACAACATTATCTCGAAGTCAACTTGGTTTCCATATTGAAACCTCTCCCCCTACATTTCATTTCCATCCTCTTCTTACCCAATTTAGCATATTCCTTACCCTGTCCTACTACCAGCTTCATTCACTTACAAGAGAAGCCCTTCAACAATCAAGATCAACCTTAAAGCTTCCAAAAAAGGTCCAAATCTTTTACTCTCTTTAAATTTTTTTATTTTTGCATTAGTTATTTAATTCTTACTTTAAGTCTTTCATCTTTATTAGATCACACAAATTAATATCCAACTTTTTATTAGTAGTCTTGCACATACTATATTTTTATTAAATAAATCCAAAAATAAGAAAAAGTGGGTTTGCTTTTAAATTCCAAACGAGTATTTCTCACATTAATACATCATTTTTAGGCTACGTAGGCGTCTCGGGTAAAATCCGAGATTAGACTCCTCTTTTCCTATTTATTTTATCATATTTTTTTCACATATTGTATTTTTGATTTATTCTTTTGTTTTGTCCAACCTATACCATCGCATTGCTATAAACGATCAGTGACCCAACAAACGTATACATTTTATTTTTAATTACTATTTTAGGAACACTCATATAGGTGACCTCACTCCGCCTGTATCCATAATGCGAGTCGAGAGATTTTGCTCTCCCTTTATATACACATGCACACACTTCACGAAGTTATTAAGGAAAAGAATAACACATGCCTATGGGAGACCGAAAGGGTGCCTAACACCTTCCCATTCTGTAACTTAGCCCCCCAATTCTTGAAGTAATAGGTTTAGCAAGAATCAATATATTTTATGCCGTTATCTCGAGACGGTAACAATTATTTTGCCTATTTTTGCAAACTAGGCTGGCGACTCTATCTCTATATGTCACCCCAATTGACGACGGTCAAAGCACCCCGAGGAAGGGTGTTAGACCCTCGGGCGTGCATCGACCGGTACGGTATGGCCACACTCCCAGCACCACTAGGTAGTGTACTATCCATATTAAGTTATATTTCATCCTATATGGGTGGTTCAGATGAAATTACTTAGTATTCCCCTCTTAGCTCTTACAAGATAATCTTACTCTTGGGCTTGTGGTCTATCATTTAATCTTCCTCTTAGTACCAAGAATTTGTGCTTATAGATAATATATAGTCCTTATGATCATAAAATTAAACACCCTTGATTCTAACTTTCTTGGCTCCTTCCTTAGCACGTGTGTTGGGAAACCCCGAGTCTGAACATGTCCTAGACTAGGCTTGCACCCAGTCTATAGTTTCTTGGGGTATATCGAGACATATTTAGAAGCAACTAAGTTCAGTAAGTATGTGTACATCTCTAGTTTAAAACCCCAAAAAGAATTTGATATATCCAAATAACTTATCATTTATATGAACGTGTCTAAAAGAGTCATGTTCCTCTTTTTCGCTCGACCATTTTTTGTGGAGTGATCGTTGTAGACAATTGGGACGTAATTCCCACCTCCAATAAGCGATTCCTAGACTTTCCCAATAGGTACTCTCCTTTACGATCAAATTATAGTGTTTAGATTAGTTTATCATGTCTATGCTCCACCTCGCTCTTATACACTTTGAACTTATCAAAAGTTTCAAACTTGTGATGCATAAGGTAAACGTACTCAAACATTTAGTAGTCATCAATGAAAGTGATAAGTAATCGTAACCACTGCTTGCTCGGATTGTCATGGGACATAAAAATCAAAATTAACCAGGTCCAATGATTCGTATCAAATATTGCATATTTATCCCCTATATCTTTATGCATTCTAACGCTTTTACGGTCCTTAATGCCTATATTTATGCTCATTAACCAGACAACTATGGATTTGGATAGATACATGTTTTGCAGGGGTTAATTGTGCTTTTGTAGGTATTGGAATGCTAAAAGTCAGGATCCGTTGCATTTCAGAGAAGTATTGTCGTTGGATGCTACTTCAAGGGCATTTTAGTCAATTCACATTTCTTATTCGGCTCATGAAAATTCCACGGATGCGTATTTTTTTGAGTTAGCATCGTGTGTGTAAGGACATTTTTGTCCATTATCAATTTGTATGTCGTACGCCGCTACACTGTTGAAGAAATTCAAGATCGCATCTACATCAACGGATCCGAATATCAAAGCTTCTTCAACATCATAGCCTCTGCGAGAATGAACTTGGTAAAGTTTTGTTTTTAAGTTCCTTAAAGTTCATACTTAGTATTGGGAAATTTTCATAAAATGTTTTTTATAAAAATTAGAATCAAGTTTTTTTTCAAGCAAAAAGAGGCTTTTAAAAGTTTTTTATTTTTCTGGGAAGTCGGACCGGTCCGCCTCTATACCGTACCTATCCGCATCCGGACCGGTCCTCCCTCTACCCGGACCGATCCGCCTTGCACCAGAATACCCCAGATCGAATGCAAACCGATGGAGCCAAATTTTAAAAGAACCGATCCGAGGTCGGACCGATCTGCCTCCAAGCCGGACCGATCCGCCTGGGATAATTTTGCTCAGTTCCGCGAGTTTTTTATCCACCATCTTATATTTCCTATATATATATAACTAATTCGGTGGTATATTTTTTTTAAGTCTTTGAGAAAACGTTTTTAAGAGTTAAAACACAACAAGACTTCAACTTTTGATGTGCCAAACATCTTTTTGATTCACACACAAAAATCCCAATTACTTTTGTGAATCTTTTGGAACCCTAGAACACAAACTTTGTTGTTGTTCATCTTTGTGGAGAGATCTTTGCAACCGAGGGCTGCGTGTCATTGCTGAGGGAGTCTCTACAAAGTATTATGGCTGCGTGTCATTGAGGAGAGCTGCGGTTCTTCCTTTGTTGTTTGGACTGCGAGTCCTTGGAGGGTTCTGCGTGTATTCTCTTGTTGAGTTCAGGACTGTGTGTATTTGTGGTTTGGCTGCGCGTTGATCCATTGCAGATTTCTCTATGTAATCGTAAGTTGCGACTTTTATATTCATAGTGAAATAAAGGTTTTACCCGAAAGGGGTTTTTTCCTGAAATCTGTGTCTCAGCATATTTTTGTGTCATGTGATTTATTTATTTATGGGTTGACACACGCACCGTAGATGCATGTTTAGGGACTCTAATTAAATAAGGGTAACTTAAAAACTTGCGAATTGAATTTAAATCAATTATCACATAGTCGCACTCTTTCAGCGTGGCTGCAAACGGTGGTGCTTTAACGGTCCTTAATGCCTATATTTATGCTCATTAACCAGACAACCTTGGATTTTGATAGATACATGTTTTGCAGGGGTTAATTGTGCTTTTGTAGGTATTGGAATGCTGAAAGTGAGGATCTATTGCATTTCGGAGAAGTTTCGTAGTCCGACACTACTTCTAGGGCATTTTAGTCAATTCACATTTCTTATCCAGCTCATGGAAATTCCACGAATGCGTATCAAATGGTGCCATTGCATTTGATTTAGTATTTCATAATATTTTCTTTCTATTTGTATTATTTGTTAACTTTTTGCAGGACTTCCAAATTTGAGCCCTTAGAAACGCTTGAATTTTTCCCGCACGCGCTTACTTTGTGGAATCCGCCATTTCGAGCCATTTTTGGAGTAAGCATGTCTTATTCCAATTCTTTCAGTAATCCTTGTTATAATTCTCAAAATTCTCGCAAACCTATGACTTTTGGTGAATACTTAGAATCCCAAAGTATAACAAATTCAAATATGACTTTGGGCGAGTATAACGAAAGTCAAAACTTAGATTATTGGAATTTTGATGATGATGATGATAATTATTTTGGGCCTTTACCTCCTTATAATTGGAATTTTGAAACGAATTCGAATAGTTTTTAAAATTCCTATCATAATGAGGTTTCGTTTTAAGTCCGATGATAATTTTCAAAGTTCCCATTTTCATGCATCCGCACCTCGACCCATGAAATTCGGTGAGGGTTTGCGTATGTATGAAAATAAGAAAATTGAAACTCGTTATCGGGAAGAAAATCGTTCGTGGGAATATGACTTGGATTTACTTTTTGAGTCCGACGACGATTTTTCTTCCAAGACTTTCAAGGTCGAGGAATGTTTTGAACCAAATGACGTACTCTTACCTACTTTGGAACAAACCATTCTAGACTTTGCCCACTGCATAATAGATACTGAAAGTGAGGATGAAAATGACGTAATATCTATTTGCAATGAAATGATCTCTTCTTTGGCCCCCCAAAGAAGAACATTTCACTGAAATTGATATTATTTCATTCGAAACTCAATCTTCATGCGATGATGATTCATCTCATGAGTTTGAATTTCTTTCATCCCCATTTTCATTCTCTATTATCACACCGTCACAAGTACCCGATGATTCGGTTTCAAATTTTAATGTGTTAAACCATTTCGCCGATGAGGAGTACTTGCTCGAGTCTCCCTCCACGATCGCATCTTTGCCTTTGTGTGCACCGCCTCCCATTCCAACTTCAAAATCATTGGGAGGTTATTCAGCTTTTCTCGGTTCCCACATGTTTTTGTCTCTCGTTGAATCCAAACCCCCCATCGTCCCTCCAAAACTTTTAATTGACGATGGTTCCTTTCTTACGCCTTACACATGCCTTCCGTTGTTCAAACGGAATTCATATTTTTTGGAGGGCATGCTTTTATGTGAGGGTACACCGGTTATCCTCCAAAGTCGAATCGTTTTTACGGTGGACCCTCAATTATTTAGACTTCTAGTGTATAGTTAGTGTGAAGCCTAAATAGTAGGTTGTATATAGTTAGTTTTTTATTCTTTCTTTCTTTTTGTTTTAGTCTAGTGTAATTAGTTAACTCTTTGTTGTTTGTTTTTGCTATGCTCGGTACTAACTTATTTTGTAGATTCTATGGACTTGTTCTAATGAGAATCGCTCCAATTTTGGGTAATATCGCTCTTTTCCTCTCTTAACTTGGTTCTTAATTCACATTGAGGACAATGTCAAGTTTTAAGGTAGGGGGTGTGGGATATTCAATCCATTTCTTTATTTAGTCTATATTTTTGGTCACGTGTTAGTTACTTAGTTTGCTTTTCTTAGAAAACTTAAAAATTTCAAAAATATTTTCATTCTTTTTTCTCCGTTTTTGGGCATTTTGCCTTTGTTTCCGATGCTAAATTTCAATAATTGCCCGATCCAATAGACAATCCAATGACACATGTTCTCGAGTTTAGGAGTTATTAGACTTTAGTCTCAATTATTGATATTATGAATAACTTCATGAATTAAACTTTAATCCCATGAGCTCATGCACTTTTATCGTTCTATTGATTTGGTTTAAGATTTTTATAATTCGGTAATCTTTTGTTGCATTGTATATACTTATACCGAGTAAGCTTTGTACCTTTCGTCGTTTGTGAGTGTATACACTATTCTTTTCTCATTGAAAACGTTGAATTCATTAGTAATCTCACTATTCTTTCATTTGATTGTTCATTAATTGAGTTCATACTTGAAATGTGTTACTTGATCATGATTTTCATTTATTGTTTTGACTCGAGAATTGCATAAACTTTGTGAAATGATCATAGGCCCTCTCTGTTATATCAACCATATTGGCCTTGACCTCACCCTTATATGTTTACCCTCGTTAACCCCTTTGAGCCTAAATATAGCCTTTCATTTCATAACCCCAAATCCCATAACCAACTCTACATTTGAGTTTTAGCCCATACATACACTTTCCATACCTTTGTTTGAAATGTTACATGGGATTGAATGATGTTGTTGTGATGTCGGTTGCAATTTAGGCATATGAGAGTTTGAAAAGTAAAGAAAATAAAGTAATAAAAAAGTGAAGAAAAAGAGAAAGTAAAAAGCAAAAGAAAAAAAAAAGAAAACATGAGAAAAAGAAGAAAAGACAAGAAAGAGCAAGTTGTAAATGTTGTGTATATAGTGTTCAATAAGCTTTGATTACTCTCCCCAATGATATATCTAATGCCGTTTTGGATCTTATTTTCCAATTTTGATATTGCCCGCATTTCCCCATTATTCTGAGTTTTCATTCCGAACACTTTGAATCCGTACATACATTCTTTCATTTCATACCCTAGCCTAGCCTACATTACAACCCTAGTAAAGTCCTATGTGATCTTAGGTTGATGTAATTTAAAATTCATAATAGTTTTGATAATCTGTGAAAATACATTTCGCCTCTTTTAGTATACGATACCCTTTCATTGAGATTACGCTTTTCATTTTATATATAGCGTTCTTCATTTGTGACATATGTGCGGCCTAGTTTCCATTTACATTTACTCTTTATGCCCGCATGTTCCGTGTGTTACCTCCCCGTTTCGAATGAATTCGCTTGATGAATTTAATGCCCGTGAGGATTGAATATATGCTTGCTTTATTTAGTATCCGATTTATTTAAGTTTTTGCCAAATCACACTTTGCATGTGCTCGCTCCCCTCCCACATTTTAAAGTTTCAATTCTATGAGGTGCATTCTATAATGTTAATGATTCGGATTTTTGTGTGAATTCATTCACTTTGCTAATAATGCATATGAAATCCGGTTCTCCATTGTTGGTCTTGTCGCATGTTGGGTTAGGCATATTTTGAGAAAACCATGTGATGTTTGTGGGTACCATCCCTGAAAACCCTCACGAGACGACATTTGTCCACTAGGGTGATCTAGGGTTTTAACGTCTTATTGCATATGCTAAATGCAATCGTGCTCCCTACGAAAGTGGCATTTATATTTCGATGCATATATATGTCTCATACCACCCTCTGTGGTCTAGTTTTCTTTGTTTCATTACTAGGGACTAGCAATGTTTAAGTTAGGGGGTGTGATTCGTATCAAATATTGCATATTTCTCCCTTATATCTTTATGCATTCTAGCGATTTTACGGTCCTTAATACCTATATTTATGCTCATTAACCAGACAACCTTGAATTTGGATAGATACATGTTTTGCAGGGGTTAATTGTGCTTTTGTAGGTATTGGAACGCTAAAAGTGAGGATCCATTGCATTTCAGAGAAGTTTCGTCGTCGAACGCTATTTCAAGGGCATTTTAGTCAATTCACATTTCTTATTCGGCTCATAGAAATTTCACGAAGGCGTATTTCGTTGAGTTAGCATTGCGTGGCTGCAAACGGTGCATCGTTTGAAGTTCAGACGAAGAAGCTATGCCCATTTTCGTAATGGACCTTTTCCCCCTCTTCATGGACCAAAGGAGGCCTGGAAACAGAGTACCGGTCGACCGCGCCCAGGGAGAGATCGATCGCGGTTTCACATTTTGTCGTGGGAAGGAGACAATGCACTTATACAAGAGGGATCGATCGACCGGCGATGCCAGATATTTTGTGCTCCTTCCTCTTTCTTTCCTTTTTCTTTTACTTTTTCCCACTTACTATAAATACCCATTTTTGATGTAATAACAAATATATTTCATTTTAGGTTAGAGAGGAGGGGATTTATGGGTTTGGCTTATCTCTTCTAGGGTTGCCACCATTTGGGTCGTGTAAGTTACTATTCATCTTCCCCTCCATTTATATTATTTATTATTCTTTGTTTAAGCTTTGTGTTGTTCATTTATTGATTTCTAATTTAGGTTTACTTTCTTTATTTACATGCTTTGATAATTAGGTTTACTTTCTTGCATTTATTACATGCCATTTATGATGCTTTCTAGCTAATTTAAATTAGGTTGTGTCATATTAAACTCACCTAGGGTTGACATGTTGCTTTGCTTTGGTGATAGTTTTTACGGGTCTATTTCGGGTGCGTTGCCCTAGTTATTACACCTAGGGGATTGGACCGGGCATATCATGTATGTTCCGTGCTTACGACCTTGCGTGCGTAATTTCTAGGGTATTTGTTGACACCAAAATCGTATTAGGCTTTTATGCAAATTTAGGGGCGTGACAACCCTTGATTTAAGTAACCATTGAAACGAGACGCATTTGTAATAACTCGTCGACCCAAGTAACCATTTTATACTAATTTACTCGGGTGAGGGATATTCGACGCAACCTATAGTTTTTACTCGCTTTCTTAATCTAGCTTTATTTTTCCTCGCCTAGATTACTATTTCCATTTTATGCGTCTTTTCCCTTTTTGTGTATAATCATCTTTTACACTTTTATTTAGGAATGTTAAACCTTATGAATTCTAGCAACTCGTCTCTGCGAATGTTGGATACCCGACTTACCTCTATACTCACCCGTTGAGTGTAGTTGTAGTTTAGGTTTTTGTATAGTTCAGGTGAGCCGAATATAAAATGACTGGCGCGTAGGTGACTCTCGCGCCGCGGAAAAACTCAGTCTATCATCCAACACATCTTTGACCCTATATCCCTTGGCCGTGAAATGCCCCTTGGTCATTTTACCCTCTAAGCATAATTCATAGATTGGAAGTGCCTCCACTTCCAATTAACTTAGTTGTCCATTTGAGACCAGTATTTGAATTATATTTAGATTAATATGACCTAATAGTGAGTGCCAAAGATATATTTGGTTCAACTTAGAATGTTCTTATCGATTTAGGTTATTTCCATTTAAGTTATTTAATTCAGTAGTAAGCAATAGTGGTGAGACGAATCTTATAATATAAAGATCAATTTCCAATGCACCACAACATATAAGAGATTTGCTAGTTTTGATAAAAACACTTTTATTAAAATAAACCAAATATCCATTCATCACAAGGTTATAAATCAAAATCAAATTTCTTCAAGGTGCTAGGAACATAAAAACTATATATTAATATTAAATTATTGTCATCACCAAAATTTATTATTAAATTTCTCATTGCTAATAATATTGCCTTGTGATGATCACCCGTGAATAGAAACTCCTCTCCTTAATTGAACTTCCTAGTTAGATGGAATACCTACAAAGAATTACAAACATGTCTCAATGACTAAGGAGACATGTCTCGAATCTACACACTAGGTGTAGGTAGATTGGACCACAAAACATGTCTTAGTGACTAAGGAGATATTACCGTTTCCATTCTTCCTTGATAAAAAGATCCATCATTTCTTCTTACAATATCCAAGCCATTTACAGATATAAAAGTTGCCTTTCAGCTACTTACCTATTACCCGAGGCTTAAAAACACTTTTAACAACCACATATTGTACATGAGACTTTCCTTTCTTCCATACTTAGAGTTATTTAAGAAGTTGTCCCAGAGAGTAATCAAATCTGTTCATGGACTAGTTTAATTAGGCAAAAATATTTAAAGGACTCTAGTAATAATTGGAGCAAACATTTAATCCGAGTATCCTCGTTCTATATCCAAGCACCTACAGTTCTCCCAAGATGGACATCATCTTAAGAAATTTCTCACATAAGGGAGTACCATTTAACATCTTAGTGTTTAACTGCCTTGAAATAGCATTCAACTTTTGCGACACGATTCTTATTCTCAAACATGTCCCTAAGGTCAAGAATCATGTCATAAGCACTTGACATGTGTTGATGATGGTTTTATAACACATTAAACATAGATGATAATATGTAGCAACGATCCATATTTTTGCCACCTCTGATAATCTTGGACATCCCTTTCATGCACCCCTTCATCAGGCTTGGCAGGACATATTTCAGTCAAAATAAACTTATAGTCCTCAATAACCGGGACAATGTCTAGGTTTCTTTTCCAACCTATATAGTTCTTGCCATTAAGTTTGGTATTCTCTAGGATTGAAGCAAGTGGGTTAAATGTTGACTACATTTTGAAATTTAAGAATCATAAATTTTCAAAATGAAATTAATTTCAAAATAAACATGTGAGAATTAACTTTGATTTAATTTTAATTTTGCACCCCTCTACTGCCAATAAAAATAGAATCCCTTTGATCATCCTCGTTCCCATATGAATAGATATTTCTCATTGGGCGCTTAAATCGCGTCGCTTTAAACTAGACAGGCTTCAGTTTTTTAATTATGTACTCCAAACAGTTTAGAAAAAATCTGTCCCACATAATTGAATAGTCAACGCCTTTTGGTCCCATAATTAATGAAAGTGACACCATTGGGGAAAATATCATTAGTTGTGTTTAAGTGTATATCGATAATACATTCTTTGAATTAGAACACGTGCATGAAAGACTTCCTCGTTGGGGGGGGGGGGGGGGGGGGATCAAACTCACTCACATTTTAATTTTAGAAATTATCACTTAAGATTTTTAACAAAATCGGAGGTCGTGATATTTTTCCATCCATCGGGGGACCAAAAAAGCAAACACAAGAAATTAATGACATCACATTCTCAAAACACCAATGTTGACTGCGGGGTTTATCTTAAAACCCCTCTCCCACTTAATAATTAAAACTGAGGATTTTAGAAAAATATTTTATTCAATTCTTAAGATCGAATTAAGTACTTGTTAATTTACAATTTACTTGTACAAATTAAATTTCATGATCTCACTATTTTAATTTTCCAAAAATAAAAATATTTTTAGATTTAAATCAAACCTGGAGATCTCAATTTAATTTATAACTTTAAGATAATTTGCCAATTAAATTTAGGACAGTCTACAATTAGGTCCCTTCTTGGCAATTTTTAAACATTTAAGGACAATTTACTATCAGGTCCACTTGCTATTCCACTAGCGTAGAGTTCTACAAGAAGACAATTAGTGGACCTAAGTGTTTAAAATTTGTTTACTAGTGACCTAAGAGTTCTTTCCCCTTAAATTTAATTTAGATAATAATAAATAAAATGGACTTTCTAGAAAAACAGTGATCTTTTTCGGACACAATAAAAATCCATGTCATCCATAATAACAGGTATCCTAATTAGTCAATGTGGGAGATAATTCGGCCACAATCGGGAAGTAGTCGCGCATCCATTAGTACCGTCAAACGATCTCACTTCATGAGGATAAAGATAGATTGAGGTTGATCAGTAGAAATTTTGGAATTGAATACAATCGAACATATTGCGATAGCTATCTAAGGTCATGGAGTCCCACATGGCACAACCTATTTTTGTTATCTATAAATGTATCCCTCACCCCGGGAAAGGGGTAAGATTTTAGAAGCCTTCATGAAAAGATTCATTACCAACAACACACACCTTAAGAGGATGGATGCCCTCCGAGTGATGAAGAAGAAACCCTAGAAAACCTTGAAAGAGTATGCTCGGTGATACCGGGAAACCTACAATGAGGTTGAGGAGTGATCCGAACAAGTGGTTATGCCATCGTTCAAGACTGGCCTGCCAAGCAGTTCACTAATCTCTTAGAAAAAAAGTGGCAAGCACCGTAGACAATCTTATGTCTAAAATAGAAAATTACGCCAAGGTAGAAAAGTTGGTGATTGGTACCCAATAGGAGAGTATTCGCCCGATGGTGAACAAGAATGGAGATAAGGAGGGCACCCCTAAGAGGAGGCAAGAAGTAGAACAACATATTTAAGGTTGATAACAAGACAAATTCTATCAAATCCCATTGTTCCATCAGCACCATCTGCAAAGAACCAATATACAAAATCTCAAACAAGATTGAGGGTTAACAGTTTTTCAAGTGGCCAAAGAAGGGAGACCCATCAAAGAGACATACTACCCTGAGATGTTCCTATTACAGAGATTATGGGCACAAAACAAAAAACTGCCAACCACTCAAATCGCACCTAGAAGAGCTGGCCCAGGCAGGTCATTTGGATGAATACGTAGAAAAATAAGGATTGGAAGTCCCTTGTAGAATGTGATCAAAAGCCTAATAATGTACTGGATGATGACGATATGGGACAAGAGTTTTGGGTCATCCATAGTCCCTCAAGTCCGAATCATATTCATGGTAATTTTATTCTGATGGAATTAAATAAGGTTATTGCGGTCATGGAAACCTTCTAAATTGACCCTAATAAAACCTCAGCGTGCAAACATTGTCAACTAGAATACGTAGATAATGCCAAATATATCGTATTCACCAAGGAAGACATGGTTAGAAACATGACTCTACATCACAATGCATTAGTAAACACTCTCAGAATAGGTAACTAGGATGTGGATAAGATAATCGTGGAACAGGAGAACTCTTCAGAGGTTATGTACCGAAAAATGTTCAATAAGAGCAACCTGAAGATAGAGGATCTGAAAGAAGGAACCATCCCTTTGGTCAGCTTTACTAAAAAGATGGTGATGCCCCTGGGAAATGGGGTACTCCCAGTGAGGACTGAGAACATATCCAAGCTGATCGATTTTCCAATAGTGGACATTAAGTCTCCTTATAATAAAATCGTAGGATAAGGATGGATAAAGCTCAAATACATCACCAACTCGGGGATAATGAAAATATGAAAAAAATCAAGTTATTGCTCGATAATGCTTCATCGCTTCCATTAGACCCAAACAGGAAAAGAAAAAGGAAAAGATGGAGAACATGAAGGGAGACACTCCCTTAGAATAGTAATTAAAATATGGAAAACTAGGAATGGAAGAAGAGTGATCCCTGCAAATAGATTCGTGGAACCATTGCAATAAGTCATGTTCAACGATTACACCTAGAGAAGCTCACTAGCCGATCATAAGAAGGAAGATTTGATATTTTTCCAAAAATGAACTAAGACATGTTCACCTAGTAATCATATGACATGCTTGGGATTGATCCTAAGGTGATGTGCCACCGATTTCATGTGGATTTAGCCTTTCCAGTAATCATGCATAAGGTAGGGAAAAAAGATTTGAAAAAGGCAAAGGCAGTAGATGAGGAAGTAAGGAAACTTTTGGAGTCAAAGTCCATCAAATAAGTTCAAATCCCTTAATGGATAATGAACCCGATCATTTTTAAAAAAATTAATGGGAAGTGGAGAGTTTACATAGACTTCACCGACATAAATAAAGCATGTCCCAAGGATAACTTTCTTCTTCTGAAGATAGAACAGTTGGTCAATGACAAAACCTATCCATGAATAAATGAGATTTATAAACTCTTATTTTGGATATCATCAGATCTCTTTGTTCGGTCCTTTATTTGGGCCTGATCAAGTTCATAATTTAGATAGGGTATTGACATCTTATTGGTAAAGCTGAGAGTATAAGCAATTTGAATATAAAGTCATGAAGGAATAAAATATATTTAACAAAAGTAGGAAACATAATTAAGCTTGAGGAGTGGGGTGGTCGAAGCATTGCCTACCGGATCAGTGCCCATAGGAGCTATCATAATCGGAGCAGAAGCGAAATTCGTAGTGAGGGATTTGTCTAATGTACCACTAGCCCCAAACCATGTATCCTTAACAATATTGTCCGGCCTTTGTAACGCATCCTCTTCGGCTTCAATGGCGATGGTCAGTGCCTCCTCCTCGTCATCAGACCACTTCTATACCACATCTTTTAGGTCGGGGTAACTTTTGGTAATACGTCATTTCGTCTTAGTGTACTTGTCCTCAAAGAAGCATATGCAATGATAATACTCGATAGAGACATGGTACTCAGCGATATAATTCAATGTCGGTCATATATGCAGCAGTTGCTCTGACATGAGTCCATAAAGACTCCTTATTTTTTCGGATCATAGCGTCGGCGATTTGAAGATATTATTATGCACATGGTTTAAGGGTGTCATTTGTTTTTTACCTATTAAGTCAGAATATGAATCATACAGATTTAAAAGATATTAAAAAGTATTTATTTTTTTAAATGATTAAGAGACTAACGATCATATTTGGCTCTTAATGATTAAGAGGTAAAATTACATCTGAAATCTGAATCTGAAGTCTGAATCAGTCTAAATACATTCATTCAATCAGTCTAAATACATTCATTCAGAGGTACATCATTCAGACATAAAAACAAACAAATTTTTCAAATTCTGAAAGCTGAATCAGTCCAAATACATTCATTCAGAGGTACATTCAGACATAAAAACAAACATATTTTTCAAATTCAGATTTCAAACTTCAGTTTCAGTCTTAAGATTTCAGATTCAGACTTAAGAATCAGATAAAAAAACAAACGCAACCTAATTGTTCCATTTAATAACAATGTCATTACCATGATGACGAGAGTGGTCTATAAGATCAACATACTTGATTTGCAGTGGCATGAGTTGCCTTTTGTTGTTTAGGATACAACTAAGTCTTCGCCCGAACATATGCTTATCGATAGCAAAAATCGTGGCGAAATGACATCCATATTTTCCTTTACACCGTGATAACCACTAGGACAGCACTATTGACAACCTTTCATGGAATTATCTAAGACAGATGAGAAGAATGATTAGTTAAAGTTATGGGACTCGAAGTACCTAAAACATGAGGAAAATTTAGTGAAAGCCATACCAAATAGATAAAATTGAGAAAATAACCAGTCACCTGTATTGCCTCCAACGGTCAATGACACAAGATAATAGACATAGACAAACCAATTTAATTCGTCGAGCGAAAAATATCTTTGAACACTAGAGTATCTCTTTAATAATACTTCTCAATAAATAAATTCTCGACCAAAGGGATCACGTGAGATGATTTCTTTTTAAAAAGAAATACAAAAAATGGTTTAGTCTCATAATTATATGGAGAAAAAGAAAAAATTTAACAAAAATAAAATAAGTACCATTAGAAGAAGGGTCACCCCACTCCTAAGGAACCAAGTAGTTATGTCAAATTCTTGGCGTAAATACCTTTTTTTGCCTCTGCTAAAAAAGAATCGATTCTTCCAGTAAGGGTTATTTGTTTCAGAAACCTTAACCAACTTAAGGTTGGGCTTCTTACGATAAAGGTACCTGATAGTTTGTGTGCACCGAGAGCAACTACCCATATTAAAAAAATTATTACCAAAATAAAGGTGATGTTTATCTTGGATCCAAATTTGGGCACAAATTAATCATAACGTCTAAGTGGCAAAAACGTGATTTAAAATTAATTTGACTTAACAATATATGTTCATCAAGCATATAATTGAAATCAAAATTCAAAATAGTAAATTAATCACTTGAGATGAGGATTTATACGAGGAAAAAAAACTTGCGGGAAAAACCTTAGGCTAAATTGACACTTCCACTGTATAGGTAAAGATATACAAAAGGGATAAATGGCCAAAAAACTTGAAACTCTCCTGGACTCAATAATGTACAACCTACACAAAACACTTTTTTCACCTTTTACTTAGAAGAGAAAGCACAGATCTCTCTTTGGCCACTCTCTACATCACAAGTGTCAAGTTTTATTGATAATGTCCCGTTTACACAAATTTTTAAATCTTCTTTAAAGTTAAAGAAAACTTTTTGTTCGAAAGGAACAAGTGATGATCCACCAATGTAGATTTAAATTCCTAGGATGTGAGTGTCCTAAAGGTTGGCGAAGTTTTCAAAATGTTTGGCTAATCAAAGAAAATTCACAAAGTATTTTTGAGATACCAAATTTTTTTAATTTTCTCAAGAACAAATTTTATAAAATATTATGCAATTCTTAAGTAGAAGTAATAAAATTTAAAATAAATTTAAAATAGAGCCATAACAATGGATATCTCAAAAATACAAAGAAGTTTTTTTCTCTTAAGAAAAAATTGATTTCTTTAGCTTGATAAAAACAATGAAAACCATAAAAAAAAAAATCTTTTAATCTTAGTTTATTTTGGAGAAGAAGATGAATTAAATATGTATTTTCAAACTTGTGTCCATAAGATCTCAAAGCCTCTAAGTCATTCTTGTATATGTAAAATAGGTTGATTTGTGAACATAAAAAAAGATATGGCTGCAAAAGAGAATCTTCACATTTTACAAATCAATCTTTAAAAAATATCTAATTTTTTATGCCAGATTTGGATCAATCATTGAAGCTTCATTACAGCAAAGAAATACGTCGTTGTAGTGAACCTTTGGTGAAGACAGGTCACATAATTTGCCAGATATTTTCGTACATGGATCAAGTACTTGCGAACCACATTCATTATAGCAAAGAAGATCTTCGTTGCAGTAACTCTATGGCGATGCAAGTCGTGCGCTTAACAAGAATTAAGCCAGTATTTAAAATCCAAGTTTTGAAAATTAATTTTGGCAAACATTCAAAGCATGTTTGTTCAGAACCCAACCCAAAACATTGACACTTAAATTACACACATAATAATGCCATTTCTAAGAAAGTAGTTTTTTTCTATATGAAAAAAATATTGCATAGTGTATTTGTCAATCCATCCAAACAAACTCACACGCATGTTCGAAATAGTTTTTTATTTACAAAAATACAATTTTAATTATGTTAAACCATGGTTGAATCTAAGTCATTCTATGTCCTTAACCTTTATCCTGATGTGAAAATCTCAATGATCATGGCATGAGGTATCACTTGGATGAAGATGGAGAAGTCCGATCTCTTAGTCTTGAACATGAAGATTTTTAGAACAACTTAGGCTATCTAATCCTATGGAGCTTTTGAGAATATTTGTGCTCTTAAAATCTTCCCTTTGTCTATTCCGTGACAAAATATATAAAATAAAATATTACAAGTATATAGGTCAAATCTATAACCTATGCATGACATGCCCAACCAAAGTCATACAAGGATAGAAACGACACAACCATTCGTAACTTATTTTCTTATCAAGCACTTGCAGAGACGTCAAGATACCAATGCATAAATAATTGACAAGATGGCAACAGTAACAACATGAATACAAGATATAACAACGTAAATATAGTTCATCTGATTACTAAAGAACATATACATAGTTTATCTAATATCTCATTAAGATGAAATCTATAAAGTTCTTCCTTAAGTTATCTTTTACTATTTCATTTCCATATAAATTATGTCATTGTATCACATAATGATACTTTCTCTTGATTCTTTCTTCTCCCCGTCAAGTAAGTCTCTCCCCTTCAAGAAGATTTCTTCCCCAAAGGAAATGTTTTCCCTCTTTAGAGAAGTTTCTTGAAAATATTCTCCCCTCTTTTTGTCAACGAATCGATAAAGGTTGATATGATAGAATCAAGAAATAGAGTCATCAAGAACATAATGAAATATTTTTTATATAAATGAATTAATCTAAAATCAATTAAAGATTAAATCCAATTTATCAAAATATATAATTAAGATAAAAGTTAAAGTAAGATATGAAATATGGTAACAATATAAGACATCAAAGATAACTATGATATAAGCAATAACCATATATATATATATATATATGTTACCAAATTGCCATCAACTATTATCTCTTACCAGACTCTCCCCAACATGATATGATATTAAGCAAGATCTAAGAATACAAAATTTCCCTCTTCCTATCTTATAGATAACATTCTTTTATCACAAATCAATTCTCCCTTAATCAAGTATTCTTGCCTTTGATGCAATTTTATCCACTTAGGAAAGATGATGTGACCAAGAAATATATTACTAGGGACATAAGGAACATAGTTTTACGACATAACTAAATAAATTCAGATTAAGATATGAAGTACACGATAAAAACACAATTATGCGCAAGGAGATAATAGTTAATACGAGATATGAATCACGTAATATAAGATATAAAGGCACAAATGATCAATAATGATATAACAAGAAATATACAGAAACCATCATTAAGCTTTTTAGAGTAAACACTTAGTATATACTAAACACAAGGTAAGCACAATGAGCAATGAGTATAGGATATACAAGATAGTGATAAATATCAATTTATAGATCAATCCTATAACTTAAAATATAAACATAATTCTAGATAACAAATGATAGTAAATGACAATTCAAGTATCTATGCAATATATCTAACAAACATACAAAGGTGAAGCATAGGTAATTTTAGACACCCCATCCTAGGACCCTTTAAGAACCTCCTTAAGTCCCTAGCACTCACCCTTTCACCATAAACCCTAGGTCACACTTCGAGTACCAATCTAGAGGCCAATGGACACTCTTGGGTCCCATTTTCAACTCTTTAGTTTGAGCGAATGTCAATGACTCTTCAAAGGGCTCTGAATCCCCTTTCTAACGGTCCATCCCGTGCGCGAATCGACCTTACAGTCCGGAAAAATGATCATATTTTACTTTGAGCACTCCTTCAGAAGCCACTCAGCGCTTTCGAGGCCCCGTTTGACTCCAATCAAATCTCCATGTTGAGAGAATATCAATGAATCTGTGAAGGTCTCCTAATCCTCTTTCCAACGGTCCATCTCATGTGCAAATCGGCCTTACGGATCGAACAAACGATCCATTTTACTCTAAAGGGTCATCGGGCGCTCTTAGGCCTCATTTGACCTTGATCAACTCTCCAAATCGAGTGAAGCTTGTAAACGTGGCCCGATGTGGGTGTTTCAAACAAAACTAATTTTTTTATCGAAAATTTTGCAACTTTTAATTACGCACCAAACCAAGTTGTGAAATACTAATTCTTACTTTAAACCAATTTTATCTTGATTAATCTTAAACATGCATGTAGTGATTAAAGCAAGTAAAATAAAGTAAAGAATACTCACAATGCCGGATGTACGAGGAAAAAGCCCAAAATGGGAAAACAACCTCGGACGGCCCAAGCCAGACAATCACTATAAATATGGTTTTACAAAGACAGACAAAGTATCACTCAACGACTCGATCCCCACGGGTCTTAACGCTCTCCTGATCTTCAACCACTCCTCTCACAGTGCCCACGCAGAAAGTCCTTCTTCCACTATATCTGTCCACAACACACGCGTTCACGTATGTCTCGGTATCCACCGAATGGATTTGATTCGTCTACGATGTCGAACAAGAAGTCCTTCTCTTTTCTTCATCACAAAACCCTTTGATGTTTAATGTGTAGAACAAACAATTTTGGTGCCGCAAGATCACGTAAGCATATAAGAATGATAACTTGGATCTTTGCAAACTCTAAGGATGTTTTTAAGCTTTGTAAACCTTAGAAAACATGTGCAAACAATTTTTTGGTTCGTATACTGTTCTCTAGAATGCACACTTACGAAATTCTGATGCAAACACTGTTTAAATAGGATTAAAATGCTGCCTCGAAAAACATGTCGTTCGAACGACTTAAGGTTCTCGTTCGAGCGACTTAGACATCTCGTTCGCGCAAGATCTAATGTCGTTCGATTGAGATATTTGACTTTTTTACTTTTATTTCAAAACATCTCTTCAAAGAGACCCAATAAAGTCAAACTCCTTTTTCGAGCTTATCAGAATTAAAACGAAGTGTAAACCTTTAAAACAGTTTTTAAAACATTTTAAAATATATTTATGTATAAAAATACATCCTTATCTTTTATAAAAACAATTCTGAGCATCATTAATTATACGCATTCATACCTGAGTGATCTCGGAATGCAATTAATTTTGAAGGCGATTAAACTTGCACCAATTAAACATCGGCGTGATAAATTATTTGAAGCTTTGCCGCAACGTCTTTAATTTTATTCAATACGTCATAGACCAAGTAGGATCGTGACAAATTAAAAATCTCCCTATGACATATTACAAACAAGTTTTGTTCACATAATTAAGTCAAAATAATACAGGGACTCAATTACAAATTTGACTATTCCGGACAAAACTAAACCAGTGAAATGCCTAATCGGGCCGTCAAGCCGTATGACGCCTAAATCCCATCCCATAAACCCAAAATCAAAAATACCAGACACGAACTAGTATATGTAGTAGCGGTAAGAATGAACTGTCTGAATGTGATGTAGTCTTGAAATCTCGAATCTCTGAAGCATACATACACACATGAAACAGACAAACACATACCCAGTGAAGTATGGAGGAACAAATGATACCAATTTATATTTGTAATATGAACAAGTCATTTGAAACATGTGAGCAATTATTTGATACCATTATTTGATACCAATTAGTAAACATATGTAAACCAAAATATGCTTAAATCTCTCCCTACATCACATACACATATCTCCCCATTTTTGTCTCGAATAGACAATCCGGTGAAAAACCAAACCAAACCAAGTATCTAGCATGAGAATATACCAATTTAAATCAATTGGATACCAATTTGAGAATCGAAACCGCTAGATAATCATGAAACAACCAGTTAAATATGATCATGTAATGACAAATCAGTAGCTAGTAAACCAAGGAATCACACAAAGAACATACCAATCTAATCAGGTGCGATAAACGGACTTATATGCAAACTACAAATTTGAGATAAAAGAACCTGCATATAAACCAGTCAGGCCAAAAAAACTTCCAGCAGTACCAAGAAAAATACCAAATTAAGCCAGAGGACTGCAAACCAATTAGAAGCTCCTAAATAGCATGTCATTGGAACGAGCCAGGGACATCGCTCAAACGAGTTGAGATGTCGCTCGAATGAAGTACAGTTGTCGTTCGCGCGAGATGGATATGTCGTTTGAACGACTTCGCGCGACCTGCCAAAATTTCTCAGATTCCCAGAAATATGATATAATATTGCTCAGTGAAAAAATTTCCACAAAAAAATTTCAGGAAGGGCCTGACATAAGCAAAACAGTGTTAAAACAGTAGGCTTTTAACACAAAACGCAAAAACTCATAAAACTAAAAATGCGAGTTACATACAAACATAGTATCGATGTGCTCAAACATGGACATGGAATGAATATGCGTGAAACTACAACAAATGAGTCACAATTCCAACACATCAAAACGATCAAGAAGCTCTAATTGATAGCGATAAATCATTAAATTTTATCATAGCCATATGACAATAAAACTGTGAGCTTAATGAACTAAACATACTACATGCACACAAATCTAGAATTTTGACGATTCTACAAACGATAGCGTCAAATTGTAATGTTTCAATATTAGGATTAGTTGTGCAAACCCGTTTAAATTTTTAATCCATCCAAACTCCCTCAATAATATTATATTTTCTTTGGAATGAACTAAAGAGATTTGGCCCTTTTCATAACATATTTCATTTTCTGGTGGATTTCACGACGAGTTAATTTTGAACTCTCGCAGCCCTTTCCCGTGAATCACTTATTATTTTTACAAATTTAAATCCTCACGGTAAACGGTTATTACATGCACACTTTTCCTTAAGTCTACTTACGCATAGATGACAAGATTGAGATAAGAACGCCTCACCAAATTCAAATATGCAAGAGAAGTTAAACATCCATATACACTCATGCATGTGTGCAATGTTGGCATATATACAAAGTTGAATCAAAATGCATATCAACTTCGAAAAACCCCATATAAATAATGGTTAAGATCATTCTAAGCATCGATAATAATGACCAAATGTCCTAGCCACATGGATAATGAAATGATGGGGGAGTTCCAAGAACACCAATATGCCAGATCAAACATGTAAAATCAAAAATAAAAACCGAAAATCTTTTTGTCTTTTTATATTTTGACTCAAATAAAAGCAAAATATTTTTGGGTTTTCAAAATTGTTCTCAAAAAATAGAATCTTTTTGGATTTTTAAAAAAAATTCTAAAAAAAATGAAAACTATAATACAAAATGATACACATGTCATTATACTAGCAATGAATAAATCATAAAGCAAACTAGCATATGACAAACATGGCAAGCAACACTATCGTCCTTTAGATTTAGCATGGGAAGAATCAAGTGCACCAAAACTAGAATCATGAAGTTTAATTCCTAAAGCCACTAAATTCGATTTCCTAACCCAAGTAGGTGTAAAATGACGCATGGGGGTTTTCGGAACCGGGGCAACTTTATTCCTAAATTTCCTAGGAGCTTGTCTAAGGTCGTAACAATAATGCCTAAGGTGACCTTTCCTACCACAAAACGAGCAAGTATAGCAGTGGTGGGAATGATTACCTATAAGTGGACCATTTCTAACCTTCTTACTGTTTCTCACACGTACGGGGGGAATGGGAACAACTCTCTCATCAAAACCTATACCTCCCCTATCTCCCTTAATTTGGACGGTGCCTAGGATTTTATCTAACTGCTCCGACCTAGCCTCCAATTCAAACTTGACTCTAGACGAGTCTCCAATCTCTCCTCCAACTCGTGAATCCTAGACTCGAGCAAACACCTAGACACCTCAAACTCTAAAATCTCCCTTTTCAAGGACTCCATCAAACCATTGAGATTATCTTTCTCTTTCTCCACAAACTCTAGTTTCTCCCTAAACTTCTTCTCTCATGCCCTAAGATCCTTAATCAAACTATCATTATTTTCTATGGTATGCTCATTCAACTTAGCTTGCAATTTTGAGTTAGCCTTTTCACCTTCACCGTTTCAGCATACAACTCATTAAACGCATTTTGCAACTCTTTTTACATTTACCTCCTCCTCGTCACTCTCTTCACCCTCACTAACATGGGATACACCCAAAACCTCCTCGGAAGTCTCATGCACATGAGAATCGTCGTCGCTCACATGACATGCCATATATGCAACAAAGTTACGATCAATGGGGGAACTCTCTCCCTCTTTCGGATCACTATCACTTAAGGTGGCATTATAGACAATGGGTTTCTTTCACTCTTTATTAAGTCTAGTGGGACACGCCTTAACTTTGTGACCGTACCCCTCACACCCAAAACACTTATCCGACTCATCTCTCTTAGGCTTCTCAAACTTATCCTTAGAGGTAGGATCTACGTTGTTGTTCTTGAATTTTTTAAATTTCTTGGCATCTTTCGATTGATTTTGAAACTTAATAAATTTTTTAAATTTCTTTGCCAACAAAGCAACATCCTCAAAATTGGAATCGGGATCGGAATCCGAAACTTTAATTTCCTCCTTTTGGGTTTTCAAAGTAATACCCTTTTCTTTCTTAGGCACTTGCTTAGAGGTAATCATGTCGATTTCATAGGTTTGTTAGTCACCTACAATCTCTTCTAGCTTCGTCGACTCTAATCTGCCCAAGGAGTTTAAAATGGTCACTTTCGCATCAAACCTACTAGGCAACGACCTAAGAATTATCTTAATGACACGATTGTCGGGAATTTTCTCACCTAGGTTAAACGACAAGTTGATAATATTGGACAACCTAGCATAAAACTCATGAAAAGTCTCACTCTCTAACATCATAATGGTCTAAACTGTGTAGTGAGATTTTGAAGTTTTGACTCCCTAACCGTGATAGTGCCCTCGTGAGTGAGTGTCAAAATATCTCAATCCTCTTTTTATGTTTCATAAGTCATAATTCTATTATATTCTTCCTGTGTGCCATGTGAAGCAATAACGTGCAGACCCTTAGAATTATATTGTGCAAGTCTTTGTTCAGTTTCGATCCATGACTCAACAGGCTTTAAACTAGTGACCTCACCTACAATAGTGACAAGGGGTGTCCAACCTTTCTCAACTGCAATCCAAACACGCTCATCAATAGATTTTAATGCACATCTCATTCTGATCTTCCAATAAGTGTAATTAGTGACATAAAAGCACGAGTTTGAGAAAATTCATTATATCCAAAATTCATCTTTGAAAACACATGGGATCAGAAAACAAATACAAATGTTTTCTAGCTCTGATACCAATTTATGAACGTGGCCCGATATGTGTGTTTTAAACAAAACCAATTTTTTTACCAAAAATTTTCCAATTTTTAATTATGAACCAAACCAAGTTGTGAAATATCAATTCTTACTTTAAACCAATTTTATCTTGATTAATCCAAAACATGCATCTAGTGATTAAAGCAAGTAAAATAAAGTAAAGAATACTCGTAACACCGGATGTATGAGGGAAAAAATCCAAAACGGGAAAATAACCTCGGACGGCCCAAGCTAGACAATCCCTATGAATAAGGTTTTAAAAAGACAGACAAAGTCTCACTCAACAACTCGATCCCCACAGGTCTAGACGCTCTTCTGATCTTCAACCACTCCTCTCACAGTGACCACGCAGAAAGTCCTTCTTCCACAATATCTATCCATAACACACGCGTCCACGTATGTCTCGGTGTCCACCGAATGGCTATGATTTATCTACGATGTCGAACAAGAAGCCCTTCTCTTTTCTTCACCGCAAAATCCTTTGAGGTTTACTGTGTAGAACAAACAATTTTGGTGTCGCAAGATCACATAAGCATATAAGAATGATAACTCGGATCTTTACAAACTCTAAGGATGTTTTTAAGCTTTGTAAACCTTATAAAACATGTGCAAACAAGTTTCTGGTTCGTATACTATTTTCCAGAATTCGCACTTACGAAATTCTGATGCAAACACTATTTAAATAGGATTGAAATGCCGCCTCAAAAAATGTGACGTTTAAACGACTTAAGGATCTCGTTCGAGCGACTTAGACATCTCATTCGCGCGAGATCTAATGTCATTCAAGCAAGATGTTTAACTTTTTTACTTTTAGTTCAAAACGTCTCTTCAAAGAGACCCAGTAAAGTCAAACTCCTTTTTCGAGCTTATCAGAATTAAAACGAAGTGTAAACCTTTAAAACACTTTTAAAAACATTTTAAAATAAATTTCTGTATAAAAATACATCCTTATATTTTATAAAAACAATTCCGAGCATCATTAATTATACGCATTCATACCTGAGTGATCTCGAAATGCAATTAACTTTGAAGACGATTAAACTTGCACCAATTAAACATCGGCATGATAAATTCTTTGAAGATTTTCCGCAACGTCTTCAATTTTCTTCAATACGTCATAGACTAAGTGGGATCGTGATTAAAAATCCCCCAATGACATATTACAAACAAGTTTTGTTCATGAAATTAAGTCAAAATAATACAGGGAGTAAATTGGAAATCTATGTCCTTACAAAGCTAATGAAATCTCAAAGGGAACTAAGTTCCCTTTCCAATGGTCTACCCAGTGTGCAAATCGGCCTTACAGTTCGAACGAACAATCTGTTTTCCTCCTAAAACCTCCCGTCCAAAGACCATCGGGGGCCTTCGAACCCCATTTGACTTTGGTCAACTCCTGAACCTGGGAGTTGATCAATGTATACTTAAAGGTCACTAAATTCTCTTTCTAATGGTCCACCCCGTGCTCGATTTGGACTTACGGCTTGCATTTTATTCTCGCTTTTCTGAAAAACCCGTTTTGAATTGCCTATAGGCACCTCAAACCTTGTCCATCAAGGCAGACCCTATGAAGATAGGAAGGCCAGGGTCCATTCCGATTGGAACCCCCTTGACCCTATAAATAGGGGTCATAAACTCACCATAAAAGGGACAAAGAGACCTCTATCTGAATGTCAGAGAATATTCCCCTAAAATTCAAAGCCTTTCCCTTTTCCGAAAAGCCTATTTTCATACATTTCCTTCCTTCACTTACTTACCTCACTTAGTAAATCCACCCCACCTCTTCATTCCATTTCAAGATCAGCATATTAGCATCTCAAGATCAATAACAAGTATTCATAAGGAGGCCTACTTCTTCATCCCTTTCTCTAGTCTTTCCTTTTTAATGTTATTTATCTTGTTTTTACTTTTATATTTTTATTTCATTACATCACATTAATCTCTACTCTTTATTAGTAATATTGGGCATAATTTATTTTCATAAAAACTCCAAAAAGAAGAAAAAAAGGGTTTATCCGTGAATTCCAAAAGTGGGGTTTTCATTTCACACTCTCACTTTAAAAACACATTTTCTCAACACATACATAAGAGAAATCCCACATTTGGATTTATGGGTTGAACCCCACCCCTTTGCTATTTTCGAACTATGTGAACTTTGATGCCCCTTGGGCCACATAGGAATCTTTGGCCAATCCCGAGATTCCAGCCCTCCCTTTTTCATATTTATATACTTCTTTTATACCTTATTATATATATATGTATTACGAGTTTTATACTCCTACATACTTGTGTCTCGTCTGACGTGCACATTTTCTCTTTCATAGCAATTTATGATTCGACGAACACTTACATCATACATTTTATCATTTATTTTTAGAATACTGGTAGGTAAAGAACGAGGGGGTCTTCGAAACTATGAACCTTTCATCTCTTCCCCTCCCGCGATAAGGATGTGTCTAAGGATGCTACTTTGGGCAGGCGGGCTTCTTTCTATGGGGGTGTGCATCACTTTGGACGTGCTTTATCGGCAGATGCATGAGTCAGAACATAATAGCTAGGCACGTCGTGGGAGGAGAATAAGCAAAATCTGTTGCATAATCCAAGTAAAAATCTCGCAGATGAATCCACTGTCCCTCCTATGACGTGAGTTGGGTTATTCCATTCCCCCACCATTTATATTATACACATGTACACACACATCATGGAGTATAAAAGGAGAAGATTAACATTAGCCCATGAAAAACTGAAAGAGTGGAATGGGTGCTTAACACCTTCCCATTTTTTAACTTAGTCCAGGTACCCTCGAACAACTTAGTTTTGCATGCATCATATTGAACTTGATGCAGTTCTCTTAAGGAGGCAACATTATTTTGCTTGTTTTGAGCAAAATAGGCTGGCGACTCTATCTCTTTACATTATCTCCCATTTAATTACGGTCGACTCCCTAATCGGACAGTACCGAAGGGAATTTAACCCCGTGATGGACACATTGGTGACTCCGTTGGGTACTTATTTTCAGAGAATTAGACTCTATTTCCACATAGGTGTTATTCTTTGTTCTCATGCTTTTCAACATGTGTACATATGCTCCCATTCCTATGTTCTCTTTACTCCTTTACTTATTGTTTGTATGACTAACTAATGCTTATCTCTACCATGCTCTCTTCTTATGTATATATCACTTTTCAGTCACTTTCACACGCTCACTTCACACACTTACACATATATATTGTTTCACATATACTTACATGCTCCATAAACTACTTGTAGAATATTCATTCTTAGATTTGCTAACATATACCCACACTCCTCTTACTTGTATATATCTTCGTTCTCACTTACACATCTCACACACCCTTGGTATATGACCCATACTTAGGCCCACTAGCACACACATTCACTTGTATATATTCACATGACACTCACACTACTCCCATGTCACTTTCTCACCTTACACATCCCACCCACTTATTCACATGCTTCCCTATCACCAAGCTTAGTCATCATGCTCCATGTCAGATTTACTTTTTATAATACTTGTATATACTCCATCATCAGTATAGTTTTCCCTTTACTTTTCATGCAAATAAAAAATATCTCTCCATAATATACAAATAAAGACTTATGCTTTTTTTCACATTACATCACCAAAGCATGGAAATATTGGCCAAAATTTTGTCACTTTGTGATGGGTTCCGACTTTACTGGAGCGCAATTAACCTAAGTGATATAACTCTCACCTTCTATTAACATTGTACCTTCGATGTATATCGAATGGTTTTCCCACATCCTACTACTTGACCAAACTCATGACGGGAGGTATATAGTTGGGAACTCGTTCATGTACGTCGAGTATATCGAATTCACTCTCACACGTACCATCCCCACGAGGTATATCGTGAGGCAGTTCACATACACTCAGGTATATCCAATGGCTTATCCACACGTACCGATGAATGATTGTCCTTATAGGCAAGAGGTAACCCTTCCATTAATCCAACAACTTCATAACCTCATATAGGCATCAACCTTGGGGCACTCATAATTAGTTTGTTGATTACCATGTAAAACTTTGCCAAAATTCTAGGTCGGCATACTGCCCAAATTTTCAAGCTATTTCACCTTTTTTTTTAAATAGGATCCTATCCGTGAGCCTGAAAACAAGTCAAATCGTGTCTTATACTTTTAAACCCCATTTCTCCTTAGGCTCAGTTCCTGTCTAGTATTTTTCTTGCATTTCGGAAAACCTAATATAAGTGAAAACCCAATAATAATATTAATTATGCGAGACTCCCCTCTATTTTCCTCCTTTTCAAAAACCAAAAATACCAAAAACCTTTTTCTCCTTCTTCCAAAAATACCAAAAACATTTTATATTTTTTTTGAAATACCAAATATTCTCCTTTTTCTTTCAAAAACAAGCCCAAATAATTTTCCCTCTCAGGTCGATCGCATACCCGACTTTGTCCTGGATCCTTATTGGCTTCGGTCTTTTATTAAACTGCCTTGAAGATCCACTGCTTATTTTAATACTTCAACCGAATTTGGGTTCTACCTCTATAAGATACCCATGGAAAAAATCGATCAAGCACCGAATGTCCAGCCAGATCTGATGGCTATCCTATCCCAACTCAGAGCCAAGATTGATATCCATCAAACTGATGTCCAAGAGATGCAGCGAAATCGAGCCCAAACTCCAGAACCTTATAAACCTGAGATCCTATTTCCTCATTATATGGGTCCACCTACCCCCGAGCCTATTTGGTTCCCAAAATAATATCCGCATATCCTTTGCGCCCAGCTTATAAACTTATGACCACCTTTTTAATTCCTGATTCCAAATCTCACCCAGCCAGGGGAAAATCTTTGAGTACTTGTGGATCTTAAAGAGGAGGAACTAAACAAGGTTAAGGAGGACCTCAAACTACTATCAAAAAATTTAAGCAAGTTAAAATATCTAAGAACTACATGGATTACGCCCATATCTCTCCTTACCCCAAAGCCAAACTGCTAGAGAAGTTCAAGACACCGAACATCAAGAAGTTCAGGGGCAGTGAGCCCCTAATTGAACACCTACGAATTTATCACCGAGTCATGGCCCTTCTTAGTGCCTCTGAAGAAATAATGTCCCAGATGATTCAGCATACCTTAAAAGAAAGTGATCTCCACTGGAAGAATACAGAATCAGCAGTTGGGAAAATGTTGCTCGAGAATTCATGTTTGGGTACAAATATAATGAAAAGTTAAAGGTCAAGTGCAGAGACCTAGAGCTTCTCATGAAAAACCCCGGGTATCAGTCAATAGCTTCATTGGAAGGTGGAGAGACAAAACCGCCACTATGACCAATGGGCACTCAGAGTATGAATAAGTGAGCATTGTGAAGAAAAATTACTACCCCATACTCGAGGATCTATGGGAGGACAGTATTACCCGCACTTTCGAACCCTCCGAGTGGTTGGTGTAGAAATCAAAGAACGTATCACAAAATTAGAGTCTGAACAAAAGAAAAGATGAACCATCAATAAGATATCACAATCTTCTACCTCTTGGGCATAAAAAAGTCGCTATAATCCTTCCAAAAAAGAATACACCAAGCTCTATGCTACCCTGTCAAAAGTTTACCAGACTCTACTAACCAGAAATCTCATCAAACCCTTATAACCTTGACCACTACCAAACCCTCTCCTTAAAAATGTAAAGCCCAATGCTCATGTAACTTTCACCAAGTCATAGGCCATACCAGTGACCAGTGCTTTCACCTTAAAAATGTAATCAAAGGCCTGATAGACTGGGGTATCATATGCCCTCCAGCTAATCTTAAGCCTAACACCACTCACAAACCTCTTTCAGTACATAAAACTAGAATGAATGCCTTTTTCTCATAAAGCAGCCCCGAATTTTACCCTTCTACCCAAATTATGCCTGTTAAAGCACCCATCATCCCCGTAGTCTAACCTAAACCTCTTAAGATTTTCCCATCCTTTCTCCTGCACCCTACATACCTTTTTTATCAAGATTTGTCGCTCTTTATAAGGACTTATATTGCCATCTGCACCTGATCTAATGGGGAAGGCATGGAACTACCTGTTGTCTTAAACCAACTCCAGGGGTTTGGGATAAAAGTTCCCGCTAAGATGCCTATCTACTACAAGAACTTTAGTGTCCTATTCATGGAACCCGAAAAATGGGATCAAGAATCATATGAATGGGTAGTACTCATTGAAGAAGTTAGTGTAGATGACATTGTACAGATAATGGCCGACGTGTTTCACCATATAAGAAAAATCTGCGACATCTTCGAATTGCTCATTGGTTTTAAACTTTAGGGACGACTAGTCCCTTCACTGTTACATTTTCCCATTAAATGGGAAAATTTATATGATGAATCCATTGAGGTTGTTAAATGCATTGATTACTCTTGGAAGGAAGGCATCATTTCCACCACATGGGGGGATGACTTTGATAGCTCAAATGATGAACCGAACCATGATGAAACCAATTCAATTGTTAATTTGTGTATAATAACCTCCTTCGAAGATTTATTGAGAGAAATTAACAAAGTATCCATTCAACCCAAAGAACAAATAATGAAGTTTGGACCTGATCACAATTATGCCCTTAATATCTCCGTCAAAGTCTTAGGAAAGATGGTCCCATTATCACTTGTCGATAATGGATCTACTCCAAAAGTTTGTCCACTAAGGGTCTTTAACTGGTTGGGATTGAAAGTCAGTGATCTCATTCCTACATTTGCCACAATGTGCGCCTATGACTACACTCATCGAGAAGTAATAGGTTCCATAAAACTCACACTAGAGGCAATCCCTATTGATCCTCTAACAGAATTCCAAGTCATAAACATAATTGTTTGTTTCAACATGCTCCTTGGTCGCCCTTAGCCCCATAACATACGATGAGTATCCTATTCTCTTCATAAGAAACTAAAATTCTTTGCCAAATGATAAGTTATCACCGTTTTAGGGGACAATGATAGTTCATACAGTTCCAATACCAGCAATCCAGTGTTAGAGATTCAACATTGGACCAATGATAAGATCCTCTTTGGTTTTAGAATTTATTCGCTCCCTATTGTAATAACCCGCGTAATTTTTGAGGTATTTTCAAAATAAAGAGGAAAAATAAAGTTTTTGATAAAATTATTTTTATTGCTCAAATATGTTGGTTATTATTTTTTAAAGGCGAGAATTTCAAACGGTTTCAAAAAAGGAGTTAAAGAGGATTTTAAAATGATTTTTAAATGTTTTTAACTCTTGTAGTTGTTTTGACTTCCAACTCTTCATTTATTTGCCTTATTTAAAGGAGTATTTTGGATTCCAACTCTTCATTTCTTTTCATTATAAAAGGAAGTCGTGGGCAAGCCTTTTAACCTACTTTTGGCACAAATTTTAGCAGCAAATATATTTTGTATTCCTCTTCTTTTTATATACACATTGGCCCTTGAGATTTGTGAGTTCTAACCTTAGATTAGAGGTGTTCTTGGGGCTATTTTGTTGGAGGTTCTTGGAGGAGATTTTGTAGATCTTTTGAGTTAATCTTGAGGATGTGTTCATTGGTTTCTCATCATGGTTTGAGGTATGGGGTTTTACACAATATGCTCCTTAAATCTCGCGAGTGTCATTCTCTTTGAATTCTTGTTTAATTGAACTCATATTTGAATTGATAAATTCATTGAAATCTGGAAAATAATTGTTGAAATTATTTTGATTCATGTGGTATCATTATATTGTTGATGAGCACATTGTCATGAGATTTTAATATAGCACAGAGGTTGGGCACGCGCCAAAATTCCTGTTTCCCGGGCTATGGCTTGATAAAGCATATACGAATGTGGTGAGGCCTGGTGACCCGGTTAAAGTGTTATTGAGAAATTATATTGATAAATGCTTTGAGATTTGCATTTTGATTTGAATATTCGTACTCGTGTTGTTACGTTTTATTCATCGCTAACATATATTTGTTGAGGATCTTTCTTGTCGTATTGTGTACTTCCCCATATTTTCTTTTAGTGGCAGGTTAGCGCGGATTTTGGGGCGCTATGGAGATTGATTTTAGCGAGGATTGTTTGGGAAAGATTTGTATTATTTTAATGTATAGAGCTTTGGATATTTGTATTTTTATTCGAGTTAGATGTTGTATTTATTCGAGAGACTTGTTGTAATTGAAGAGATTGAGATTAGTGGATTTATATTATTGTGGGTTTATTTAGATGCTCTATACCTTATCACTTGTGGATTTGGATTTATTTTATCGCATTAGCGCTCCGTTTGCTCTCCCCGGGCGGGCGGGGTGTTACACCTATCTAAGAAGGGGACAACTTCAAAGACTAAGTTTATCCAGAGCATAGCCCTTACGACAATGTCAATGTAATTCAGATGTTCAGGAACATACACTTCGTGTCTAGAATAGTGCTAGGATGATGTCAGGAAGGAATCCTTGAGCCTATAGTCCTGAAAAATGCCTTTCCCCATATGGCTTGTCCTACTGACCTTCACCAGTTGAACTCAAAGCACTCCGCCAAACGCGATTAAAAGAAGCCTAGAGGATGAAAAGACTGTTTTAGATGACTCTTTGAACGGAAGATTTGTTAAGGAGGGTGATGAATTCCCCTTCTATGGATTCATTGAACGGTGGTATGACCACATTGAAAATAACATAAAAATGGGGATCTAAATCTTATTTCAAGATAAAAATACTTGGGATATATAATAGTAACATGAAGTGAAACCTCTGACTAAGCAAACCTAGGAAATAACTGAGAACTCTAAGGGAAGTGACTCTAAGGAATCCTTTGACTTGCAGACGCTGGTTTTGAGTCTCTACATGATCCGTGTAGATGATGTGCCATCGGACCCATTCGCTTAAATCATAACTGTGTATATGCCTCTCTTAAACTAGTATGTTATCCCAGTCCAGCCTGCTTAAGCCCAACCCTGTTGTTTATCCTATTCAAATCTTTGCACTTTTTTTTATTTCTCTTTTTCCTAATGTAAATGTAATTGAGAATTCTTTTGACGAGATTCTCAACGTTGTTGTGCCTTACATTAATTGCGTTAATTATAATCAAACTTCTGATTATGATGATTTTATAAATGAATAATCCGTAACTGATCTCAATAAGAAAAATAATAAACATAGCAGTGTTCAAATTGATGATGATGAGACTATTATTATTAATCTCGATTCTAGTATCCACAAAGCACGAGATTAGGATAGGGTCCACCCTTAACGACCATGAGCATGGGCAATTTGAAAAGCTACTGAAAGAATTCATAGATGTCTTTGCATGGTCTTACGATGACATACTTGGTATTGACCCAGGGATAGCTCACCATAAGATCCTGACATTCTTGAAATGTAAACCAGTCAAGCAGAAGTAAAGAAAACTTTTAACCGAATGGTCACTCAAAGTCAAAGAGGAATTAGTCAACCAACTAAATATAGGTTTCATTCGTGTAGTCAAATACCCCACATGGCTTCCCTATATTGTGTCCATGCCAAAGTCAGGAGGAAAGAGCCGCATGTGCGTCGATTATCGGGGTTTGAAAAAAGTATCCTCGAAAGATGATTACCCATTGACAAATATCAACATGATCATGGACAATACGGTTAGTCATTACCTTCAGTCATTTATCGATACATTTACCGGTTATAAACAGATCAAGATGCACCCTAACCACTAGGAGAAAACTACATTCATTCCCTTATGGGGAAGGTTCTGCTACACTGTCATGCCATTCGAACTCAAAAATTTTTGGGTCTACCTACCAAAGGTCTTCCACAACTATCCTACTCGACTTTATTCACAAATAAGTCTAAGTATATGTGGATCATATGATCACTATGTCCAAAACTTAGGAAGGTCATATTCTAACCCTCCGAAAGTTCATCGAGTTAATGCGACAGTACCAGATGTGGCTAAATCCACAGTAGTGAATTCCGGCATCACGAAGGGAAAACTCTTATGGTTCATGGTCACTGAGAATAGAATTGAAGCAGACCTTGCCAAGATAAATGCCATACTCAAGATGCCACCACCCTGGACAAAAATCATCAATAACTATTTGATCTAAAACTGAAAAGTCCGACCATTCTCGATAAACACTTCACAATAAAAATGAAGGCAACTAGAACAGTGAACTTCATTTAAAAAAAGAAAATTGTGATAAAAAATCAAAACATTATGTAATTGTTGAATTAACATCCCTTAAATGCCCCAACGAAATAACAATAGGGCTAACCAGAACTAGAAAGATCAAAATAAAAAGGCAATATACGAAGAGCTTCACATAAGTTTATAAGGCAAGAGCAGAAGGACCAATAGATCCTTGAACAGAATGAGTAGGCGGGGTACCATTCGTTGGGATTCATCTCCATCTTCCCCTGTCAAAGCATTGGCTTCTTCATCATCACCTTGCCACTTAATGGCCTCCTCAGCTATGTCGAAATAATGAGACATCACCCTCTTTTTCATCTCTTCATAATCGTACAGAAAGAATCCAACACAATCAACATTGTACTCTGCAGAGGACTTGAACTTTCCAATAACTATTACCTTAGCAGAAAGAAGAGCATCACGAGCAGTTTTCAGCTCCTGGTCGGACTTTTTCAAAGATTCTTGAGTAGTTGTAAGTGCATCACGAAGACTATGAATGGTGTCACCATCAGTATTAGCCTTATCCTTAAGGGTGATGATCTTATCTTCGGTAATGCTCGGCTTAGTGGTCTTTGTCACCAACTTCTTATCCTTCACTTTCAGCTCGTTCGACACTTTATCAAAGCTCTCCTTTCACTTTTTATGCTCAGTAGTCAACCTTTGAAAAGCATATTGGTTTGCCACGGCCTTCTCCCTGAGGGAGATAGTTTTCAAGACTATCCGCCAATAAAATAAAGGTTAATATAGAGACAATAAGCATAAATATGAATAAGACAAGGGTAGAACTTACCACCACCGGCCTGTGTTAGGCTAACCTCTAGAGTGAGTCTGGATTGTTCCCCCTTTTGAACTCAAAGTCCTTGCCATGACCATGGTAACCGAGTAGATCAATATTATTTTTTGAATGATAAAAGATGGAACCCTATTCGGCTTTTAAATCTTCAGAGGAAATTTTTTGATTCAGATCAAGCTAGAATTCAGGAACCTCTCCATAACGAGAAGTGTGGTTAGGACCCCTTACCAACCTAAGGAGGGACTGCCTATCCTCACCTTCAAACCTGGGAACTTTGTTCTCCTACTTGGCATCAGGAGGTTTGAGAGGTCTTTTCTCTCCAATAGTGGTCTCCTCTGAATGCATAGAGGCTTTCCCTTTTGATTGCACTCTAGCAACGCCAGTAGTAGCTTCAGCCTTGTCAGCGATAACAGTAGCGTGATCAGCCCCAACTTGGCCCTATACGATCTCCATCTTTTTCTGGCTGGCCAAATCCATGGCCTTACGATTGACATAACGAGAAGTCATCCCGAACATTACTTAAGACCACTGTTCTAAAAAACCCGTCTAGGCTCCGACTAGGCACGCCTAGGCTTAAGGCTTGGGAGAAACGCCCCGCCTTACGCTTTTCACGCCTAATTCTTGGTAAAACCCTTAAGGCGCACTTTTTTCTAAAAACAACAATGCTTTAGTGAAACGATGCCACCTTTTAAAGAATTTCTTTACAAACCGGACCATTATCTCATCCAAAATAATCAAATAGTATTTTAATTTGCATATATTCAGACACATTTTTATAATATGTGCAATTTTTGTATTTTAATAGCCTTGTTATGGTTAAAAATATTAAAATATATTAAGAAGGCCTAAACGCCTTTTTACGTCTAGGCCCGCCTAGGCTTCTAAGGCTTAAGGCTTGGCCTCCACGCCTCAATCACTCCCCTCGTTTTTTAGAACCTTGCTTAAGACTGATGCTCCTCAATAATTGAAAGTAGGCAAGCATATGGTCCAATTAACATGACGCAAGAAAAGGAAAAAGAAAAGATGAATGTTCATCGTATCTGCTTTGAAACTTGATCCTCCACTAGCAGATGGTTTACCACCACCAGTGTGTGTTTACCTTAAGCCACAACATTCCAATTGAACTTCAAATTCCATAAGTGCGAGTCCACTTGAGAGAGTATGATACCCAACAGTGAAAAAAATTTCAACAGAGAATAACTCCTCGAATGTAGGAGGTTTCTTCTCACAGTATGTTTCAACAAGATTGACTAAAGACTTGGAAAGTCTGGGGCTTGCTTCAGTGAAGAAGAAAATAAACAACACACATTCAAGAAAAATGGCACTAAATGATACAATAAAAAATTAACAGTAAAGCAGAATCCAAGAAAAACTTTTACCTATTCGATTAAGTCTGGACCATACTCTTGGGACACGACATAATTTTTCCTGCTCATGAGACCTAAACTCCCAATCCCCTTTCATAAATATATACTGACCTTTCCAACTATGGCTACTTCTCTGAACCACCGTAACTATTATGTACTAGGTCTTTCGAGGAGAAACGTAATAATAATCGAGGCTTTGGAATTTTCCTTCAAGTTGTGGACATACCTGAAGATGTCCCCCGTTAGATCAAAGTCGGCTCGAGACTTCCATAACATCATAGTCCCCAGAATAGTCCTATAGGAATTTGGGGGAGTTGGGTTAGTGTCACCCCATAACTCCACAAGATCGATCGAATGGTTGGGTGAAGGGGCAACATCAACCCCACATGGAGGTACCATAGGGGAAGAAAAACTTCCTCGACGTCCCTCACTGAGTAACACCTTTCCTCGGGACTGGGAAGCCTTATCTGAATAGATATGGGAATGGTAAATTTCTCCCTCAATAAATCTAGCTCATCATTTGTGATGGTACATTAATACCACCTAGCATCAGTCTCTACGATATCATAAGAATTAGATGACCTAGAAGAGCTATCCCCCTCCTTCGTAGAGTCACTAGCAGACCCACCTACATGGGATGTAGATGGGTAATGACCAACACTCCCTGTATGATTATCCGCAACCATGTATATATCGACATCGTTAGAAGAGGAGTCAAGGTCTATAACAGACATTGAAACAGTATTTGCAAAATCTCCCTAAAAAAGAGAAGGGAAACAAGATGGGTGCCAGGGCTACCTAAAATAGGGGATTGTACGTAAGGCTCATCTGGGTTAAGTACAAAGCCACTACTTGATTAAGCTTTGGGCGTATAGCGGAGATGGCTCGGTTCTTCCTCAGGCTTAACTACCTGTAAGGGCCGCAGAAACCTTCTTTCAGTAATCCCAGGTCGTTCTGACTTAAGTTCACAAATGAAATTGTAAATTCGTTAAACATTGGGAGGAAACTCATAAATACAAAAACCTAATTGCAGTAGAAAAAAGGTGAAGAGGAGAACTTAGATTTTTTTGTACAATAAAGACCTAAATTCAGCTCAAAATGGTAAAAAATCAACAAAAGCTCCTAAACCCTCCTATAACGTCTTAGGCCAACCAACTCAATGGCCATCTAAACCTAGAATCATCACCAAGGGTAAATAATAACAAACCACCACCAGCTAATAGAAGGAAAACAAAAAAGATGAACTTGAAAACCCTAACAATGGATAAAAAAGGGCATATTCGATAGAAATCAAACAGAACACGAATAACTAGGGCATGTACTAAAAAGCAAACCGCAAGAAGCCCAAAGAGATGCTTTTACTGTTACAACATTTTTCACTCAAGAATGCCTTAAGGGGTGCCTGAATTTTTTTTCTCTCTAAAGTTCTTCTACAAACGTTTGAATTGTGATAGTAAATTTGATTTGTGGCAATATTTATAGTTTCGAAGAAGTGACTAAAAAGACGTGCCAGAAAGAACATTAAAAACCTGCTGAAACTGGAACGACGGTAAAGAGTATTTACGCACATGCTCTGACACAGTCTTTATAAAAAAGATGCGTCATCTTCTTGACACATGTCCTTATAAATTCTCACATGTACAATGGCAATCTGGTCAGGCTGAGTCGATCACGTGAGAGCCGGCCTTTTACTTCAGTACGAACAGAATAAAACACTCCATCCACTCACCCTAAATGAGAACCCAGGGATTGTGCATGAAGTTTTTGGGCCTTATTGTTATACCCTTACAGTCCCAACCTATCCAAAGCCCAAAATATGACCAATGAAGGGCCCACAATGTAACCATCCTCTCCTATAGCAAAAGATCGGCTCAGTTATTAATTTGCTCGGCTAATTGTATGCACATCTGTCATTAATAACAGGAGTATTTGCTCACATCATATGCGCATGTTATTATATACACCCAAGAAGTTTCCCTGTCAGTCACATGGTATATGGGAAAGTGGTTGTTATGAATCTGTTATCTAAGCGCCCATTTGCTAGCATCAACACGATATCCAAGGGAACAAGTTTGTTATTTTTGATAAGCACATGTAAGAAGGTGTAACTACCTAACCTATATAGGCAATCCACTTATCTATTAAAAGATTCACTATAAACCACCTATAAATAGGGGACCAATGCACTCGAAAAGGGACTCTCTCTGTCCATCTCATCTCAACAATCATTGGTATATCATAGAAACCCTAATTGTAATCCTAAATAGTGCAATCAAAGTTGGGCAACACCGTGGACGTGGATTTCCTTTATGGGCTGAACCACGTTAAATTTGTTTGTTCTCATTGTCTCTCATCCCCATTCTCCATTATTGCTTATCTTTATTGTTGATTAATCTATTATTTATTATCTCCATTTTTTAACATTAACAAAGAGCTTTGACATTTTTTAGAAGAGCTTCATTTTTTTCTTTTAAAACTTTTATTGAACTAGAATCAATAATTTGAGGCTCTTCCCTTAATAACTTAATCTTCTCACACGTGTAAGCACGGTCAGCTTGAAGTTAATCGATTATAGATGACTTAAGTTGCAAGTTATTGTTGTTTTTTATATTCATTGGGTTTGGAAGACAACAAAGCATCCTTTTAAAAATATCAAGAATCTTCATACAATTTATCATATCTTGATTCAAGAGTCAAGAATACAATGTTATCACAATCATCCTCATTAGATTCATATTCATTTTTGAGTGGAGGATGACATATAAAAGTGGACTGAAAATGAAGTCCAATATAAAAATTATTACAAGTACTATTAGGCAAATCCTCAAAATAAAGGTCATCTAGCTCTGATACTATTTGATAGTTTGTGTTCGTAGGGGGGAACAACCATATTAAAATTATTATCAAAATGAAGGTAATGTTTATCTTTAATCCAAATTCAAACAAAAATATCCAAAAGTCAAAGTGACAAAAATGTGACTTTGTCAAAATGGAGATTTTGTCTCATATTTTCAAAGGGGGAGATTGAAACACCCTAAATCTTTGACTTACTTGAGTCTACATTATTTAGGCATTTCAACTATTTTGGATATTGTGTCAAAACATATTTTTAAGTACGAGCCTTCTCCTTGGTACATCAAGCAACGTTACTCGACGACTCAACATACCTCGACTCTACTCAACGACATATCCGAGTAAAGGTATTCACGTGTGATGCATATTTTCACTTGACACATTAGGCACACATGCATATATATTGATCTATGGTATTAATTGTGTGACTAAATATCTGCTAAAAATGAAATTACATTATTTTTGTTGAAATTAATTTTTTAAATAAAATTGATATTAGTTTTGTCTAAAATGAATTTCTTAGTTTTAAAATCATTTTCGGAATTTGTTGTTAAAAATAATTTTTCATTTCAAAAAATAATTTTTGAAAATCTATTACCTGATTTCGTCCGCTAGTATGACGGTTGGGCTTATCTATTAACAAGTTTTAGACCGAATACCTACTAGTACATGCCACTTTTGTGGTAACAGCATCTTATGTTAGCCTTAAGTATTGACCACTAACTTACCTGCTATGTTAAACCTTAAAGTTGGTTCTATAATATTTCGCCCTTTGTGAGCCTTAGATATTGGTTTAATTAATAGGTAGATATAATAGCTGCTAGTACAAGTCTTAGGTTTATTATTTTTTAAACCTTCTAGCTTTTAGTAAATTGCAGCCATATCATGAGCAGCAGTGGTGAGTTGTTAGTTAAAGCTCTATAATGTTTCGTCTTGTAGCTTTAGGATGCAACCTACAGATGTCCTAGGTGTACAAATTGTACCACCTACTTTAAGTTTTTTTTTTAAATTAATTACGTATCAAACATTTTTTTATGAACATTTCGTTTATTTTTTTTTAACTGTTCGAATTGATTCAACCGAGATTTATAGTCTATATTTTAGACTTGACCTTATGATTTTGTCCTCCTATCAGTTGTTGTACCTTCTATAGCCTTTACGTTGGGTTTCATATTTAGGTTTGGAAAAATGATCTATACACCGAAATTGTGCACCGAAAATTTACCAAATGTGCTTTAATAATATTGCATTATGATGTGGGTTCCGTCAGGGTACAATCACTTCAAGCACAATTTCGATAATTTTGGGATAATTTATATGTGTGTATCATTACTCTTAGGTTTGATATATGTGCCTATATTAATTAGATTGAACCATACTTGTTTGAAACCTTAGGAGTTGTTGGCAGAGCTTTCGTCCTTTGTGACTTGACTTGACAGTAGGAGCTGTGGGTTTTAGCCATTGGTTACTAGATGTTAGAGATGGAATTGACCTGACTTGTTCAATATGCTAGGCACAAGTTTTATAACTTGTATTTCATGCCTTGGCAGTTATAGCTTTAGCGATTATCGAATAAACCATACTTATAGGTTTATTATTTAAAACCTTTGTTATCCGAGTTTTGCCTTGCCTGGGATCACGGTTATATCCGTTGGTTACTAAGCTATAACTAAATAGATCTTGCCAGTTGTACATAATAGATCCATTGAGAGTTTATTATCTAAAACCCTATACCTGTCTTGATTGTATCTTGAGTGGTTTTAGGTTCTGGAGACTTTTATAATCGGCCTAGTTTGTTAAGTTGTTAAAATCTGTTAATTAGTTTTAACTCGAAGTAATCACAACCTTTGATTAATAACTTTTAATCTGAACCCTTTATTTTAAAATTTCTAGAATATTATTTTCTCACCTATATAAATCACAGTTGAGAGTTTAATTGGAGTTAGAGATTTTAGTTGTTCAGATATCTAGAGTAAGAAACACAAGAGGGTTTAATTTCTGTAGAGAGGAAAATATAGCGAATTAGAGAGAATATCTAAGAGAGAGATTGAATGTTATTTTGCACACATTGTGGTTATTTCTACTTCATCACTTTTTTGTTTTTGTTTTTGAATTCTCAATGATCTTGCACATCATCTCATAACTTTAGATATTGAAATATTGTGTTATTGTAGGGAGAATTTATGTGCTTTCATGCTGAAATAATTTTTTACAAAAACTAGAATTCCTTAGATTTTTACATCCGAATTTTATTGAATATTTTTATGATCTAAATATTCTGATTTTGTGTTAGATGCTATATGATGTTTAAATCAGAATTTCTTCCGGTCTTGTATATTTATTGAAAATATTTTAAAGATTTGTTTTCTCATATTTGTGAAATAATTTGTAAAACACTTTCCTCATAAAATTGATAATATATTTTTGAGAGATTGAGAACACATTTCAAATGATTGAATAATCTTGTTGTGTCTCCATGATAAGTGTTGTATGTATTTCTTAGTTTATAAGATTTATGATTGAAAATTTATTTTGTAAGTTTTTGTAGAAAACTTAATTGATTGTTAATTGAAAATGTATTTTTCTTAAGTTTTTATAGAAAACTTATTTGCTTGATTGCAAATATATTTTTTTAAGTTTTTGTAGAAAACTTATATGCTTGAAATTTGAATTAAGTTCTTGCATGGTTTGCATTTAGAACATATTCACTTACACATTGTGCACAACTAGTATGTTGTTGAGAGATCAGTTTTGACTGAGTTGGAATTCGCTAAAATAAGAGACAAGGAGTTAAAGCAAAGGAAACTTCCAGGGAGATTAAAGTAACAGAATCATAAATGCCATGGAGGAAAGACCGAAGAGTTTTTTGCTTAGGAGAAGAGATAGCTCGTGTAGGTATATTTTTCTGTCTATTTTACTATCTTGCGTTGTATGTTTGAGTGCTTGGAACTCTTGTAAAATTGTTTATAGTGAAATTTTTATTTTGTGGCATAGAGGTCACCGTGAATGTTTTCCCTAGTTTGGATTTTTACCACGTAAAAAAATCATACTTGTTGATCTTCTTTTCCTCATCTTATTCTATGTATGATTTAGAAATAAAATTGTCACATGATTTAATTCTTAAATTGGAATAATTAATCATATTTGATATATTGTGTTGTAACGTAATAAATCAGATTGTTATTAATTTGACTTTAGAATAAATCAGATTTAATTGACTTTAATTTCCGCATGTATTAAAATTTTATTAGTTGGATAATAAAGTTTTTTCTTGATTTGATTATATATATGTTATTAGAAAAACCTGCATTAAATCAGAGTATGTTCATTTGTACGTTTGGAGATTGTTTCTTGTCCCTCGGGATTTTTCAATTGATTTAACTTAACAATATATGTTTATGAAGCATGTAAGTGAAATTAAAATGCGAAATAGTAAATCAAGCACTCGAGATGAGGATTTATATGACGAAAAACCCTTGTGAGAAAAATCTTGGTTCAAACCAACACCTTCCACTGTATATGTAAAAATTTACAAAAGGGATTAACGACTCACAAACTTGAACCTCTCCTAGACTCAATAATATACAACTTCTACGAGACATGTTTTCCATCTTCTAGTTGGAAAAGCAAGCACATATCATTTTTTGACCACTCGCGATGTCACAGGTGTCAACTTTCATTGATAATTTCACATTTGCGCCAATCTTCAAATATTCCTTAAATATGAAGAAACAAATTCATTTGAGAGGAAAAAGTGAAAAGCCACCAATGTACATCTAACTTCCTAGTATAGAAGAGTCCTAATGGTTGAGGAAGTTTGAAAAATATTAGTCTAATCAAAGTAAACTCATAAATTATTTTTAAGATAAGAGAAATGTTTAAAGTTTCTCAAGAATTGTTTTTACAAAATGTCTATTCAAGATTTGAGAACAAGTAATCACACTTCAAATAACTTTAAAATAGAATTATAGTAATGGATATCTAAAAAATACAAAGAAGGATTTTTCTCTTAAGAAAAACTGATTTCTTTAGCTTGATAAAAATAATGAAAACCTTACAAAAATAATCTCTTAACCTTATTTTGTTTTGGAGAAGACACTAAAACAAAAGAGCAAAAATATAACTTTTTTTTGCCAATTGTTATTACGGTCCTTGACCGTGACAAATAAATGAGTATGTGTTGTCATGGTCATTAACCGTGATAATAACCTTTTTGTCATTGTCTTGTCACGGTCCTTAACCGTGACATGGGGCGTGATAAAAAAAAAGTCAGGATTTCAACCCCTAAAACACCCTTAAACCACCAAAACACTATAGTTTCCCTCCTCTCTCTCATCAACTCTTCTGCCTCTCTAACCTATGTCAAAAATCCAACATTTTTTCAACGAGAGGTATGATTTACATAAATATATTTATATGATGTGTGTATATATAAAATCAATTTGGGAATGATTTACCCATTTTTTTAGGTTTTGATGTATGTATATGAAATGGTGTGTGTGTGTGTGTGTGTGTGTGTGTGTGTGTGCATTTGTTGTTCTTAAATACATGTATTTAGATGTTGTAAAATAATTATATTTACATGTATGTGTAGACACCCCATTCTATTACCCCTTAAACTCTCCATAGGTCCCTAGCACCCCCCTTCATCACTACAAACCCAGGTCATCCCCGAGTACTGACCTAGAAGCCATCGGGCACTCCCAGGCTCCGTTAGACCAAAATTCAAAGTCTTCAACTCGAATGAGACTGAATGAACCTTAGAAGGGCACTAAAACCCCTTTCCAACGGTCCATCCCGTGCACGATTCCGACTTACCATGCGGACGAACGACCTATTTTCCCCCGAAACTCAATCAGGAGGCCACCGGGCGCTCCCGAGCTCTGTTTGACTAGTTCAACTCTTCAAATCAGCCGATATTGAATGAATCTTCGAAGGGCACTGAAACCCCTTTCCAACGGTCCGTCCCGTACGCGATTCTGACTTATGGTACGGACGAACGATTCGTTTTACTCTGAAAGGTCATCGAATGCTTCCAGGGCTCAGTTGATTGAAGTCAACGCCCCGAACTGGATCAAACTCGTTGGAATGTCAAATTACATCTCCTAACCTTTCCAAAGATCTGCTCCGTGCGCAATTCGGACTTACCATGCGGACGAACGATCCGTTTGCGTCTGACAATTCCCTGTTCAATGGACCGACGAATGCTTTCAAGCTATATTTGACTCAAAGTCACATCCCGAACCCGGGAGAATTACAAAGAACTTTCAAAGGTATCTGAATTACCTTTCCAAGGGTCAACCCCGTGCACGATTCTGGTCAATGATTTTCGTTACGCGGCCGATTTTCCAAAAAGGCCTGAAAGACACTGCCAAACGGCAGGTCCCAGACCCTGCCTATCTACAGTATGCCTAAACGCGCCTGTCGATTGGCAGGAATAGGGCTATGCCGATCGACAATGACCTGGGCCTATAAAAAGGAGGCCTGACCTCACTTGCAAGAAGAGCCCAAATGTGATAGATATCACTCTCAGTAAATCCACTAAACCTCTCTCGAAGTCAGCGCGATTTCCACATCCAAATCCCTTTCCAGCCTTCACTTTTCATCATCCTTTTCATTAAACTTGGTGAATTCACTACCCTCCATCATCATCCAAGTCTAAGGACTTCTCTCCAACATTCAAGATCAAGCTCAAGATCTTCAAGAAGGTCCAATTTTCTCAACTCTCTCCTTAAATTCTCATAAATTCGTAATAACTTATTTTATTACTTAGCACTTTCATTATCTCATCTCACCCATCCTAATATAATTTTTATTTAGTATTATTGCACATGTCTTATTTTCATATAAATAAAAACCCAAAAAACAAGAAAAAGAGGGTTTGCTCATAAATTCCAAACGGGAATTCTCATACTTTTCTTACACTTTTCTCATAACTAAAATACTTTTTCTACACACATACACACACACAAATAAGAGAATCCCCCAGTTGGATTTATAGGATAAACCCCACCCCTCGTTTTGCAAGCGATCTACGTGGACTTTGATGCCTCTATAGGCTACGTAGGCATCTCGGGGTAAAACCCGAGACTCGAGTCCTATTTTTACTTTTTCTCTCATTTTCTATTTTCTCTAAACTCCACTCTCTTATATTATATATATACATATATTTGTTCTTAGTGGTGTATTATTCCACATGCGTTATCGTTCCATCATAACGGTCAATGTAAGGATAATCACGTAAATCCTATTTTCTAATATTTTTATACCTTCCTACGGGTGACTCACTTTACCTCTTCCATGGTGCAAGTCGATGATTCCTATCTCCATTATATATACACATGCACACATATCACGGGGAAAATAAAGGAAAATAACAAAAACCCATGAGAGACCGAAAGGGTGGAATGGGTGCCTATCACCTTCCCATTTCATAACTTAGCCTCCGGACCATTTTCGAATCATTTTGGTTTCATATGCATGAGTATATCTTTGGATGTCGTCCTTAGGGATGGCTCCCTTTCTTTTATCTGTTTTGAGTAAAATAGACTGGCGACTCTATCTCTCTACATTTTTCACCTCACCCAAATGACGTCGGCCAAAGCGCTCCCAAGAGGGAGTCACGGGACCTAGGATCCTCCCTCATGAGCCCGCCCGCTGCGAGGATCGGGGGATGGCCACAGTGGCGACTCCACTGGGGATTTTCTTTTGAGGGCTAGACTCTATTTACATGGATGTTATACTTGTTCATATTTTCCCCAATTTTGCATGTTCCCCTTTTCCATGTATCTCCCATACTTATTCTTCTATTCACACACTTGTAGAAAATTCTCCATGTACACTCTGCACCACGTGCACCTAGGGTCACATATATCCACATGTTGCACGCATCATCCATCCATACTTGGTGAACCATTAGTACTTGTACTTTGCTCCCTGTTTGGCATAATCGGAAAAGACATTCTCATAATATACTAATAAGAGAATCATGCATGATTCACACGACATCACCAAAGAGCATTGTTATTGACCAATTTTTTACCCAGTAACTGGAGGGTCACTTCGTGATGGGCGCTGGTCCGGCATGGCGCAGTTAGCCTAAGCGATATGACTCTCACCCTCCATTGGCCAAGTACCTTCGACGTATATCGAACAGTTCCCCCCGCATCCTACCGCTTGGCCGAAGTCATGACGGGAGGTATATCGCAGGGAACTCGTTCACGTACGTCGAGTATATCGAATTCGCTCTCACACGTACCGTGCCCACGAGGTATATGGTGAGGCAATTCACGTACACTCGGGCATATAAAATGGCTTGTCCACACGTACCGATTGCCCGCAAGAGTAAGACGTATATCGTGGAAGTCACGCCAAAGGGGGGAACCCTTTCTAATTCACCCAACCAACTACATACTTGCATATAGGTGTCAAGCCTAGGACACACATATAAGATTGCCAATTTTAACTCGAAACTCTGTCGAAATTCTGGGTCGCCCCGCCGCCCGAATTTTTGCGCATTTTTAAAACGAGACCCTGTTCGTGAGCCTGGTCACAAGTCCAGCCATAGCTTTGCATATATTACAAACCCAATTTTTCCAGGCCCGGGTCCCCGTCCGGCATTTCATTTTGCATTTAGGAGAATTAATACAAGTGAAAATATAATAATTGTAATAATCATACTGAGACCGTCTCTCCTTTCTTTATCAAAAAATCCAAAAAAAATCCTCTATTTGTCAAAAAGCCAAAAATATTGTCTTCCAATCTAAAAAAAAACGTCAAAAAATATTTTCATTCTTTTTTCTCAAAATAAATCCCATTTTTGCGCTTTCTCAGGTCGGTCGCAAACCCTTGGCCTGGCTCCTTATTGGCTTCGGTCTTCTGTCGAATCACCTTGGAGTTCCGTCCGTTCCCCTGTTACTCCTTCCAAGTTCGGAATCCATCCGCTTTCCATGGAGAACACAGATCAAGTACCCGTTGTGCAGTCGGATCTGACGACAGTCCTAGCTCAGCTTTTGTCCAAGATTGATAACTCTAAACCGAGGTTCGAAAAATGCAATGCAACCAGGTTCCCATTCCTCAAGATCCCGAGGCCTTATTCCCTCGTGCTATGGATCCACCCGAGCCCATATGGGTTCTCGAAGAGTATCAGCACGCTCCACGTTCCCTCCTGCTAATGGGTCACCGCCTGCCCAGCTTCCTATTCCGAACCTTGCCCAGCCTGGGGCTAACTTGCCAATGATCATTGATCGGAAGGAAGAAGAGTTGAACAAAGTTAAAAAATACCTCAAGATGCTCACCAAAAAGTTTGACCAAGTCTGAATTTCAGGAAATTACATGGACTACAGCCACATGTCTCCTTATCCTAAAGCGAGGTTACCCAAGAAGTTCAAGATGCTGAATATCGAGAAATTCGAAGGAAGTGGACCCCCGATTGATCATCTCCGAAGTTATCACCATTCTATGACTCTACTAGAGGCTTCTAAAGAAGTGATGGCCTAATTATTTTAGCAAACTTTAAAGGATAGCACCCTCTGATGGTTTTTATCTCTCGAAGAGTCCAGAATTCGTAAGTGGGAGGATGTAGCGCAGGAATTCATGTCACAGTATAAATACAATGAAGAGCTTGAGGTCACCCGCCGTGATTTAGAGCTTCTCAAAAAGAACCTTGGGTAATCAGTCAGTAACTTCATCGCCCGATGGAGGGAAAAAGCAGCAACCATGAATAATCGGCCTTCCGAGGAAGAACAAGTCAGCATAGTGAAGAAGAACTTCTTACCCCATGTCCAAGCAACCATGGGAGGATAATACTATCCCTAATTTCGAGCTCTCAGAGAAGCAGGAGTAGAAATCAAGGAAGGTCTTGCCAAAATATAAGTCGAACCAAAGAAGGTGTTCGGACAGTTCACCCCCAAAAAATATGACAAACCTTCCAGTACTACAATCTCAACCATCAATAACATCTCTCAACCAACCACATCACGGGAGCCAGAAAGTCTCCCTGTCCCCGTCCGAAAGGAATACACCGAGCTCCATGCTCCCCTCTCCAAAGTTTATCAAGCCTTGTTAAGACGAAATCTTATCAAACCTTTAGATCCCCGTCCATTGCCAAATCCACTCCCAAGAAACTTCAAGGAAGATACCCATTGTGCCTTTCACCAAATAGCTGGCCATACCACTGACCAATGTTTTCACCTCCGAAACATAATCCAAGGTCTAATTGACCGGGGTACCATCGCCCCATCAGCCAATCCTAAGCCAAACACTACTCACAACCCACTTCCAAATCATGCCAGTGCCATCTTTCAAGAAGAGAACCCAGAATTCGATCCCTCAACTCAAATCACACCCATCTACTTTCCTAAACCTCTTCAAACTTGCCCATGTTTCCTCCTACACCCTGCTAGCCTCACTGATCAGGCACTGTCACTCCTTACCAGAGCATACATCACCGTTCGTATCCGTTCCAAAAATGGAAGCATGGAATTGTTAGAAATGTTAAACCAACTCCTAGAGTTTGGGATGAAATTCCCCCACAGATGATCATTGAATGCCAGAGGTTCAGTAAACTATTCTTGGAAGCATGAAAATGGGCCCGAGAGTCAGATAGTTGGGTAGTACCAACCGATGAAGTTAGCCAGGATGATGTCGTCCAGATCATAGCAGAATTATTCAGGCAAACCAACAACATTTGCAGTATGACCGAGTTACTTGATACTCTGAAGCCACAAGGGTGCTTGGTCCCTTCACCCTTACATATCCCCACATAATGGGATGGCCTGTATGAAGAAGCCGTTGAAGTTGTGGAATGCATCGACTTTACATGGAAAGACATAATTATTGCCACCGGATGGAGGGAAGAATTCGAAGATTGGAATGAAGAATAAGCTTTTGAAAATTGGCCCGGTATCCGACATGTGTGGAATGATATCATTTGAGGAAATCCTCAGAGAAATAAATAAGGTAGAAGAATAACCCGAGGTTGACGAGGAAATAGGATTCATGTTTTTCCCTTCTTCAGTAAATCACATAACCAGATCAGGTAGATATTACCAGATCCCAAACTCACTACCAGCCAATGACAAAGGGAAGGGAGTTGAAAACCTTCCTATGCCATAAATGACCCTTGAGGAGAGCAAGATCCTCGATCAACTGAAGAAAACTCAAGCTAACATCACTCTATGGAGGCTTTTCATGTCTTCTCAACTACACAGAAATGCTTTGATCAAGTTGCTCACTGGACCCACAGTTCCTCCTTCTACCACACCAGAAGAAGCGATAAATTTGGTCGGATCCTTGACCTCTACCCGAATGCTATCCTTTTTCGAAGAAGAAATCCCCAATATTAGGCCAAACCACAATCATGCACTCAATATCTCCGTCAAAGTTATGGGGAAGGTTGTGCCACTCTCTCTTGTCAATAATGGATCCGCCTTGAATGTTTGCCCACTGAGAACCTTCAAATGTTTAGGCCTGAAAGAAAGCAACCTCGCTCCAACCTTCGTTGTTGTGCATGCCTATGATAATACCCATCGGGAGGTGATGGGATCCATAAAGCTTGTAATAGGGGTTGGCCCTATAAACACTGTCGTCGAATTCCAAGTTATTGTTTCAACATATTGCTAGGACGACCTTGGCTCCACAGTATTAAGGGCGTGTCTTCCTCACTCCTTCAGAAATTAAAGTTCTTCGCCGACGGACGGGTCATTACCATCATAGGCGACGACGACAATGCCGATGGTGCAAGTACTAGCAGTCCAATCCTTGAGATACTGCACGGGTCAAATGATATGCTCCTATCAGAATTATGAGTGGAACCACTTCTACTCCCGGCAGGGGACAACTTCAAAGAAAGGGTTTGTCTAGAATACAACCCTCATCGCAACGTCAATGTGATTCAGATGTTCAGAAACATGCACTTCATGCCCGGACTGGGGCTAGGGAAAAGACATCAAGGGATACTTGATCCTATTAAACTAAAGAAGGCTTTCCCTCCTTATGGTTTGGGGTATCAATCGTCAGAACAAGAGCTCGGAATGATCCGCCAGTCTCGACCAAAGAGAGGACTAGACCGCGTCCAGACTATTCCAGGTGACTCCTTGAATGGATAATTCATCAAAGAGGGTGAGGACTTCCCCTTTTGCGACTTTTCGGAACCATGGTATGACCATACAGACAAGAAGATGAAGCCTGGAATAGAGGTGTTTTTCTAAGACAGCTACCCATGGGCTGAAAATTCCCAACACCTAGTACAACCGCTCATCAAAGATACCGAAGAGACTGAGGTAAGTGACTCAAAAGATCCCTTCAACTTACAGACACTAGGGCTAACACTTTGAATGGTTCATTCACGCACTACATCATCGGATCCATCCCAACTGATTAAAGCTACTGATACACCTCTCCTCAACTGGCATGCTACACCAGTTCTACCTGTTAAAATCTCTCCTAATCCTAATGTTTACCGTTTTTCTTCTTCTGTTGTCCACCCTTGCTAAAATGTAATCGATATCTCTTTTGACAAGGTTCTCAATGCTGTTTTTCCTATCAATGAAATAAACGAAGATTTTGAGTATCTTGTTGTGCCTTACATTAACTGTTTGGATTCTAATCAAACTTTTGATGATGATGATTTTGCAAATGAACAATTCTTAACTGATCTAAATAAGGTTAATAATAAATAACATAACCACATTGAAGTTAATGAAGAAGAGACTGTTATTGTTAACCTCGATTATAGTAGCCAACTGCGTGAGATTAGGATAGGGACTACCCTCAACGAGCATGAGTGTGCACAACTCAAAGAATTGCTAAAAGAATTCGTTGATGTCTTCGCATGGTCCTACAACAATATGCTTGGCATTGATCCTGAAATAGCTCAGCATGAGATTCCCCTCTCCCAGATTACAAGCCAGTCAAACAAAAGTTGAGAAATCTCCTCACCGAATGGTCGCTCAAGGTCAAAGAAGAGGTGGTCAAACAGTTGAACGTAGGATTCATTCGTGTGGTCGAATATCCCACGTGGATAGCCAACATAGTGTCCGTGCCGAAATTAGGAAGAAAAGTTTCGATGTGTGTAGACTATCGGGATTTGAACAAAACATCTCCAAAGGATGATTATCTGCTACCCAATATCGACATGATCGTGGACAATACAGCCAGTCATGCTCTCAAGTCATTCGTCGACGGGTTTTTCGGATACAACCAAATCAAAATGCACCCAGACCACCAAGAAAAAACCGCATTCATCACCCCATGAGGAATCTTTTGCTACACTGTCATGCCATTTGGTCTCAAGAACACTGGGGCTACCTACCAGAGGGCTGCCACAACCATCCTGCACGATCTAATTCACAAAAAAGTTGAGGTCTATATGGATGATATAATTATCAAATCCAAAACTAGATAGGGTCATGTTACTGCTCTCCGAAAGTTCTTCGAACGACTACGACAGTATTAGATGAGACTAAATCCGCAGAAATGCGTATTTGGTATTATAAAAGGAAAACTCTTGGGATTCATGGTCAGTGAGAAGGGGATAGAAGCAGATCCCGCCAAGTTGAAATCCATACTTGAGATGCCACCTCCCCGAATAGAGAAAGAAGTCTGAGGTTTCCTGAGGAAATTACAATACATCAGTCTGTTCATCAGCCAGTTAACCTCCATCTGCGAACCTATCTTCAAACTCCTCCGAAAGGATTCAAATTAAAGTTTGGAACGAGGAATGCCAAGAAGATTTTGACCGAATAAAACAATATCTGACCCAAACTCCGGTACTCATGCCACCACAGCCTGGTCTCCCCTTGCTCCTATACTTTACCATAACCGATATTGAAGCTGAGGCTTTGCTAGCCCAATACCTTGAAGATTTCCGCAAAAAAAGATCCATCTATTATGCTAGTCGCAAATTGGCCGGGTACGAGGTTAACTACACTACTTTGGAAAAGGCGTGTATCGCACTTGTCTGGGTCACCCAAAAGTTGTGGCACTACATGCTCACCTTCCCCATCAAACTTGGATCCCGAATGGATCCCATCAAATACCTGCTTGAGAAACCCGCCTTATCCAGCCGAATGGCCCGATGGTTGATGCTCCTAGACGAGTTCGATATCATATACGTCACGCAGAAAGCCATAAAATGAAGACCATCTCTGACTACCTAACTGATTACCCCGTAGAAGAAGCTGATGTCTAGATATCCGAATTCCCAGATGAAAACATCCTTTGCACTGCTCAAGACAACCTTTGATGGCAAATGTTCTTTGACGGCGCTGCCAACAAGAACGGATATGGCATTGGGATACTTCTGATCTCCCTAAATGACTCCCACACTCCCATGGCCATCAAGTTGGATTTCCCTGTCACCAACAACATGACTGAATACGAGGCATGTAGGGTAGGCCTCAAAGTTACTCTCAAGAAAGGTATTCAATGCGTAGACGTCTACGGGGATTCTGCCCTCATCATCGATCAAGTGCTCATAAAATGGAGAGTCAAGGATGAGAAACTCAAACCCTTCCATGCCCACTTAGAAGAACTAACCTCCCAATTCCAAGATATCACCTTCCATTAGCTACCTCTAGCAAAGAATAACCTATATGATGCTCTCGCTACCTTGGCCTTCATGGTCGACATGCCTGAAGGAATAACTATGACCCCCTTCCTAGTTCAAAAGCAAGACAAACCAACCCACTGCTACCACATTGAGCTCGTCATTACAGAAGATCCCTAGCTAGCCAATTGTTGGTACAATGATATCTAGTGCCTCCTCAAGCATGGTAGGTATCCCGAGTGTTCTAATAAGAAATATCGAGCAACCCTTCGAAGACTCGCCGCCCAGTACATCATCTGTCACAAAGCACTGCTCAAAAGGAACTTCGATCGAACTCATCTGCACTGCATCGCAGGGGCTGACATTGAAAAGATAATGCAGAAGATCCACAGTGGGGAATGCGGACCCCATATGAACGATCACGTGCTTACCAAAAAGATAATTCGACAAGGCTACTACTGGACCACCATGACCCAGGATTGCACCGCTTATGTACGAAGATGCCTCAAATGCCAACAATTCGCCAACCTTCAGCATTTGCCTCCATGTGAATTATACAACATGACCTCTCCCTGGTCGTTCTCTACCTGGGGCATCGACACCATAGGGAAGGTTACACCGCAGGCTTCCAATGGGCTTGAGTTCATCCTAGTTGCCATTGATTACTTCACCAAATGGTTCGAAGCAGAGTCATACGCAGTGCTAAACGCTAAGAAAGTGGCTAAATTTGTCAAGAAAAACATCATCTGCCGGTATGGGGTCCCGCACGAGCTAGTATCAGATAACTGGTTGTATTTCGAGGCAGAAGTCACAGAGGTGGTCAATGAGTATGGGATTTAAAGACACAAATCTTCTCCCTACCGACCTCAGACCAACGGTGCAGTTGAAGCTGCCAATAAGAACCTCAAAGCCATCATCAGCAAGATGACCGAAAGTTGTCGAGATTGGGCCGACCGGATCCCTTACGCCCTCTAGGGCTACCAAACCTCAATTGGAACCTCTATTGGGGATAACCCTTACTCTATGGCTTACAGTATGGAAGCAGTCCTACCCGTGGAGATGGAAATACCCTCGTTGTGCGTCATGCTTGAAAACAAGGTCAGCGAAGAAGACTGGTACCAAAGCCGTCTTGACGAGCTGACCCTTCTAGACGAAAGGAGATTAAAAGCGCTATACACACACAAGTGTACCATCATCGAATAATGCATTCATTCAATAAGAGAGTAAAGGATCGCGGTGTCTGAGAAGGGGACCTAGCCCTCAAAGAAATCATAGAACCCATCTGGGACCCAAGACGAAAATTCAAGCCCAATTGGAGCGGCCCCTACATTGTCAAGAAGATCTTGTCAGGTGGTTCCGCCATGCTTATCGACTTAGATGGGGAAGAGATGGATTTTCCAATCAACTTGGACCATCTCAAGAAGTTCTACCCCTAGTCCTAAATCTCGGCGCGCTACGACTCTTCTCGTCTCCCTTCTATTCTAAAAAAAATCTCTTAATTTCCCCTTTCCCAGAACTACATGGGCCTGATCCTCTGCAAATAACCATTTTCAAACAAAGTATAAATTTTCAAAACTCCAGAGGTACGTAGGTAGCGCATACACCTTACATGAGCACGGACCTTTCTTTTTCATAAAATACTATTCTTTTCTTACCTCCGAGAATGACAGTTCATTCTAACATATATTTGAACAAAAGGATTATGTATGCCTTAGCGATCGGTATAGATAATTCAACCAACATAAAATTCATCGAAAGGCAAAGCTGGATGATCAAAAACTTATTTATTTCACTAATAAGAAATTACGGTACAAATTACATAAGAAAAGGAACGGATAACTCCCTTCCCCCTACCCTCCTAAAAAGGCCAAATAAAATCCCCACATTTATTCCCCATTACAAAATAAACCATCCTACCCACAGCTACCAGAGGAGCCCTCTCCATTATTATCATCTTCATCGTAGACACTCCATGGACCGATAAGCTCGAACCAGCTTCGAAAAAACCATAACACCTCCTTCCATGGTTTTAAAAGAGACAAGCCACTTTTGTCAAGTCTCCACTGCCAAAATCTTGCTAACTACTCTCCTACACAACCACTTCATATAATCCCTAGGGATATGCCAAACTTTCCCAACAGACTGAGAAGTACGGGTCGATGGACATCGACTCTCCCACAAAGAGCCAAGCCATAGGCGCAGATGCTCGGTCAAATCCTCTACCGAAAAGAAATTTAGTGTTCGAGGTGGCACGACTTGTGCCTAGCCAAATTGGCGCAGAAGCTGCCAAGGGAAATAAAAAGAGGTCTGGCTGAGACCAACCAGTCGCACATACTGGTATTCTCCTAGCTCCAGAACAGGCAGCAATTGTCCCCCACCAAGGCACTGACCAGTACAGATTCTGAGCCCCATGCTCCACAAGCCAATTCTACCAGCTCTCAATATCCAGGCCAACGCTGAAGAAGTGATGCGAAAAGAAGTTGGGTACAGTTAACAAAAGATATTTTGGAAGAGTCGCTAGGCGAAGTCTTTCAGACAACCACATGAATAGCATCACGGGGCTACCCCGCAGGAAGTCAGAATGACCTTCTCGCCAGGCATCCAGACCATTCAGGGTCTCCTCCAGTATCACCGCCATAGGATTGCGATGGTATGACATCCATGAAGTAATGGATGCAAGTTGCGGATCCACCAGCAGTTCCTCAGTCACCAGCAGCAATTTTGAAACCAGGTCCAGAGCAACGGCTCCAACATAGCCAGCATCACCTGCTTCCCACAAATGCACGGACTGCAACACCGCCGGGAGGAAGATCATTCCTCTAGCAATCAGTGATCTAGTCGCCGAAGGAGAAATACAAAGAATCCCGGCCAATAATCTTTGGGAGAACAGAAAAATTCAGGTAAATCCGCAGCAACACTGGGATTTATCACCAGCATGAGAAAATTCCTCGTAGGTAGGACAAACTTCATCCAACCAAAAAGGAATACATGGTCTTCGGGGTACCAAAATTGTACCGCCGCCATCAACATGTTCCACTCAATGGGTCAGTTGCGCCACAAAGAAACTCGATGCATACTGAAAGCATCGTAGTCAATATTATAAGAGCACATTACTTCCAAGGCTTCGAGGTAGTTAGCAAACTCAATGATACCAGGGAGAGCCATATTGCAGGACTAAGATATAGTAGGCAAAAATCAGAGGTAATCCTACCCCACAAGGTACAATAAGTTGAAGAGGACACTAATCAAAAGCTTTAAATTGATGGGACCGGACTTGACTACCGATAGGCAGGGCAAGGGGCTTGCCGATCGGTAACCCCCCATTTTTGGAAATTTTCCGTTTTCCTTTTGTATCAAAATCAGAAAAACCCAATAAAAATAAAATTGATATTCTCAACAGAGTTTCAAAAAAAATCCTCTTCCACCCCTATCTAATTTCCCATTTTTAAAACTTTCCTAAAAATGTCTCTTTTTACGGTCTTAGCAGCAAAGTAAAAAGCGCATGTGCATGCATTCACTCACCATTAACAAAAGATAATAAAAAAATCCCATTGCATGGCATATATATATTCTTCTGTGTTATATCAAATTTTATAGGAAATAAAAGAAAAGAAAAAAACAAACGGGACTCAGCCCGAACCCACATTTTCTCTCTCTCTCTCTCTCTCACCTACCCTTCACCCCTCTCTAAGAGCTTCCAGCCCTGCGACGTGCTCTTTTTCCCCTACGACGAGATGACGCACCACCGCTACCCGAGCTAAAGTCCTCCTCGGACGAAGCAGACGGCACCAAGCAAAAAGGAACCGGGATCGCATCCCGAATATGGGCAGTTACCGAAGATATCCAGTCTTTGATGTCCCTTTACCAAGTGGTCGACATACGAACTTGCTGCAAGAAAAAGGCAAAATCAGTATCAAAGAGGGATCAAAACATAAAAGGAACCAAAAAGAGGAATAAGGTATACCGCATGATGAAGAACCTCCTCTGTTAAACCCAGCTCCTTCGGATCCATCGCATGAGGAAGATGCGACATGGGGACCATCCCTCCATCAGCCCGCTGGATGTTATAGGAAGGGGTATGCAATTGAACAAAGGGAACCTCTGAAGTTTCCGCCGTCACAGACGCCGATGGACTACCGCCGTTGTGGGAAGACCCCACCACCCGACTCGAACCCGCAGGAGGGAAAGGAAAGGCATCATATATGCTGGGGGCCATCAACCAGCTTGTCACAAAGTCCATATAGTCATATGGCGCAGCCGTATCAGTGTACAAAAATTAGGACTCGCCGATCATATCCGCAATCCTCGCATCCTTCGGCAGCAGCCGCTCCCGCCTCATAGACGTAGGAGTCTACGCAGGTGGCACCACCACCTCCTCCTCCTCCGCAATCTGCCAAACCACACACTCCCCCATATAACAACTGCCGATTGGCCTTACGCCATCAATACAATAGGCAGAAGTCCCCAACTGTCTCGTCCTTCAAGGCAATCAGCTGGATATTACAGCCAATCACCTCATAGAACCACGTCTACCAAAGACAGGAATTCATAATAAAAAAGAGACGCATAAGGAAAATGCGAATGCATGAAAGGAAAATGCTCAAAATTAAAGGATACCTCGAGGAGATACGTGGCTCCAGTAAAAATTTGCCTACAGCACTGGCTGAATGCATCCAAAGAAAAATAGAGGGTCGCCAAAGTCAGACTCCCCCAATCATATAGAAGGATGTTCGAACACATCCTCAAATATGGCAAGAACCACGTCGCCACTCGACGCCACCATGAAACCTCCCAGCACCAGCAAAATGAACAATTGAGCCATCTGCCTCACCTGTAGCTCGTCCTCCACATCAACCACCCTACTCAGTAAGATATCCTTCAGCAAGGACACCCGGATGGAATCCCCAGAAACTATCCTCCCTACGTCACCAAGCGTCGCCCTCACCGCCTCCGGCCTCACCCTCACAGAGCGATCCACGTCTATCTGCTCCCCATCGCAATCCAGCCCCAGCAGCTTCTGCACATCTATGGGAGTCACGGTCATCTCCCAAAAACCGAAATGGAAGGTTTGGGTTGTATCCCACCATCTCTCCCACAAAGTGCATCATCCAGCGCAGACGTCAACCTCCCAAAACCCGCTGATAATACCACCCGACGCACCACAGGTGGAAGATGCTCCCAGACGTCCTTAAGCCCCATCATCCCACGGACACGCATGTTCTTCAAAGAGATATCAGACTGTCAAAAGAAGAAACCTTGTCAAAATTTAAGAAGGAAGGAAAAATCAAGAATGCTAAAAGTCAGGTTGCTTACATAATCGACGGGGCTCACCACCTTAGAAGACCGATGACGCGATAGCTCCTGTAGCAAAGTCCGCACATCTGCAACCGGCTCAAATGCGTCAAAGGATTTCTCTCTCCCCAAAGCAAGAGGCGCCCTGACCCTCCACTCCACGTTCACCCAGTCATCAATAGTCAACCATCCCTATGCGCTGCAGTGCTCACAAAGGCATCCATTTCTTAGAGATCGAAACGCTAGAACGATTTGCAGAGGAAAATTGCAGAAAGAAAGAAAGCAAGAAGCTGTGAAAAATAAGGGGAATTCACCCCTTTTATATAGGATGCCCGGTCATGCGGATCGGCATTGACCCCCCACCCACCGATCGACACTGACCCTTTACCTTCCCGAGGCAGTCCAAAAGTCTGTGCCACTGTCGAATGGCACCCTCTGAACCATGCCGACCGGCACCCCCTTTAAATTTCGTACAAAAATTCTCAAAAAATACCAGACAGCCCTGAAAAATTCTCAAAAAATTCCTACAAATCCCAGGAAGGATTTAGAACATTTTCACCAAGAAAATTTCGCACTCCCTCAAGTGGAACCCCCCTATTTTCCCAGCGGAAATCTCAAAAACTAAGTAAAACTCCTCCCGACAACATCCCCGGAGGATCTCTAAAGATCACCCCTTATGCCCCAAAGGCCTAAATTTTCCCCAAGCAATACATCCAAACCCTCGGACACCTAAATCTCACCAGTGGAATTTTGGCTTTTCCTTTAGAGGATGTAAAATATTTCCCCTGCTTTCGGCTCCCCAGCCCAAAACAAAACCACAAGATAAATCTCCCCGGTAGAGTTCCCCAAGAACATCTCTACATAAGCCCGCAGAATTGGCTTCAACCCGCAGTTTTTATCATCACTACATAATCCCGTAGAATTGGCTTCGACCCATAGAATTGGCCATCTCAACTTAATCCTGCAGAATTAGTCATCTCTACTTAAGCCCGCAGAATTGGCTTCGACACGCAGAATTGGTCATCTCTACTTAAGCTCGCAGAATTGGCTTCGACCCGCAGAATTGGCCATCTCAACTTAAGCCCGTAGAATTGGCTTTGACCCGCAAGATTGGTCATCTCAACTTAAGCAGCATAATTGGTCATCATTACATAAGCCCACAGAATTGGCTTTGACCCACAGAATTGGTCACCTCATCTTTAAGCCCGCAGAATTGGCTTCGACTCGCAGAATTGGTCATCTCATACTTAAGCCTACAGAATTGGCTTTGACTTACAGAATTGGTCATCTATACTTAAGCCCGCAGAATTGGTCATCTCAATTGAAGCCCGTAGAATCGGCTTCTACCCACCGAATTAGTTATCCCCAACACACTCGGTAGGTCCTCAGAATCGGCCTCGACCCTCTGAATTGGTCATCCTCGCTCCCTTAGGTCCTCAGAATCGGCCTCGACCCTCTGAATTGGTCATCCTTCCTCAAAAGCACCATGCGGTCTCTATTCGACGTCTATCATTTATTCCAAACTGACCCGTCAAGGGGCTCTGTTTACACCCCATTCTGTTACCCCCTAAACTCTCCTTAGGTCCCTATCACCTCCCTTCATCACTACAACCCCAGGTCATACCCTGAGTACTGACCTAGAAGCCATCAGGCACTCCCAAGCTCCATTTGACCAAAAGTCAAAGTCTTCAACTCGACCGATACTGAATGAATCTTCAAAGGGCATTGAAACCCCTTTCCAACGGTCCATCCCGAGTGTGATTCCAACTTACCATGTGGACGAATGACCTTTTTTCTCTCGAAACTCAATCAGAAGTCCACCGGGCTCTCCTAACCTTTCCAACGATCCACCTCGTGTGTGATTTGGACTTACCATGCGCCGAACGATCCATTTGCATCCGACGATTCCCCGTCCAATGGACCGACGAATGCTTCCGAGCCATATTTGACCCAAAGTTAACTCTCGAACCCAGGAGCGGTCCAAAGGACTTTCGAAGGTCTCTGAATTACCTTTCCAATGGTCCACCCCTGCACGATTTGCGTTTTGCAGTCGATTTTCTGAAAAGGCCTGAAAGACACTGCCAAACGGTAGGTCCCGGACCCTGCCTATCGGCAGTGTGCCTAAACGCACCTGTCGATTAGCAGGAATAGGGCTATGCCGATTAGCAATGCCCTGGGCCTATAAAAAGAGGCCTTACCTCACTTGCAAGAAGATCACAGATCTGATAGATATCTCTCTCAGCAAATCCAGAAAACCTCTCTCGAAGGCAGCGTGATTTCCACATCCAAATCCCTTTCCAACCTTCACTTTTCATCAAACTTGGTGAATTCACTACCCTCCATTATCATCCAAGTCTAACGGCTGCTCTCGAACATTCAAGATCAAGCTCAAGATCTTCAAGAAGGTCCAATTTTCTCAACTCTCTCCTTAAATTCTCATAAATTCGCAATAACTTGTTTTATTGCTTAGCACTTTCATTATCTCATCTCACACATCCTAATATACTTTTTATATAGTATTATTGCACATCTCTTATTTTCATATAAATAAAAACCCAAAAAACAAGAAAAAGAAGGTTTGCTCATAAATTCCAAACGGGAATTCTCATACTTTTCTTACACTTTTCTCACAACTAAAACACTTTTTTCTACACACACACACACACAAATAAGAGAATCCCCCGGTTGGATTTATGGGATAAACCCCACACCTCGTTTTGTAAGCGAACTAAGTGGACTTTGATGTCTCTATAGGCTACGTAGGCGTCTCGGGGTAAAACTCGAGACTCGAGTCCTATTTTTACTTTTTCTCTCATTTTCTATTTTCTCTAAACTCCACTCTCTTATATTATATATATACATATATTTGTTCTTAGTGGTGTATTATTCCACATGCGTTATCATTCCATCATAACGGTCAACGTAAGGATAATCGGGTAAATTATATTTTTTAATATTTTTTATACCTTCCTACGGATGACTCGCTTTACCGCTTCCATGGTGCAAGTCGATGATTCCTATCTCCACTATATATACACATGCACACATATTCCAGCCCAAACACATATATTTCGTATGCATCAGTATGTCTTTGGATGGTGTCCTTCGGGATGGCTCCCTTTCTTTTGTCTTCAGGATGGCTCCCTTTCTTTTGTGTGTTTTGAGTAAAATAGACTGGCGACTCTATCTCTCTACATTTTTTACCTCACCCAATGACGCCGGCCGAAGCGCTCCCAAGAGTGACGCGCGGGACCTAGGATCCTCCCTCACGCTGCCCGCCCGCCGCAAGGATCAGGGGATGGCCACAGTATGGATTTGATATTGTTAGAAAAAAAGTTGTGCAAAACCTAGGTATGAATAATTTGACTTTGATATTTGTTTGGGCAGGAATATATGTGTTTGTTTGTTATAAAATAGTTGTATTTACAAGTGTAACTTTATTGTTAGAAAATAACTTGTTCAAAACTCGGTTTGAACCATTTGACTTTGATATTTGTTTGGGCTTGAATATATGTACTTTTTTATTGTATTTACATTTCTAACTTCATATTATTAGAAACAATTTGTGCAAAATCTAGGTTTAATCATTCTTACAATATAAATATTTGACTTTGATATTTGTTTGGGCTTGAATATATGTGTTTATTTGTTGTAAATATAATCATTTTGGTTAAAAAATAATTTGTGTGTTTATTTAAAAATGTGAAGAATTTTGGAGTTTGTGGTTTCGATATTGTTTATTGTAAATGTAATCAAGAATACAATGAACATTATGCCATAATTTTCAGTTTGGTTTGTATACACAGCTTAGGGTTTCAACCTAGGTTTTGAGAATTGGGTTGGATAAGGTTATAAATTATAATTAAAATAGATTTGGTATCTATATGTGGCCGAGAGTTTCAACATGATAGCGCTTCAACATTGTTCTTTAAACATTATAACTTGTTAACTATATTGAGCTTGTGTTTGAATTAACTAATAATTCAACTACCCATAGAAATAAACTAACTTGTAAAAACACCCTATTTGTTCACACATGGTAGTAACTATTCCTACAAAGTGTTATGGGGTATCCTCTATACAAAGGGTGGATGAGAGAGATAAATAGACTCGGGGATGTGTGTCGTAGAGGTGCTAACGATTTTGTAAAATTCGTAAAGATGTGTCTTAGTGATGAATGGTTCTCTTGTCCTTACGCACGATATAGCAATAGGAAAATATTTGAGTGGAAAATAGTTAAATTAGATTTTCTTAGATGGATTATGCATGAAGATTATCGGGTGTGGATTTTTCACGGGAAAATACATTGTCCTTTTATCCCCGAACAACATCCACTGCAACCGTCACGTAAGAAAATGGTGAAAGGACAGAAAGATCTCCCCGTAGAGCATAATATGTTATATGATCTAATAAACAATTCTTATAAGTGCATGTGGGGTAAGACAATGACTATTATGATAAGGAAAATAATGAATCTTGTGGTGGAGGTTCTAGTGCTCATAACAGTATTGGGATAAACCTTAACAATGACTTCCAAAGATTGAAAGTCAAATAAACCCAACCATGTTACCCTATCTGCAGAAAATATCAGACAACGTTGCATGCCACGGTTGGTTTCATAGTTTGAAGAATCTATTTTGGTTGTCTAAAAATAGCATGACGGGAGTTTTGATTTGGGTGAAGAGTTTGTTTCTCAAAAAATACTCTTCCAAATAACTATCTGAGTATAAAGAAAAGTTGAAAGGTTTGGGAAGGCATTGTTGAGGAGGTCAATATTATTTTACTTGTTGTATCGAAAGTTTAACCCTGTGCGCCACTTATTAGCTATCATATATGCCGAGAAAAATATCATCGAATATCATATAAGCACATGCCAAGGTAGAAGTCATTCAAATGATGGAGATGTGACACCCCGACTAATTAAATACCGGGTAGCTACTACTTTATTAAATCAATACAAAATGCTAAGTTGGTTCAGTTAATAGCATCACTGTCGAAAACATTTTAATAATTACTAACCACCTAGTATTTAAAAAGTAAGTGCCAAATTTAAAGTTAAGTCTGATTAACATGCAGTAAAAGAATAATGAAAGAATAACAACCATTCATTATAATGAAGTAATGAATAACCAACAACATAAATATAAATCCGGAGGAAAACTCCTCACAACAGTCCCACAACTTAAAAATAATACGACAAGTCTGAATCCTGAATAATTACATGCCAGAAGTCTGAATAACTGAAATAAATGAAATATCTCTAAAAGAAATGGGCGACATGCCCTACAACTGATAACTGAAGAATATCGAGTCAAGATAGATGAAGCGTCTACAAGCAAAGTCCTGTAACTTCCACAAACAGCTACAGCTCGTCACCAGAATGAGAATCCTAAGCATGGTGTCCTTGTGGCTGGGCACCTAAAATGGTTTTTACAAAAATAGATTTGAAAGCAAATGGGTCAGAGCCCGAAAGTGGAAATCATTTTAAAAACAACAAGTGTTTTAATAACATTAAAACATTAAATGCAAAATACATGTTAGGACGTGCACTCACACGAAATTCTCACCTCTCGACTACATGTGCACTCCTAACGTACCGTACCCATCTATAAGACATCCATATCTAACCAAACTGTAATAAGTTTTACCCCTTACTACTCGATTCCCATATTACATTCTAGCGTTATCAAATAAATAGAGGGCTTTACTTACTCTCGGATTCTCAATTAGAAATACCATTCACTATCAGTTAACCCGTTTTGTTTTCTCAAATCATTACCATAATATTATTCACAATACTAATCGTGAAAGTTTCCATTAATTAAGTGTATATTATTCACATCATAAATATACAATACAAGCACCCCGAGACTAAGCTGCGGTGCACACATACTCTGCTATCCATCCCGGTACATCACATACATAAGGATCCCATATTCCGAATCTCTCAGGAATCGTTCTCAGATAACAACATCACAAATAATGGAGGCGAACACAGTCACATCACATGGGTCACGCACATACCTGCGCTCCCACGATCAGTAGACTTATTAGCATCCCATTAATTCCTTCTCTGACCTATGTTCATCGAGGTAACCAATATAAATCCGAGCAACACAAGGATTAGAAGGCCCTAAGCGAACGTAAACCTCCCGTGATAGCAAGTATGGTAGGTATGTCATACACATAAAATCAATACATATACTAAGTATTCACACATCTTAGTAATCACCAAAATATATTGGTGGTACACTTCTCATTTTCGTACCGACATATAATACTACACAATTTATATGTTCCCGGTTAATATAATAAATTAGGCCGTCAATAGTTCTCGCAACGTAATAGACACTCACGTCCTACTTCATATTTGCCTTTAGATTCAAACTACACTTCTAGGTTTGACTCCTCATTATACCCCCAAACATCCCAAATGTAATAATTAATCATCAAGGGAAGGTTATCTCTACATATACACAAGGTCACGGGACACTCGGGATCAAAACAGGCTAAAAAGCCTAAACTGTCAACTCGTTCGAAGTCTCGTTCGAACGAACTGGGCCTTCTAACGAGATCTCGTTCGAACAAAATTCTTCGAACGAACATCCCTCTCGTTAGAACCCAAACTGTCAACTCGTCAGAAGCTCGTTCAAACGAGCTCGTTCGAACGACCTGGGCAGGTCTTCTAACAAGTGGCCAGATTCGAGCCCAGAAATTCCTATCTCGTTTTTCCAATTTTTCTTCACTCCTAATCCCACATAAAAATCATTCCAACATCATTTTAAGGTTCCTAATTTGTAATAAACATTCATAGGTCATAATCAAACGTTTATATAGGGCCAACTCATATTAAACATCATCAAATCTTCAAATCCCTTTATTTATCCCCAAATTATATGAACATGAACCCTAACATTTATAAATCATCAATGAGCCTAATAAAATCCATTTTTGTCTCATCCAAGATATAATATCATCAGAATAAACATCTAAATACCAATGTACATGCGATTCCTCATCAAAATGAAATTTCTACTTCCAAGTTAAATGGGTTTTTCATTAACTCCCAAGAACAATACAATTTAATTTCATTTCCTACGCATGGAAGAATCATTCTCTATAAAAACGCAATTAAATCACTTGCCTTATTTGAATCCCTGAATTTGAGGTTGAATCTTGAAGGTTGGATTGCCTTTTCTCTCTCTCTGCAGAATCCTTCTCTTTCTCTCCCTCTCTACAAGTTCTTCTCAAGGTGTTAATGGAGGTGAGGTTGGTTTTTGCCAAGTTATAAAGTTTCTAGCTTCTCCCGTAGCCCACTACCTAAATTGGGGTTGGAAATGGCTTAGTGGGTTAATACTAAGTCAGATTTTTAACTCTAATTTTCGTGGGTTTTAATTACCCAATTTTCGAAATTACCTAAATGCCCTTATAAGTTACCGGTATGGCCCAATAATGCCCTGGGACCCAAACTTAACCCCCGGCTAGTGTTTTCTGACTATTTCGACCCTTCCGGACGCGTTGGTGCACTCAAAATGACCATACGGTTAATAGAACTAAAATTCACTTTTTAATTAAAATAAATATTTCCTTGACGCGACTGTCACACGCGTCTTAATAAAATTTTCCAACTTGCCGTATTTCAATCTCACGACAAATTTCATACTTCAATATTCATATATAATCATATATGCACATTATATTCAAATACCAACTCGCATCTCGCTAGTATTTTAATCCGGATTAATTTCCAATTAATACGCATTTAATTTAATTAATCCCATAAATAAATATCACAAAAATTAAGGGGTATTACATACTTTCCCCCTAATAACTGAATTTTGTCCCGAAATTCGGAACTAGAAAGTACCAGGTAAGAACAACTCTGGATAACGTTCGTGCATCTCATCCTCGCGCTCCCATGTGGACTCCTCAACATTATGATGTCGCCATTGAACACGCACTAACGGGACTATCTTTGACAGCAGTTTCCGCTCACTTCGGTCCAAAATAGCAATCGACCCCTCCTCGTAGGAGCTATCAGGCTGGAGATCGATGTCCTCCAAAGCAATGTGAGAATGAGCCAAATCGTCTCTAAGATATTTCCTTAGCGAGGAAATATGAAATACATCGTGTATCCGATGAAAATGCTCCGGTAATCCAAGTCTATACGCAACCGGCCCAATCCGCTCAATAACAGGAAATGGTCCCACATATCTCGGTGCCAACTTCCCTTTCTTCCCGAAACGCATAATCCCCTTCATAGGAGATACTCTGAGCAAAACCTGGTCCCCCACTTGGAACTCTCTGAAGAACCTCTTCGCATCAGCATAGCTCTTCTGCATGTCCTGAGCTACCCGAATGCGACTCCGTATCAGTTCTATCCTTGCCGAAGTATCCTGAATCACCTCCGGTCCAAGTAGTTTGTTGTCCCCTACCTCCAACCAACATGCTGGGGAACGACAAGGTCTACCGTATAACGCCTCAAATGGAGCCATGCCAATGGTGAACTGGAAGGAGTTGTTGTAAGCAAACTCTACCAGTGGAAGATACTGCTCCCATCCACCCCCAAAATCAATGATACTCATACGTAGCATGTCCTCCAACATCTGGTTCGTACGCTCCGTTTGCCCATCGGTCTGCGGGTGATACTCCGTACTCAACCGCAATTTCGTGCCCATGGCCTCCTGAAAACTCTCCCAAAACCGTGAAATAAATATCTTGTCTCGGTCAGACACGATATTTAAGGGTACACCGTGAAGTCTCACTATCTCTGAAATAAAGAGCTGGGCATACTATCTCGTAGTGTAGTCTGTCCTTATGGGTTGGAAATGAGCGACTTTGGTCAGCCTGTCCACAATTACCCAAATGGAGTCGTGACCTCTCTGTGACGTAGGCAACCCCGTGATAAAATCCATGGATATGCTCTCCCACATCCACATCGGGACCTCCAATGGCTGTAGAAGTCCTGCCGGTCTCTGATGATCCACTTTTACAAGCTGACAAGTGGTGCATTTAGAAACAAACACGGTAATATCTCTCTTCATCCCGCTCCACCAATACTGTCGTCTCATGTCTTGGTACATTTTGTCCCCACCGGGATGTACCGCGAACAGTGAGCCGTGCGACTCTGTCATCACCGCGTGCCGTAATTACTCCCCTTTCGGAACTACCAATATCCCATTGGAGCGTAATCCCCCGTCTGAGCTAACGGTATAGGATTCGGCTCCCTCTACTAGTAATCGAACTATCAGCTCCTGACAGAACGAGTCATCTGCTTGTGCCTTTACCACTCTCGTGACAATCTGCAGCATAACAGTCATTACCGACATAAATGATCGGGCCACTGCATCCTGGTGTCCCAATTCTTTCCACTTTGCCTTCCACACCCCTGCCACCTCATCAACAGGTCAACGCGTCTGCTACCACGTTAGCCTTCCCTGGGTGGTATTGGATATCGAACTGATAATCCTTCACGAACTCAAGCCACCTCCGTTGCCGCATATTCAACTCCTTCTATGTGAATAGGTACTGTAGGGACTTGTGGTCCGTGAACAATCGAAACTTTTCCCCCAAAAGGTAATGTCTCCAAATACGAAGGGCAAATACAACTGCCGCCAACTCCAAGTCATGAGTGGGGTAATTCTTCTCGTGAGGCTTTAGCTTACGGGAAGCATAAGCTATGGCCTGACTCTCCTGCTGTAATACACCTCCAAGTCCTTGCAAGGACGGATCGGTGTAAACTAAATACTCAACTCCCGGTCTCGGCAATGCTAACACAGGTGCTGAGGTCAACTTATCCTTCAATTCATCGAATGCCAACTGACAGGCATCACTCCAGATGAATGGCACACCCTTACGAGTCAAATGTGTCAAAGGACCTGCTATCTTCGAAAATCCCCGAATGAACCTCCTATAGTATCCTGTTAATCCCAAGAAACTACGGATCTCCGTCGGTGTCGTGGGTTGTCCCCACTCCCTCACCGCGGATACTTTCCCCGGATCAACAAATATTCCCCGGTCAGAAATAATATGTCCCAAAAACTGGACCTCCTTCAGCCAAAACCCTCATTTCTCATATTTTGCATACAGCTCGTCCTGACGTAGTGTCTGCAAAACTTGCCTCAAATGCTCGGCGTGCTCCTCCTTTATCTGAGAGTAAACCAGAATATCATCGATGAAGACAATGACAAATTGATCTAGGAAATCTCTGAACACTCTGTTCATCAAGTCCATAAACTCGGCTGGAGCATTGGTCAAACCAAAAGGCATAACCCGAAACTCGTAAGATCCATATCTCGATAAGAACGCAGTCTTCGAGACGTCCTCTTCCCTGATACGCAACTGATGGTATCCCGATCTCAAATCAATCTTTGAGAAGAAATAAGCTCCTCTCAACTGGTCAAATAAGTCATCGATTCGAGGCAACGAATACTTATTCCGTATCATGACCTTATTCAACTCTCGGTAGTCCACACACAATCTCAGTGAACCATCTCTCTTCTTCACGAACAACACAGGGGCACCCCACGGTGAAGTACTCCTCCGTATAAACCCCTGACCCAACAACTACTCAATCTGATCCCGTAACTCCCTCATCTCAGCTGGAGCCATACGGTACGGTGCGCGTGCTATAAGTCTCGTATCTGGTAATAAGTATATGACAAAGTCTATCTCTCGACTGGAGGGTAATCCAGGTATATCCTGAAATACATCGGCAAACTCTCTAACAACCAGAATCGAATCAAGTGGTATCACCACCTCCTTAGAGGTCTACTCCTCTATATAGTACAAATGAGTGGACGATCCTCCCTCGGAATGAGGCATCACCACCAAAAACATCTCCTGCCCGGGAATGGCAAAGATAATACTCCTACTGAAACAGTCAATCATGGTTCGGTACGCAACAAGCCAATCCATACCAGTAATGGCATCATACTCGGTCATCTTTAATACTAACATATCTGCAGGTAATACCAAACTACCAATCTCTACCCCTACTCCCCGGCATATAAAGAAAATAAGTGACCCACTCCCCAATGGTGAGTCTACACACGTCACTGTGCTCTCTGTTGTGGCTAACAACCCTAAGGCTTTCGTAAAATGTGTAGCTATAAAGCAATGTGTTGCCCCCGTATCAAACAAAACCTGACACATAGTACCATGGATAAGAAACATACCCTCAATAGCGGGTGGTTCCTACAGAGCTGCTGCCTGGTGGACGTTATAGACACGTCCATACTGTAACTGTCCCTGCTGCACAGGAATGGCTGGAAGAGATGGAACCTGGGCTAGAGCTGGGAGGGCTGGTGGAAAAAGTGGCCTCTGTGGCTCATGTCGAGAACCCTGCTGCTGCTGCGGGGCCCTGCCCCTATCAGGACAGTCCTGGCGTTTATGGCCAGTCTTGCCACAAATGAAATACTTCCCCGATAAGTTCCCCCTCTCTCTGTCCCTGCTGCCCCCGGCCCTGGTGGCCGTTACCGTTCCTCCACTGGCCCTACTGGCCCTGCTGAAACTGCTGTTGACTATTCTGACCCTTCTGGTGCTGATGGCCGTTCGGACCCTGATGGCCCTGTCGGAAACCTCCATGTCCGTGCCTGAAATTTCCTGACCTAAACCTCTTGTGATCCCCCTGCTGGGTACCCTGATCACCCTGCCTCTGCCCCTGAACAGATTGTGCCCCACTGGCACCATTTCCTCCAGTCCTGCCCTGATGGCTAGACTCTCCCGATCGCTTGCCCTCAGTCATGTGAAAGCGGTGATCCTGGAAATGGAGCAATGTAGCGTTAACCACATCAGAATAAGTGGCTAACGAGAGGTTCCCTAACAAGTGCTGATGAATCCTCCATGTCAACCCGTCAGTAAATTTTTGTATCTTTTTCTCCTTCGTCGGTATCTCATCCGGAACAATGTTCAGAAGATCAGTGAATTCGGCCTCATACTCGGCCACAGTCTTACCCTCCTGCTTGAGGCTCATCAACTTCCTCCTCATCTCTGTGTGAACAGCCGACAGAAAGTACTTGCGGTCAAACCGCACCCAAAACTCCTGAATAGTGAGAGTATCTCTCTCCTCCACTGTGGTAATAGACTCCCACCACTGCAGTGCAGACCCTACTAGCTTAAAGGTAGCTAGTATCTTCTTCTGGACATCTGTGCACTCATACATCCTCAGGTGTCGCTGGATGTCCTTCCTCCACTGACTCGAAACTACCACATCGGAGCTACCTGCGAACTCTGGAGGGTGTGCTTTCTGAAAAGCATCACGTACACGTTCCCAAGCAGACGGGAATGCATGTGCCTGAACTGGTGCGGCTATTGGCGCCTGAGGTGGTGCCTGCTGAACTACTGCTAGTGCGGCATTTACCGCCTGGGCCACAATGGCTGCAACCTCGGCGGCATTCATCGTGCCCTGAACTGGTGCGGGCTGTGGTTCTGGCGTTGCATCCCTGGGAACCCGTTGTGCACATCATGGAGGCATCTGAAATAAGAATGAAGTTTATAAGTTCGCAGTTATAAACTTAAAATAGCTGAAGAACGTAGCATATACAAAAGAATACAACAGTCCTAAAATATAGGGCTCTACATCAAAGAAAGCTCAGCGGAAACATAATAAGCCGTTCAGATCCTAAAGGACACTAGAACCTGATGCTCTGATACCACCTGTGACACCCCGACTAATTAAATACCGGGTAGCTACTCCTTTATTAAATCAATACAAAATGCCAAGTTGGTTCAGTTAATAGCATCACTGTCGAAAACATTTTAATAATTACTAACCACCTAGTATTTAAAAAGTAAGTGCCAAATTTTAAGTTAAGTCTGATTAACATGCAGTAAAAGAATAATGAAAGAATAATAACCATTCACTATAATGAAGTAATGAATAACCAACAACATAAATATAAATCCGGAGGAAAACTCCTCACAACAGTCCCACAACTGAAAAATAATACGACAAGTCTGAATCCTGAATAATTACATGCCAGAAGTCTGAATAACTGAAATAAATGAAATGTCTCTAAAAGAAATGGGCGACATGCCCTACAACTGATAACTGAAGAATATCGAGTCAAGATAGATGAAGCGTCTACAAGCAAAGTCCTGTAACTTCCACAAACAGCTACAGCTCGTCACCAGAATGAGAATCCTAAGCATGGTGTCCTTGTGGCTGGTATTCAAATACCAACTCGCATCTCGCTAGTATTTTAATCCGGATTAATTTCCAATTAATACGCATTTAATTTAATTAATCCCATAAATAAATATCACAAAAATTACGGGGTATTACAGGAGAAAGAGGACGGTGTGATCTTACAATGTTGAAATTTAAGTCTGAATTGTGGTTGAAAGAAGGCACTGGAAGGAGGAATATAATCCCCCCGGGGTATATACTTTGACGAGTGAAGAAAGAAAGGTGATTTCAGACACTGCATAATTTTAAAATTCCCTCTAATTTTTCATCAAATTTGCAGAGGATTGTGAGTTTTTCCACGCATGATCTACAACTTTTCAAGTCTCGTAATTGGGATGTGATCATGAAACTGGTCCCTTTATTGTTTAAGCACCACTTCTCTAAGCATAAGAATTTGTAGAGGGACATTATGCACATTAGCCTTTACTTCACACTTTTGTTTGCAAAAGTAGACAACCAAAAGCACATCATGGTTGTAAAAGGAACTCTAGGTAGAGTAATTTGTGTGTTGGATAAGTACTTCCTCTTCCATTCTTTGACATAGGTATTCACTAGTTAGTGCACTTATGCAATGGGTCGCTTCTTCGGCCTTGTAAGATATCGGTGGATATGCCCGTTTTAAAGTTTAATTAAAGTTTAAAAAGAGTATGTTAAGAATATGAGTTATATTGAAGGATCCATCGTGGAGGAATACATTACTATGGAGGCATCCGTGTTTGCTAGGATATATATGGTCGACCCTAAAATTGTAGATAATGGATATGAGGTTGTCGATGAGGGTGGTTAAGTCACGGGCAAACGAGTTAAACTAAAAAGTTTACAATATGAGCAACTGACTCGTTATATGTTTAAAATACATGAAGATGTTGACGAGTGGAGAGAGGAAGTTGTGTTATAATTTTACTTCATGTTGTTATCTTATAAACTTGATCACCTCCTAGATAAATTTTCTAATTTAATGTAAAAAATATAATGCGTCCAGGCACAACAAAAAATGAAGGACAATTTCACATTCAAATAATGAATTTAGACTTTGGGTGTCACAGGAGGTAATTATTAGTCAAACATCCCTTATTAAATGATAAATAATTACAAGCTTTAAAACTTATATAATTAACTTATCTAATCAATAAATTCAATTGTTGAAGATGGGTGATACCATGTCAAGGCTTACTCGTCTGGACACAAGACCCAATTTTATAGCACACGCCTATAAGAATTATTGACTAAACGATTATGTATTCTCTTCGAGGTTATATGAGTATAAAATAACGGCATTTCACATAAGGCATTTACATATTTCAGGGCGAGTTTCAAAGATAAAAATCTCGTTGAAGCACAAATCACTTACTATGGTGTGACTCAAAATATCTTTGAATTAGACTATATATATTTCACAGAGCTTGTGTTTTATATGATTGGGTAAGAGTTGAGGACAAAATTTTTTGTAAACTTGATTCCGGTATGGTAGAATTATTGAAGATGAAAAGTAAGGACCATATAAATGATGAGTCATTTAACAAGCTCAAGAAAGTGTTCTACTCAGAGTAAAAAAATAACGAATCGTGGTCGATTATTTTACATACGCCAAAGCATCTAATCAGTACCGTGGATGACTAGGCTTCCCCTACTGAATATAATCCATTTTGGATGATAACCCGAGCTTAAAACAATTTCAAATTACTATATGAGTAGAGTTATTTGGGTTGTAAAATGTATTGAGGATTCCAATTTGTAATTTATAATATGTAGTTTGAAATAATTTCAAACATTAATTTATTTTTCATCAACTCTAATGTTTGTTGTTATATTAAAGCAGTCGTGTGAGTATTTCCATTTGATTCTTATATCCAGATTGAGCATTTTTGTTAGATTCACTAATGAAAACAAGTGGGTGGAATAGTTTTGTGTTATTTAAATTGTTATGTCTTGAACTTGAGTATTTCCATTTGATTTTATGCTACTAAAGCCTATTTTTTATAGAATATGACTTCATCAAGCTATCAGACCCCACGAAAAGTGGGGATGATGAGGTATCATCTAACAAAGTATGGGAGCTTAGTTAAAAATAAGACTAGTCTACACATGAGAACGTTAGAGTTATTAAAATCAGTAATTGGTCCCGGTTATGAAAGTTAGCGGATCGTACCCATGCAGCTAAAGATGATCATTTGGGGGTCCCTAGAGGTATGGAAATCTCAACATTTATATTAAATATTTGACTTTCATATAAGATTTTATAATTATGTTTTTAATGTTAATTCACTAACTTTCTTATATTTTATGTTTTTAATGTTAATTCACTAACTTTATTATATTTTATGTTTGTTGGACAACAACAATTCAATTTTTCCTGAAATCGCGGCACAGTGTATTGACGAGTGTAGGCGGGCAATGGAAGACATGGGAGAAGAATATGCATGTCCCTTATATCGTAAAGTACCGAAAGTCTACGCTACAGTGTAGGGACACCGTTCTGGAGAAGGAGCTAATCAAATTGAACAACTATCAAAGGTTTGTCGATAATGAGGCGTCCGAGAAACAATTGTCATCCCATGGGTAGGGAAGTATTAATCGATCAAAAAATGTGTATATGCACTACTTCGAGTAGACATTATACGTAGAGGTGGACTATAGGATGGTAAGTAAATTGATTTAAATTATATTTTTTTTAGTGCTAAGTAAATTACTTTAATTTGGTCACACTTTGCTTTAATTTAGTCGTATTTTAGAGGAGCCTGGCTGTGGCCCATGGGTAAAGCCACATAGGATCGACTCTTATATAAAGATTCTGAGGGATAAGGGTGATCATTCTAATCAATAGGTCAGCGAGACGATCGTAAGTTGTAATTGAAATTATATTATCAATTTTAAATTGTTTATTAATATTATTTTTCAAAGTTAATGACGTATTTTTATATTGTTTCAAGATAGGATAAAGGCGACGAACACCACCCAAAATGAGGCTAACAATGTATCTATGAGTATAGATGCACTGAACCAAGTGTTGGGCCTAGATAGAAAATGTCGTACTTGGGGTATCAGCTCCCGTATAGGAAAGTCGAAGCCGATGGGCGTTGCTTGAAATAATAGTGGGTAGTCCTTTAAGCTCGTCACGTCCAAATCAGATACAGACTTGAAATTGGAAAGTCTCTAACAAACTATGAAACACATGTTCAAATATGTCAAATGAGTAGTCACAAATAAAGGTAAAGGGAAGGCGAATTCGAATGATAAATAAAAGGTTAAGGAGAAGGTGGGTGAGGGGACCACTACTCCATCCCCCTCACCAAATTCGACCGACTCATCATCACCGTACGACATATACTCTATCACTAACCTTAATTGTCCTAAATCCATTTGAGATAGCTGGGGAGAGAGTATGTATCCTTGACATGCGTGGAGGAGATCAAATTTCCAAGGGACTGAAGGACATGAGCATCACTCTGGGTAGCATGGTGCATAACTATCCATTACATCATTTTTAGTCCCGAGTCTGGGTCACTGAGATATGGTGAGGAAAGAGGACGAGGTATTGTCATTAAATGAGCAAACTGGTGTCTGGCTTATTAATGGCATATTGGGGGCGTACATCATTTGATCGAATTTTCTTCTTCAGCCTCATTAAGTTTTTATATGATGTTACATTTGATAAAACTTGGTTGATGTAATTAAATTTGTGATGCATTGATGTAATTAACTTTAAAATATTAATTTGGTTTGATATATGGAATCAGTGCATTTTAGTTTTGATCTCATTTCCATAACATATTGTATTATTGCTCGTGTTGATGTTGGTTTGAACAAAAACATGACCTTTTTTAAACAGTTTTTATGGTCTGAAACACCTACTTCCTAATAATTTTTTTTATTTTCCACAGTTTTGTCACGGCCCTTAATCATGATAACTCCTAGTCACGATAAAGGACCATGACAAAACTTTAAAAAAATAAGGGTCATTCATACTGCCTTAATCGCATACATTTCAGCATTGCACGACCAAAGTCAATTGTGCACACGAATAAGTTTGGTATTGTCATGATCAAGGACCACGACAAGACTGTGACAGGACCAAGACTTATCATGAGTAAGGACCTTCACAACTGTTGTCATGATACTTGACTGTGACAAGTCTTGGTCAACCCAGTTTATCAGTGATATCCTCTGTGTAAAAAGACTGTGGCAAAGGGATATTGTCATGGTCAAGGATCGTGACACGGGGTTTTATCACACTCATATTTTCTATGGTCCTTGATTGTGACAACCCGACCCTAATGGTGTAGTGAGAAAATAAATTATATAAGAATTTTCAAACTTATGGCCACAAGCTCTCAAAGACTTAAAATCATTCTTGTCCATAAAAAATAAGTCATCGTTGAAGCGAAGAAATGCATTGCTGTAGTGAAAATTCAGCGAAGCCAGGTCACTTAAGTTTCTCAATATTTTTAGACACGGGTCAAGTATCAACAAAACCATATTCAGTGTAGTAAAAAAGATCTTCACTGCAGAGACTCTGTCGAGATGCAGATCGGGCATTGACAAAATTGAGCATGTATTTGCCATCCAAGTTCTTGAAAATAATTTTGGCAAACACTCAAAGTATGTTTGTTCACAACCCAAAACATTCATACTTAAAATACACAAATAAGAATGTACTTTTTAAGAAAGTATTTTTTTTCTATATGAAAAAATATATTACATAGTGTGTTTGTCAATTTATCCAAACAAACTCACACACAAGTCTAACACACTTTCCAATTTAAGAAAATACAATATTAGTTATGTTAAACCATGGGTGAAGCTAAATCGTTCTAAATCCTTTACCTTTAGCCTAAAGCAACAATCTCATTGGTCATGTCATGAGGTAGCTCTTGGATGAAGATGAAGATGGTCGGCCTTGTTGTCTTGAAGATGCAGCTTTTCGGGACAACTTAGAATATGACTTCATATGTTTTGTAAGGGGTAAAACAATATAATTATATGGATATTTTGAGTCTACATGTACTCTTATAGTACTAATACCCCATGTCATAAATGTTCTTTTTTATCCCGTGAATATATGTAAAAATCTGCTCATTAATGTGATTACCCACCTTCTCTATCAAAGAAATCGTGAACCTAGTAATAACCTTATAACCATTAGGGTCAAGCTGAGTCAAGAAAATACCTTAGCCTTAGAAAACACCCCTAATGATGGTTTAAAATGGGAGATAAAGTCACAACCAATGATATCTAAGAAAAGTCTATTTTACCCCTTCTTGGATAGGTTTTAGGCCCTCTCATCTCTTTTTGGAGTCCTATACAACATATTTATAAGAATTACATTTATCTCTTTATACTCCTTGATCAACTCATTGGTAATGTTTTTGGGGTAATTGGCACCATCAATATCATCATGGCTGAAATACTCCATAGATTGAGCATTAACTTCGCCCTCGAGAGGATTCAATGCCCCAACTTGTTAATACTTTATTATAGGAGAGCACTTAACATCTTCCGTTGAATATGCTATAACATGGATAAGGGTATAATATACGTCCTCATCAATTTTATTTTTAAGATCGGACCTAAAAATCAGAGTTAGTTATTAAACCAGATTCCATGAATTTAGGGCCGCTAGTGTGATAATCATAAGAGGCATGGTGTAAACCCAAATATTTATGAGGTATTAGGTATAATCATCCTCAGATTATTCCTACAGCCTACACGTGGAGGAGGAGGAAAAAAGACATATAAAGGCGTAGTTTGTAATGGAGGTAGTGGTGGTTGACCCATTAAATTCCTATGTTTTTCAAGGACCCTCTCTAAGAAATCACGTATGTGTTTACAAATAACAATCTTGTAAAGAACAAGTCGTGAAAAGACTGTACGCAGTTACCTATGAATCTGGGGAACTCTAAAAATCCACCAACAAATCACCCAACCAAGTAGTTAATATCCAGAGATGGAATCCCCAAAGACATAGCAACGAATGAGAATGAAATACATTAATATAAAAACTAGAATTAAAAAAATACTAGGGATAAAAATCAAAATATTTTGCTATAAAATCGAAATGCAATCCACCCACAGTTTAGAAAAACTAGAAAAATGGCCACACATATCAAATTTCATACCTGGAATAAGAGAATGTGAGTGAGAAATAGGTAGAAAGTTATGACACCCCGTCTAATTAAATACCGGGTGATCAGTCCTTTATTAAATTAAAATCAAGGTGAACAGTTGGTTCATTCTTAACATCACTGTCGCAAAATAAAATTTCCAACTTAAACACCCTAAATAATTAAGCTAAGTGTCAAAACAATTTAAAATCTTATTTCCATTTTTAAATTTCAACTTGAAAACCTTTTTAAATAATCAACAGTTTAAGAATCACATAAGTGGTACGGATAGCAATCAACATAAAAAAAATTAATCCATCTAGATTAACCAAACCAAGTCAAATAACCATACATGAAATCATCCGGGCAAAAGTTAATTCCTAAGGAATACTGAATACTGGAAAAATAAACAAATGTAAATCTCTGACAAATTCAAACTGAATAGGGAAATGGGCGACACATGCCCTAACTATGCAGAACTAAAATGAGAATAGAATCAATGAAGAGGTCGTCTAAAGCAACGGCCTGCAACTCCCACATCAGCTGCAGCGTGTACAATCTAAAGAACCTATGCATGACACCCTTGTGGTTGGGCACCGGTATTACATACATATATATATATATATATATACAAGAGAGAGAAAAATACAGGAAACGGGTCAGAGCCCGAGTGTAAAATAGTTTTACAAATAGTTTAGCAAGTATTTAAAATGCTTACCGACTAATGAAACAACCATGTTAGTATGCGACACTCTCTTGAGAATTCTCACCTCTCATCTATTGTGCATGCCTACCGTACTAATAAATCTCCTAAGTTTCTATAGCTTTTTTCTCCATAAGCCTTTATCACGTGAAAAGCAAGGTTATGATATTTACTTTAGAAAATCATTCTCTTCAAGATTTCTTACGTTATTTAGAACGACTCATTACCGTTATAAAGTTCCCGAACGCTTATAATAAAGTTGAAGCATTTATTCATTACTTATCTACTTATACGCACAGTAGAAGGTCCCATATAGATATGCGTATATATATTAGTCACATATATAATATATATACTAACAGAACCCCACATAAAATCTATGGTGCTGGCATACTCTACTATCAAGTCCCCGTATCACTCAAACTAAGGGAAATACTAGTTCAGAATCACTCTCGAACTGTATTAATACAACACACAAACAAATGGAGGCGAAGCATAGTTCGAGGTCCTAAGATGTCAGCACATACCCTCACGTCACTTAGAACATCTGACTATCATTCTCAGATAGCCTGTATCGAGGATACTATCTTATAGGGTATGAGTCAATATCCCCTATAAAGGTCCAATCGAGATAAGACTGTCCCGGTGCGAAAACCTCCGTGATAGCAAGTAACCCGGGTTTGATTTTTACACAAATTCATAATATATGCACAGTCACACAATCATATATATAAATATTCACATTTTCTAAATTAGGTGTGCCCACGACCATAATTATAATTATCCATTCTTAGCACAAATAACTCAATTATCTAGCATAATGAATTTGTCTCTTTTATTCCCATTTATAATTTATTTCATACATACTTCTCATCTCTCGAAGTATTTTGTTGCTAAATACAATTTCAATAGGTATACCCTCTCTAACCTTTTGGTCTAAAACTTTCACGAGTCCCTCAATTTATTAACGAACTTAAGCGCAATCTCGAATGTGTAACGAAATTCCCCGTTAACCCACAATTTCATCCCATATTAAATTTCATTCAACGGAGTATATTTAGACCCTACTGGTCCTCCTCTCGACCCATTATAATCTAGGAATACTAATCAAGGGTTCCCACATATTTAAACTATATTAAACAAAAAGGGGACAAATATGCAGTTTTCCAGGAGGGGCCGATCGATCGAGGAAAGGGGGTCGATTGATCGATCGATCAAGCAGTTCTTGCCCGGAAACTGCAATTTCAACCTACGGGTTTCAACCAATAATTTTCTCCAAAATGCCACTTGAAATTTCCAAACTCCGAAGTAAGGTTACTACTCATTCCATATACATATATACATGATTTTCTACGTAAAAATGTACAATTTCATCAACGGGATTGAATTAAATGGCCAATTTGTATTAACTATCAAGAACCCTAATTTTCATAAAACTTTCATTCTTTTAATTTCTTTTCCATATTTCTTGCTTCTAAACTCATACCAATTTGTGGGTTATCCTCTACATATGATTGGGATGTCCAGAATATAATTATTTCCACCAAACAATGTGATTAATCCTCAAATTCCTCAAATTCTTCTATGGAACATGTGTATAACAATCCTAATCTAACATGGATGAAATAATAACTAAAAGAAAAGAAAGATATATACTTGCCTCGAGAATATGAGTCTGAACTTCTGAGATTTGATGATGTGGTTGTGTTCTCTTTCCTCCGATCTACTCTTCGGCGGTATTTGTGGTGAAAACGGTGCAACTATGGTGGCTCTAGCCTTGGGAAGTTCCTCACCTTCCTCCTCTAATGGCCTCTGTGAAATATGCAGGTTCTAACCCTAGAAGACAACCGCTAACACCTGATATACTTCTCTAATTTTCGTAGGTAATTAAATCTCAAAAATATAAATTACCAAAATGGCCTCCCGAGTTACCGGTTATGCCTAAAAACGTCCCGAGACCCAAACTAAATCCCCGGGTACACTTTTTTGACTATTTTGACCCTTTCGGACACATTGGTGCACTCGAAATGACCATACAGGTGATTTATAATTTATTCAATTATAATAATAATAATTTAGTCCTGACACGACAGAGGCGCGTCCTCACTTAATTTTCATAATTGTCATATTATTCCCTCGTGACAATTTCAATAAATTCAATTCTACATATTACTCTACTCAATAAGTAATATTTAACAAATCAACTATTTTCCAATAATTACTAACTCTCATCACGCTAGTAAATATTTAAAACAAATTTTCAGATTAATATTAAACTAATCTATCTCCATTAAATTTAATAAATCCCTAAATTTAAAGGCCATAAAATACGGGGTATTACATACTTCCCCCTAATAACGGAATTTTGTCCCGAAATTCGAAAAAGAAGGCCTACCAGGTAAAACAATTCTGGATACCTTAACAGTGCGCAAACTATTTACATAGTAAGGCGCTCAATCACTATAGCCCCCACCTCACATCAAGCTTGTTTAACACTCTCATTAAAGACACTTTACATTGTGCTCCTATCCGAGAACATTTGCATAAGACACGCCTATACATTATTAATTCCCATTATTTTAATATCATTAGGAGGTCGCACCTCACTACCTGATAACTACTCAGATTTATCTAAACGCAAAACTCTCATTCTGAGAGAAATCATACGAACATCTTACCACTCATGTTCGCCTAAAACAGTCGTGGAATTCCACCATAATCCTCAGAATCTAACTCAACCAATCCAAAATTCTGATTATCCGCCCATCTCTTAACATTCAGAGTGAGAAAAGTTAAGGTTTTTCCACACCAAAACCTCAATGAGCATCTTGTTCACAATAAACAGGTATGAGTGCTCTCCCACGGAACCCTACCATTAGGTAATATCCTCTACTCCACTTGCTATCTATAACCATTGTTGAAGATAAACGATCACAATGAATCCAAAATTACTTTCACACTACTCCACTAATGGTTAATCACCGATCCTACTCCCCGGATTATGGGTGATACAACCTTGCTCAAAACTAAACCTTGTCCCCGTTGCTTCCTGAAATTCCATATTGAAGGTGGGATTCAAAAATGTCAACCTAATTCAGAAAAATACCGTGTAGGACCACATACCGACGCGATCCTTCCTTTCAAAGGAAGACTGGGGCACACTAGATAATATTGTAAATCACCCCAAAGGAATGTCGGTCACTTACTTCTTGGGCATCCTGTTCCACATGTTCGAAGGAACTCTTGATCTTACCTTGAGGTTGTCAACTCATATAAGAAACTTTACCGACTTTACCGTCCTCTTCCATTATAGGAATTGTCGATAGCCACAAAATTCTCTGGTTGATCCTCTTGTTCCAATCGAATTCTATTTATGAGTAGTGCCCGCGGAGACTACTCACTCTGTCCCGCTCGACATTGACTTCTACTTGTAATGTCTCTCAGTAACTGACACTTAATACTCCCCTTCTTTACTTTGTGTATACTGAAAGTTCCGACCCATGCACTTTTCTGCACGATGTGCACTTTCGGACCTTTTATACCATACTAACATCTTCACTCTTTGTACACGTCGGTCGCTCTCAACATTTGACTAATTACAACTCCACTACGAGTGTTCTCCATAAAAATTAAATTTTACCCTTCTCAATGAATACCCTTTTTAAAATGGCTTCCCACAACCTTCCAACCAAATTCGGGTGTGCTACTCTAATTGCACACGTATATATGGATTATTGTTCTTCACGCGATGCTTAATCCACTCTGCCACTTCCACCTCATTATGTTAGTCCCACAAACATATATTCCACACGTCTATTCCCACATCACTACAACTCGGACGATTCTAACATCAGCTAACCAGGATGCCCACACACCCTATAAACCGTGCATACTAGCGTAAGCATCATATATGCTTCACACATAACACCCAATTCTTTCTTTTCCTTGTGCTCATAACGTGATTACAACACTTGGGTACTCTCAATTACCCTAGAAATTGAAATTTTAAATCCTCCTTATCATCGTTCCACCCCTCAACTCGTGGTGATAAGATAAAATTTTCAATGCTTTCTTACCACACAACCGGATCCACTGGCCTTAATTCATAATTCAACTTCCAATTTACAGATATAATTACCTGCTCCTACTACTATCGAGGTACCAAACTCATAGACTAATGACCAAACATCTTCCTTCTTCCAACCTTATGCTAAGTTTCATGTGTGGGATGTCTCGCAAAGCGAAATCCAAACAAGGAACCCCCCCCCCCCCCCCGGTACACTACTACCTAGAATTATTGGTTATCGAAATTCGTTAGGCCCTCCGTCCATAACATGTACCCCTTTATTCTGTCTCTTGACAGAAAAGTTACATCTCCTCCCGTAAATACATTTAACAAAGAACATTTCGCCAATTGTTCAATCGTTCAGTATTGGTGGTAATCCCATTCCATAAACCTCGAATACATATAATCGAGGTTCTCAAAATCCTGTCCCCAAACATATGGGTATAACTCTTAACTCTCACATCTCTAAAGGATAGATATATCAATGCTCTCTTCCTATGACCAAGTCCTGAGCGCTAAACACAGTAATGAGTTCAATCTTTTCGCTCAATGGTAAACCCAATACATACTGAATCATAACAACAAAGTCCCTACACACACCGGGATTGAATATCTCGAGCCAACTATCCCCTCTGAAGTCTCTAGAATAGATAATATAAGTGTGATTTCGACCCTCTCGCAGGTGAGGCCTCGCTAGAACAAAACATGCTGCACTAATGCAACCATTTCGTTAGCCTTGCAATAACTGCCTACTATCGTACTAACCATTACTATAAAGTTTTAATCAAGACAATATCATACTCGTATATCACATCACTAAAACGAGCAATCTCAATAAAGTATATAACACTATTAATACACCCATTCATCCTTCGCGGTTAGAACTAAGGATAATCCCGCTACACTAGGGAAAATATTCACATAATAATAATGTTTATAGTTATACATATTAACTCGTCTCACATGCTAATCTAGCAATGAAAAAATACAGTGACTCGCTCATGTCACATAAAACACGCCTCATCCTTCGAGGATAAAACTCATACTTCTACCTTGCCAATTGCCTGCACAAATGGTCCCCGGACGTAACACGTCTGTCCAAAACAAAACAAAAACTACTTTAATCATTGTCCTTTACTAGGCATCCTACTCTTGTCCCTTTACTCACTTTAGGAAAACATTAACGCATGTGTTTCACTCTCCAAAAAATACCTCTACACATAATCCACTTATCACCTGTCATACTAACCATATTAGGATTGTCCTTATCTCGAACTTTGGTAGGCTCGATTCCTGATGGATACCCCCGTTGTTCCCTTATCTTTGTTGGCCCTAAGGAATGTGCTTCTGGCTTCAATAGCCCTTGCTGAATTCACCATCGCTTGGTAAGAGTTCAGTTATCTGACTCATTTAAATGAGCCCCCTGATGGGTTTCCCCCTTACGGTATTCTACTAACTACTTTTCATCTAGACTCACTCTCCAATAAATCTTTTGATTTCTTTATCTCCCTTCATAAGAGCGTTAACATCTTTACGGACAATGCATGACATTGTCACCATATGGATCGACTGTCGAACAGAATTCTCTTTAAGTGTTGTCAATATTTCCTCATGAGTTGATTTCCCACTTGAAATCTTCTCTACCATTGGTATCCACTCCCGCTGATACAAGATTTGCTGAAAGTCTAAATCCATTTACAAATGGACCCCTGTCCGGCCCTTCCGTAATGGATTCAGAACAATGTTCATATCTTATTCTGAACAACTAATGAAAGAACGTGCAGTTAAACTGTACCTAAGGTCCTTCCATTGACGCAACATTTCACTACTAACGGTGGTGGTTGACTCCCACTATTGTAACTTTGCTCCGCTAAGTCAAGAAAATTTTTACACCAAATTTTCATTTCTAGTTAACCACACTCCTCCATATGCCCAAGCCTTTTGAATATATTACCTTCGTTATGTAACACACACAATTCCATCATTTCTATAATTTTCACTGATGAATCTCCTCAATTTTTCCATTTGAACCTCTCCTAAGCGTACTACATTGGGTGAGTCTGATTCAACTTATCTTTTGACTATAACAATATTTGGAAATCGTAGGCGGCATCCTAGATGTCTTTACAGTCTTGGCCTCTCATGCCATAATAGGGGTGACCTCGACTACGGTCATCATCCTCGAATATAATTTATAACCTCAACTAAGCTCTGCCTCCTAATGTCCGCCTAACGGCCCTCATCTGACATCCTTCATCGCTCATCACACGCACACATCCGAACGTAATTAGAGTTCGCTAATATACATACGTTATAGTAGGAGAACGGAATCTCACCATAGAAATCAATAATCCTAAACATAGGGCTCTATATCAAACAAAGCAACGTTGAAAGCATAATAAGCCACACAGATCCTAAAGGACACTAGAACCTGATGCTCTGATACCACCGGTGACACCCCGCCTAATTAAATATCGGGTGATCAGTTCTTTATTAAATTAAAATCAAGGTGAACGGTGGGTTCATGCTTAGCATCACTGTCGCAAAATAAAATTTTCAATTTAAACACCCTAAATAATTAAGCTAAGTGTCAAAACAATTTAAAGTCTTATTTCCATTTTTAAATTTCAACTTGAAAACCTTTTTAAATAATCAACAATTAAAGAGTCACATAAGTGCTACGGATAGCAATCAACACAAAAGAATTAATCCATCTAGATTAACCAAACCAAGTCAAATAACCATACATAAAATCATCATGACAAAAGTTAATTCCCAAGAAATACTGAATACTGGAAATATAAACAAACGTAAATCTCTGACAAATCCAAACTGAATGGAGAAACGAGCAACACATGCCCTAACTAAGCAGAACTAAAACAAGAATAGAATCAATGAAGAGGTCGTCTAAAGCAACGGCCTGCAACTCCCACATCAGCTGCAGCGCGTCCAATCCAAAGAACCTATGCGTGACGCCCCTGTTGTTGGGCACCTGTAATACATACATATATATACAAGAGAGAGAAAAAGGCAGGAAACGGGTCAGAGCCCGAGTGTAAAACAGTTTTAAAAATAGTTTAGCAAGTATTTAAAATGCTTACCGGCTAATGCAACAACCATGTTAGTATGCAACACTCTCTTGAAAATTCTCACCTCTCATCTATTGTGCACGCCTACCATACTAATAAATCTCCTAAGTTTCTATAGCTTTTTCTCCATAAGGTTTTATCACGTGAAAAGCAAGGTTATGATATTTACTTTAGAAAATCATTCTCTTCAAGATTTCTTACGTTATTTAGAACGACTCATTACCGTTATAAAGTTCCCGAACACTTATAATAAAGTTGAAGCATTTAGTCATTACTTATCTACTTATATGCACAGTAGAAAGTTCCCATATAGATATGCGTATATATATTAGTCACACATATAAGATATATACTAACGGCACGCCACATAAAATCTATGGTGCTGGCATACTCTGCTATCAAGTCCCCGTATCACTCAAAGTAAGGGAAATACTAGTTCGGGATCACTCTCGAACTGTATTAACATAACACACAAACAAATGGAGTCGAAGCATAGTTCCAGGTCCTAAGAGGTCAGCATATACCCTCACGTCACTTAGAACATCTGACCATCATTCTCAGATAGCCTGTATCGAGGATATTATCTTCTAGGGTACGAGTCAATATCCCCCATAAAGGTTCAATCGAGATAAGACTGTCCCGGCACGGAAACCTCCGTGATACCAAGTAGCCCGAGTTTGATTTTTACACAAATTCATAATATATGCACAGTCACACAGTCATATATATAAATATTCACATTTTCTAAATTACGTGTGCCCACGACCCATAATTATAATTATCCATTCTTAGCACAAATTACTCAATTATCTCGCATAACGGATTTGTCTCTTTTATTCCGATTTATAATTTATTTCATACATACTTCTCATCTCTCGAAGTATTCTCTTGCTAAATACAATTTCAGTAGGTATACCATCTCTAACCTTCTAGTCTAAGACTTTCTCGAGTCCCTCAATTTATTAACAAACTTACGCACAATCTCGAATGTGTAACGAAATTCCCTGTTGACCCACAATTTCATCCCATATTAAATTTCATTCAACGGAGTCTATTTAGACCCCACTGGTCCTCCTCATGACCCATTATACTCTATGAATACTAATCAAGGGTTCCCACTTATTTAAACCGGATTAAACAAAAAAGGGACAAATATGCAGTTTTCCAGGAGGGGTTGATCGATCGATGTTCTTGGGTCGATCGATCGATCAAGCAGTTCTTGCCCAGAAATTGCAATTTCAACCTACAGGATTCAACCAATAATTTTCTCCAGAACGCCATTTGAAATTACCAAACTCCCAAGTAAGGCTACTACTGGTTTATATACATATATGCATGATTTTCTATGTAAAACATGTACAACTTCATCAACGTGAATGAATTAAAGGGCCAATTTGCATTAACTATCAAGAACCCTAATTTTCATAAAACTTTCATTCTTTTAATTTCCTTTCCATATTTCTTGCTTCTAAACTCATACCAATTCATGGGTTATCCTCTACACATGATTGGGATGTCCAGAATATAATTATTTCCACCAAAACATGTGATTAATCCTCAAATTCTTCTATGGAACATGTGTATAACAATCCTAATCTAACATGAATGGAACAATAAATAAAAGAAAAGCAAGATAGATACTGGCCTCGAGAATATGAGTCTGAACTTCCGAGATTCGATGATATGATTGTGTTCTCCTTCCTCCGATCTACTCTTCGGCAGTGTTTGTGGTTAAAATGGTGCAACTATGGTGGCTCTAGCCTTGGGAAGTTCCTCACCTTCCTCCTCTAATGGACTCGGTGAAATATACAGGTTCTAACCCAAGAAGACAACCTCTAACACCTGATATACTTCTCTAATTTTCGTAGGTAATTAAATCCCAAATATAGAAATCACCAAAATGCCCTCTCGGGTTATCGGTTAGGCCTAAAAACATCCCGAGACCCAAACTAAACCCCCGGGTACACTATTCCGTCTATCTCGACCCTTACGGACACATTGGTGCACTCGAAATGACCATACATGTGACTTATAATTTATTCACTTATAATAATAATAATTTAGTCCCGACACGACACAGGCGCGTCCTGATGTAATTTCCATAATTGTCATATTACTCCCTCGTGACAATTTTAATAAATTCAATTCTACATATTACTCTAATCAATAAGTAATATTTAACAAATCAATCATTTTCCAATAATTACTAACTCTCGTCACGCTAGTAAATATTTAAAACGAATTTTCGGATTAATATTAAATTAATCTATCTCCATTAAATTTAATAAATCCCTAAATTTAAAAGCCATAAAAATACGGGGTATTACATAAAGTATGGATAAAAAGCTTAAGTAAACCTTTAATGGAAGATTGAGAACAGTTGTTCAACCTTTCTCTCTTTGAAATGCAAAAGACAAGTTAGGAAAATAGAACAATGGCGGTAATGGTGATTTAAATATGTAATGTTAATAATGATATAACATTTTGAGTAATGGAAAATTTAATTTTAAAAATAGGCACTTGATAGTCAAGAGGCATATGCTTTCATGTCGTGCTAATGCCTTTAAAATAAGTCCCCCATAACTTAAACACGTAGCCAGCACTGTATAAAATATTTGAAGAAATATAAGGCCTCAAGCTTAGCTTATATGAATTGAATTCAAAGATGAGGTCGATGCAATGTCTCAACCTCCCCATCCATACCATTTAAACTTCAAACTTAATGGACTTGCACACAAAAAAAGTTCAACAATACTCATCATCATGGACGAAGTTTAGGGGTTAATTGTTATACCTAGTATAGGCTAAGACACATGGCTGGTTCAAAAAGTTCCACATGGACCAAAAAATATTGGCCTCATCCATCGTTAAGACAAACCTCTTAATAGGTGGACGAAGAGGGGGAACCCATAGGGGCTCAGCCTTGGCTACGATCTTTCCAAACTCTTTTACTAAGAGGAAAACTTCATTATAATGGTTGTTTGCAGCCTTAGGATTCCCTAAGTGATCAAATGACGTCAAAAGAATGCGATTTCATAATATAAAGTAAAGATACGAATATATTTGTATCCACGTGCCGTAATTAACTCATAGTTATTCATCCTCACTCATGAAAAGAGTTATCTTACTGACGAGCATCAAAATAAGTGTGTTATGTGTGAACGTACGATATAAGTATAAGACGGTCTCTTAAGGCCATCCACAATGGGATCCCATAAACTTATGGGTTTATGGGATCAGTTAAAGGGTGATTCTTGCAATGCAAAACCATTAAAAATGGGATGGGGCTGGACACATTTGTGCGTTTGAGGTCAGACGAACAAAAGTTATGCGCCTAGCCTATGTGGTGATATTACCGTTGAAAAATATAACCATCGAACATAAAATCCTTTTATTTATAATTTTAACCCCTCTCATTTACTATAAATACCCAATTTCTAACTCATTTTTTCTTACACCTTCTTCCAACTCTTCTCAATTCTTCTCTCATTAATTTATAATTTATAAGTTATAAATATAAATTATAATTCTTAATTCATTTCGCATTTTTAGCCCATAAAAAAATATAGAGGTGAATATTTGGTTGAAACGTTATTTTTCTAGTAAAAGAGCGAAACCAATTCGTGACATTCACCAACCTCAAACCCCCCCACTGAGACGAGGTCTATCAAAGTCGTCATCATTTACACGAAGTCGGCGTGAGCCATGTTAGCGGCTCTATTGTCAAACTAATCGTTTCTTCCGATGAAGAATTTATTACGATGCGTGGTAGCATTCACTCAGCTTGAGAGGTTTATGGCCAACTATCTGGGGACGATAATGTAACGCATATATCAATATGTATAGGTTTTCATCTATATTTTTGTGGATTTCCAAATTTCAACAACAAATTAGTCGAGGCACTAGCATCGTAATTGTCGGCCGAGACTCACACCATTCATTTACTGTTCGTTGAGATTGGAATTACGCCTCTAGATTTTGTTCATTTAGCTGGTACGTACTATTTACTACATTTTTTATTTCTTTATTTACTTTATTTTTTTTATTTTTCCTATAATAATTATATTTTATTATTTTTTGCAGGTATTACAGTCAGTGTGGGAAACCAAATCCCTCCCTTTCCCCAACACGCCAATCAAACAGTTGAAACTATACTCGCCACATAACTTTCGAGTCTAAACAATTTTCATATCAACAATAGAAATATTGGTTTAGCTTCATTGAAAGATTATTCACTTGATTGGGGGGGGGGGGGGGTGGTTATAGGGCTAATAACCCAGCTACCGCTTTACAAATAGCCCGATTTTTTATAGTGTTCGTTTGTGGGTATATTTTCTTTCCAAACGTAAAAAACCAAATTCTAATAGATTAGGCTACATACCTAGATGATTATGAAAATATGGTCGGATTAGATTTGGGCTTCGAAATAATGGAGAGAATATATTTCGCCTTAGATGTTGTTAGCCGGCAGGAAGTGAAACAATTGAACTCCTTCTAGTAAGTTTTGGAGGTAAAGATATATTTTTTTAATTTATTAATTATATAATTTTTAAAAAATTATTTACTAATAAATTTTTTATGTTTCGGTATTGGGCGTACGAGTACTTGCGTACAATTGCTCCTCTCTGACTTGTTGATGCACCCGACGATGTTTGGCCTCAAATGATGCACTATTCGATAGATAATTGGGGCAGTAGTTGCTGGGCAAATGAGATTCAAAGACAGTTCAATGAAGGAAAAATTAGAGGGACGATCGCCCAATCCAATTACATGGAAACCATTTATAATGTTGCCCCAAAATAATTTTCGGCCGGTAAATGTTGCAAGACAAAAGGCCATGTGACGCTATATTCTATTGGATCCAGAACTCGAGGGACGTGGTATTTAGGCGACCGATGTTATAGGTAGTTGACGGGTAGCATCACGATCCCTCACGACCCACCACATCCAATGTCCTATTTGGAACGCCATCACTTTTTTTACGAAAACAACGATTGGGAGTTTATTGGGGATGATTTAGTCATTACTAATCAGAAGAATGTGATCTATATTGGAGCGTAGCATCTCGAGGCATTGTGTTACCGTCTTTTTTTCTTTGGACTAACCACGATGGCATTGGATTTGCGGCAGTAGCTCCTATGGACTTTAGAATTCCATTTGCACCTCCGTCCACACCGGGGAACGCCTAGTATGAGACTCAACATACCACACAATCATGTTACCATTTAATTACGGTGAGGTGGGAAATAGATGTGTCCGTAAGGTCGTACTATGCCAATGGAAATAACGAGAACCACTCTACGTAATCGTGCACCGCCGGCTAATTCATATACAAAGTAGGATTGGAGATCGATGTTCGTAGAACGGGAAGATTTTTAAAAAACCGTTTGGGAACAGTACGTTGAGCGAGAACGAATGCACTACGAGAGAGAAAGAGCGCTCCGTTTGGAATTAAGCACTTTGCATAATCAAGTTGGCAGCTTATCTCAACCATTCATGGGTTCATCTCAACTGTACATGGGATCCGATTATGCTGAACATTACTATCCTACTCAAAACCTCACCGATGATTATACGCCTCAAAATATCCCATCGTCCTCATATGTTCAGCCGCAACCCAATTACAGCAACGATGAATTATTGTTAGGATTTTTTCCATACCGAACGTGGGGTGATGATTTATTTTATTCAAAAATCAATTTGACAGTTTATGATATACAACATGTTGGTTTTCCTTGACGTATCAAACTTAATAGTAGGTATGATGTATTGTTGGCATTGTCATTGCATAAAACATTGTAATTTTCAACAATGGCTTCGCAGTCCTCCTCATCAACATCGGGGTCGTAAAACTCAAACATATCATGTTCCGAATGGGTGAAATTGGATAGATAAGAATCAGATTGTAATGTTTCATCATAATATATTTCCAACATTTTATCCCTAATGTTGCTTGTTTTGAATTTGGCTAATTGGTCATTATGGTATCTTTGGAGTCACCTCTCCATTTGCCAAATCTCCTCATCCACTGAATCAATTGTGTCATCATCATTTGCGTGGGGTGACATGACAAAAAGATAGCACACCCTCTTGGCACGGGAATTTGATGATAATGACACAAAACTTCCATATCTCATTGTTCATCGTATTTATTTGGCCATCACAAAGTACTTACGTAGCTATGAACAACATCAAATTGATCCTCCCGGAGTGGAGGATCAATAAAAATATAACCACAAGGGTGGTCAAACCTTCTTGATGTGTCAATTGGCTTATTACAAAAAATTCGCTTCCTGCCATATCAAATGACACAGCTATGCTCTTGATAAAAATATTTATGACCATAAACAGGAGAAGGCATAGTTTGCTATATCTTCATTGACCATATTGGGTATTTATACATGTGATATCACAGTGTGGGCGGGTAACAATTCCACTTCTAACTCACATCAAGTCATGTAGGTGCAGACGGGAAACATTTACCCGTCTAACATCCGTCACATTAATTATTTAAATATTTGAATATTATAAAGCATACGCCGACACTACACCAAAAAGGCTAAATTGGCACCCTTTAGCTGACCAGCCTTGTCACGGTCATGACCGTGATAAAAAAATACGCATTTTTTGTCACGGTCAATGACCGTGATAAGGCCGTGATAAAGACTTGTCACGATCAATGACTGTGACAAGTACAGTTGTCACGGACTTGTCACGATCATTGACCGTAATAAATGCTTATAATATTGTCACGGTCAAGGACCATGACACGTCCGTGACAATTTGTTCAGCAAAATAAACCCTATGCTTTCTTTTTTTTCCACCGTTTTTTATTTTCCCTCTCTTTCTCTCTCTAAGCAATTTCGAGCTCTCTCTCTCTCTCTAAGGTATGTTTTTGTCCTCTCTTTCTCTTTCATTTATATATGTGTGTGTATGTGTGTGTGTGGTGGTGTGTGATGGGGGAGGGGGTGGGGTGGGGTGTGTGTGCACATGTGTGTGTGCGTGTACGTTTGCGTGTGTGGTGGGGGGAGGGGAGGGACAGGGGGCTGGGTGGAGGGCGGGGGTGGTGGTGTGTGTGTGTGTGTGTGGTGGGGTGAGGGGGGGCAGGGTGTATATGTGTGTGTGTGTGCAGGTGTGTGCGTGTGTGTGTGGCGGGGCAGGGGACAGGGTGGTGGTGGTGGTGGGTGGGGTGGGGTGGGGTATGTGTGTGGTGGGGCAATCTCAACAATTGTATAGATTTAATTAATAAATTGTATAGCTTGAATTGTAATTTTAATTGTATAGTTTTATATGAAAGTAAATTAATAATTAGTACCCATTTTATATGAAAGTAGGATTGCCCCTCATTGTAAATTAGTAAATTAATAATTGTATACTTTAATTGTTAGTTTAATTTATGAAATGAATTAATTGAGTAGATGAATTAGGAGTACGGGATACACATTTGTTGTTGACATTGTTATTGGATTATAGTGGATCGATGTTGGGTTGGTTAGTTTTAAAAGTGGCATGACCACTGGATTATTGTCCATATGGGGGTGGAATTTTTTAACTTTTTTTGAAAATTACTTTGTATATCGAACAATATATATATAGTATGATAATTAAATGAAACATACTTGAAATTACATATAGTGCGCATAGATACTAGCCTTCTAGTTCTTATGCGTACGCATTCAATAGCCCTTATACCCGTTCGAGAGTCATTACCCCTGTAATGAGATCTCTCGAATTGTCCCATTTGGACAGTTTGGGACTGCATAATTTCTGTATAATATTCTTAGTGGCTTAAAGTTGTTACTTTTGGAGGAAATTCTGCAGTCGTATCCTAATGTTCTCTGGGTACATACTAGATTGACAAGTGTGACTGTTACTTCAATTGATCAATTGAAATAACACTCACACTTGCCAATCTACGTCGTGTACTTGGAGAACTATGGGAATATGCTGTCGAATTTTTTTCAAATCATAACAATGTGCATGAGTTGTTAAGTATATTACAGAAAAATACGGTCTTGAATGGGATAGGACCACTCACCCTTTAGAGGAGATGGAGGAAATAGAAATTTATATTATAAATTGAATTTGAATATAAATAAGACATAATTAAATGAAACATACTATAAATCTAAGTTTTATTTATACTAATCCATGAATATACGCTTCGTACCTTTAATAGGTGATTAGTTGTGGTTGCTGTGATGGGATATCTGAACTACAAAGAGTGGATGGGTGAGACAAATAGAATGGGGGATGTGTTTCGCAAAGGTGCTAACGAATTTTTGAAATATGCAAAGAAATGTCATAATGATGAAGATTTTTCATGTTCGTATGCTAGGTGTAAGAATGGTAAGGTGTTTTAGTGGAAAATAATTTAACTACATTTGTTAAGATCGGGTATGCAAGATAGTTATCGATTTTGGAGTTTTCACGGTGAATTGAAAGCTCCTTTTGTCCCCGACCAACCTTCACAACAACCTTCAACAAGTAGGATAGATGTAGAAGGGGACGACGTAGATCATAATATGTTAGAGGATTTAGTTGATGATGCGTACGGAGTTTATGAAGCAGAAGATAATGAGGTTACTGATGATGTAGAAGGTTCAAGTTCTCGTGAAGATATCACGCTAAAACTTGACGATGACTACCAAAGTTTAAAATTTAAGGTGACCTAACCGTTATACATGATTAATTTTGTAATATGCAAAAAATATGAAGCCTGTGAGAACAATAAAAGACGAAAAATAATGGTACAATTAGACAGCGAATTTAGGTTGTGGTTAACACAAGAGGTAATTATAATGAAATGGTTGTTATATAACGTTAATTTACACTCAAATTGTACAACTAATCTAATTAATTTATCTATATTCTTAGCACTTAAAGACGAGTGATGCGACATCAAGGCTTGCTCGTCTAGCCACTGGACCCTTTTTCGTGGCACAAGAGTACAAAAAGTATCGATTGAACGATTACATTTTCGGCGCTAAAGTGTACGAGGAAAGTACAAATGTACAAAACTCGGGCATTTCATACAAGGCTCTTACTTTCTTTCGAGCGAGCGCAAAAGATAAAAACCTCGTTGAAGCTGAAATGACTTACTATGGTGTAATCCAAAATATATTTGAATTGGATTATATAAGCTTCAAAGAGGTTGTATTTTACTGTGACGGGGTAAGAGTTGAGGATAAAAATGCTTGTAAAGTTGATCCTGTCACCAATTTGATCATGGTTGACTAGTCCAAGTTGAAGAGCAACGACCACTTGAGCGATAAGCCGTTTGTTTGTGCATTTCAAAAGGTTAACCAAGTGTTTTACTCGAAGTATATCAACAACGAGCCGTGGTCAATTGTCCAACACGCGCCAAAATGTCTAAATAGTAGTGTGGATGACTTGGCTGCTCCTACCGAATATCAATCCATTTTTTATGATAACCCTAATTTTAAACAAATTTTCAATTTGTAATAAATATTCCAATTTGTACCGAAATATTCCAATGAGTTTGGACAGTTTGGGACTGCATATTTTCTGTATAATATTCTTAGTGGCTTAAAGTTGTTACTTTTGGAGGAATTTTCTATTATAAATTGAATTTGAATTTGAATTTAAAATTTAAGTTTTGTTTATACTAATCCATAAATATACGCTTATTACCTTTAATAGGTGATTAGTACATAGTTATTTAGGGTGTCCTATTTGTGGAGAGGAGACTGAATCTCTTCTTCTATCCTTTATATCCGAACACTAAGAAATACCATAATCCTATGGAGTGATGCTCTGCAAATTCCTTCCAACCGTTGTGTAGCCAAACATCACCAGTTGAAGTTGTCAATTACACTTTCCATACCCCCACCACTTTGGAACCTCTAGCAAAACATGGGAAAATATGGAATGTGGAATTGACAACTTCAACTGGTGATGTTTGGCTACACAACGGTTGGAAGGAATTTGCAGAGCATAACTCCATAGGATTATGGTATTTCTTAGTGTTCATATATGAAGGGAATTATATTTGACACGATTGCCCGGGGTACATTAGTTGGAAGGAGGTGCCATATGAGCTCAAGTTAGTTGTTTGGGTGGCACTATAGGTAATGTATTTATATTTATATTTATATGAATATTTAATTTCAATTTCGATTTCGATTTCGATTTTTATGAATATTTGCTTATTGGGTGGCCCTACACTCTTGTGCAGTGTCTTGCAGTGGCTGATTCTTATAGTGGAACTGGAACTGGAAATTGGTACTGGATTTTCTTAAAAGTTATCCTCTTCTAGAGGTTCTTATCTTTGAGGTACATCAAGGGTTCATAACATCACTTCCAGCTAAATAGTTTGTAGATTTGAGATAATTGATGGTGATGTTGTTTCTTCATATATTAGGGATTTTTCATTTTGTTGTGAACAAATCAGGACATCGTGGTTGGAATGGTATGTACCTGATTGTTTGTGATCACACCTAAAGACAATCGAAATTACGGGATTGGGGTCGAACAATGGAGTTGACCAGTTGAGGTACTTTGTGGATAATGCCAAATTTTGAACAAGTAAGGGATTGTTTCTATTTCGAATGTATATTTGCACTATCTCTATTTTATCTTGATATATAATGTTTGAATAGGTACAACGTTTCTATAACAGATACATATATACTGCTGGGCAATGGCAGTGACCATACTGCCTGGCAGATTTTTTTTCAATTCTGCCCAGAATTGTCACGGTCATTGACCGTGATAATTTTTTAACACTGACACGGATTTGTCACGACCCTAAACCTTGACAAAACTTGTCACGGTCAGGGACCGTGACATGACCGTGATAATTCTAACGAACGTGTCACGGTCTTTGACCGTGACAAAAATAGTTATCTCGCCCAGAATTATCACGGTCATTGACCTTGACAAGTCCAACTTATCAAGGTCAATGATCGTGACAATTTGACATTTTTGGTGTAGTGAGATGAGAACTCTTTACATTAAAAATTTCTTGTGAAATGGATTCAAAACCATAGCTCATAAATGAATACTTCCAGCTGCTTAACACCATAATCAGTTCTGACTTACCTTTTAGGCTTGACTATAGGGTGTCGTCTAATATTTTGTAGCCATCGGGTGAAGGTGGAGGACACCACCTAATGCTATTAGAGTGCGTACGATTAACGACTAACGATATCTGTTCATGCTGGTTCACAAATAAATTAAAGTTTGACTTGTATGACAAAGCTATAAACATTGGAGGTTATGGTCGGGATGAAGAGAATTACAAACTGGTAATCCACAAAGAAGGCGCATGGGAAACTTTTTGCAGCAATTATCCACGTTGTAGCGCATTATGTAGCGAAGCATCTTACTTCTTTAAATCATTTCGTTGGATAATTTACGATATTTAACTTTCATAATGGTCATAAATGTGATTATTGGTAAAGGGATGATGTATGAATCACTCACCTTAACTAGTTTCTAAAATGCAAATAAATGATATTTTAGTTTCTACGAGTATGAATCAAGCTTTCAATAATTGATAATGTCACAAATGTGATTTATTATGTTATTTGATAATGTTAAATATAGAGTAAAACAATAACTTTTATTTCATTTGACATAAAACAAGTAACTTCATCGAGATTGACAACATATTAGTTCCATACATGTCAAATATTTTGAGGAATGTACACTGCCCTACTGAATTCACTAAACAGATAATAAGGCTCTTCACGGATACTCCTTAACCCTGGGACTTGCTCACACAACTGTTCCCACTATTCCTCATTTTGCACTATCAGTGTGAAGGTGGAGGGATTCCACCCACATCCGCCACTCGTTATCGCCATCTAGTAGAGATCTAATGTAGACTTCAGACACAACCACATTAGTTCAAAATTACATACAAGCCGAGGACGATAATATATTCCTAGGATATTCTGCCATCGATTGATAATGGCCCGTATTCCTCCTGAGGCAACATCACCGGCGCGTTTGTTATAGTATCTCTCAGTAATTTCACTGAGAAGTAGTAGTCTTTGGCAGTTGACCATTGCGAGCTATTCATTTTCTGGATAATAATTGTACTGAAACTATTTTGTGTGGAATCAAATTTTATGAAAGCATATTATTTATACATCAAGTAATATATCGGGCGGGAAACACTTCCATTTCTGACAAGTGTCTTTTCCACTATAATTCTAATTTCATAATACATCCCACGGGAAACATTTCAACTTCTCAGAAGTGTCATTTCATGTCATCTCGGTCGGGAAACATTTCCACTTTTGATTAATGTCATTTCATAATACGTCAGGCGGGAAACATTTCCACTTTAGACAAGTTTCATTTCATGTCATGCCATAATACGTCCGGCGGGAAAGGTTTCCACTTCTGAAAAGTGTCATTTCCTAACTGTTAAGAGAGGAAACTATAAATCATCCAAGTGTTATAATTTGGGAGATCACCCGTACTTCTCAACAATCATCTAAGTTTTATAGTTTGGTAAACCATCTAAGTGTCATTTCTGACATAAATTTTCATTACAATGTCAAAAGATCCAATGGACGAATTATTTATTACGACAGTTTCATCAATCAACCAACGTGTTCGGGCACATTCAATGGCGGCAGTCGTACACAATCAATTTTAAATAAATATTTTCATATCTCAAAATATCATGAATCCTGGAAAAATAAATGAACGGAGGGTTATACATCGGGATAGGGAAGCTACCCACAACTGTATAATGGAGGATTACTTTGATGAAAATGCGGTTTATAGTCCTGAATAATTCCGACGTCGATTCAGAATGCGGCGCTATTTACACAAATAATGAAAGCCGTAGAACAAAAGGATGATTAATTTGTTCAAAAAAGTTATGCCCTTGGGAGAAAGAGCCTAACCTGTGTACAAAAATGTGTCGCTGCAATGTGCATGTTAGCATATGGGTGTGCCACAGACATGACTAATGAATATATAGGCATTGGGGAAACAACTGCCATCGAGTCTGTGAAGATATTTGCATACGCTATAGTGTGGAGATTTAAAAAAGAATATTGTCGGTCTCCTACTACTGAAGATTTTTCATTAATGCAAGAAAAGAATGCAAAACGTGGATTTCCCAGGATGATAGGAAGCATTGACTATATGCATTGGGAATGGAACAATTGTCCTCATGCCTGGAAAGGACAATATAGTGGTCATGCCAAAGGTGCAACTATAATCTTAAAGTTAGTATCTTCCTATGATATGTGGATTTGGCATTCTTTCTTCGGCCTACCGGGTTCGTGTAACGACTTAAATATCTTGGCCAAATCTACAGTATTTAACGAACTACTTGAGAGCAATACAACTCCTATAAAGTACAAAATAAATGGGAACACTTTCCAACATGGGTTATTACCTGGCAGATGGTATATACCCACCATACGCTACAATTGTTAAGAGTTTTAAAAGACCAGCAACTAGAAACAAAGTGTGTTTGCCAAATATCAAAAGGGAGCATGCAAAGATTTTGAGCGAGCATTTGGAATATTGCAACAAAAATTCCATTTTATTAAAAACCCGGCTAGATTATGGAAACATAATGACTTGAAGGCTATTATGAAATCATGTATAATATTTCATAACATGATACTAGAGGACGAACGACGGGATCCTAATTAGCGTGTTGAGTTTGATCCTACTAAAATGCCATTGAATAGTCACGACACTCTGGGGAATGCGTATGAGTACCGAGTGTGTGAGGCATTTATGTACAATAAGGAAAAACACAATCAGCTTAGGGATGACCTTATGGAACATATGTGGAATCTACATGCGGAGGTTGATGTGGACGAGTGAAACGTGTAATAATTTGAATTTGTCATTCTTTAATTCTGGTGTAATGAAATTGAAGGTCGTTAATTATATTTCAATAAAGTTGGTTATATTAATTATGAATACTACTCAGTCTTGAAACAATTTTTTCATTAATTGGAAAATGAAAATATGAAATGAAAATTACAAGAAAAAAAATAAGCATTTAATAGCCCCCGGATGGTGGGTTTTGTCAAGGTTCGGCGAGTCTACACTGCACTATCTGGATTGTTTGCAATTCATGAAGTTTCAGCTGAACCGGAGATAAGTGCGAGGTATCCATGAAAATTATAGAATTCTTAAACTCCTATTTTCCTAGAACAATTAGCTCTTCCAACTTCGAATTATGCTACTCTTGAGTGCGTTGTACTGCTACGAAAAATTCCTTGTACGAATCAGTCAAACTCTCTGAATTCTCCATCAGCACGGTGTGAGATTTTAGATTGCTAGACACGTCATTGCGTTTAGACATTTGTTTTTTGGCCTTATGGTCGGATGGTCGTTCCAGTGGGGTATGCATGTCTTTAAAGTCCTCACCCAACTCAACGTCCTCACCACTTGTTGATGTCCCTAAATCTTCCTCCATGAATTGGGTAGAAGTGTTTGCGAAACTATACTTCTGGACAACCTTTAAAATGTCAAAACAATGATCATATGCAAAATTTCGTTCGGTTTTATTTCTAGAATCGTCGACTGCACGTTTATTCTGTCCAAAAATAACATGATAAGAAATAATTAATTGATAATAATAAAAGATGATAACACTAAATTATAAATTATAAATTAGTATAATAATTAATTTCTACGCATACCCACTCATCATGTGATGTACCGCTCCCACGGGTCACGCCAAACACACGAGTCATCTTTGCGGAGTACAATATACAATCTCGACTAATGCTCTGCCATTTACCTTGCAAGACTTTTATTGATCGGTGATATAATACACCGTCGGTATTATTGAACTCCATTTGAATCTTCTCCCACATCGTTTTGTCGCGTTGGTTAGTGCCTATGTTTTCGTCGATGGCACATTTATAATATTCTTGGGAAAATAAGACTTCATCAAATGAGCTCAAGTTAGTAAGTCTCTATGTTTGAGAGGGAGAAGCCATTTAGAATTGGTTATAAATTTTTGGAGTAAATAAGAGAATTTTTTGAGTGAAATTATATGGGGTAGAAAGTGAAATGTTTATAGGGAAATGGGAGAAGATAGCCATTGCTAGCCGTTGCCACCAGGCGGGCAACTGTTTTGCTCCTGGGCATGAGGTGCAAAACCATTTTGCGCCTGATAGGGGAGGACAAAACTCTCAGGCCTCTACCACACTAGAGAATCCCAAAACCCTCCTCTCTACTTATGGGATGCTTAACGAATCCCCTCCAATTTCTACCGGATATGCCGCCCACTGTGACTCAAAAACCTTCAAACTAAAGGATCCACAATGGTATTAGAGGACCCATTGTGGATGGCCTAAGTAATAAAAACCTGTAAGCCGGGGTTGAATCCTCAGGGAATAGATTACTCACAACGAGAATAGGGACGGTCTCAAAATTTTAAACTTTGACTTGAAAAAGTAAGCAAAAGGTGATGAAATGTTATGTGAAGTGAACTATAACTACGAGAACAATTTAAACAAATGAAATTAAAAATTAAACTAAATTATGCAAGGATTATAAAACGAAAAAGAATTTCAATTTTTGAAAGAATTTGAAAAGGAGGTTGTGAAACAATCCCTCATATTCTAGAATTTCCACGATAAATATAAAATTCTTTGAACTAACTAATTAATTAAAAGAAAAGCGTCAACTAAATTCGAAGCACCAAATACGTTTGGGCATTAACCCATGCAATAATTGATCAACAAATTGATTCGCGCGATTGATACCTTAACAGATACGTATAGTGGATCCTCAAATGCTCGGGTTGTTTTGACAAATCGAGTTAAGAGAAATACAACGATAAATCCCAATTAATTTATCAACCTCAATGAATTGATCGGTTACTTACTACGAATTTAACATTTAAAGCTTAAAACCCTATATTGGGTTCATGTTCCACAACCTAAAAAGGAAATTAGATAGACATGATGACCAATTGCATACAAATTACACTAAGAATGTTAGAATTCATAATTTAAAGATAAAAACGGAAGAATTTAATTATAAATACCAGATGAGATGAATCAAAAGTGCAGGAATAATGAAACTCCAAATAAGCAAGAACATGACAAAAACTTGAATGAACTCCTCCTTTATATTAAAATGCATATGTTAAAATTACTAAATTTAAGTAATTCCAACTATCAAAGAGTAATTACTAAACTAATTTAAAACGAAGTATATTTAAAAATGCTCCTAAAAGACCTGTTTAAAGACCTAAATACGTCCAAAAGGGTGGGTGAACCCATTATCCACTAAGCTACAAAATAGGAAAATAGGAAAAAATCCGCAACAAACCAAACCCCTTGACCAAACCGAACTCATGGGTAGAGTGAACCTATTCGCACCAAAAACTTAGCTGGTTCAATTTTCAGTACAGTCCTAGAACATTTAGCATGCTTAAAACTTCTTCTTTTTTTCACTTTGACCCCAAAACTTTGTTTAAATCTTCAAATTGATGTATCTTCTTCATCGGGACTCAGAACGAGATGTCATTTCTTCCTGTGTTCATATAATTCGAGGTCTACAATTTTTATTTTGGAGTCTTTGTCGGGTTACAGCTGAAAAATGACCAATATTCCCTTGACTATTCTTTCTTGCTTTATATTCCTCATTTTGCATTATTTTCACCCATTCACTTGCACAAATTACCTGTAAAACATATAAAAGATACAAAAAACAAGAAACACTTACCAAAAAGATTAGTTTCAATCAATATTAATTAAGTTCGAAATAAATGCGATGTTCGGGACCATAAAAATGCATAAATTATAGGGATAATTATGAAATAAGGATGTCGAACCACTTATCGCTTTTGATAAGATATAGACATGTATCCATATGGACCACACTATCTCATTTTACTCACTCTCACACCTATAAATAGATATAATGCGCATCTTAAAAGGCATGTAATTGTAATAACCGTATTTTTTGAACCAAATTTAATTAATTAGTTGGATTAATTAATTGAAATGAATATTTTAGTTATAATTTAAATTATTCTTGAAGGATTTAGTTTAAATAAATTTGGTGGATTTGGTTAATTAAATGAATATTTTGGGCTTTTATTTAATTATTGTGAAATTTGGGGTTTGGGTAAAAATCTAAGGGCAATTGAGTCTTTTTATTTTGACTTGGACACCAAGAAAAGATTTTAATTTGGCTGATTTTATAACTCTTCAGGAAAATCTAGTTAAATTTTGAATTAGTTTTAAAAAAAATTGGTGGGAAGGTCACTATAACGGCTAAATTCCCGTTGTATCAGCACCCTTGTGGGGTGATTTTTTTTCAACACGTATTTGCTTTCTTCTGGACTCTTTTTTTTAGGTGGTTTAAACACTTTTTAAAAGAAGCTGAGGACTTTATTTTTGTGTGCGCATTACCTCATTATTTCTCACACAAAAACACCTATAAACCCTAGTTTTTAACCCCTAAACACAATTAAACCAAGTTTCAAGCTTAATTTGGGAATCTTTACATTCATATTTTGAAGAAGGCCATAAAAGAAAAGTTGTATATTTTCATGAGAGGAACACACTAGAATTCTTAGATTTTTCATAATACTTAACTATAAGGCAGGAATATATCAATTTTTCTCCATTGATATTATTTGATTTAAATGTTGTCTAAACATTAAATATGCATGTTTTATAAAGATGATTGACAAGCTAATTTGGGCAAGTGATAACCTAATTTTATATATATATATATATATAATTGTGAAATTGATTTTAATATTTGAAATACCACACGCTTAGAGTATTAGACATTATTAGTACTGGGTATTGGGACGAATCGTATGTTAAATACAATATAGATCTCAAAAATACGTTTTAATTTATAGAATTATGTAGATTATTATTATGATGTAGAACATTATAAAAGTGTTATTGAAAATTGTTAGTATGCATGTTTAAATCGAATTATTATTTATATTGCTTTATTGTCCTCTACATTGGAATATTGAATTTTGACAACTTAGTTGAGATATTTTGTAGAACTTGGATATTACATGATAACATGCATATTTAAACCGTTTTTACATTCTTTTAACTATTTTTTATAAATAAAAAGTGTGATTTTAAAAAATAATATATAGTTTTTTATTGTCAAAATATGGTTAAACAATTTTTTTAATGACGTACATTGAAGAAAAACAAGTAAAATTAACTTACATTTTTATATAATGAAAATAATTAAAACATTTTTTAAATAACATACAATTTTGTACGGTTTTTTAATTTCATTTTTTGGGCTTTCAACAATATTAGGATTTATTATATTCCAAATAATATCCAATTAAGTGTGTGTGTGTGTGTGTGTGTGTGTGTGTGTGTGTGTGTGTAAGAGAGAGAGAGAGAGTTGAAATTTGTATTTAATGGAATCCGTTAAAAAATAACATCCGGACATATATAATTAAACGTTGGCACCCAAATTGCAAATAACGATAAATAAAGAAAAATTCGATTTGGTCAATCGTCGTAACTAATGAGTCATAAGCACCTGGATTTATTAAAGTTGCTGAAACTTAGGGGTGTCAATTTGTGTTACAAGCCGCCACGACACAAAAAGAATTTTTTGAACACGAGCACAATAAAAATTCTTATTTTTTGACTGACACAAACATGATCCAAAAAGAACACACACAAATAACACAATTACTAAAATTTTACACTAAATTAAATATAAATAGACACGATAACCTAAAGAATAACATAATTAACCTGACAAGAAATGATAACATGATTCGTAATTTTGAACAAGCACGACACAACATGACGTTGTGTCAAAAAGATCCGACATAAACACCTTATATCGTGTCAATTACGTTTCAATTATCTAATCGTTTCATATTGTATTTTCGTGTCATTTATAAATTTCTCGCTTAAGGCCCCATTTGGTATGCAATAAAGTTGAGGGGAATCTGATTCCTTCCAAATAATCCTAGGAAGTGTAATACTATTTCCTTTGGTGCGATGTTAACTTGCATAAGAATTTGATGTGACACCCCGCCTAATAAAATACCGGGTGATCAGTCCTATATCCAATTAAAACAGGAACCCCAATTGGTTCATTCTTAGCATCACTGTAGAAAACCTTTTTAAAATTTACTAACCACCTAGTATTCCAAAAAGGCAGTGCCAAATTTTAACTTTTTACTTAAACAAAACAATAACATGCGGAAATACATATAAACCATTCACAACAACTGAATCAAATCAACTGAATAAATAATTAAACTACTTGTCGAATAAACCATCGGCCACCAAAGTAAATAGTCCAACAAAAATCATCCAACAACTGAATAAATAAATCTAAAAACTATACTGAAAAGTCTGGGCGACAAGCCCCAAGTAAAACTGAAACTGATAGATGATCCCTACTCTAGGAAAGAATGAACGTAGCGTCTAATCCAAGCACCTGCTACCATCCACATGTGCCGCAGCTACGTGTCCCTGGAATAGAATATCAAGTCTGGCGTCCCTGTGGGTGGACACCTAAACGGTTTTGAAAATAGTTTTATAGCAAGGGTTAGGACCCAAAACATTTTGAAAATATTTAGCAAGTGAATTAACTGTAGTAATTAAAAATGTATGAATGCGCTTCATATTTAAGTTAGTGTCGCACTCTCTTGAGGACATACTCACCCCTCCACTAACGTGCACACCTAACGGTTACCTTAACCCCGCCTAGTTGTATTACCCCGTCCAACTAGTCCTGGTATAATCTTCCATTGTCATTCTACTCTAAACCGAGTATTATTATTCATGGGTGATAAGTTATCCCCCACACTAACTTAATAAATTACTTTAATATAATAGCATATAATCGTGACACAAGTTATATAAGTAAATATAATTTCTCACCTATGTATTTAATGTTGTATATAATCTTTTTCCCATTATAAACGTAAAATTATAATACAACACACCCATGCTTGTCTTCCATGAATTATCGTTTTTAAATAAACTATATAACAGTCTCACTAGTTATATAAAATACATTCATTCTCGCGACATGTATTTAATACCCGCATATAATTTTCTATACTATTATATACGTAATTATACCACAACATTGACACATGTGTCCTATGTATATCCATCCTCCCGAGTATACCCTCGCTGGATGATTTCCTCTAAAGTGCTATCTCACTAGGTGTGCTCACATAACCTAGTTACCCCAAGTCGGACTCTCTCGCGAACATGGCCAAAAATATAAATGTTGGAGGCAGTCATATTTCCTACCTGAAAGTGAGATAATCCCCTCACCCATATAACGGACGCTATGACCTAGGGATATACTCACCCTACTCCTCAAGCTAGGGTATTCACCCACATCGCGCAACCTCCCTTAATAGCACTAGAGTACACAAATTTAATTAAATATCTAGCCTCTGATATTTAATAGCACACACAAAGTATATACATATATATATATATATATATATATATATATATATATATATATATATATATATATATATATATATATATATATATATATACTATCACCACATCGTATATATATAAGATAAACCCCAGCTTTACCGTGTACTAAAACTCGAAACACTAGCCTGTATATTCCCGAGTCTATGGTCCGACTCGAATTAATTAATTTTCCCCTTAATTAATTTATTACCTTTCCGAGTCTACAGTGTGACTCTAATTTAATTAATTTACACATCAATTAATTTAATACTTGGTGTCGCCCAACCAATATACCCGAACTTTCTCACTTGGCCCGTACCATCGTTAATACCCGATTCTATATTTCGCCCCCCAATTAATTAATTACACCTCAATTCATTTAATAATGTAGTGTCACTCAACTACAATACCCGAACATTTTCCTCGGTCTGAAATAAATTCTAAAATTGATTTCCCAAAATTCATCCCTGGAGACATATAATTATCACCCGTCTAAACCCAATTATCTCCCCTTATAATTGCTAAGGACTATGTGCTACATATACATTTATCACTAAAATAAACATGGATATTAAATTTTAAATTAATTTCCTCCTTATTTATAAAACTGGCAAATCTGCCAAAAATCTGGGACCATCGATCGAACGGGTTTGTTCCTTCTCCGACCTTTTGTTTCGCCATTGATAACTTTCTCCAAGGTTTTATCTCCTCCCCTGTTCTAACCCGAGCACAGCTAACGATACCTCCACATAAGAAAAAGGTTCTAAACATCCTAGAGACCTTAATTTATCATCAAATCTATATATAACTCTGGGTATATCCAATTTGGGTTTTTTACCCGGGTCTCGTTTCACCGAATTCGACCTCATCATTCTCAGTCAACTTAATCACCAATACGTATTTTAATTCACCCTACAATCCAATCTCAACAGTCCCAATTCATAACTTAGCATCCATTGAGTAATTAAATCTATCCATTACTCTAATTCCGAAAAACCCATTTTCAATTCTGGTCACACACCCAAAATGAATTTTCATATATACCTACCATAATATGAATTGGTTATTACCTATTTTAAGAATCACAACAGTTAACCACTTGCCTGGATTTATTCATAGAGTCTTTTTCGTTGGTGCAGAGGATGGCTGATGACGAACACTCACTTTGTCCTTCGATTTGACTCCAAACGATCCCCAATTTGCTCTTGATTTGTTTCCTCTATTTCTCTCTCAAATCCTAGGTTTAGAATTGTGTTAACTGCCGTTCAACACTCCCTCAATTAGGCTTAAAACCCCTAATCACGTTTTTAGTCACATGGGCCTAATTAAAATGGCTCAAATCCCCCGTGTGGGCCCGACTATGCCCAATAATTCACCGATACCCGATTACTATCCCCGGGTACTCTTTTCCGACTATCTCGACCCATCCGGACTCAACCGTGCACTCAGAATTGTCATTCGAAATACTTTGCACCATTCTCTAATTTTGACCTCAAAATGCGACACACAAAATTTCGAACAATTAAACTTAAAGTCGCCAAATTTAAATAATTTTTTCCACTCAAATAAATTCTCCAAATCATAAATTTAACTTTCTCTAATTTAAAAATTTTTATATCTCCCAAAAATAATTAAATACTAAATCCTCAAAATTACGGGGTTTTACATTTGACACCATTGAAATCTGCTTACATCTGTGGTACGAAAGTGGATGAAATCAAAATCCATTTAATATAGGTGAGATTCTAACTTTCTAATGGAAATCCTTAAAAATAATTTTTGTGCAGATAAAGATGCCCATAAAACTATTTAATTATAAAAACTTCTCATAAAATATAAATACTTATTTTGTAAAGACAATTTGATCATGTCGGTTTAAATTAGATTTAAAGTCATACAAATTTTATTTAAGCATTTTTATTTGAGTTCATGCATTTATAAACAGTGAATCGTATTATTGTGTTTTATAACATGTCCAAATAGGATATATATATATATATATATATATATATATGTGTGTGTGTGTGTGTGTGTGTGTGTGTGTGTGTGTGTGTGTTTAAGTATGATGTAATGAAATTACTAAATGATATTATTGGTATATATTGTACATTCAAATTTCATTTTCCATAAATGAACCAAACATTAGATTTTGATTCTCATTATGAATACATTGGTCAACCAAACATGACGAAATGATTTATAATCCCGATAAAAAGTTTTGTGACAATTGATAGATAGTTTTTTGTATAGTCATTGTAGAACAAAGCTTTTCTACCAAAACTTAAGTAATACCTACAAAATATGACCAAAATTAATTGAGCAGTAAGTGGGGTATCAATCCAACGTTCAAGTGTGAGAGTAAATGCGTGAAGATAATTTCAAAATTCACTTCCAAATGTTTGTTTATAATATATTTTTTTTAAAATTAACAATGGGTAATTTAAGCTAATTAAATGAATGAATAGTTATATAAACTATACTAACTAGTGAATGAAAAATAACTAGATGTAATATAAATTATGTGACTAGAATGAGAGAAAACACAATGAAAGAATCTACCTAAACTTCATAAAACCAACCATAGTTTGATAATTTTCAATTTAAATATGTTCCAAAATATTTATCCAAATCAAAAGTTGATTCTAATTACAAAAGTGATCTGAACAAATATTATTTTAGAAAACTAATTTCAATTTCTTACAAACTCTTCTCAAAATAGACTAAAATCAATCAAATAAATTACCCACTAAGTAAAATTCATATAACGAATTTTAAATCATCAACAAACAAAGGTAGAATTGTAGAAAGTTAGATTAGAAGATTAATTAAATGATTTGTCTGTCTCTAGTTTGAATCTTAAGAAAATAGTGTAACTAGCTTTCAATATTTTCTCAAAGATTGTTCATTATTTTTCAATGAATGAACAAGTGTAGAAGCTTACAATTACTACTCAAATGGATATTTAAAAAATAAAAATTATCAAACTAGAATAAATAAATCCATGAAGGTTTAGTTTCATCCCTTAAATGCGAGATTAGACTAATATTTTTGGGTGTTGTACGTAAAAATTGTAACAACGCTCCATTAAAAGGTTTGCACAAATAATAATGAGATAAATAATATGGATAATCAAGTCCCTTAAATCAAATAAGCAAAATCAGAATATAATAGATGAGAGAAATTAAACAAGTCTCCTTGAACAAAATAACTCCCACCTTCAACGTAATCCCAACCACAATGACTTTACACCGAAGAATATGAGAATAATTTCACTACTATCACACCCTATTTTGAAAATGAACACAAGATCACATTTGATTATCTTACAATACTCACACTCTAAAAAAATTCTCTCTAATTTTTTTTTAATCTCTCATGTATTTTTTGTTTGAACACTTAAGCTTTTCCTTATCCAAATGCCACTAGCTTTTAATATATATAGGTGAGGAAAAAGAGGACCATTTTTGGAAAGTGACGGTTTATGGGAATTTTTCTTTGGCAGTAAGATTTCGAGGGTGAAATGAGTACTGAGAGGTAAATATTGCGTGGGATAAAATACTAGATAGGGAGTAGGTATCGACTTGGGTCAAGATAGGTAGGTTCGGGGAGTCCAGCTATTGGACTCAGGTTTTAAGCATGGTTGTTGATGAGTTTGCCAAAGAGTTAGGACAACTGGGGGTGATAATGTGGGATCGAGTAAAGCTGGATCAGGATCACCTCGGGTTCAAGTAAGATTTTTCTAGCAGGTTGTGGATGCAAGGCTAGGCAGGGAGTCGGGTTAGCTGGGGGTGGTTTGAATAGGGATGGCTTAGAGAGCGAGCAGAAAAATAGGTGAGGATGAGAGACGGAGAATATGGATGAATAATGGAAAGAAAGAGAGGTGGAGAGAAGAAATATGATTTGGATGTTTTTTACACCATTTATTTGTAATAGTTAATCAAAAAATAAAAAAGGGAAACACGACTAAATAGAGAGAGAAAATCATTGGAGTATATTTGAAGACTCTCTATTTTAGGTTCGTAGGACTCCCGGGGATGATTGAAATTAGGCAAACTCCACCCCAGCCCCCACTGATCGACTCAAATTGATCTTCATTCCAGGTGTGTAAAAGTCGTGGGAGGTAACTTTCTTAAAACTCATGAATCTCCTGCAAACGAGTCAATATTATGTGCTCCTCTATGCTCTTATGTGATTTTTATTTCTGCATTGTCTTATTTTAGCATGGAATGATGAATTAATCAACCTAAGACTACACCCGGTCGTTGAAATGAGTTGGGATTTAATCATCTACTCACTAACTTATTTAACTTACTTGTTAACTAAAATCTTTCACTTAATTAAAAATTAATCAACTAGCAAGCCAAGTAAGATTCAGTGTTTGTAGGACCCTTTTGAAACGAGGCATACAAAGGATACTCTAGTGCGTCATTTCCTCCCCTGCCACTCCTCAAATGATTTTCTTAACACAATTTGTCTAGGAAAATTGGGTTTCAATCTTTTCTCAAAGATGGTTCATCGTTTCTCAATGAATGAACAAGTGTAGGAACTTCCAATTAATAATCAAACGGATATTTACAAAATAAAAATTATCAAACTAGAATAAATAAATCCATGGAGGCTAATTCCATCCCTTGAATGTGAGATTAGACTAATATTTTTGGTTGTTTTACATACGAAATGTAACAATACTCTATTAAAAGGTTTGCATAAATAATAATGAGAGAAATAATGTGGATAATCAAGTCCTTTTAATGAAATAGGTAAAATCAGAATATAAGAGATGAGAGAAATTAAACAAGCCTCCTTGAACAAAATAACTCCAAACTTTAATATAATCCCAACCACAATGAGTTTACATAACATAACGTGAGAAAATCTTACTACTCTCACACCCTATTATGAAAATTAATATAAACTCACTTTTGATTCTCTCACAATACTAACACTCTAAAAAAACATTTTATCTATTTTTTTTGCTCTCTAATGTAATTTTTCTTTGCACACTTGAGCTCTTCCTTATCCAATTGCCATTAGCTTTCACTGTATAAGTGAGGGAATGAGGGACGATTTTGGAAAGGGAAAAATTTTATGTGAATGTTTCTTTGGCACCAATATTGTGAGGGTGAAATAAGTATTGAGAGGTAAACATAACATGAGATAAAATGCTAGGCATCTCAGCTTGGGTCTGGATAAGTAGGCTCGAGGTGTCTAGTTGTTGGACTCATGCTTTGGGCATGGTTGTTGAAGGGTTGTCAGCGAGTTAGGATAGCTCGGGGTATTAAGGTGGGATCAGGTTAAGTTGGATCGGGAACAACTCGGGTGAAGACAAGATTTTTCTGGCAGGTTATGGGTTTGAGGCTAGGCAGGTAATCAGGTTAGTTGGGGTAGTTTGGATATGGATGGTTTAGAGAGAAAAGAGAAACGGTTGAGGATGATAGTTGAAAAGATGGATAAATAGTGGAGAGAGAGAGAGTAAATCCGATTTGGGTGTTATGAAAAATATGAGATATGAGAGATGATTAGGTGTGTGTGGGTGTATGGTAAAAGTGTATGAGGTGAGAAAAGTGGTTTATGTGAGTGTAGGTGTATGTGAGTGTATGAAAGATAGTGTATATGTGTGTGTGTGTGTGTGTGTGTGCGCGCGGGCGCGCATATGTGTGTGCGTGTGTGTGTATTATATTGTGTATTAATATATATTTATAACTACCAAAACAAATAGAATATATATGCAACACACACAAAATCATAAACATATATATTAATATAAAAACTAAAACCCACATTTAAAAACATAAATATATGACACATACACATAAATATTAAAATATATACTAAAATGAGACACTTATTAATATTTACATAAAATAAGACTCACTAAAGATACATACTAATATAAGACGTATATATGCTACGACATATACACGAATAATACTAAACACATAAAATAATAAAAACACGAGAATAAAAATATAAAATAATTTTTGACATGAACAAATATAAAATAAAATGAAAATAAGACATGCTAAAAAATTAATAAATGCTAATATTATATACACACTAGGGCAAATTTTGGAATACGAATTAGTATGGTTTGGGAGGGGTTGATTAGGTGTTTTAGGATGTCTTGGGTCAATAAAAATCTACCATTATGCTTTGACCCTATTTTTGTCGCAATTGTTAATATTTAAGCATTTTGAAACGCAATCTCAAACATTCACCTACAAGATAAACAAATACTCGCATAAGGTTAATTCTATCGAGAACTAACAATTAAAAAGTGTTTATTTAGGGTATAATTTTAACACATTTGAGAGCTTATCACACCACCACCGAACAAAACATGGCTAGTCCTCGAGAAAAAAATAGAGCGAAAGAAAGATAAGTAGCCAAATTTGTGCCACTTTCGGGGGAACTTGCGATTGCACTTAGCATGTGCAACAAGATGTTAAACCTTGTCCTAGAGGATGAGTGTTGTCTCATGAAGGCTTGCAGTGAATATATCAACAAAATTCAAAAGTTTTTATTTTTATTGAAAATGATTTATTGAAAGTCACTTATTAAAAGATAAAAATTCATACAATCCATCTATAAAGACTTAAAGGAATACAATGTTCAACTTTCGGTTTATGAAATTACTTAATACCAGTGTGACAACCCGCTTAAAATAATAACGGGTGGCTAGCCCTATACTACAATAATTCGGGAATCTCAGATGGCTCAGTCTCAATATCAACTGACCTAACAAAAACATATAAGGTTAACTACCCGAAATCATATAAGCGAGGTGTCAAAAATTAAATAAAACATACCATAGAAAACCAACCAATAATATAGAACTATTAACAAAGGGTAAAATGTACGCAAGAACAATGATAAATGAAGTGCTAGAATAACATGAAATGAGTAACTACAAATGAATATTCCCGAATAAGCTGTCGGGTCACAAACAGTACAATAACTGAAATAGAAAAGAATATAAACATCTATAAATATCCCTTGGGTATAACCCGATATACAATATGAATCCTACCTAGATTTTCAAAGAAATAGAGGTGACTACAATCAAAGTCCCGCAACAGTCCGTACCTGTTACGGCTCCCAAGATTCTGGATAGGAGGGCATCCGGCATCCAAGAGATAGGACATCTGTAATAGTATATACATACATATATATAGCAAAAGAGAAATATAAACGGGTCAGAGCCCGAGTTAAAAAAAATATTTTTGCAAGTGTGTTAACCGTGCATAATAAATATAAATGCACTTATTTCATAATTAAAGTGGAGTCGCACTCTTGTGAAATCCCATCTCACCTCTCATCTATTTGCGCGCACCTATTCGCGTCCTGAAACCTTAATTTAGTTTCCCCACCCCTAAGGACAACCTAACTTACCATAGGCACGGCCTATACCCACAAGACTTGCCAACTAAATATAACCCAAGAATCCTTCCCATTCTAATTAGACTTAAATGTACATACACGTAGATGCCATAATAAGCTTATTTGATTTCGATTTATAACCTAAACAATTATCAATATTTTTACTTCACATTTTAACATTTAGCTTCAAATTAAGAGTCTAAACTCTAAATTACATGGATAATTTAATAAGGACAAAACTTCTCTATATCCTCAACCATGCACTGCGTTTCGTGCGTGGGTCGTCTCGCAAAGCGAAATCCAAACAAGGAACCCCCCCGATACACTACTACTACTTGGCAGGGTTAAGGGTAGAGATCCATTAGGCCCGTAGTACAAGACTAATATATAATACTTCCGGATAATATCTCCCGGACTGAGGTTTATTCTATTACATCTTTATAATACGCATTCGGATCTATCTCCCGGACTGAGGTGTATTCTATACTCATTTTTATCTCTTTATTCTCATTAGAGAAATTATATTACATTGTTCTCATACACAAGTAATATACCATGCACACATGCATACAAACCATCCCATCGAGCTATAACTTGAGGATGCGATCTCATAGTGCCGATCCAAAAATTCGGGTTTGCTCATATAACACGGTACCAGCCGGAATCCTCAACAGTCCTGGTAAAATACACAATAGTGGAGGCGGTCAGTTTCCCCCTGCAAGTGGAGTTACACACATCTCACTCGAATGCGGGACGATAAAGACCTGGGGACTATACTCTCCCTACTCCTCGAACCATGGGATTCACCCACATCGCTCAACCTCCCTGGATCGCACTAGAGCATATATATAATTTGGTTGTTCCAACCCTACACCAAAGGAAGTCCGTGGAAAGCAGCCAATCTAAATGCATACACATCATCACATATAGATATATATACATCCATAAGATCCCATCATATAATTAAACCATCACATACGGTTTAGATATTCATAACGTGAGTATATACTTTTATTCATATCTCTATAGATATATATATTCACATAACCATATATATATATACAAATTATCTCTCGTTCATATGGAAGAGATTTATAATCTCGACTATAAGTATACCTAATCCTCAATATACTAGCCGTCACCCCAAACTCATTTAATTTACCTCGATATGTGAATACGATCCCTCACTTGAAGCATATTCATCCATTTTTTTCCTATGTTGAATAGTCTTCCAACATATATATTTATATATACCCAACATTTAGGTTATCACCCAATGTTTAGTGTAGGTAACAATCACTACCTATCGTATCGATATCCGAAAGTACCTCAATATCTTATTTACTAAGGTCGACTATTGGTATGCACGTAACTAATAGTCTATGAACCTCAAGATTATCTCAAATTCATTTCAAGTGTTGGAATCCCCATTTGTTACTCCCACACATTTATATGTATAGACTATCCTGACTAGAATTACACTACGACTTATTCTAGCTGATAGTACGCTCCAATTATCCCCAATTTCGCCTAAGGTTCAATTGCTCTTATGAACCCTTACTCTTATTCCATTACCATTTGTTCCTTAATTTAAACACTTCTAAGGATACGTGACCACCTTCTCTCTCGTTGGTCCCCAATTGTAACTTAATAGGATTCGAAATGAAAATCGGCCTATAATTTCCCAACATACCCTCGCAACTCTCTCTCTAAGAGTTCTTAACTTCACATCTTATCTAGACTCACTTTTGATCTAACATTAGGATTTCCATCCCCAATGAGGTTTCTCACTATCTCTATACACAACTCTAATGCACACATGTATACATACTTTCCCAAGTTGTTCCAAGAGTCCCCATAATCATAACGTGTGATAAACCCCTTATATGTCTCCAAAACATATCTCTTACATCATATAAGAAGGCCCCAAATCAATAAACCTAACCAAAAAGGGTTAGAAATCATTCTAGAGAAAATTCCTCAAAAAACCCTGTTTTCGAATCGATTCGGCCCATCCGAATCGATTCGGTCCAAAGGGACCTGAGAGTCTGATACATACCGAATCGATTCGCTAGGGGCGAATCGATTCGGCCCTAAAGACCTGAGGCTTCTGCAACCTGGCGAATCGATTCGCTAGGGGCGAATCGATTCGGCCAGTTCAGAAAGCCACGAAAATGGATGATTTCTTCAAAAATGCAAATTTCCAAAACCCAAATTTTACATCTTCCACCCCATTATCCTCAACCCAACTATGTACCCAACATCAAATTTCATCCTATATCTAGTTTCATCAAGTTATACTCCTTAAACCCATGTGTAAACATCAATTTTTAAGATTTGAAACGAAAATTTAGGTTTTGATAAATATACCCAAAATCCAATTTCTTATCCACAAATTATGAAATGAAGAACACAAATGAAATATTTAGAAAGATTAAACACTTGCCTCGATTTTTTAGAGGTTAGATCGTCCTCGATGTCGCGTTTGGGCCGGAATCTCCAAGCTTTTCTTCCTCTCTCTCTTATTTTCTTCTTCCTTTCTTTCTTCTTTCTCCCTCTGGGGCTTTTTCTCTCTTTCTCTCAAATGAGAAGGCTTGATCCGTAAGCCTTTAAATCCCTTAAAACATAAATCCCAGTTTTAAATGTTAATACACACTTTAAATGACTCGTTTACTCCAATTCGAGTCAAACATGCTTAAAAATAATCCGGAACCAAAATAAAACCCAATGACAGTCATTTTGACTATCTTGACCCTTCGGGATCGATGGTACACTCAAAATCATCATCCAGAATACTTCAAAGCGTCCTAAATTTTTGGACTTCAATTCCCAAATTTTAAAATTCTCCAATTTAATTAAATTTTATTTTCCCAAAAATTTAATTTCTCGATCTCCAAAGTCACGGGTTGTTACAACCAAAGGCACAATTTGTCCTAAAAACTCAGCGTGTGTTGTGTGAAATCAATCTTAAGTATCACAAGAATAATTCTCCGATTGCCGTTAAGAATTAGCGCTTTGAATTCAAATCTCACTGGATATCTCTCTCTCTCAAATGAATCTCTCTCCAACTTGGGATAGTATATCTCTATAGTGTGTGAGGTAGTGAGTAAATGTAAATGAGATCAAACATCTCACAAACTTATAAGAAATAACAAATAAATTAAAGAAATTTATCTTATGAAGGAATATTAGCCACTATGTGTAAATATCGAGTTATTCACTATGTTGACTTTTCGTACGCCCGAACACCTTACCAAGGATAAAATGGAGTTTTATATGGTGGATAATAGGTGATGAGAGATGGAAGGTATATGGTAAATTAAAAGATAAGATGTATTTGAGTTTTTTAAAAGAGTGTATTATAACTTAAACAATTTATATCTTCATTTCAAAAATGTTTTATCACATGTTTTTTTTATTTTTTCTATGCGATGCAAATTGTTTTTACATAACATTAATGAAGACATTTTACATTTGGAATTTCAAACACTCTTTTACTAAAAATGATGGTAGTGATGGGAAATAATATATGTATGGTGTGGGGAATATATATGGATAAGAAAAGTATTGAAAGATAATGGGTGAAGTGGATGGTAATGAGATATAGAAAAATGGTAAGTGCATAGACAGAATGGTCGAAGGTTTAGTGCTCGGGACAAACTACACGACAAATGTTTTTTAGAACTTGAAAGTGACATCATTCCCAGTGATTACACCAAAAATGAATAATAATGAGATCAAACAATGACTGAGCGTGGTACCCAAAAGAAGTTAAGTCAACTTTTGACTCAAAAATTGAGTAAAAACCATCACAAAAGTGAATATTTAAAATCTCACGGGTTTAAGTCTTCTTTAAAATCTCTCCTTATAATGTTTTTACTCTTTGAATTTTAATTATAAAACATGATAAGTGAAAAATGTGCTGAGTATAGGAATTCATAGTGCAAGTATGTCTTAAGAGGTATTATTTAATTTTATGGTAGAAAGAATAATTTTAAGTTTGAACAAGGACATTTCAAGACTTTTATAAAGGGGATGATAGACAAATCACATCATAAAAAAAGAGATAAAGTGCATAAATAAGTTTAAAATGACTTATTTTTGATAAAAAATCAAAATAGTTACAATTTTGATAAATTTCCCACCTCCAAACAAAAGAGAATATCATCCTTGATGTTAAAATAATATGTGAAATTTAAAGCGCAAGGTATGATAAAGATTATCAGATTCAACCATGAATGAAAATTTACCACATAATGGACTGAGGTGAAACCTAGATAAGAATGGAATGGCACAAAATGTACAAGTATCTAAAGCATATGTAAAGAATCGGGGGGTAGGATTGAACACGAGCCCCAAATAGGATAACACTATTACTTAGAAACATGACACGGCAGGTTAACTCCCGATAGTGCTAAGTTTAATTTTTTCAGTCATACGAATAGAAATCACTAATAATGAGATAGAAACTAGGATATAACGGGGTGGCAGAAAAATGAGGGTGATGAGAATCACCCCAAATAAGAATGAAAAGTCAGTTTTCATAAATTGGGTCAATAAGGTCGATTTCTTCAATGTGCGTGGAGCTTAACTCCAAGAAGGGCTTCAAACTTTGACCATTGACTTGAAAGAGGCTACGATCCTACAAACTCTGAACGGTTATGTAACTATAAGGAGTGACAAACTCAATAATGAAAGGACCTGACCACCTCGTTTTCAATTTCCTGGGAAGGAGATGAAGACAAGAATTGTATAATAATACTTTTTGACCAGCGTAGAATTTTTTCCTCATGATACTTTGGTCATGGATCCATTTTATGTTATCCTTGTACTTTTTGTAAAAATCATAGGCATAATTTTTTATCTCCTCTAATTCATTAAGTTGTAGATTCCTATGGACACCCGCCACGTCGATATTAAAATTAAGGGCTTTGATATCCCAATATACATGGTTTTATAACTCGACAGGGAGCTGGAAAGGCATGCCAAAGACCAAATGATAAGGAGAAATACCAATCGGACTCTTATACGCAGTAGGTATGCCCACAATGCGTCATTCAAGCGTAATGATCAATCTTTCCTATCATGAATGATGGTTTTCTCAAGAATTTTCTTGATCTTACGATTGAAAACCTTAACTTGACGACTAATTTGAGGATGATGAGAGATACCAACCTTATGGGAAACACCATACTTTTTGGCAAGGTATTCAAATACTCGATTATTAAAATATTTACCCCCATCACTAATAATAGCTCTATGGGTGCCAAAATGGGTGAAGATGCACCCTTTAAAAAATTGACCATAATTCAATGGTCATTGGTTCGACAAGTGACTGCTTTAATTCATTTGGAGACATAGTCAACCACAACCAGAATATATTGGTAACCATGAGAGGAGGGAAATGGGCCCGTGAAATCAATATCTCATACATCAAATACTTCAATGATAATAATGGGTGTGAGAGGCATCATGTATCGTCGAGATATACGCCCAGAGTGTTGACATTTTGCACAAGCTTGTAAATATTGATGGGCATCTTGAAAAAATATGGGCCAATAGAAACCACTTTGTAAAATTTTGCGGTAGTCTTCTTAGAACTAAAGTGTCCACCGCAAGTACCATCATAACAAAAGGACAAAATACTTTGTTTTTCATATTCGGGGACACAACATTGAATGACTTGATCAGTGCAATACTTAAAAAGGAAAGGATCATCCTAAGAGTAATACTTCACATTCACCATGAATTTGGAGCAATCCTGTTTTGATCAATGATTGGGAAATTGTTCGATAATAAGGAAATTGACTATATCAACATACCAAGGCGAGGTGAAGGTAACAAATAGTTGTTCATTAGGAAATGACATGAAAATGGGTAAATGATCAGTGTTAGATGTAACAGTAAGGTGAGAGAGATTATCGGAGGTGATATTTTCACAACCTTTTTATCGTGTATTTGAAGGATAAAATTTTTAAGTAAGAGAATCCACCGTATCAATCGTGGTTTTGAATCCTTATTATGAAGATGGTGCCTAAGGGAATCATAGTCAGTGTAAACGATGACGGTGGAACCTATGAAATATGACCAAAACTTATCATGAGTAAACATTACCACTAAGAACTCTATTTTGGTGGTCGTGTAACTAAGTTGAGTATTATAGAGGGTTTTTCTAGCATAATAGATTACATGAAGGCGCTTGTCCACCCGTTGATCGAGCAAGACATCAAGTAAAAATTATATGCATCATATATGATCTCAAATGGGAGAGACCAATTGGGAGGTTAAATGTTATGAGAACAAATGATCTCGTCTTTAAGGTGCTCAAAGGATGCTACACACGCGTCGTCAAATACAAATGGAACATCTTTGGATAAATAAGTTGTCAAAGGTCGGGCAATTTTAAAAAAAAATAATGAAATGCCTGTAGAAGCTTACATATCCTAAGAAGGAGTGGATATCCTTAACAGTCTTAGCCTATAAAGAATGGGAGGTATGGAAATCAAGTCAATTTTTTATTTATCTACTTTAATATAAGCAGTGGAGATGATGTGACCTAAAACAATACACTTTTTCACCATAAAGTGGCATTTTTAACAATTGAGGACTAATTTCTTATCTTTATATCGTTGGAGGACCATAATGAGGTAAGACCAGCATTGATTAAAAAATGATACAAATAAAGATATATCATTCATAAAGACTTTGATAAAACGCTCTAACATATCACTGAAGATACTAGTCGTAAACCTTTGAAATGTCGTAGGTGCCTTATAAAGGACTGTAGGTGCATTACAAAGGACAAAGGGCATGCGATAGTAAGAAAACGTGCCAAAGGGATAGGTAAAGCTATTTTTTTCTTGGTCTTCAGGGGTAATAGGGATTTGGTTGTACCCTGAATATTTACAAGAAATAGTAGTAAGCATGGATTGCTAACATTTCAAGCATTTTGACAATGAACTGGAGAGGGAAATGGTCTTTTCGAGTGACAACGTTTAGTTTTATATAATTAATACAACCATGCCAATGAATTTGCATGCGGTTTATCACAAGCTTATTATCACTATTTTTTATGACGGTGATGCCAGAATTTTTTGTCATAATATGAATGGGACTAACCCATTTTCTACACGAGATTGGGTAAATGATACTAGCATTAAGAAATTTTAAAATTTCATCTTAAACGACTTCTTTTATCACAGGATTGAGTCGATGTTGGGGCTCACAAGAAGTCTTGGCATCTTCCTCCAAATAAACGCGATGATTATATATATTGGGGTTCATGTCGTGAATATCTGAAATGATCCACCATATAGCAAAGTTATGTTTAGTGAGGATGTGGAACAATTATTCTTCTTGACCCGGGGTCAATTCTGAAGAAATTATAATCGAGTCATGTTTGTTTAGGCCTAAAAAAGTATATTTCAGCTCAGAGGGCAATGGCTTAATCTCCAAACTAGGTAGAGCATCAACTGAGGAATCAGACTCAGACCTATAGATAGTTATTATGGAAATATTGGGGCATGAGTCAATAGGGCTATCCACAAGTGAATAGGCCCAACAAAGAGAGACTCAAACTGAGTGGCCAAAGTGTCAGTGTCAATTAATGGTGTAGAATCTAATAATGCATTCAGTTTGTAGATGAAGGAATTAATATCAAAGTTGGACTCAAAGTAAGTCAAACACTGTTAGATAGAATCTTCAGGGTATGTTTGATCCAACATTTCTTAGACCAATCAGTCAATCACACATACCTCATCAATGGATTCAACATCGGCTTTTTATTTCATAAGGTGGAAATTATTGACTTCAGCGGTCATATTGCTAAAAGAAAGATTCATGGACCCATCATGATAATTAATGATTGGATTGGTCATGGACAAGAAGGGGTAACCCAATATGATAGGAATATTGGTTGGGTCAGGTGCGGGAGTGTCCAAAATGATGAAATCCACGGGGTTATAAAAGTCAAACACTTTCATCAAAACATCTCTAACTATTCCTTTAGGAACTTTCACTAAATGGTCGGCTAGTTGAAGAGTAACCCATGTTGGTTTTATTTTTTGTAAACCTAGCTCAAGATAGAGGGAGTAATGGAACAAATTAGTACTAACATCGAGATCAAGTAAAGCCCAAGTGGTGAAATTTTCTCTAACATGCAAGAGACATTGAGACGACTGGGGTCCTTATACTTCACAACACCATTCTCATGGATAAGAAACGTGTCTTTCTCCGTGATGAAGGAATCATGAGTCACATTCTTCCATTATATGACAGTGCACAAGTCCTTCAAGAATTTGGCATATGATAGGACTTATTGAATCGTGGTGAGGAAGGGAATTCTAATGTGAACATTCTGAAAAAACTTGCCCGGTCTCATCAAATTATTGGGCTTTCTTCGTCAAAGTCAACCTATGAGAAAAAGGTTAACAACAATGTTCTCATTAGGTTTTGACTGTAACTTTTCTATGGACTTATCGGGTTAGATAACCTTAGGGAAGAGTTCTATTGGAATTTTTAGGATGGGTTGGGTTTGACCATCATGGGGTACATAAACATCATTGTCAACCTATTTTTGGAAGTTTATATTGGTCACCGCTTTCATGTGTGCATGGCATGTGGGGTTGGTTGGATGCGAATACAACCTCATAAGACGAGTCTTTGTCATTTCGCTTAGGGTTAGCAATGGGTTAACTATGGAATTGGCCTTTTTCTCGCTCAGACTCAAGTTGGTTAAAGCGTTGCTCAAGCCTTTGGATAGCTTGATTTTATGCCTGCATGGGTTGTTATTGAGTTGTGATGAATTGAGTGAGAATATTCTTAAGGGATGAGGTAGATAATTGGGGTGGAGGTGCATAAGGGGGTTGAGGTACCAACTCTCTTTGTGAACTAAGAAGCGGGAAACACTCATAAGATATGAGTGGAAAGGGTACAAGTTCATGGTTGGTGTTTGAAAGTCCTCTTTGGGGGACAAAGGTGGATTGACGGTGTTATTGATTGTATAGAGCATGGTGATTATGGATGGAATGATGATGTTGTTGTGGTGGATTTTATTAAAATCCTGGGGGACCACCAGAATATTGCTTTGGTTGTGATGGAGGGAGGTTATTGTCGTACTTAAATAAAAAAATAGGGATGGTTCCTATTGTTGGAATTGTATGTAAATGACACTAGAACCAAATGAATGTGAAAAAATAACACATTTTGAATGATCAAATTATGGTCCAATAACCTAACCAAACTAACTTTTAATCAACCCTATGTAACTCCCCGTATTTTTTTATTAATTATGGATTTAATTATTTCTAGTATTTTTAAATTACATGTGTGCAGGTTTTTAGTTAAAATAAAATATTTTCCTAATGTCATCAAAGGCACATGTTGGCGCTATAGTGGGTTTGGGATCATCTAGAATAGGAGGCAAAAATGAGATAAATGAGCATGACTTAAGCATGCGGTACAAGAAGAAAGACTAGACTCGTGAACATTCATTTCTGGTTTAGATAAAGAAACATTTTGTTGCATGGAACAAGTAATAGTGCCAATGGTCTTAGTCAAAGTGCTTAAGCCATTTAGCAAAGTCTTAAAATCTGTCTCATTATTGACCTCATAAGTGCTCCCTTGACGTGGTGGTTAGAATCTCAAAAACTGATTTGTTCCTTCCTAATCTTGGGAGTCATCGCCTAATTTAAGAAGAAAATTATACACATAAGTGAGAATTAAGTGCATTAACTTCCCTTTTATACATGGATTTAATAATGGTTCGATACGCGGGAATAAGACCATTATAGAATCTATGGACAAAATAACTTTTCTCAAGGCCATGGTGTGTTCAACTATTGATGAAAACCTCAAAAACAACTCCATGCTTAACAAAATTGGTCATTTGGCTTTTGACAAAAAATCTTGGATGGCTTGGCGCATTTAATTAGTTTTTCTCATAGGATAAAACTTAGACATGAAATTCTTCACCGGTTATTCCCATATAATGATATAATTCGGTGGCAATAAATGGAGCCACATGGATGCATTATCTTGTAAAGAGAACAATCGGAGACAGAAATTTCCTCATCCAAGTTGTGGTTTTTGAATATGTTGCAAATGGTGAGACATTTCGCAAGTGAGTATATGGGGACTCATGTTCAAGACCATGGAAGTTAGGAAACATGGAAATGGTTGCTAGGCGAATTTTGCTTTGGGCGACCGAGGTAGGGGAAAAACAATACATGACAATGGGTTGGATATTATCAGAGCAAAATAGTCCCTTAAGTCACGTTCATCGGCCATGGCGGGTGGGGAAGTGGGAGAACTAGGAGTCTCTGAAAATGAAGAACTCGAATTGGGAATATGAGGCATAAGATCAATAATGAGAACATGATCATCTAGGAGGAAAGATGGATTGATAGGGTAGCGTGTTAATCGATGATCAAGATGTTGCCAATTTGGTATAAAAGGAATCAAAGTATTTCTTTGATTTTTGAGTTTATGACAAAAAAGGGAAATAGTTTTGGAAATTGTTGATTAATTGGAAAGGAAACGAAAAATATTTTAGATTTTTGGAATTAGAAAAATGAAAATAATGAAAATTATTTTTGATTAATTGGGATAATGAAAAATATTTTTGGATTTTGGGGAATATGAAAAATGAAAATATTTTTGTAATTTAAAAAAAAAAAAGGGGGAATGGTGGACTCTTTTTTTAAAACTGGAGAATGGAGCAGAAAATTGACTATCTAAAGATTGAAATAGACACATACAAGCAAAGGAGAATTCCTAACTATTAGATAACCAATTTTTATATTCAATTGAGTGAGGGGGTAGTCAAATTTTAATTAATCCGTGGGTGAGAAATCATAGAATTTTATACACCGCCTTTGAAAAGTGTGCTCCGACTTTCTTTCCAAGAGAACAAGCGGCTTAATAGTTAAGTCTCACCATTATAGCTATTACGACAATAAACCGTCCGATACCATGTTGGGGAAAGCACAATCCCGTTTTACTGGAAGGCCTCACTTAAAACCCAGTTTCCTAGACTAATTATCTTATGAAAGTTGATTGAGGAGTGATAGAGGTGGAAAGGACTCACTAGAGTATCCTTCGGATGTCTCGTTCCAAAAGGGTCCTACGAACACTTAATACTACTTGTCTTGCTAGTTGGTTGATTTTAATTAAGTGAAAACTTTTTATTAACAAGCAAGTTGGATAAGTTAGTGAGTGGGAGATGAAATACCAACTCATTTCAACATCCAAGTGTCGATCTTAGATTGATTAATACATCATGTCATGCTAAAATAAGATAATTCGGAAATAAAAATCACATAAGAGCATAGAGGAGCACACAATATTGACTCACTTGCGGGAGATTCATGAGTGTTTAGAAGGTTACGTCCCATGAATTTTACACATGTAGAATGAAGATAGATTTAAGTCGATCAGGGGGGTAGGGGAGTTTGACTAACTTCAGTCATCCCTAGAAGTCCTACAAACCTAAAATAGAAAGGCTTCAATTCCACTCCAATGATTATCTCCCTATTTTGTCGCGTCTCCCTTTTTTTCTTTTTTGGATTAATTATTACAAATAAAAGGTGTAAAAAATACACCAAAATCATATTTCCTCTCCCCTTCTCTCTATTTTCACTGTTCATCCATCTTTTCCATCTCTTATCCTCGCCCATTTTTCTTCTTGTTCTCTACGCCATCCCTATCCAAACCACCCCAATTAACCTAACCCCCTACCCATCCTTACACCCACAACTCGCCAGAAAAATCTTACGTGAACCCGAGTTGATCTCGACCCAGCTCAGCTCGATCCCACCTTACATTCCTAGTTTTCCTAACTCATTGGCAAACCCATCAAATACCATGCCCAAAATCTGAGTCCAATAGCTCGACACCCTAAACCTACATATCCCGACCCAAGTCGAGACCTACCCCTTGTCCAGTATTTTATCCCACGTAATATTTACCTCTCAATACCCATTTCACCCTCAAAATCTTCTTGCCAAAGAAACATTCCCATAAACTTTGTCCCTTTTCAAAAATTCGCCTATTTTCCCCCACCTATATATTAAAATCTAGTGGCATTTAAATAAGAAAAAACTCAAGTGTGCAAAGAAAATAATACATCAGGGATAAAAAAAAAAATTAAGAGAATTTTTTTGTAGAGTATGAGTATTGTGATAGAATCCAAAGTGACTTTGTATTCATTTTCAGAATAGGGTGTGAGAGTAGTGAGATTGTTCTCGTATTCTTCAGTGTGAAGTCATTGTGGTTGGGATTATATTGAAGTTAAGAGTTTAATGAGACTTGTTTAATTTCTATCATCTGTTATTTTCTGATTTTTCCCACTTGATTCAAATAAACTTGATCAACCATATCATTTCTCTCATTATTATTTTTGCAAACCTTCTAATGGAGTGTTGTTACATTTGTAAGTAAAACATCAGAAAATGTTAGGTGAATCTCCCATTTAAATGATGAAATGAAGCCTCCATGAATTTCTTTATTATAATTTAATCATTTTTATTTTTGTATATCCCCTAGATTAGTAATTTCATGTTCCTACACTCATTCATTGAGAAATGATTATCCATGTTTGAGAAAAGACTGAAACATGTTTACACTATTTTATTAAGATTCAAACTAGAGATAAACTTATCTTTTAATTAATTTTGTAATATAACTTTATACGACTCTACTTTTGTTTGTTGATGATTTAAAATTAGTTCTACAAATTTTTCTTAGGGGGTAAATCATTTGATTGATTTTAGTCTATATTTAGAAGAATTTTTAGGAAATTAAAATTAATTTTCCAAAATAATATTTGTTCAAATCATTTTTGTGATTTGAATAAACTTTCGATTTGGATAAATATTTTGGAACATAATTAAATTGGAAATTATCAATCTATAATTGATTTTATGAAGTGGGGGTGGATTTCATTCCTTGTGTTTTCTCTTATTCAAGTCACATCATTTACATTATATTTTGTTATTTTTCGTTCACTAATTAGTATAGTTTAGATTACTACTCATTTAATTAATTAGCTTAAATTAACCCATTGATATTGTTTTAAAATAAATATTATAAAAAAATATTTGGAAGTGTATTTTGCAATTATCTTCACACATTTACTCTCATGCTTAAATTTTGGATTAATACCCCACTTACCACTATATTAGTTTTTATCACATTTTTTATGTATTACTTGGGCTTTGGTTGAAAAGTTTTGTTCTACAATGACTATACAAAAAGCTAACTATCAAATGGCGTCGTTGCAGGTTGAGGTGAGTCAAGATCAACTCGGGTTCATGCAAGGTTTTTCTAGCTGGTTATCGGTTTAAGATTGAGACTGGGCAGGTGGGTCGGATTAGTTGGGTGTTTTGGATAGGGATGGTTTATAGAGAGAGAATATAAATAGGTGGGGATGAGAGATGGATGAACCGTAAAGAGAGAGAAGGAGAGAAGAAATCTAATTTTGGTGTTTTGAAAAATGTGAGGTACGAGCGATGATTATGTGTGGGGGGGTATATGGTAAAGCGTATGAGGTGAGAGAATTTCTTAGGTGTATGTGAGTGTATAGATTATAGTGTGTGTCTATTATATTGCATATTAATATATATTTATAACTAACAAAACAAATAGAATATATATATATATATATATATATATATATATATATATATATATATATATATATATATATATATATATAAAACACAAAATCATAAAAAAAATATTAATATTAAAAACTAAAACCCACATATATAAATACAAATATACAAACATACACACAAATATCAAAATATATATTAAAATACTAAAATGAGACACTTATTAATATTTACATAAAATAAAGTGCACAAAAAGCCACATACTAATATAAGACGCATAAATGTAATGATACACACATGAATAATATTATAAACACATAAAATAATATAACACACAAAAATAAAAAAAATAAAAAAAAATAATTGAATGACACAAATAAATATAAATATAATAATAAAATAAAAATAACACATACTGAAAAATAATTAATGCTAATATGACACACACACTGCGAAAATATGACTTGATTGGTTTGATGCCTCGTGTCATTAAAAATATGCAACTATGCTTTTGACCCCATTTTTATCGCAACTACCAATATTTAAGCGTTTTGAGTCGCAATCGCGGACATTAACCTACAAAATAAATAAATGCACACATAAGGCCAATTTTATCGAGAATTAGTAATTAAAACACGCCTATTTAGGGTATAATTTTAACACTTTCGTGTGTTTATAAGCAATCACTTTTCAATAATCACATTCCATCCAAAATATTACCGCATAACAAATGGCCCTACCAGTCACTAAAAAAATACTTGGCATTCTCTCGCATTATGATGTATATATAGACACCCAATATGGAGAGTCAAAGTCGAGTCTAGAGGGGTGTCTAAGAATAACTATGGAGGTGCATATTTGTGGGTGAAAATTAATCATAATCAAAAGGAATCCAAAAAGAAATTAAAGAATGAATATAAGATGCCAATTACACAACACGAGAATATACGTGATTCCGCAAATAACCTATGTCCACAGAGATGTTAGTATATTCTTATTAGTTTCACTCAAGATTTTGAAATTACATCCCCCTTAGCACTGGATTGTGGGTTGTATTTATAATTATGTAAAACCGCAGTAGTTGAATTAGTCAAGGCACTCCCTTGGCTTGAGACAAGAGTGCACCGTGACTCCCTGAATATCTCGTCCGATATTTTAGGTAATTAACATGAGTTGATAGTAACTGCAGGTATATTGTAATTATCTATGTGATAAATGATGTCAATAATCCCGTGTCGCTAATAGGATAGGTCGGGCATGCCCCACATGTTGTTGGACTTGGTCGGCCGGTCTTGAATTAGGCCTAATAAATATTTATGTCCCCATTATTGCTCCTAAAATCCCTGCGCTAAGGCTATTCGTCCAGTGGATTTTAACACTGCCTTGAGCCCAATGATCTTGATCCATTCTCACAAATTTGAACTGGCAAGTCAGACTTGTAACTATGTTGACGTTGCACGGGTACGCTTGTCCGAACTGGCAAGTCAGACTTGATGATCAAGTCCCCTACTTGGCTCCTGTCCAGCGGCCTACATCAATAATCAGTTAGCCGAACGTGTTTTTACGCGACATATGTGATGCCCAACAGATAGCGAGGGGGTTAAGGGACCCAAATGCCGTCGAGGGTATGTCGATTTATGAACGTAACCTTCAAAACATCGAGGCAAGGTGCTCGGCACGCATGTGATACCCAAAAAGGAGAACTTCACATTGTGGTTGCGCGAATGATGCGGCGTGACACATATTGAGGGGTGCCTCAATGCGTATATCGCGTGGCCTTCCTTCCTCCTCGAACCTGCCCTAAACACTATGTTGTGATATTATTTGTATCAATTTTTATTTGGATACTTGGATTATATTTGAATTGTTTTGATTTGAACATTTCAATATGAAAATATATATATGCAATGCATTGGTGCATTCTTTTGATTTTATTTGGATATATTTTGTTTGAACAGGTACAATTTTGCTATAACAGGTACAAATATATTGTTGGGCAGTGGCAGTGGCAGTGGCTAAACTTCCCAACAGATTTTTTTTAAATTCAGCCCAGATTTGTCACGGTCAATGTCCATGATAATTTTTTTAAAGGTTGTCACGGATTGACAACCTTTAAAAAATTATCACGGACATTGACCGTGACAAGTCCATGACAATAAAAGTTATCACCCCCAGAATTGTCACGGTCATTGACCTTGACAAGTTAGACTTGTTACGATCAATGACCGTGACAATCCGACAGATTTGGTGTAGTGATGTATATACCTCAAGATCAGTGGGAGTAAGTTCATATTTTTGATACTGTATGTTGATGAAATATTACAAGACAACAGCAATCTTTGTCTATTACGTGAGACTAAGAATCATCTCTCTAAGAATTTTGAATTGGAAGATATAGGTGGGGCTTCCTATGTGATAAGAATTGAAATATTCCGTGATAATTCACTTGGAATTTTGGGAATATCTCAAAAAGCATATATTGACAAAGTTTTAGAGAGATTTGGAATAATGTCATGTTCTTATAGTGTTGTTCCACTACAGAAATGAGACAAGCTTGATCTTAGGCAATGTCCGTAAAATGACTTGGAATGTAAAGAGATGGAAAATTATACGTATGCTTCTCTTGTGGGAAGTTTGATGTATGCACAGGTTTGCACCTGATTTGACATTAGACATGTTGTTGACATGCTGAGTAGATTTCAGAGTAACCCAGGAATCACTCAATGGAAAGCTGTAAAGAAAGTACTAAGATACTTAAAGGGAATAAGGAATCACATGCTCACATATAGAAAATCAGATCATCTACATATGGTGGGGTTTTCAAATTCAGATTTTGGTGGATGTCCAAACACTAGACATTGTACACTAGGCTATGTGTATCAATATCATGGAAAAGCCAAAAGTCGAAATTAATCTACACATGTACTATGGAGACTACATTTATGGCATGTTATGAGGCTGCAAATTAAGGAGCGTGGTTGCAAAATTTTGTCTCTGAGTTCGGAGCTTTGACTTTCATTTCAAAGCCCTTGACTATTTACTGTGACAACGAAGTCGCAATATTCTTCTCCAAGCATGACCGGATATCTAAAGGATCCAAACACGTGGACCTTAAATATCTCTCACTGAAGCAAAATGTTAGAAGAGAAAAAGTTATCATTGAACACACAGGCACTGATATCATGATTGCATATATTTTTATGAAAGAACTACCTCCAAAGACATTTCAGAGACATACTGAAAGCATGGGTCCTGAAGACAGTTCCTAGTTATTTCTTTTCTGCAATTTGTTATTATGCCTGTATTTGACATTTATTGATCTCTTAATAACACCTCTACATCCATTCTATTTTGTTTTCTATTGTGTATACATATTATTATTGAATAAATTATAACAGAAAATCGACGTTTACAAGACATTATGGGACCATTAAGTAAACTCCTAATTATGGCCTAGTTAAGAAGATTGTCAATGATGTAGTACATGGAAGGGATCATGTTTCATAATGATATGCAACCGCCATGATTCCCATTGACTATTGGATTAACTAAGGCACTTATGAAAACCAATAATTGAAGGATTTAGCATATTATGCGCGCCTTATGATTCTCATTTAAAAACATTTATGGATTAACCTAACGACCAAGTGAGAGACTGCGAAGAAAGTATTAAATAAACCTTTGGTTTATTTCCTTCCCCGAAATGTGGTCTTTATTAATCCATTTTTAATAAAGAATACATGTTATTTCCTATATAAATGGTTCGTATTCCACACAAAATAAAGAATAAAAAGGAGTTAAAATTTCACTTAATCTCAACCTTAATGGACGGTTGAGATTAATTTACCTTTAAAATTCAGGCCCTCTCTCCACCTATAAATAGATGCATTTCGTCCATTAGAAATCATCCCAATTAAAAACACACACCCAAAGGTTTATAGGCGAGGAGAGAGAAGCCAACTTCACCCTTAAAGGATTGCTAAGGCGATCACACTGGCGACACTCGACGGGGACGTTCAACAGCGGGATTGAATCCATGGTGTCAAAAGAAGGTAAATAAAATTATTCTTTTCACAAATCTATTGTCGTGATTATCATATTGTTCAAAAATCTTAGAAATCATGTATAAAATATAACTTACACAGCGAGCCTTCTATATGATTGGCTTGAATGTTAGGTCCACATGAAATTTATAACAGACAACTGCAGGATCTATCCCCAACATATCATATGGTTCCCACATGAATACATCCAAGCTCCGTCTCAAGAAGGCGATTAATTCCTCACTTTTTAGGTCAGTTATGCTTGTACCGATAAAAAAACTCTCTCCGGTGGGGCCTTATAAAAAATAACCTCCCCCTGGTTTTCAATGACCCTGTAACTAGGGTGGAACCCGGTCTCCTCCACCCCTGGTCGAGCATTCCATAGTTGCTATTTTGATGGAGTATCCCATCCTGGACTGCCTCCGAGATAACCTCAATCCCTTTATTCTCTTTCTGCTTTGGTCGGATGGCGATGATGTAGCACTTTTGAGCAACAACTTGATTGCTTTTGATCTCCATTATGCCCGATCTGTGATAGACTTGAGCTTCTAGTGGTAAGTAAAAGGGACAACTTTCATGGCATAAAGCCACCCTCTTTTCTAAGGGTATGGTCATATTTATCGCAAAGACGATCAGATGGACGGTCGCCTCTTTAAGATGTGACATCTTTAGCTTGAGCTTGTGGAAGATCTCCAGGTACACCACCTCTAAAGAGCTCCCTTGGTCTACCAATAACTTATCCATATCCCAATTTGCGATTCTGAGAATGATTACCATTGCATCGTGGTGTGGGGTTTTTATTCCAACCAAATCCTCCTATGTGAAAGTGATATGCTTCTTAAAGTTAATGTCCTCTGGCCGTCGGCGCTTGCCAACTTGGCTTTTGGAGGAATATATCTGGAAGGCCTCCATTACAACTATGACCTTCTTAAGCTCCATCCGAATAACGTTTCCTTTAATTTTCTTAAGGTAGATGCCCCATGTATGAATGTGAACTCGTGTCCCATCTCATAATTCAGGACGTTTTCTGGTTTCTGGTCGCCATTAATCAAGACCTAGTCAAACTTCTTCTCAATGTATTCGTTCAAATGCTTGACCTGTGCTAACTCCTTTAGATGAGCTTTGAGTGCCTTATAATTCTTAGTCTAATGGTAGTTATCTTTATGGAATGCGCATCGGAGCATGTTGTTCCTCTTAGTGGGATCCCCTCCCATCTTCTTTGGACACTTGAGGAACTGCTGATCATTGATATTCACCAGAATCTTGTAGATTGGTTATTTGAAAACTGTGTTGACCGCTTGAAAAGCTTTAGAGGAATCTCTTATACCCCCGTTCTTGGTACCATTCTGATTCTTGTTCCCCTTATTAGGGTTGTTCTCATTATCACCCCCTTTATTTGCCTTGGTGCGACTATCTTAAACTGACCGGTGTGGACCACATCCTTCACCTTGGCAGTAATACCCCGTAATTTTGAGAGCATATTTTTATGAATATTTTATAAGATTTCAGCTGAGATATTTTATTTCAAGTGAAATGTTTTTTTATATTACATTTAAAACCAATTTACGTTGGTTTGAAATCGAATCAACCATTCAAATTCAAATTTAATTGGCTTTTGGACATTTTGTAATGGTTTATAAATGTAAAGTTGATAATTTTAAATTAAATGGCAATATAGTAATATGCATTATCTTAGGATCCAAGATAGGGTTTCATAGATATGTTATATTAGGAATATTATGAGTGATTATAAGTAAAGGGAGATGAAAAACAAAGGACAAAAATGAAATCAAAAGAGTAAAAAATAAGTTGAATGAGAAGAGCCAATTTGGAGTGTTTAGATATTCTTTTTAAGTGCATTCAGATGAGATTTGAGAAATCTCAAAACATATACCTGGCCTAATTTTTCATGTAGAATCCAAATCTGAAGTCATATTCGCAGTTTGAATAATGTTCAAATCTAATTTTTTTAGGTTTTCAAAATAGACCTGTAACTGTTGATTTTGACTCTCTTAAGGTAGTTTCGTTCTCCTGTGGTTAATTAAGTGTGCTACGCTTATTCAATATTGATTTTATATTTATATCCTTGCTATGTATTGCATTTATATGAATTTTATGCTAGTATATTATATTCGTTCTTTCACCCATTTTGTATGTGTTATTTTCATGTCGTGTAGTTTGGGGTAACGAAACTAGTTCATTTTATGAGCATGTTGGGTTATAGAAATGGATAGAAAACGTGTAAACTTGTTTTATGGGAATTGAATCTAAAATTTATTATAATTGGGAGAATGATAGTATGATAATTATTATTGGAGAATGATTTTATTAAATGAAAACAAAATTCTAAATGTGCAAGAAATCATAGGTCTATTATGCATTGAAAAGAAACTTGAGTTGAGAAACAAAAATTAAACTATAAGAGCAATTTAAACTTAAAATATGGAAGAAATGAAAAGTAGAAATTAGCAATACTTGAATAGAATAAGGAAATCTGAACTTAAAACTTGAATCTTGAATAACTCTTGTTCAACTTACAAAGTAGGGTTTCTAAATCCTAAGAAAATATGAAATTATATGCCAAAAGGAACTCTCTCTCTTCCTCTCTTCATTACTCTAGGGCTTGGCTTTTTATAATACCTAAATATGACTTTTCCCATGCCTCTCCACATTTTACAACTAATAAAAAGGAATTACACAAGAAATTTCAAGAGTTGAAACTCTTCAGCTTCCAGAATTAAGTTCAACTTTGACTTGCAATATCTTTTGATCCAGAGCTCCGATTTGACTGCCGTTTCTTCCTACACTCTTGTGATTTGATTATCTTCAACTTTCATTAAGCTTCAAATTCGAAATCAATGTGTAGAGATACGCTTTTGCCCTTTGACTTGTCTTCCTTTGTTCTCTTCCTTTCTTCCGATTTCTTTCTCTCTTTTCTTTGCACTAAATATCTATAAAAAATAGTAAGAAATACACGAAACTCGGAGTACTTGTTAGAAGAAGTCATTAGCAATGATATGGGATAAAAATAAATCAATTATGTTGTTCGAGGTACTAAAACTACCAACTTAGGAGGATAAATTCAGAAGAATTTATGCTTAGACAAATCCCCCTAACTTAGAACTTTGCGCATCCTGAGCAATGTAAGAGAAATGTGTTGACTTTTGAAATTCCTTTTATTAAAATAAATTCCACTTTCGCAGGCAAGCGATTGCATTGAGCATATGCGATAAGCCTTTAAACCCCTAGGTTGCCCTAGTAGGACGAGTTTTGTCTCGTGAGGGTTTGTAGTGAATACACCCACAAAATTTTTTATTGACTCAAATAAATATCAAATACTTAAAAATTGTACAATTTAAACTTTTCAAAAAATAATCACCATAAATTCATATTCAAATGTCTCAAACCATAATGTGTGTGTGTGTGTGTGTGTGCAAAGCCCGAAATTAAACCTCAAATTTCCACCGATTGAGCATTACGTTACTTTTCGAAAATTCGTTTTGATTCAAATTCTTACGGATGCACTCACAAACGAATCACTCGGATTGTGGTTGTTTTCTCTCGGTATGCATGATATAAAGAGTAAATATAATGGACACAAATTCACGCATACAAAATTGAAAAGAATGAAATATATGGTGAAAAGATCTCATCATCGGAATACAGTTATTAGGAAACGGGAAACATCATCTCTTAATCACACCATTTTAATCTCTTTTATTATCTTTTCATGTCTTATCTCTCCATGCAGTAATTAATTTTTCCATTCAGACTCAGTTAGGAATTTTCGGGTTAAAAAGTTTAAGGTTACACGTCCATTAGTGCTTTTTCAGGCATTTGCTCATTTTTCTCTTTCTTTTTCTATTTTCATTTTTTTCTTTCTCATTTTGTTTTCTTGCTATTTTTGATGAGCATTTTTTTCTATTTTTCTCTTGCCCCCTTTTAATGGCACAATTTTGGACTTACTTGATGAATTTTCTCAATTTTCATAATTTCGGGCTGTTTCGGTTTTTCGGGTTATCAAACGAAAGGGAAATATTTATTAGGCTCAAAGTGGGTTGCAAAGGGATAATTTTTTTTCACAAGTTTATTATGGCTAATATTTTTGGGTTAAACGAAAGAGGGCCTACTTCATTGTCCAAATTGCTAATCACATTACCATATGCATCTCGAGATTAATTAAGTTTAATGATATATTTAGCACGAATTTCGAGACAACATTTTACACATTTCCCATAACCGATCAAAACAAAGGATTGAGATCATCAACAACTTATTAAAATGCTGAAAAGAACTTTGAGTTAATCATAAACTCGGATTAATTTGAAAACTCATAAAAAATTGAAAGGCTCGAAATCTCACCGGGTTTGATCAATCTCCACACTTATTCGTTAAGTCGTCAATTTTCTTTCAATTTCCATCTTCGGTCAATTTTGGCTTAGTGCATTTTGATTATTAACAATTTAAGACTTTAAATAGAATAAAGGTGATATTTTTGAAAATTTTAAATTCCAATCTTCATTCATTTTGAACAAAAATATTTTTGGTTTTTCAAAATTTTTCAACTTTTTTTTTGGCATTTTGAAGATTTGTGAAGTTTTAGAAAGACTCGCTTATCACCCCCCCTAACTTAGACTTTTGCATTGTCCTCAATCAAAAGGACTAAAATCTAAAGAAGAAAAAGAATAAGTGCGATAAATAAAACAAGCAAATTATCAAAAATGCACCAAGACACTATATTGTGACACCCCGACTAATTAAATACCGGGTAGCTACTCCTTTATTCAAATTAATACAAAATGCCCAGTTAGTTCAGTTCATAGCATCACTGACGAAAACGTTTTAACAATTACTAGCCACCTAATATTTAAAAAATGAGTTGTCAATTTTAATTAAATCCGATTAACATGCAATATGTAGATTATGAAATGCTAACATAACCACCACAACATAGCCACAATAGAATAACCATAAAATAATAATGAATATAGAGGAATACTCCTCACCACAATCTGAATACTGAAATAAACAAATACAAAGTTTGAATCATTAATTAATTACAACCCAAAATCTGAAATAACTGAACAAGTAAGATGTCTCTAAAAGAAATGGGGCGACATGCCCAACAAATGAGAAAATATGATAATGGAGTCAAGACCGAAAATGGAGGCGTCTATTGTCAAGGTCCTGTAACTTCCACAGCAGCTACAGCACGTCACCTGAATGGAACTCCTATACTTGGTGTCCTTGTGGCTGGGCAACTAAAAGGTTTTACAAAAATAGATTTGAAAGCAAATGGGTCAGAGCCCGATTGTGAAAACAGTTTAAAAATTTCAAGTGTTTAATATCATTAAACAGTGAATATAAAGTACATGATAGTGTGTGCACTCACATGAGTTCCTCACCTCTCAACTAATTGTGCACTCCTATCCTACCCGTACCCATTCTAGTTATTCCCATATCTAACTAGTCCAATACAAAATCTAACATTACTATACGATTCCCAATTCAATTCCCGATATCTTATTTTAAATAGAGTGTTTCAATTTTCTACACAGTTTCCCATATTAGTACTACTAATTACTAGAGATCTTTCATTTTATCTTTACAAAACGTTGCTATTATTTATACTCACATTTATACATGACAGTTTATTTCAATTAACAGTATATTATTCTCATCATAAATATACAATACTAGCACCCCGAGACTAAGCTGCGGTGCACACATACTCTGCTATCCAATCCCGGTACATCACGTACATAAGGACCACGCATTCCAAATCTCTCAGGAATCGTTCTCAAATAACAACAATCACAAGTAATGGAGGCAAACATATTTCACATCACATGGGTCACGCACATACCTACGCTCCCATGATCAGGAGACTTATTAACTTCTCAATAAGTCCTTCTTTGACCTATGTCCTCGAGGTACCAATCTAAATCCCCCCGTAGGCACACAAAGATTAGATGGCCCTAATCGATCGCCGACCTCCCATGATAGCAAATATGGTAGGTATGTTATACACAGAAAACCATATATACTAAGCATTCGCACATCTTAGATATCTCAGAATATTAATAGAGGTATACTTCTCGTTCTTATACCATCATTTAATGTTATACATTTACAAGTCCCCGATTTATATGCATTTAAGTTGTCAACTCTTCTCACGTCGTGATTAGGTACTCGCTTCCAAATCCACAAATGTCATCCGATTTACTACAAGATCCTAAGTTTTACTCCTCAACGTACCCCAATCTCACAACTATACCCTACTAGTGAATAAGGGAAGGTTATCTCTCCATTTAAATAAGTCTACGGGACATTTGAAATAAAATCAGGCCAAATAGGCCATTCTGTCAACTCGTTAGAAGTCTCGTTCGAACGAGGTCGTTCGAACGAAAGGCTTCGAACGAACTACCAACTTGTTAGAAGGGGTACTGTCATCTCGTTAGAATTTTGTTCGAACGAGGTCGTTCGAACGACCTGGGCAGGTCTTCTAACGAGATGGCAGTAAACGCCCAGAAATCCCCAAGTCCGTTTTTCTTCATTCTTCTCTTCTCTAAATCCATCCTAAGACCATCAAATTTATGTTTTAACGTTTGTAAACTATTTTTAGTCACCCTAGATCATCCCTTAATATATTTTAGGGGTCAAATCTTACAAATTAACATACTAAAATCATAAATCCCCAATTCTTGTCCCAAACCCTAAGAACTTGAACCCAGAATTTAATTTCATAAAAAGACTCCTTATAAATCCATTTTCAGATCATCCAAAATTATGTTTTACCCATTGAATTCGTCCATTATTATTCTACATGCAGATTCCTACCCAAAACCACAAGTTTCACAATAATTCCATTTGGTATTCTTCAACAACAATTTCCAAGACATAAACAGTTTTCTACGCTACACATGGAGGAAATATTCAATGCAAATAACGACATCAAAACACTTGCCTTAGATCCGTTCTTCTGAATTGATGTTGGTGAATGAAGGTTGATTCTCCTCTTTCTCTCTACATATTTCTCCCAAAGATGGTGATGGTGCCTAGGGGTTTCTTTTTGGAACCTCTTAAGACTCTCCCTTTAACTCCCGTAGCCCACTACTTGATAAATGTTGATAATTGACTTAATGAGTTCATTAATAATATAAAATTAACTCCTAAAATTCGTGGGTTTTAATTCTCCTATTTTTAAAATTACCAAACTACCCTTCTGGGTTGCCGGTATGGCCCAAAAATGCCCCGGGACCCAAACTAAACCCCCGGCTAGTGTTTTCTGACTATTTCGACCCTTCCGGACACGTTGGCGCACTCAAAATGACCATTTGGTTGATAAAAAAATAATTCACTTTTTAATTCAAATAATTACATTCCTGACGCGACTGACACGCGCGTCCCAATTAAATTTCCAAATTGTCGTATTTCTATCTCGTGACAATTTAAATATTTTCAATACTCATGACATTTTAAATTTTAACATCATAATCAAATACTAACTCACATCTCGCTAGTATTTATATCTGGATTAATTCCCAATTAATTCTCATTTAATTTAATTAATCCCTTAAATAAAATCAATAAAATTACGGGGTATTACATACTTCCCCCCTAATAACTGAATTTCGTCCTGAAATTCGGAACTAAAGAGTACCTGGTAAAAACAACTCTGGATAACACTCCCGCATCTTATCCTTGCGCTCCCACGTGGAGTCCTCGGCATTATGATGCCGCCACTGAACACGTACTAATGATACTATCTTCGACCTCAGTTTTTGCTCGCTTCGGTCCAGAATTGCAATTGGTCCCTCCTCGTAGGAACTATCGGGCTGAAGATCGATGTCCTCTAAAGCAATGTGAGTATGGGCCAAATCGTCCCTAAGATATTTCCTTAGCGAGGAAATATGGAACACATCATGAATCCTATGCAAGTGCTCTGGTAACCCAAGTCTATACTCAACTGGCCCAATACGCTCGATGATAGGAAATGGCCCCAAATATCTTGGTGCCAGTTTCCCCTTCTTCCCAAAACGCATAATCCCCTTTATAGGAGATACTCTGAGTAACACCTGGTCCCCCACTTTGAATTCTCTGAAGAATCTCTTGGCATCAACATAGCTCTTCTGTCGGTCATGAGCTACCCAAATGCGACTCCGTATTATCTCTATCCTTACCGAAGTATCCTGAATCACTTTCGGCCCAAGGAGTTTGTTGTCCCCCACCTCTAACCAACATGCTGGGGAACGACAAGGTCTACCGTACAACGCCTCAAATGGAGTCATGCCAATGGTGAACTGATAGGAGTTATTATAGGCAAACTCCACCAGTGGAAGATACTGCTCCCAATCACCCCCAAAGTCTAGGATGCACATACCCAACATGTCTTCCAACATTTGATTTGTCCGCTCTGTTTTCCCATCAGTCTGCGGGTGATAAGCCGTACTCAACCGTAACTCCGTACCCATGGCCTCCTGGAAACTCTCCCAGAATCATGAAACAAATATCTTGTCTCGGTCAGACACAATATTTAGAGGCACCCCGTGAAGTCTCACTATCTCCGCAATGAAATTCTGCGCATACTGTCCCGTAGTGTAGTCTGTCCTTACGGGTAGAAAATGAGTAACTTTGGTTAACCTATCCACAATTACCCATATGGAGTCGTGATCCCTCTGTGATGTAGGTAACCCCGTGATAAAGTCCATGGATATGCTCTCCCATATCCACATCGGAATTTCTAATGGCTGTAGAAGTCCTGTCGATTTCTAATGTTCCACCTTTACTAGCTTACAAGTGGCGCATTTAGAAATGAACACGGTGATATATCTCTTCATACCACTCCACCAATACTAGCGTCTCATGTCTTGGTACATCTTATCCCCACCAGGGTGTACCGCGAACCGTGAGCCGTGCGACTCTGCCATTACCTCGTGTCGCAAGTCTTCCCCTTCCGGAACAACTAGTTTCCCATTGAAGCGTAATCCCCCATCTGAACTAACGGTATAGGACTCAGCTCCCTCTACTAGTAATCGAACTATCTGCTCCTGACAGAACGAGTCATTTGCATGGGCCTTTACCACTCTCGTAACAATCTGAGGTGTAACAGTCATCACAGACATGAATGATCGGGCCACTGCATCCTGGTGTCCCAACTCCTTCCACTTAGTTTTCCACACCTCGTCCACCTCATCTACTGGCCTACGGCTCAACGCGTCTGCTACCATGTTAGCCTTCCCCGGGTGATATTGGATATCAAACTGATAATCCTTCACATATTCAAGCCACCGACGTTGACGCATATTCAGTTCCTTCTGCGTGAAAAGGTATTGTAGAGACTTGTGGTCTGTGAACAACCGAAATTTCTTCCCCAGAAGATAGTGTCTCCAAATCCGAAGAGCGAATACGACTGCCGCTAACTCCAAGTCGTGGGTGGGGTAATTCCTCTCGTGAGGTTTAAGATTACAGGAAGCATAAGCTATGGCCTGACTCTCCTGTTACAGTACACCTCAAATTCCTTGTAAGGACGCATCGGTGTAAACTAAATACTCAAATCCCGGTCTGGGCAATCCTAACACAGGTGCTGAGGTCAACTTGTCCTTCAACTCAACGAATGCCAACTGACAGACATCGCTCCAGATGAATGGCACACCCTTGCGAGTCAGATGTGTCAAAGGACCCGCTATCTTTGAGAAACCCTGAATAAACCTCATGTAGTATCCTGCTAGGCCCCAGAAACTATGAATCTCAGTCGGTGTTGTGGGTTGTCCCCACTCCCTCACTGCGAATACCTTTCCCAGATCACCAGATATCCCCCGATCTGAAACGATATTCCCCAAAAACTGAACCTCCTTCAGCCAAAATCCACACTTCTCATACTTTGCATAAAGTTCGTTCTGACGCAACGTCTGCAAAACGTGCCTCAAATGCTCAGCGTGCTCCTCTTCTGTTTAGGAGTAAACTAGAATGTCATCAATAAAGATAATGACGAACTGGTCTAGGAACTCTCTGAACACCCTATTCATCAAGTCCATAAACACGGATGGAGCGTTGGTCAAGCCAAAAGGCATAACCCAAAACTCGTAGGAACCATATCTCATCAAGAAAGCAGTCTTCGAGACGTCCTGTTCTCTGATACGCAACTGATGGTATCCCGATCGCAAATTAATCTTTGAGAAGAAGGAAGCTCCTCTCAGCTGGTCGAATAAGTCATCGATTCGGGGTAACGGATACTTATTCCGTATCGTGACTTTATTCAACTCCCGGTAATCTACACACAATCTCAACGATCCATCCCTCTTCTTTACGAACAACATAGGAGTACCCCACGGCGAAGTACTCCTCCGGATAAACCCCTGACCCAACAACTGCTTTATATGATCCCCTAGCTCTCTCATCTCTACTGGAGCCATTCGGTAAGGTGCGCGGGCAATTGGCCGAGTGCCCAGTATCAAATCGATCACAAAATCTATCTCTCTACTCGGAGGTAGTCCAGGTATATCCTGAAATACATCAGCAAATTCCCTAACAACTGGAATTGAATCGAGTGGTATCACCACTTCCTTAGAGGTCTCCTCCTCTATATAGTACAAGTGAGTGGACGATCCTCCCTCAGGGCGAGGCATCGCCACCAAAAACATCTCCTGCACGGGAATGGCAAAAATGATACTCCTACTAAAACAATCAGTCATGGCTCGGTACGCAACTAGCCAATCCATACTAACAATCGCATCGTACTTAGTCATCTCTAACACTAACATATCAGCAGATAAGGTAAATCTCCCGATCTCTATACCCACACCTCTACAAATAAGAGAAATTACGGAACCCCTACTCAATGGTGAATCTACACAAGTATTCATGCTCTCTGCAGTGTATAACAACCCCAAAATGCGTGTAAATCTCGTGGCAATAAAATAGTGTGTGGCCCCGTATCAAATAAAATATGCCCCCAAGTCCCCAGAATAGAGAACATACCCTCAATAGCAGGTGGATCCTGTGGGACTGCGGCATGCTGGAGCTGGTACACTCTCCCATACTGAAGCTGCCCTGCTGGACTGGGACCGCTGGAATGGGTGGTAATGCTGCCATCTGTGGCGGTGCTGGGAGGGCGGCGGGAAACATAGGCCTTTGTGGCTCGTTTTGAGCACCCTGCTGCTCCTGCTGTGGGGCCCTGCCCCTATCAAGACAATCCTGACGTTTGTGACCAATCTTGCCACAAACGAAGCACTTCCCCAGGAAGTTTCCCCCTCGCTGTCCCTGCTGGCCACGGCCATGATGGTCGTTACCATTCCTACCTTGACCATGCTGGCCCTACTGAAACTGCTGCTGCTGACCATTCTGGCTTTGCTGGCCCTGATGGCCGTTCTGACCCTGATGGCCATGACGAAAACCTCCCTGTCCATTTCTAAAACCCCTAGATCTGAACCTCTTAAAATCCCCCTACTAGGAACCCTGATCTCCCTGCCTATGCTGAGCCTGAGTAGATTGTGCCCCGCTGGCATCATTTCCCCCGGTCCTGCCCTGATGGTTGGACTCTCCTGATCTCTTACTCTCAGACATGTAAAAGCGGTGATCCTGGTAGTGAAGTAGTGTCGCGTTAACCACATCAGAATAAGTGGCCAACGAGAGGTTTCCCAACAAATGCTGACGGATCCTCCAAGTCAATCCATCCATGAACTTCTGAATCTTCTTCTCCTCTGTTGGAATCTCATCAGGAACGATGTTCAAGAGATTTGTGAAATCATCCTCATACTCGGCTACGGCCTTTCCCTCCTATTTGAGGTTCATCAACTTCCTCCTCATTTCGGTGTGAACAGCTGATGGAAAATATTTGTGGTCGAGTCGCACCCAGAACTCCTGAATAGAAAGGGCATCCCTCTCCTCCGCGGTAGTAATGGACTCCCACCACTGCAACGCTGATCCTACTAGCTTAAAAGTAGCCAGTATCTACTGCTGAACATTCGTGCACTAGTACATCCTTAAGTGCCTTTGAATGTCCTTCCTCCACTGACTCGACACAACAACGTCGGAGCTACCTGCAAACTCCGGAGGGTGTGCTTTCTAAAAATCATCACGAATGCGTTCCCAAGTAGACGGGAATGCATGAGCCTGAACTGGCGCGGCTACCGGGGCCTGAGGTGGTGCCTGTTGTACAATGGAAAGGGCGGCATTTACCGCTTGGGCTACAATAGCTGCAACCTCTGCGGCATTCATGGTGCCCTGAACTAGTGCAGGTTGTGGCTCGGGATGAGCATCCCTAGGAACTCGTTGCACACGTCGTGGAGGCATCTGAAATGAGAGTAAACTCTTATAAGTCCGCAGTTATTATCTCAAAATAGCTGAAGAGCGAAACATACACAAAAGAATACAACAGTCATAAAATATAGGGCTCTACATCAAAGAAAGCTCAGCGGAAACATAACAAGCCTTACAGATCCTAAGGACACTAGAACCTGATGCTCTGATACCACCTGTGACACCCCGACTAATTAAATATCGGGTAGCTACTCCTTTATTCAAATTAATACAAATGCCAAGTTGGTTCAGTTCATAGCATCACTGGCGAAAACGTTTTAACAATTACTAGCCACCTAATATTTAAAAAATGAGTTGTCAATTTTAATTAAATTCGATTAACATGAAATATGTATATTATGAAATGCTAACATAACCACCACAACATAGCCACAATAGAATAACCATAAAATAATAATGAATCTAGAGGAATACTCGTCACCACAATCCGAATACTGAAATAAACAAATGCAAAGTTTGAATCATTAATTAATTACAACCCAAAATCTGAAATAACTGAATAAGTAAGATGTCTCTAAAAGAAATGGGGCGACATGCCCAACAAATGAGAAAATCTTATAATGGAGTCAAGATCGAAAATGGAGGCATCTATTGTCAAGGTCCTGTAACTTCCACAGCAGCTACAGCACGTCACCTGAATGGAACTCCTATACTTGGTGTCCTTGTGGCTGGGCAACTAAAAGGTTTTACAAAAATAGATTTGAAAGAAAACGGGTCAGAGCCCAATTGTGAAAACAGTTTAAAAATTGCAAGTGTTTAATATCATTAAACAGTGAATATAAAGTACATGATAGTGTGTGCACTCACATGAGTTCCTCATCTCTCAACTAATTGTGCACTCCTATCGTACCCGTACCCATTCTAGTTATTCCCATATCTAACTAGTCCAATAAAAAATCTAACATTACTATACGATTCCCAATTCAATTCCCGACATCTTATTTTAAACAGAGTGTTTCAATTTTCTACACAGTTTCCCATATTAGTACTACTAATTACTAGAGATTTTTCATTTTATCTTTACAAAACGTTGCTATTATTTATACTCACATTTATACATGAAAGTTTATTTCAATTAACAGTATATTATTCTCATCATAAATATACAATACTAGCACCCCGAGACTAAGCTGCGGTGCACACATACTCTGCTATCAAATCCCGGTACATCACGTACATAAGGACCATGCATTCCAAATCTCTCAGGAATCGTTCTCAAATAACAACAATCACAAGTAATGGAGGCGAACATATTTCACATCACATGGGTCACGCACATACGTACGCTCCCATGATCAGCAGACTTATTAACTTCTCAATAAGTCCTTATCTGACCTATGTCCTCGAGGTACCAATCTAAATCCCCTCGTAGGCACACAAAGATTAGATGGCCCTGATCGATCGCCGACCTCCCATAATAGCAAGTATGGTAGGTATGTTATACACAGATAACCACATATACTAAGCATTCGCACATCTTAGATATCTCAGAATATTAATAGTGGTATACTTCTCATTCTTATACCATCATTTAATGTTATACATTTATAAGTCCCCGATTTATATGTATTTAAGTTGTCAACTCTTCTCACGTCGTGATTAGGTACTCGCTTCCAAATCCACAAATGTCATCCGATTTACTACAAGATCCTAAGTTTTACTCCTCAACGTACCCCAATCTCACAACTATACCCTACTAGTGAATAAGGGAAGATTATCTCTCCATTTAAATAAGTCTACGGGACATTTGAAATAAAATCAGGCCAAATAGGCCATTCTGTCAACTCGTTAGAAGTCTCGTTCGAACGAGGTCGTTCGAACGAGTGTAGTTCGAACGAAAGGCTTCGAATGAACTACCAACTTGTTAGAAGGGGTATTGTCATCTCGTTAGAAGTTTTTTCGAACGAGGTCGTTCGAACGACCTGGGCATGTCTTCTAACGAGATGGCAGTAAACGCCCAGAAATCCCCAAGTCCGCTTTTCTTCATTCTTCTCTTCTCTAAATCCATCCTAAGACCATATAATTTATGTTTTAACGTTTTTAAACTATTTTTAGTCACCCTAGATCATCCCTTAACATATTTTAGGGGTCAAATCTTACAAATTAACATACTAAAATCATAAATCCCTAATTCTTGTCCCAAACCCTAAGAACTTGAACCCATAATTTAATTTCATAAAAAGACTCCTTATAAATCCATTTTCAGATCATCCAAAATTGTGTTTTACACATTGAATTCGTCCATTATTATTCTACATGCAGATTCCTACCCAAAACCACAAGTTTCACAATAATTCCATTTGGTATTCTTCATCAACAATTTCCAAGACATAAACAGTTTTCTACACTACACATGGAGGAAATATTCAATGCAAATAACGACATCAAAACACTTGCCTTAGATCCATTCCTCTGAATTGATGTTGGTGAATGAAGGTTGATTCTCCTCTTTCTCTCTACATATTTCTCCCAAAGATGGTGATGGTGGCTAGGGGTTTCTTTTTGGAACCTCTTAAGACTCTCCCTTTAACTCCCATAGCCCACTACTTGATAAATGTTGATAATGGACTTAGTGGGTTCATTAATAATATAAAATTAACTCCTAAAATTCGTGGGTTTCAATTCCCCTATTTTTAAAATTACCAAATTACCCTTCTGGGTTGCCGGTATGGCCCAAAAATGCCCCGGGACCCAAACTAAACCCCCGGCTAGTGTTTTCTGACTATTTCCACCCTTCCGGACACGTTGGCGCACTCAAAATGACCATTCGGTTGATAAAAATATAATTCACTTTTTAATTCAAATAATTACATTCCTGACGCGACTGACACGCGCGTCCCAATTAAATTTCTAAATTATCGTAATTCTATCTCGTGACAATTTAAATATTTTCAATACTCATGACATTTTAAATTTTAACATCATAATCAAATACCAACTCACATCTCGCTAGTATTTATATTCGGATTAATTCTCAATTAATTCTCATTTAATTTAATTAATCCCTTAAATAAAATCAATAAAATTACGGGGTATTACATATATGACACTCATACATGGCTCAAAAATAAAACAAAAATCACCCCAAACGCGTTGGGGGTGCGACGACCTCTCATTTCTCTCCACAAATCACCTAACCCCTTGCACGTGATCCGTTTCTCTCCTAGTCTCTCCCCTCTGCCTTTCATACACCAATAACCGGAATAAGTTGAGACCTTCCCCATAAATAAGGGAAAGACTGGGAGACTCATCGTGATTAATCGAAAAAGGATCCTTATGATGCGTACTACGTGGGTCGGGCTCTAAGTTAGATGAGACTTGAGTCTTATCTTCAATTACCTCCGAGGACTCAAGTTGCATGGGTGGATGGTCATTGCGAAGAAACTCATTAATTTTATCTTTCCACTCGCTCTCTCCTAAATGACTCCATGAGTCCAATATAGATTGGACTTCATCGTTAAGGCTCTCATCCACCTGCCCGAATTCTCTCTCAAATTCTGCTAGGCTCAACTCCTCTAACTCTCTTTCTTGCTTTGTTTCCACAGCCTTCCTTCCTCTCTCCATCTCAAAATTATTAAGTGGTGCAGGTGGATAGCAATCGAGGAGAAAAGTATCTATCATGTCTCTCCATTCACTCTCCTCTAAGAACTCATACAAACCTCTCCCGATGCCCTCTAAATTGTCACTCTCTCTCACACTCAAGGGCTCTCTCACACTCTTCCTTTCAGTTACTACGCATACCTCCCCTACCCTTCGCTCCATGTTGCAATCGTCGCTCTCACTTGATGTAACAAGGCATACCCCTATCGACTCTTGCGTGTGGGTCCTCCCATGCTCGTGTGCTGCCTCTAAACTATCCATCTCTTGCGGTTCTCCTTCGTCACCCTCGTTCTTGATATTATTAAATATATTTATCTCGAGGGTCATTTTCCCATATGTTAATTGCATTCGCCCACTCCAAGTATTGATGAGTGCATTAGCTATAGCTAAGAATGGGCTACCAAGGATAATGGGAACATAATTGCTCGGGAGAATGGAGGGCTCCTCGTCCCAAATGACAAAATCCGCTGGGAACTAGAAAATATCTATTTGTACAATCACATCCTCAACGATTCCTCGAGGCTTCTTCACAGAACGATTAGCGAGCTGAAGAGTCATATTTGTGGGCTTAAGGGCTCCCAAATCTAGTTTCTTATAGATGGAATAGGGTAGAATGTCAACACTCGCCCCTAAATCTGTTAGTGCCCTTTCGATTCGGTTCTTCCCCATGATGCACGAGATGGTGGGTGCACCTGGATCTTTATACTTTAACGGAGGGTCACTCGATAAAACCGAACTGACATTCTGGGCCAAAAAGACGTTCTTATTTACCTTTAGATTGCATTTCATCGTGAGTAAGTCCTTAATGAACTTAGCGTATGTGGAAATTTTCTGTATAGTCTCGAGAAAAGGTAAATTAATCTTTACTTGCTTGAGGAGGTCCAAAACATCGTCCCGTGAAGTCTCTTTGAAGTGTGGGACCAACCGTTGAGGGTATGGGGCAGCGGTGGGGTGTTTCACCATGACCTTAGGTCTGTGAGTGTTATCTTTTTTACCACTCTCAGTTAAAGGGGCATCTTCGGCCTCTTTCATGCCAGGAGAAACCTCTTTATTTTTAGGTACGTATTGTGGGGGAGGTGACAAGTCAACTACTCTCCCACTACGTTGAGTGGTAATTGCGCTACATTGCTCAGGATGGTCATGGGGTGTGGAGCTAACACTATTTTGACCTTGGTGAGGTCTTTGTCCCTGGGAAAGAAACTTACCCTTCTCCTGGATACTCAACGATGATTGCATCTTTGAAATAGTCGCATTTATGTCGTTGATCATGCACTCATGTCTAGTAGTGGTTGCATTTTGGGCAGTGATGAATTGGTTTATCGTATCCTTGAGATTTATCCGTGGTGGAGTGATATATGGCCCTAGAGGTGGTGGTGCTTGCACATGTCCCTGCATGTGTGGTGCTTGTTGAAAGTGTGATTGTAGGGGAGGAGCAACATGTGAATTAGGATTCATCGCAGCATTTTGTTGCCCATAGCTAAAACTAGGATGATTTCTCCAAGATGGATTGTATGCGTTCCCTTGAAGAGTCTTAAAATTTTCTCGAAACCCTCCTATAGCTTCCACTTGCTCAGTGTATATTGCCTTGTAGGCAGGTATAGCAGGACATCTTTTTATGGAATGACCCGACGCACAAATAGCACACACCTTCTCTTGGATAGGCCCCGTAGCGTCTCTCAATCGAACCTCAATTATGTCTTTCAAATTCTTTTCCAACTGGTCAAGTCGACAATCTAACAAAGTGTCCTTGTCCAGTTGATAAATACCGAATGCAACAGACGAGTTGGACACTTGTCGATGTCTATTTTGGCTATTGGGGTCGAAAACGTCCCATGCCTGAGTGGTCTCAACTACATATTTCAAATGAGCCTCAGCATCGCTCGAGTCGAGCTCCCAAAATGGTCTTTCACACATTGTTTTCACGAGTTGTTTAGACGCTACAGTAATCCCTTGATTAAAGAATGAAATGAGATGGTGTTTTCAAACCCATGGTGTGGGCAAGCGCTAACTAACTCTTGAAAACGATCCCAACATTTATCAAAGGCTTCATTCTCATTTTGGCGGAAAGCTTGGATTTGGGCCTTGACAGAGTTGGTTTTATGCTGTGGAAAGAATGGAGTGAAATTTAGTCTGCATATCTCTCCATGACAGAACAAAGTTCGCGGGTAAAGACCATAGCCAGGTTTTAGCTTTATCCTTTAAGGAAAAAGGAAAAAGCTTCAAACGGATAACATCTTGCGGACATGCTTGATCACCAAATGTTTCACACGCTTCTTCAAATTCCCTAAGATGGAGATATGGCTTTCCAGAATCCATTCCATGGAACGTAGGAAGAATTTGGATCATCCCATTACGAAAGTGGAACTGTCCTGCATTCTACGAAAGTAGAATGCATCCAGGAGTGACAGTTCGCTCAGGAAATAAGAGATCTTTCATGGCGAGATAGGGTAATTCCCCCTCCCTAGTGCCAATACTACCTTACACAGACATGTTGCTATCAAATGATTCTAAATCGCCACTCAGTGTTTGACTCAAAGTGTGACTCGTGAGTGAATTATGAGATGAAGAAGGTGGAACCCAGAAGTGTGGAACGTTAAGGGTTTGGGAATTATCAGAGTTGACTTCAGCAATGGGGACATGGGTTGGAGACGACAGAGGAGTTTACATGTACAGCTTATGGGAGATAAGAAAGAATAAAAGTTTTTTTTGTTGTTTTTTTAATCAAATTGGTTTTAAATTTTACTCTTGAAATGTAACCTGGATCCCCGACAACGGCACCGAAAACTTGACGCGACCATAAATGTGTCTAAAGTGCGTGCTTTATAGGCTCAAGTGCAAGCATGTCACGTTAGTAATAATCCGATAAGTCGGAATCGCATCCACAGGGAGTAGGACTTACAAATCTTAATGACGAAGGAGTAATGAATTTTAACCTTAACTTGATTCTTAAAAAGAAAAGAAAAGATGAATATTTGTGATTTTTGAAACTCTTTTATGACTAAATTGCAATGAAATTAAATTCTAAATTAACTATGCTAACAAGAATAGTTACACAAATGGAAAGATGCTTGTTATGAATATAAGAGAAATTAGGTTGGAATACAATCCCCCAATCCTTAGTAATTACTTAGCAGAAGACTAAAATTATAAATTAGAAGTTTGAATGAATCCAGTCTTTATAGATCCTAAGCATTACATATATGAGGTTCAATCCCGCATCATATGAAATCAAAGGTAAATATAATGCGGTGCTAAACAATTTCACGCACATTATATTCTTAAACATCCCAAGTACCTAGGGCAAGAGATATTAAAAGACCTATAATGATTGTGGAAATATCTTGCATGACTCTTTCAAAATTTTAGTTCAAATTTTATTTTCTACATATGAAATTTACATTAGGATGGGTTCATGCATCCCGACCCTGAAAAAAACTTAGCTAAACATGATTTTATTAAATGAAAACAAAATTCTAAATGTGCAAGAAATCATAGGTCTATTATGCATTGAAAAGAAACTTGAATTGAGAAACAAAAATTAAACTACAAGAGCAATTTAAACATACAATATGGAAGAAATGGAAAGTGGAAATTAGCAATACTTGAATAGAAGAAGGAAATCTGAACTTGAAATCTTGAATAGCTCTTGTTCAACTTACAAACTAGGGTTTCTAAATCCTAAGAAAATATGAAATTATATGCCAAAAGGAACTTTCTCTCTTCCTCTCTTCATTACTCTAGGGATTGGCTTTTTATAATACCTAAATATGACTTTTCCCATGCCTCTCCACATTTTACCACTAATAAAAAGGAATTATAGAAGAAATTTCAAGAGTTGAAACTCTTCACCTTTCAGAATTAATTTCAATTTTGACTTTCTTTCTCCAACTTTGACTTGCAATATCTTTTGATCCAGAGCTCCGATTTGACTGCCGTTTATTCCTACACTCTTGTGATTTGATTATATTCAACTTTCATCCAGGCTTCAAATCCTAACTCTGAGTGTAGAGTTATGCTTTTTCCCTTTGACTTGTCTTCCTTTGTTCTTTTCTTTTCTTCCAGTTTCTTTCTCTCTTTTCTTTCCACTAAATATCTGTAAAAACAGTAAAAAATACACAAAACTCGGGGTACTTATTAGAAGAAGTCATTAGCAATGATATGGTATAAAAACAAATCAATTAATTTGTTCGATGTACTAAAACTACCAACTTAGGAGGATCAATTCAAAAGAATTGATGCTTCGTCAAGAGGCTCTGGATATTTATTTTCAAAATTTATTTATATGATTTTGTTTATTGTAAATTGCTTTGGAAAAGGACTTTTAAGATTTAATAAAATTGAGAAATTTTATTCAGTCAATTTATTATTTATGCTTCCGTTAATTTATTCTCAATCTAAATAGTATTGTTTATTAAAAAATTCTCTAATTTATCAATATTTTTCAGTAGCACCTCTCGGGGGTGTTACATTGGCATATTTCTCAATGCGTGACATGAGATCGTTAACGGTATTAGCTTCCTTATTGGTAAGAGATCAATATGGCCTTGACGTCGGGGGTCGACCTATTTTGAAGGATGCTAAGACAACTTTCTCTGAGAAATCTTCTACCTCATTGAAGACTTCCTAATAGCGTTTGGTGTATATTCGCGTAGGGACTCCCGTGGCTTTGTTTCATCATGAGTAGTGAGTATATTCTTTTAAGATGAGAGTTTCTAGTAATGAAATGAGTAGTGAAGGATTTGATGTGCACTTTGAAACTCTTGATAGACCTATGAGGCGGCTTCTCAAACCATTTTTAGGTAACGTCACCCAAGCTGGAAGGAAAAATGTGACACATCAGTGCATCATTATGAATTCACAAAGTATTGACCTGCCTGAACTGTTGAACATGGTCAATGGGATAGATTTTGCCATCGTAGACAAGGAACTTAGGGTTTATAAACTTTTTGGGGGGCTTCTTCCTCCTCGATGGTTTTCAAGAAGGGAGACTTCATCTGGGTGATAAGGGCTCGCTAGTTCTTTGGTTAACCTGACCCCCTATGAGCATGGTATTGGTCCATTTCCCTTTGAACCAAACTCCTTATGTTATCTTTATAGCGCTCATCGTCTCTGTGGCGCCTGCCTTGATGACTTTCATGCCCTGAACGTTCTTGGTCGCACCTGGTAATCCTTCCTCGACTGCGAGTCTTACTCGCCTGAGGGCTAGGAGTTCGAGGTAGGCTTTTTGGTTATGACGAAGTTCTTTCTCCATCTCTTCTAGTCTTTGTTGGATGTGATAATTATCTTCAACCTAGAGGCGAGCTGCCTCCTCGTATTATTAAAGAATTTCTTCGTAGGTGTCGACCAGGTGTGAGATATAAGTAGACCTAGGTTGCCCGTGGATTTCCTTTGAAGGTTGTTGTTCTGGTCGGAACCTTGGGCTCCCATCTTGACAAACCTTAGACCTAACCCTCGGTGGAGCCAAATCAGCTCGCACGTCTCCAGGTTGGGGTGCACTGTTTGGTTGGTGAGACATTGTAACTACTCTTTGAAGGAATCATTTTTTTGTGGAAGGAAAATCATTCCCACAGATGGCGCTAATTGTGAGTGAAAATTTATCACAATTAAAAGGAATCCAATAATCCATAAAAAAATGAATATAAGATGCCAATCACACAACACGAGAATATACGTGGTTCTAAAAATTGCTTACGTCCACAGAGAGGTTACTATAATCTTATTAGTTTCTATTAAGGTTTCGAAATTACATCCCCCTTGTCCATAGGGTATGGGTTGTATTTATAATTGTGTAAAACCGCAGTGGTTGAATCAGTCAAGAAACTCCCTTGGCATGAGAAAAGTGTGCGTGGTGACTCCCTAAATATCTTGTCTGAGATTTTGGGTAACCAACATGAGCTGATAGTAATTGTAGATATGTTGTAATTATCCATATGATTAATGATGTCAATAATCCCTTATTTCTAATAGGTTGGGCTGAACATGCCCCACATGCTGTTGGCCCTGGTCGATCGGTCTTGAATTGGGCCTAAGCTATATTTAGGTACCCACAGTATTTTATGGGTGACGCTAAGGGATCCCTTTGTTTGCTCAAAAATACCATAAGACAATTTAACTCAAAAATACCACACAAACCCATTACTTACTTCATTATACCACCATAAGGGTTACCCACTATTTTAAGTTTAAAATTTTCATCTTCTCCCTTTCCCTCATTCTCTTTAAACACAGAAAACTCTCAACTTCTAACTTCTAAACATCAATAATCAATCTCTCAACTTTAAATACCAACAAATCATCATTTATACCCATTCAATCAGATTGGTACTCAACATCATTAACATCATCCACACAAAAAAATTAGGGTTTTGACATATTTGATAATCTTTAAAACCTTGTTAACAATGAACATAAAACCCTAATAATGTTTAAAACACTAATAAAGTTTAAAACGTTTTATCAATGAAAAATGAACCATTAAAACCAAGTTGAAATAGTTGGTTTAAGAATCCTATAATCTGGATTTTCGTCAGCTAGCCCTAGAAATTAGTTTCATTCGGTAAGAAACCAACGAACCATTACAATTTATTTTCAAAGGTTCAATTCGTTACCTTTGTCCCGAGATATTTAATTTTGGAATTTTACATCCAATAAAGGACACTAACCCGGGGCGAACATCCCAAATGGAGTTTGATTGAATACAAAAATTGACATTCGTTAGGTCAGGGTAATTACGACGAAATTAAGACACTAACTCGGGATCATTAGAGCGATTCAAGTACACTAACTCGAGGTGAATACCACGAGTGTTTTTTTTTTTAAATTTACTTTGGTAACTCGATAGTATCACCCTGAAAAACGTCATCTTTCTTGGGGCCCCAATACCGAATCACTGTAAATTTTTATTTCGAGTTTAATTTTCTCTAGGGTTAAAAAATCATAAAACCATATTTGTGCACCAAAAATGAACTTAAACATAATATCTGGGTTATTTTAATTAGATTTAGGGTTGCCACGCCCATTGTTAACAACTCCATTAGTTGTTGTAACTTCAATATGATAACTTCAATGGCTTAAAACTCTACCTATTACGTTGTTTTAATAATTAATATGATAATTTGTTGGTGAAGTTTTTAAAAGATTTGAATGAGAAGTTTATGTAAGGTTTTGAGTGAGAATTATTGAGAGAAAGTTGACTTGAGAAAGAAAATAATTTGAGAGAAAGTTGATGTCGGGCCCCGAATTAATTTTGTTAAACTCATCCTTTAATTTAGAGATAAATTGCCTTAAACAATGCTTTAATTTAAATCTCTGAGGAAAATAGCATAAGATTTTTTTTTTCCAAAAGTATGTGTAGATGAAAACATAACTGCCTTTACTTATAACTTATAAGTACTACATAACTTTACATAACCAAGATCCTTAGTTTAATAATTACACAAAAGGAATCTTGATATTTAAACCGTACTAAATATCCGTCACTCCCCCGTTTTAAGGTCCTAACTTGGCAGTGAACTCCAATTTATAAGCATACCTGAAACAAAACATTACAGGAGTGTAAGCTATAAGGGCTTAGTGAATGACCACATACCACACATATAACCAATTTGAATAACCATTTTTATTTTGTTCTAATGCTATAACCCAACAGGAATTGTGAAACTCTCGCAAGCCTGGACCCGCCACAGTCCAATTAACCCACCACAGTAATTAGGGACCACCACATCCCTTTATTAGGCCCAAGTACACAAGCCTTTAAGTTGGATTAACAGGACCACCACATCCCGTAGGACCCACCACAGTCCTTAACATTAGATAAAGGACTCACTAGTCCATATCATCATATAACATCGCTGAACATTTTTAATCATATGCATATGTTTCATAAATACAACATTACTCCCATAAACATTTTCACACATGTGTTTAACTACACATTTCCATATGAAATTATAAGCATTTATATTTCATAAGGAAGGTCACTCACATTGGATTTAGTGCTAAGATTAATATCAACTACTTCCTTGGTATGGTAGTATTAGCTGCTTCTCCACCTAACAAGTCAATGTCGTTAGTATTTGAATACACCGATTAACATCAAACCCAGTAACACATCACATAATTTGGTCAATCAGAAATAACTAAGGAGTAATTACATATGACACTTCACATTTATATAACACCCAATTAATTAGGGTTCTAACACAATTTACAGAATTAAATTACGAATTTGCTAGACAAAGTTATGCCCATTTTATTACAGCCTTTTCCAAATCGTTTCTCAAGAAAAACAACAACACAACTTCAACTTCCTGGAATTCTCATAATTTTTGTACAACATAACTTTTCATGATATTCCACCCAATATCAGTAAACACATTGAATAATACAAATTTAATGTTTCATAATTTCTAGGGCTCATTTTCTATGTCGAGCAAAACGTCCAACACTTGGTATGCATGCTTGCTCCTTTAGGGCAGATTTTAAACCACGACTTCAAACTGTCACCAAGGGTTCATTACTTGGTATTTTTACACAATTTTCGGATATGTTATACATGTATGAGTGTATTGTACTCTCCAACTTGAATCACTCAATTCCAATAAGTATTCCATGATTTATACCATTTTTATCATAACTAAGTCAAAATACAACATTAAGGCATAACTTAACAATTTTAAGCATACATAACCTTGACCTTGAGTATAATTCATGGAAACATATAATAAACATTTTTTAGCAGAAATATACATCATAATCATGGATTTTCTAAATCAAAATGCTTTACGAAAAGATGATGTAAATTTAGGACTTTAAAGTATGCATTTACGATCCTAGCTCTGGTTCTAACCTATGTTCTTAACCCATCCTTGTTCCAACACAATTCAACAATAAGGGTATCATTAAAATATATATCCAAATCAGAAATAAAAATATGCCAAGTATATAACTCATCCATGTGACAAACTTTAATAAAGATGTAATTACCTCACGAGAATTCCTCGATTTATGGTGAATTTTCAAAGAAATTATTCCTTAACTTTGTTTTTCTCTCTCCATAAGCATATTTTTCTCAAGCTTGTAATAGGAAATGAAAAGGATGATAAGTTCTACCTTATAAGCTTAAAAACGTGGCTATGTGACCACTTTAAGGTGGTATTACGCGATTCGTTGGGCAAGGGGTCCAATAGGACAATTCCGTTAATGACAGATTTGTCCTGCCTCGTAAAATCACCATAACTCACTATTTCGGGCCCCTATTTACTCTCACTTTGTGTCTATGAGTATATAACTTAAACATATACAACTTTCATGTTTTGTGTTTTCCAAAAATCATAAAACTAGTACACCTAATTTGGGCTCGAACAGAACAGTAATTATTTACTCAGAATTTCATAACTTTCACATTTGGCGACCAAACATCGCCACTTTCGCGCCAACACTCTAGCTTAATTTTTATAAACATAATGATGCATTTAGAAACATATTTTCATGATGCATTTAACCACATAATCAATTTATAACTTATAACTCATAACTTATACTTAATCGTATAATTAACCTTACTAATCGTGTTTTAGGGCCTTACAATTCTACCCCTCTTATAAAAATTTCGTCCTCGAAATTTAACGCATAAGAAACTTACCAAACAATTGAGGATATTGCTTCTTCATGTTATCCTCCCCTTCCCAGGTGGCATACTCCGCATTCTGACTTCTCCACATCACCTTAACTAGTGAAATGGTTTTACTACGTAACACTTGCTCCTTTCGATCTACAATAGCAATTGGTTCCTCCACGTAGGTTAGGTCCTCTTGAAGCTCTATCAGTTGTGAAGTAAATACATGTGAAGGATCAGACACATACTTACGTAACATTGATATATGAAAAGCATCGTGTATCCGGGAAAATTCTGGTGGTAACGCCAATTTATAAGCTACAGCTCCAACCCATTTCATTATCTCATAAGGGCCAATGTACCTGGGACTTAACTTTCCCTTCTTCCAGAATCTCATAACCCCTCTCCAAGGAGAAACACGTAGGAATACTCGATCACTTTCCTCAAATTTCAATTCTTTCCTTCGGTTGTCTGCATAACTTTTCTGTCTGCTTTGCGTCACCTTCAAGTGATTATGGATAAGATTTATCTTTTCAGTAGTCTGCTGTACGATTTCTGGCCCAAGTAGTTTTCGTTCTCCTACTTCAGTCCAACACACTGGGGTTCTGCATTTTCTCCCATACAAAGCTTCATAAGGATCCATCTCAATACTCGAATGATAGCTATTATTATAAGCAAACTCTATTAGTGGCAAGTGTTCATCCCAACTCCCCTTGAACTCCAACACACAGATTCGTAACATGTCTTCAAGTGTTTGGATCGTTCTTTCTGACTGCCCATCAGTTTGAGGATGAAAAGTTGTACTAAATTTCAATTTAGTCCCCAAAGCTTCTTGTAAACTAGGCCAAAAGTGAGAAGTAAACTTAGGATCTCGATCAGAAATAAAAGAAACAGGTGCACCATGCAATCTAATAATCTCATCCACATATAATTTGGCATATCTATCCATGGAGTAAGTAGTTTTAACAGGAAGAAAATGTGCAGACTTAGTCAACCTATCAACGACAACCCAAATAGAATCAAACCCTCGTGATGATTTTGGTAAACCTATAATAAAATCTGTAGTAACATGCTCCCATTTCCACTCAGGAATAGGTAAGGGCTGTAGTAAACCACTTGGCTTCTGATGCTCCACCTTCACCTGTTGGCAAACTAGACATCTAGCAACAAATTCTGCAATGTCGTGTTTCATTCTCGGCCACCAATAACATTGTTTCAAATCTCTATACAGTTTCGTGCTCCCTGGATGCATAGCATATAAAGAACAGTGCGCTTCCTCTAAAATTGTTCTTCTTAAATCAGGCACATTAGGTACACACAAACGGTCTCCGTACATAACAATGTCATCATCCCGAATAGAAAATTCATTTGCTTTACCCTTTTTCATATTATCTCTAACTTTCTCCAATTCTGCATCTCCTGCCTGTGCTTGTTTTATCCAGTCTATCAACGTGGGTCTAATATTTAAATGTGCCACTATTCCATAAGACTCATTCAAAGTTAATTCCACCCCCATTAAAGCTAACTCTCTCAGCAGGTCAACTCGAATACAATAAATACAAGATACTATGCCTAGAGATTTTCTACTCAAAGCATCAGCAACAACATTAGCTTTACCCGGATGGTGATGTATCGTGCAATCATAATCTTTTATAAGTTCCATCCACCTTCTTTGCCTCAAGTTCAAGTCTTTTTGTGTAAACAAGTATTTTAAGCTTTGATGGTCAGTAAAAATTTCACAACTAACACCATATAAGTAGTGTCTCCAGATTTTTAATGCAAAAACTACTGCAGCCAACTCAAGATCGTGTGTAGGGTAGTTACGTTCATGTATCTTTAACTGTCGAGAAGCAAAAGCAATTACCTTTCCATGCTGCATTAACACACAACCGAGTCCTTGATACGAGGCATCACTATAAATAACTAAACCTTCTGTACCCGTTGGGATAGTCAATACTGGAGCTGATGTCAACTTACCCTTTAAACTTTCAAAGCTTTTATCACAATCGCCACTCCACACAAACTTGTTCTCCTTTCTGGTAAGCTTTGTTAATGGCAATGCAATAGAAGAAAACCCCGGTATAAACCTCCTGTAATAGCCCGCCAATCCCAAAAAGCTACGCACCTCTGTCACACTAGTTGGTCTTTCCCAATTCATTACTGCTTCAACCTTTTTGGGATCTACACAAATACCATCAGCAGAAATAACATGCCCCAAAAATACTACCTTGTCTAGCCAAAATTCACATTTAGAAAATTTAGCATACAACTACTTCTCTCGCAAGGTCTGTAAAATAATACGCAGGTGGCATTCATGCTCATCCCTACTATAAGAATATATCAAAATATCATCGATGAAGACAATAGCAAAAGAATCCACATATGGGTGAAATATACGGTTCATCAAATCCATGAATACGTCCGGTGCATTTGTTAACCCAAATGGCATGACAAGAAATTCATAATGTCCATACCTGGAACGAAAAGCAGTTTTAGAAATGTCACAAGCTCTTACTTTCAATTGATGATATCCGGATCTGAGATCAATCTTAGAAAACACTTTGGCTCCTTGCAACTGATCGAACAAGTCATCAATGCGGGGTAGTGGGTATTTGTTACAGATAGTCACCTTATTCAATTGACGATAATCGATGCACAACCTCATGGTTCCATCTTTCTTCTTTACAAACAATACTGGGGCTCCCCACGGTGATACACTAGGCCTTATAAAACCACGATCTAACAAATCTTACAACTGTATCTTTAGCTCTTTTAATTCTGCAGGGGCTATACGATATGGTGCAATAGATATTGGTGCAGTTCCTGGTACCAACTCAATTGAAAATTCCACCTCACGGTCTGGTGCTAACCCTGGGAGTTCTTCTGGGAAGACATCTGCAAACTCATTAACTACTGGTATATCTGATAATTTTCCATCCTCTTGTCGTATTTCCACCACATGGGCAAGATAACCCTCACATCCTTTCCTTAGTAGTTCATAACATTTTGTAGCAGAAATCAAACAAATTGGAGTGACATTTCGTTCCCCAATAAATTTAAATTCAGGTTCACCCGGTAACTGAAACACTACCTCCTTTTTAAAGCAATCCAAACATACATGATATGAGGCTAACCAATCCATACCCAGTATCACATCAAAGTCACGTATATCGAGAGGTAATAAGTCAACTAGTAATTCTTTTTCACCCACTCGTACCACACACTCCCTATATACCCTCTCAATAAAAACCAACCCCCCCACTGGAGTAACAATAGCTAAACCAGAATCTAATGATGATAATGGTTTATTAAGATGCAACAGATAAAGCAAAGACACAAAAGAATGTGTAGAACCAGGATCTATCAACACATAAGCATCTTTATCACTAATAGGAAGTGTACCTGTCACTACGTTAGGCATAGCTTGTGCATCTTGTTGCCTCAGTGCAAACACTCTGCCTTGGCCTTGGTTTTGAGACACGCCTCCTCTACCTCCCCTGTGTACTTTTGGTGTAGAAATCCTATCTCCTACTATCACACTCCCAACTGAAGTTGTAGCTCCCATCGCTGGACAATTCTTTCGTAAGTGCCCCGGTTGATGACAATGGAAACATAAAGGTGTCGTCTCAGCTATTGTACACTCCCGAGACATGTGCCCTTGACCACCACATCTATAACAAAATATGGCCCTCGATCCCATCACAGATGCATTTTCTGACCGATTCATCCCAGTCCTTCCACCTCGAGCTTGAAATCTTCCATGTGCATTTCTATTATTTTTAAACTCTTGACCCTTAGGCACTCCTCGTGCTACACTCTGAGTTGAGGTTCCCGCCTCCCATCCATATGATCTTATACTATCATCTCTAGCTTTCTTCGAGTGTTCAAGTTGCATTTCTTTTATTGACTTTTCTGACACCATGGCCATATCCACCAAGTCCACATAATCCGTTATTTTCATATTAGCAACCATGCTTTTTATATCTACACTCAGCCCGATTTGAAACTGATCACATTTACTTTCTTTCGTCCTCACCAAGTCAGGTGCAAATCTAGATAGGGATATAAATAAAGCTTCATACTCTGCCACTGTTTGATTCCCCTGTTTCAACGTGATAAATTCTTCCTCTTTCTCCTTCCTATAAAGCCTTGGGAAATATTTTTCAAAGAACACTTTCACAAACCTCTCCCATGTAATTCGTGTAGGATTTATGGGCACCACTCCCCCCATTGTAGTAAGTAACCTTTCTGTTGCATCCCACCATAACTTTGCATCAGCCTCTAACCTAAAGGTTGCTAATAAAACCTTTTGTTCATCTCTCACTTCCATCACCTTGAATATTGTTTCCATCTTTCTAACCCACTCCTCTGCCACTAACGGATCCGTGGTCCCAGTAAATGCAGGCGGATTTAACTTCATGAACCTCTCATTTAATTTGTCCCTATTCCCACCATGTTCTCCACCTCTTGCTTGTTCCATAAGTTGTGCCACAGCACGTAATATTCTTCCCACATCATCAATAGGTTGTTGTTGCACCTCTGGTTCATCCACTTCAATAGGTCTATGTCCTTGCTGACTATTAGGTACATAGGATGCCTCACCCTCTGCTCTATCATGCGGCTCGTGTGGATCCATCACTCACTGCAATATAATTAACTTAAACAAAAAATAATAGCAGCTTTTTAATATTAACATTGTTAGTCAAAATCCAGATGCATTACAAACTCACTTTCTAGTGTCCACTGCCAATCTAGACCCTCACACCTTATCCAAAACCTAATAACCACGCTTTGATACCAAGTTGTCAGGCCCCGAATTAATTTTGTTAAACTCATCCTTTAATTTAGAGATAAATTGCCTTAAACAATGCTTTAATTTAAATCTCTGAGGAAAATAGCATAAGATTTTTTTTTCCAAAAGTATGTGTAGATGAAAACATAACTGCCTTTACTTATAACTTATAAGTACTACATAACTTTACATAACCAATATCCTTAGTTTAATAATTACACAAAAGGAATCTTGATATTTAAACCATACTAAATATCCGTCACTCCCCCGTTTTAAGGTCCTAACTTGGCAGTGAACTCCAATTTATAAGCATACCTGAAACAAAACATTACAGGAGTGTAAGCTATAAGGGCTTAGTGAATGACCACATACCACACATATAACCAATTTGAATAACCATTTCTATTTTGTTCTAATGCTATAACCCAACAGGAATTGTGAAACTCTCACAAGCCTGGACCCGCCACAGTCCAACTAACCCACCACAGTAATTAGGGACCACCACATCCCTTTATTTGGCCCGAGTACACAAACCTTTAAGTTGGATTAACAGGACCACCACATCCCGTAGGACCCACCACAGTCCTTAACATTAGATAAAGGACTCACTAGTCCATATCATCATATAACATCGCTGAACATTTTTAATCATATGCATATGTTTCATAAATACAACATTACTCCCATAAACATTTTCACACATGTGTTTAACTACACATTTCCATATGAAATTATAAGCATTTATATTTCATAAGGAAGGTCACTCACATTGGATTTAGTGCTAAGATTAATACCAACTACTTCCTTGGTATGGTAGTATTAGCTGCTTCTCCACCTAACAAGTCAATGTCGTTAGTATTTGAATACACCGATTAACATCAAACCCAGTAACACATCACATAATTTGGTCAATCAGAAATAACTAAGGAGTAATTACATATGACACTTCACATTTATATAACACCCAATTAATTAGGGTTCTAACACAATTTACAGAATTAAATTACGAATTTGCTAGACAAAGTTATGCCCATTTTATTACAGCCTTTTCCAAATCGTTTCTCAAGATAAACAACAACACAACTTCAACTTCCTGGAATTCTCATAATTTTTGTACAACATAACTTTTCATGATATTCCACCCAATATCAGTAAACACATTGAATAATACAAATTTAATGTTTCATAATTTCTAGGGCTCATTTTCTATGTCGAGCAAAACGTCCAACACTTGGTATGCATTCTTGCTCCTTTAGGGAAGATTTTAAACCACGACTTCAAACTGTCACCAAGGGTTCATTCCTTGGTATTTTTACACAATTTTCGGATATGTTGTACATGTATGAGTGTATTGTACTCTCCAACTTGAATCACTCAATTCCAATAAGTATTCCATGATTTATACCATTTTTATCATAACTAGGTCAAAATACAACATTAAGGCATAACTTAACAATTTTAAGCATACATAACCTTGACCTTGAGTATAATTCATGGAAACATATAATAAACATTTTTTAGCAGAAATATACATCATAATCATGGATTTTCTAAATCAAAATGCTTTACGAAAAGATGATGTAAATTTAGGACTTTAAAGTATGCATTTACGATCCTAGCTCTGGTTCTAACCTATGTTCTTAACCCATCCTTGTTCCAACACAATTCAGCAATAAGGGTATCATTAAAATATATATCCAAATCAGAAATAAAAATATGCCAAGTATATAACTCATCCATGTGACAAACTTTAATAAAGATGTAATTACCTCACGAGAATTCCTCGATTTATGGTGAATTTTCAAAGAAATTCTTCCTTAACTTTGTTTTTCTCTCTCCATAAGCATATTTTTCTCAAGCTTGTAATAGGAAATGAAAAGGATGATAAGTTCTACCTTATAAGCTTAAAAACGTGGCTATGTGACCACTTTAAGGTGGTATTACGCGATTCGTTGGGCAAGGGGTCCAATAGGACAATTCCGTTAATGACAGATTTGTCCTGCCTCGTAAAATCACCATAACTCACTATTTCGGGCCCCAATTTACTCTCACTTTGTGTCTATGAGTATATAACTTAAACATATACAACTTTCATGTTTTATATTTTCCAAAAATCATAAAACTAGTACACCTAATTTGGGCTCGAACAGAACAGTAATTATTTACTCAGAATTTCATAACTTTCACATTTGGCGACCAAACATCGCCACTTTCGCGCCAACACTCTAGCTTAATTTTTATAAACATAATGATGCATTTAGAAACATATTTTCATGATGCATTTAACCACATAATCAATTTATAACTTATAACTCATAACTTATACTTAATCGTATAATTAACCTTACTAATCGTGTTTTAGGGCCTTACAGTTGAAAAGATATATATATATATATATCATGCATACCCAATTTTCATACCCTCTGTGCAAACCATTTTTTTAAAATAGTAAAAAAAATATTTTTGAGCGAATTTTTTTCAAATGATTTTTAAACATTTTAGTAGGACGATAAAAAAATTCAACTCAAAGTGAATTGTTTTGATATTTTAAAAAAATCGATCTAACTTTGTCAATTTTTAAGCTGTTAAAAAATGACAAAGTTTGACCGATTTTTTAAAAATAGCAAAAAAAATCATTTTGAGTTGAATTTTTTTTATGGTCCTACTGAAATGTTTAAAAACAATAAAAAAAATTAGCCAAAAAATATTTTTATAACTATTTTATCAAAAATTGTCCGCGCCGACGGTATACTAACTGGGGTACACACACATATATATTGATGTGAATCTATGAATGCGGAAGAGTTATAATAACAACTACTGACTACACAACAACAACAACAAATAAAACCAAACTAATGAAATGGGTTTAGTTCTCTATCTATTCTCTTTCTCAACTTTCAAGTATAATAACATATGAGGGTTAATGGCCTATTTATAAAAGATCCAAGTAAAGACCCAAAAGACTAAAAATGACAACTAATAACTAAAAATCACTGATTAGTCTTAAACATGATTGGATACCAATTAAAGACAAAAGACTAAAAATAAGAGGAAATGAAAACATTACCCTAATCTAAAATACAAAATAAAAGATAGTCTTCTTCCAGTAGCACAACCACGCGCTACGTGTCGCTATATATGACCAAACACATCATTCTCCCTGTCTTCGAAAAGCTCATCCTCGAGCATGTAGGGTGACTCATGAATGCTACTTGATATAACCCTCAAAAAAATTTCGAACTCAAATCAAAAGTGGGTTGCCCAAAGTTTAATTAGTCCCATGCGTATGAACCTCATCAATAATGGGTCTAATATACCCAAATCCCAATGATGTCCCCCTACGAAATCCGAACAACTAAAAACTGAAGACCATATTCGCCTTCTCTACATCACAAGCAAATGGTTGCAACTTGGTTTGGTGGACCAATGAATCTGACCGAATGAAAACTCTAACGACGGCACCTTTGCGATTACGATGGTGAAAGAAGAGGACTGAAGGCGGCGACATTCTAGAAAGTCGAATCCAAAAATGGAAAATTTTCAAACATGTATCCCAAGTGGGATGCATTTTTCATGGAAGTCTTGAATTGTGTCAAAAATAGGTCATTAGGCCAATTTTGACCGAATTTGTGGTCAAATAGGGGGTAGGGGATCAGGTCAAAGTAGAAAAACCCATTTCTTATCTGATTTGATTGTAGTTGGATAAATGAGCAAGGAAAGGATGAAAATAGGGTACAAAGGGGGTGGGGCATATTAGGGCTAAAAAAATAGGGAAGGGGAACTAGGGTTTGGGGTAGGGTGAAAGGGATAAGGGAGAAGAGTGATGGGGGAGTATTTCAGGGATAAAAGGGCGAAAAAAGGGCAAGGGTAGGGATTGCCGGACCGACCACCGGAGGTGGAAGATGGGGTCGGGGGTATACTCGCCCAGGTGTGGGGATGATGGATTCGGGGGAGAAATGCCAAAAAAAATAGCAGGAGGGCGATAAAAATTATGCGCCAACTTCACCAGAGGCGGGTCGTCATTGGCATTTTTACCCTTTTTGGTATTTTTGCGTCGTTCCTTTGGAGACATTGATAGATCGACCCAAGGCGAGTCTTTAGGTAAATTTTGGGGTTAATCGAATGAGGTTGAAATTTTCCTGTGGCAGCATAGGGGTAACAAGAGATGGAGATGGAGATGGAGGAAGGTGGTGGTGGAAGGTGGAAGGTGGAGTCTAAAATGGGTGGCGTCCCCCAATTAGCGTTGATGGAATCTAGGGTTTCCATCCACACGATTCTTATTTGGAGATTTATCAATCTAACGATTGAAGGGTTGTCCAAGTTATAACCACAACTCGATACCCAATTCATACACCACGATGAACACCATGAACAAACGTAACTCTGATACCAATTTAATGTGAATCTATGAATACAAAATTGTTATTAATACAACTACTAACTACACAGCAGCAATAACAAAAAATAAAACTAAACTAATGAAATGAGTTTCTTTTTGTCTCTATTTTCTTTCTCAATATTCAAGTATTATTACATAAGATGGCCGATGGCCTATTTATAATAGAAAAATTACTTGATAGCTAAATAAAGACCCAAAAGACTAAAAAAGACAACTAATAACTAAAACTGACTACTTAGTCTAAACATGCTTGGAGACCAATTAAAGACTAAAAATAGAAGGAAATTACAATATTACCTTAAACTAAAATACAAAAACAAAGATTGTCTTCTCTCAGGAACACAACCACGCACTACGTGTCACTACATATCACCAAACACATTATATATATATATATATATATATATATATATATATATATATATATATAGAGAGAGAGAGAGAGAGAGAGAGAGACATTCTCTAAAACGAATTTCTTAAAGAACAGAGTTAACGGATTTTTATCCTTTTTCTCGGTGTGGTCCCCTTATGGTCCAAAGTCAAATTTGCTATTTTTCCCTTAGTGGTCCCTTCTTGTCTTATAATAAAACCCTTTTCAAGACAATAATTATTATAAAATTGTATTTTATACCACAAAAAGATAAGAAAGAAAAATATAACTCAATTAATTGGTATCAGAACTTTAGAACCCGATCGAAGTCCGACCTAACCCGATTCTGGTATCAGAGCCAAGACGATCCTTTCAGACTGATGTTAGTAAAAGACTTTAATACTCTTGGTATTTATCCTACGCATTTACAAAGATAATTTTGGAACCCATCTAAAGTACCAACCCATACCCATGACTGATTTAGACCCAAAAGGTTGATTAACCTCACACATAGACGGTTGTTCACACGTTGAACACATCCCAGCTAAACACGCAGACAGTAGACATGTCACTTACACTTCTATTAATAGTATACTAAACCAAAATAAGTACATCCTCCTTATTTCAAGACAATTTCTTAAAAACATCTAAACCCTAGAGACGGAGATAAAAAAACATCTCTAAAAACATACAAGAAATAGACGGTCGAATCCCAATAGACCTTGTACAAGTATTAAATCACATAAAATTCCTTAACAAATTAACAAAGAAATTTCAGACCTTAAGACTCTAACTAAAAACCAAGAAAGTGAGTTAGTCAAACTCATTAAAGAACAAGCTAAGCTTATCCCAAGATTAGATAATTATCTTCCTAATGGAAATAGTTATATCATATTGGAATGAGGTATCAGGAAACCTCTCCATTCAAACTTTAACAGAGTTTTACCAAAGAATTCTAGAAAAGATAAATGATGAAAGATTTTATTATGAGATAAATGAGAATGAAATTGCTAATGTTGTTAAAGCAACAAGACTTATATTATAAAAGATTAAATTTAATCTCAACATCAATAGCAACCACAGAAGACTATAATAGTAGCTCTGTTAAATACTTACAATTAGATTTAAAGGCTAAGACGGAAGGATTAACCACCTTTTATACAGACTTTGTTAAAGTCTAACAAAATTTAGCTAATTATCTTAACAATATGGAAAGCCATAACCTATCCAGAATGGATAGTATTGTTAATGAACTTAGATTGAATATAGCCCAAGCAAAAAAAATATGAAGAAATTATTAAGTGCATTAAGTTTATATATAATAAACCTTCCCAAACATAATTAGACTCTCCATTTATTCTAACACTTTTAGATAGAATAAAAAAAACTGTAGAATCTATAGAAGTTAGAATGACACCAGAATCTATGCAACAATAAGAAAAAGATGATGAGGTAAAAGACTATATCGCAAAAGTTGTCAATTCCCTTGTTAATTCTCTTGCCAAGCATAATGAAGAAATTACTGAAAATACAAGAAAAAAGAATAAGATCTTTAAAAAAGAAATCCTTAGTCAGATAAAAAGATTATTTAGACTCTTTAGAAAAAATTTAAAAAAAATACTTGAAAAAAAATCGGAACCTTAAAGAATCTCCTCCTATAAGAACTATGGACGAAAAAACTATAGCTAAAATAATCATAAATTATGGATTAGATAAGACCAGTAAGATAGTTAACCTTATCCCAAATATTGAACATAATAATTTGATGCTCCAAAGACTTAAAAACTCATCCTCTAATCTTATAACATGGTGGAAAGAAAGAAACTTTACCAACCCTTTTCAATGGAAAGAATGGGATGAAATTGGCTAGAAAATTGTAGAAGATTTCATACATAATGGACGACTTTCAATAGTTATATACATAGATTTGTTTAGAGAAGGATCCATTCCCAAGACTCTAAATTATAACATGACTTACCATCGTAACAATCATGCGTTAGAAAAGTCATATACTGAGCTTCAAGTTTTTGACTTAGTTTGGCTAAAATCAAGAGGAACTGATAGAAAGTTCCAGTTCCTAACCTTTGGACTCTTTCAAGCAAGAATTTAAGGTTTACATAGACCTAAAAATAATATCAACATACTGTAATACCCCGTGATTTTAATGACTTTTAAAATAGGTTATATTTTAAATTTATGGATTAATTGGATTTTATTATAAATTAATTCATTTGGGTTTTATCCGAATTGTGGATATTAAAATGGATGATTCTTAATATTATCTAAAGATATTTAGGTAATATATGAATGTGATGCTATTGATATGGCTGTGTGATATTAATTCGGTAATTTGAATTTTAAGTCAGACGCGGTATGGGACGTGTCGGGACTGAATTATTAAATTAAAAAGGAAATTTATTTTCTATCGACCTTATAGTCATTTTGACTGCGTCTTTGCATCCGGAAGGTTTGAAATAGTCAGAAAAGTCTATTTGGACGTTGAATTTGAGTCTCGGGTCATTTGGAAATGAAAAGACAACCCAAAAGGGCATTTTAGTCATTTTTACAAGGGAGATGAATAGTGATTTCGGATTTTGTCTTATTATAAGTAATTGGAGATTAAGTGTACGTGGGTTTTTCATCTCTTCTACACAAAATAGAGAAGTCATCTTCTTAGAGAAAGTGAAAGGTTGCTTGGAAGAAGAAAAGCTTGCTTGGGAAGGAGGAGAGCCAAAGGCCAAAGGTCACCACCACCAACCACCACCGGAGGTTGACCGGAGAAGGGAGAACCACCTGTGATATACTACACCAAAGGATCAGATCTTCATTAGAGGCAAGTGTTTGATATTTGCAATTTAAGTTTGTATATTGTCCATGTTAGGATAGTTATAAAAAGAGATGATTTTCATGTTTGGGAGATGAAAGGATAGAGTTGTTAATGGATTTTCTGGAAACTGAAAATATATAGGAATCAAACTCATGTTGTAGGTAGTTAGTAATCCATGAAATAATCATAAATTTATTGAAGAAATTATGAAAACCATTTATGTGTTCTTGAAGATATTACGTTGATAATTTTCTGGAAAAAGAGGATATAAACATGCTTTTAATTCAATCTCTTGATGATTCTAGGATGTTTAGATGATTAGAAATCATTTATATATGTTGATATATCATGTTGTAAGGATTATAAGTCATTTGGGTTGTTAATATGAAGGTTTTAATGATAAAAAATGGTTAAACCCGTAGTTGAAGAAATGCAGAAAAACTAGGTTGTTACCTGGACGATCGATCGATCGACCCCCTGCCTTCGATCGATCGACCTCCCCAGGATTATTAAAGTTGTTTCTTTTTAATGTTGGTTCTTATCCCAAAACTTTGGTAGATCTTTGGTGATTGTTAATGGGATATTATGGGACTTAGAGAAGATCAGTAAGCCCTATATAAGATTTGAATTGATTTGATTGGGATTTTATTGATTGGAATTATGTTAGTTAAATTGGAAGAAATTTCGGTTACTAGATTCATGTGTTGGATTCTAATTTGTATGCTTGAGGATTAAGGATAGGTCCAGTAGGGGAGATTTAATATAATACCTGGGTAGCTTTAGGGTTACAATTTGAACATCAAGGACTGAGTTTAAGCTCATTATTGAGGACTGGGTGTAGTACCAGTGCTTAGTGGGATGGTTCCTGGATAGAGATGGGAGTTCGGACCACATTTGGTTGAAAGAGGGGATGAGGTTATTCCAGTTGCATATTTGAAGTTGACGGACCTCCACGATCGACAAAGTTAAGTAGTAGTGCATTGAAGGGGTTCCTTGTTTGGATTTCGCTTTGCGAGACGCTCCGCGCATGAACCTTAACGACGTCGGGAGTGGAGAGATGTTATAGGATGCGAGGATGTTGATTTTGTTGATAAGTCATGAAACACTATAGACTATGAGCCATGTGATGATGGTATTCAATCCTAGTTGATAGAAGATGTGTTTATAAGAGATTTGAAATAATCGGTTATAACCCTAATCAAGGGAGAGTTTAATTCGTGGTAATTCGGGAAACATGATGTTATGGACTAGTAGGATTCTAGTGATTTCTTACTGAATTTATGTTGAGGAAAAACCTATTTGAACCTTGGGAAATGAGTGAGACTCGGGGATAATTAAATTAAAGATGAAAAGTCATATTATTTTATACGTAGGATTTAAAGAGATATAATGCTACGTATGGGAATTATTTTAGGGTAATGTGAGTACCTTGTTGATATTATATTATAGGTATGATAATGCCTATTTGATTGATTGATGATTATGTGTATGACATACCTAGCTTACTTGTTATCGACGGGAGGTTTGCGCGTGAGGGCAGTCATATCCTGATGAATCCATGGGATCTTTGATTTGTCGCTCAAGAACATAGGTCCATGAAAGACTTATCGGGGAGTTGATAAGTCCGCTGACTGTGGGAACGTAGGTATGTGCATGACCCATGGATACGAGAACTATGTTCACCTCCAAATTTCGTGTTGTTATTTATGGTTCGAGGAATCCTTATCGAACCTTTAGTCCCCTATTCAGCGACCAGCGATATTGGGACATGATAGCAGAGTAATGCATTGTACCGCAGCTGTGACTCGGGGTGCCGTATTATATATGTATATATATATAATGAATTAAATGAATGATTGGATTTATTGTGGTTAAATCATCTACTGTGTGATAATTCTAACGGTGAATTGAGAAAAAGAATTTAAATAAGTTAATGAATATTTATTGAAAAGCTTACTTCATATTAATGATAATCGAATCATGTTAATGGGAAACGTATGAGAATAATTATCTGACGTATGGTATGGGACATACGGGGTTATGATATAGGATGGAATCATATAATGGAAACTAGTCAGGAGGAAACATTAACTAGGAGGTTAATAGGAAACGTTAAGTGTGCACTCTAGATGAGAGGTGAGAATGGAAAGTGAGAGTTGGATACTAACATGTACATAATAAATGCTTTATTGTACTTGTTAAATACTTGCTATTTTAAAAAAATCATTTTCACAATCGGGCTCTGACCTGTTTCCTTGCATATTTTATTTTCTATTGTATCTTCTATATCAGGTGTCCAGCAACAGGGACGCCAACCTTAGTGGATTATGATGAGCTATGGAGCTATGGAGTATTGCTTAGACGCCTATCTTTATTTGATTCACAGTATTCTTTTAGTTAGGGCAAGTCGCCCAAAGGAACTCAATTATATCTATTCTATCTGAGTCATATACTCTTGTATTCGTGCCATTTTAATACATTTATTATTGTTGGGATTACTGTATTGGATTATTATTTTAGAATGTTTATTCCAATTGCATTTAAATTCTTTTGTATTAGCTGTTCGGTTATTAGTGTTGTAGAATAATATGTGTTGTGTTATTCGTAAACTAAAAATGGATTTTGTTAAAATTAAAATTTGGAAAGTTTTTAACACCAGCTTAATTGGGTATTGGGTGATTAGTTAATGTTTTTGACAGTGATGCTAAGAATGAGCCAACTGTATATTCTGTTTTAATTTGGTATGGGACTGGCCACCCGGTATTTAATTAGGCGGGGTGTTACACATACTTTGTTGATTAGTTGACAAAAGATGGAAGGATTTTAAGAAAAGTCTTATTGGGGTAGCTTAATTTGAAATGTCAGACAATATAGGATACTTTAACGTTGTTCCAACATTTACAGTAACCGTAGACACAACCCACAAACAAATATTTTAAGTTATTCTTATATGCTAGTGGCTATGAAGACTATATTATCCCAGATGCTATTATTAATGTAGAATTCCAAAGCTACGTGAAATTCTCCCAATTCCCCTATTAAGAAATGCAATCGGGAATTCCTAGTTGTAGACTTAACGAATAAATATTGGTTAGAACCAATCATTCAGACTTCAATCATACTTACAGTATTAAAAATACCGGACCTATGAAAGAAAAAGCTAAGACTCTCTGGCAATTGCCGGAATTTCAAAAAACTAAGATTATACAAAACAACCCCTCATTTTTTAATCAAGATGATGTCACTGGAAATGTTACTATCCAATATGGTCCCCCTAAAATTACTAGTAAGAATATCCACACTGAAGAAATTAGATTTAAAAATATGGGAGAAGCCATACTTAGTGATCATTCCGAAGGAGAATGTACTAATAAGGCTAGTTATATCTTATTAAGACAATCTCTAGTAATTAGACCTAGAAGATCATTTGAACAAAAAGACTTAGTTAAAGAAAAATCTAGAATCCAAAACTTTGGACATGAACCCTCAGAATTGGACACGAAGACATTTGAAGAACATCTTAACAGAAGTCATGTTGTTAGGTTCCAAGACAAAGATAGACTTAATATGATATCCCAAGACCATATACTAAAACTAAAAGAATCTAATAATACTATAGAACTTTTTAGAAACTTAAAACTAATGGAAGAAGTAGAAGAAATATTAATGCCAACTACGTAGGTAGGTCCTAATAAGTAAGAGATAGGAACCAATAGTAGGCTAAATGATGCTCCTAGACTCTGTATAAACCAATAGCAATAAATATTCCTATTTATTCAAACACTTTGGTAAAGACCAAACTTGGTTATATAAAAGACTTTCCAACTAGTGATAAGAGTTTTACTCCTGTTAGGGCCATGGAAAGTCAACCCATAAATCCAGTTGGGATATACCTTAATTTAGACAATGTCCAAGATAGGAAGAAAGCCTTAGATGAATGGTGTAATAAAATGAATATGTGTTTTGCATCTAATGAATAATGGGATGCAAGTTCATGTAAACAATATGTTGAGCAATCCATTAGAGGTACTGCAAAAGATTATTTAGATAGTCTAAGACAAGCTATATATGAAGAATCCCTAGCTAAATTTGAGAAATTGAAAGAAAACCTAGAATAAAGATCAATTGAAGAATATATTCAATTGATTACTTCAGAATTCATTGGAGCTGGACATTTAGCTCAAATCAATGAACAAGACTTAACAAAAACTAAGTTAACTCTTCTTAGTATTCGAAAACTATACAAGATTAACGAATATAGCAATAATTATGAACAACTATATTATTAAATTAAAGAACTTGGTGAGACCTTAAAAGATGAATATTTTAGGAAAATACCAACTATTAGACAAATCTTAATTAATGAATACATGAATTGTCTAGGAGTTGCTGGAGTTAAGAATAACTCCCTTGGTGAAAGAATCAATTTTGTCAAAGACTATATCATATCTAAAAGACGAGATGTAACTCAAGGAAAGTTAATTGAAGAAAATTTTAAACAAATCCCTCCAATAAAATATGAAAGAGACATTGCTCCAATCCAATGGGGATGTGATAGTAAATCCAAAGATAAGAAATTCAAAAAAGAATGAACCAGACTGTAAACAAAAGGCTAAGCCTGTAGGATTTCCAAAGAAATATAGATTCAAACCATCTACTACCTTCAGAGGAAGAAATTTTATAACCAAGAAAAATAGATTTAACCAAAGACGGTATTTTAAGAAGAATACCAATAAACATAAAAGGTTCCTAATTATAGGAAAGAAAAAAAAGCAATTCAACCTAAGACTTCTACCAAAGAATGTTGGACTTGAGGCAAATAAGGACACTTTGCTAAAGACTGTCCTAACAAGAAAGATAAAGAGAGTATTAAGATTATTAATACAACATTTTATAGATCAAGAAGAATTAAATATTTTATATGCTATAGAAATATCAGACATAGAAAATGATAACGATGTTAGCATCTATACTGCATATACAGATAGTAATTCAGAAGATCATAATAGTGATACTAATGAGTATGAATATTCTCAAGACAATCTAGATTTATATATGATGAAAACTAATAAAGAAGATGATTATATAGATTTTGAAGAAACTTGGTATAAATGTAAACTAAGCCCCTTTTTAAAGAAAAGATGGACAGTTAGTAATCGTGAGTTACTACCATATATACCTAAATGTTACTTTGATGAAGAACATTATTGCACATTCGAAACGAAATGTAGCAAGAAAGACTTTAGATGTGTAGAATGTTTCGAGACTATACAGACAATATTATTTATGGTTTGTGTTATTTATCAATTACACTACCATGAAAATTGTTGAAAAACTAGATTTAGAGCATTTTATACTACACAATTTGATGCTCAAATGGACCAAGATATTAAAATCTATTATCAAGACATTGATAAAAACATAGCCAAAAGATTATAAGAAAATGAAGACTTAAAAGGAATGGGAATTTCCTATGATCTAAAAGAAAACTGTACTGATAGTAGTACAGAAGACTTAACACCAATGAATATTTTAGATAAACCTCAGAAAGGAATATATATTCTAGAAAAGAATAATTTAGGAATTTCTAATAAACCTAATGCTTGTTTTATAGAATTATTTATACAACACAAAGATTAACCAAAAATATTTTCAGCTTTTATAGATACAGGATGCTCTCAGAGTATTTGTAAGGATAATGCCCTCCTCGAAGCTTATTTTTTAGAAAGTAATCAAGAGATCCATGGTAAGGTAGCTAATGGAGAACTATTTAACTTATTTTTTCAGACTATTCCTGTTTATTTCAAATTAGGAAATCAGACAAACAAAATTGTAAATCATCATTTTTAGATTATGCATCCCCGTCCTAGTTTCACTAGTTTTACAGGAAACATCATTTTAGGACAAGAATTTATTAGTAAATACCATCCTTGTACCCAGTATAATGATTAGATATTTCTTAGTGATAAAGAGGAATTTAATATTAAAGCCTCTCTAATTGATCATAAGATAGCTTTTGACCTTATGCAGGTCAAATCTAATTACAGATAAATATCCCATCTGAGTTCTTCAGCTGATCATGGTGGACCTAGACATACAAACCAACAAGAATCCCTAAAAATAACTAAACCCTTACAAAAAGAATGTAAGTGTCCAGACCAAAAGTGTTATAAGCAAATACCGCTTATACAATAAGATATTTTAGATCATGCTCAACAAACCTTATTAAAGGTCCAAGCTATATCCAAACAAAAGAAGATGGATATATAAGTAGAAAAAGAAAAGATTAGGCATTTAGTAGAGCCTACTTTAAGAGAAAATCCCATTGCTAAGTGGGATAAAGACCAAAGTTATTATGAAATTATCCCTATTAACCCAGATACCACTGTTAATAGTGAAACCTATGAGAAAGGATATTCACAAGAAGATAAAAAAGAATTCAAAAAAGACGTAGATGGAATATTTAAGCTGGGCATTGTTAGAGAAAGTAAAATTAGACATAATAGCCTTGCCTTTTATGTCCAAAATGAGTCTGAATGAAAGAGAGGAAAAATACGCATGGTCATAGACTATAGAAACCTTAATAAGAATTGTGAGTTTGATTCTAATAAGATACCAGATAAGAATAATTTAATCAATCTAATTGAAGATAAAATTATATTTAGCAAGTTTGATTGTAAATCGGGCTTCTGGCAAATAAAGATGCATCCATATATTATAACTTGGATAACCTTTAGTGTGCCCCGAGGAAAATATGAATGGTTAGTAATCACTAAACCAAAATTGTCAACTTGTCACGGTCATTGACCATGTCAAGTCCAACTTGTCAAGGTCAATGATAATGACAAATTCTACTGGAAAAAACTTATCACAATCAAAGACCGTGACAAGTTCATTAGACTTGTCACAGTTATGTCACGGTCAAAGATCGTGACAAACTCGTGACAAAATAAAAATAAATTATCACGGTCGAAGATCGTGACAAGTTTCTTTGCCACGAACTTATCATGGTTTTATACCGTGACAATTCTGGGCAGAATTAAAAAAATCTGTTAGGCAATATGGCCACTGCCATTGCCCAGCAGTATATTTGTACCTGTTATAACAAAATTGTACTTATTCAAACAACATATATATCCAAATAAAATACAAATCATATGCCAAATCAAGGCATTTATAATCCATATATAAATAAAATAGAAATGAAAATATCCATCATATCCAAACCAAATTGTACCAAACTCAAAAGAATATAAATACAATATAATTTTCAAAATCAAAAGAGATAGAAATAATGTTCATCTCTAGCCAGTCGGAGGAGGAAGGAAGGCCACACAACATACGAATTCACACACACTCACCAATATGCTGAACGTCGCATTGTTCACGCAACCACCCAGGTGATTTCTCCTTTCCCTCCACCACATGCATGACGTGCACTCTTGACTCAATGTCTTGGAGGGGACGTCCATGAACCGACATACCCGAGCGAAAGTTTGGATCCCTCAACCCCCTCGCTATCGACATGCCACAATTTATGTCGAGTAGATGCACACTCGATCAACCGAGTGCTGACATATGTCACTCAACGGGGGTCACGATGGGAAATGGATCATCATGTGGCACCGAGTCCGTGCATATCGGCAATGAAGCAATATCGTTAATGTAGGCATCCTCGTCCTCGTCCTCGTCCTCCTCCTCCACCTTCTCCTTCCCCTTTCCCAACGGATGCTTTATTAAGGTGTACATATCTAGGACTATCGCCTCTAATCTTGATAGCTTATCGTCATGATAGTCCACCTTATGGGCCAACCCACTATTTCACGTCGCTATGCTGATGATCCTAGACTTCCCCACACACGAGCTCACCCCCTAGTCCTCCCCTTGCGATCCGGGCCGAACACTTGGTTGAGTGCGTCCCTAGATAAAGATGCTTTGTCGGCTTCAGACTGCGACCCATGCACTTTCTTAAGCTTTGCCTGAAAAAATAAAAAGTACACGATTAGTCAATTAAGTAAATAAAATAATTATAACATAATTGAAAAATTAAACATTTATAACTTACAATGGTGGTTGCGACGCTCAGGGCCACATCATTGTCCTTCCCCCTTTTCGTCCAAATTGCCACATAGGCATCGAGCCTATGTGGCCTACCCCCATGGCCACTCTCCGTCTCCTGAAATAAAATAATACATAATTAGTAAGTAATGCAAATTAATGCTAAATTGTAGTAACTAAAAGTAAAGAAAATTAAAAACTTACCATCATGTGGTCCACCTCGGCGTAAGATATCCACCCAGAGTAGTGCACATCCAACTTTTTCCCCCGGTTCTCCCTCCCCGATTGGAGAGATACTAATTGTCGTTCATTGGTCTCATTGTCGATAAATTTCTGCCACTATGCCAATGAGATTGGCTCCTTGTTTGGGGGGGGGGGGGGGGGACGGTATCACGGAGTCTCAGAATAGACTCCCGAGTCTTTCCAAACTACCGTGCTTGTAAATTCTTCTTCCATGTCTTATATTGATCCCTTAATTGCTCCAATGTGGTGGTCGCAGAGATATGTGGGAAGGCCTAATTGTTCATGTCAAACAAATACAAACCATCCTATAAGTAATTATTCATTTATAAATATAAATATAATTATAAATAAAAATATAAATATTAAGTACTCAACCTGTAGTGCACCCCAGATGTTCATCTTGAGGTCAATAGGCACGACCCTCCAATCAGTGTACCCCGGGCCGACAATCGCCTTCAATAACTTTAGCACTCTAGCTAATAATGTCGTCTTATTCTCGACGACGACCCCTAATTTGCCCCATTTGGGGGGCCTAATGGTCGAGGAATCCTCATCGCCTCCGCTATCGCATCCTGGTGAAGTCATTTTCTATAAAAAAAAATTGTTATTATTAGTACAAAGTTGTATATGAAATTTGAATTAATGCTCAAATCCGATAATAACAATACATACCAATACCAATATCAATTTATACCAATACCAATATCAATTTATACCAATTTTAATTTATACCAATACCAATATCAACTTATACCAATACCAATACCAATACCAATTTATACCAATTTCAATTTATACCAATACATGCTTAGCATTAAAATGATATTTGTGCTTAAATTGATGAAAATTCTAATTAACATATTCAATTGGTTATCACAAGAATTAAAAAAATCAAGTACAAATTAATAAAAAATATTAAATTATCGTTCGATAATAATAGAGCAATAGAACAATACAACCACTCGTCATTATAAATAATTTGAATACTTATTACAAATTTAAAAAATTATTTCAGATTCGGGTTTATCATAAAAAATGGATTGATATTCGGTAGGTGCAGCCAAGTCATCGACACTACTGTTTAGATGCTTTGGCGCATGTAGGACGATTGACCACGACTCATTGTTGATATACTCTGAGTAAAACACTTGCTTGACCTTTTGAAAAGAATAAACAAACGGCTCATCGGTCATGTGTTCACTGCTCTTCAACTTGGACAAGTCAACCATGATCAAATTGGTGTCAGGATCAACTTTACAAGTATTTTTATCCTCAACTCTTACCCAATCACAGTAAAATACAACATCTTTGAAGTTTACATAGTCCAATTCAAATATATATCGAATTACACCATAGTAAGTCATTTCAACTTCAACGAGGTTTTTATTTTTTGCGCTCGCTCGAAAAAAAGTAAGAGCCTTGTATGAAATGCCCGAGTTCTGTACATTTGTATTTTCCTCGTACGCCCTTGCACCGAATACGTAACCGTTCAATCGATATTTTTGAGGAATATTTAGTTCCCATTTGTATAAGCACCTATTGAATGCGTACGCATAACAAATAGAAGGCTAGGTTCGATATGTAAATTTATTCGTGCATTCAAATTCAAATTCAATTTTAATTTGAAATTGAAATTAAAATTCAATTTATAATTTTAATTCCTATTTCAAAATTTCAAATTCTATATGTCTTATCTATATTCGATTTTTAAATTTCAATTTCAAATTCAAAATCAAATTCAATTTATAATATTAATTCCTATTTCCTCCATCTCCTCTAAAAGGTGAGTGGTCCTATCCCATTCAAGATCGCATATTTCTGTAATATACTTAACAACTCATGCACATTGTTCCAATTTGAGAAAAAATCGACAGCATATCCCCATAGTTCTCCAAGTACACGATGTAGATTTGCAAGTGTGAGTGTTATTTAAATTCATCAATTGAATTAATACTTAACATCGCATAATCTAGTATGTACGCAAAGAACATTAAGATATGACTGCAGAACTTCCTCCAAAAGTAACAAGTTTAAGCCACTAAGAATATTATTATACAGAAACTATGCAGTCCCAAACTGTCCAAACGGGACAATTAGAGATCTCATTATAGGGGTAATGACTCTCAAACGGGTCTAAGGGCTATTGAATGCATACACATAAGAACTAGAAGGCTAGTATCCATGCGCACTATATGTCATTTTAAGTATGTTTCATTTAATTATATAAGACCGTGGTCGTGCAACTCTCTAACGGGTCGTGACACAAAGTAATTTTAGAAAAAAGTTGAAAACTTTCCCCTCCCCCCAATTTGGACAATAATCCAATGGTCGTGCCACTTCCAAAATTAACCAACACAACGAATTAAGACAATATAATTATTTAAGGATTTATGAGTGTGAATAAAATTAAGGATTTAAAAAAATTGAACAACCAACTTCCATATCCAACCACATCCGTCCAATATAATCCAACAGCAACAACAAACCAATAAAATTTGTATCCCGTACTCTTTCTAATTCATCTACTCAATTAATTCATTTCCAACAACATAAGAAATTGAATACATATGACTAATTAGCTTCAAGCCCTAAATAATAACACCCAATCAACATTAACAATTTCTAACCAATTTCAAACCTAAATAAGAATACACAAACAATATTTATAATGTCAAATTAATTTCATTCTTTAAACAATAATATTTAATTAATATTAATAAGAGATTTTAAGGGTCTAAGGCGAACTCGTCCCCCCTGCCTCCCCACCCCCGCCGCCCCTACCCCCTTCCCCCTCCCACACACACGCACACACACTTCCCCCCACTGCCTCCTACCCACCCACCCACCTGCACACACACACAAAAATAAGGGTTCTACACATACACATATACACACATATAATGGAAAGTGAGAGGGAGAGAAAAATGTACCTTAGAGAGAGCGAGCGAGCGAGAGAGAGAGAGAGAGAGAGAGAGAGAGAGAGAGAGAGAGAGAGAGAGAGAGAGAAGCCGTGCGAGAGAGAAAAAAAAAGGAGGGAATGGAAACAGTGGGAAAAAAGAGGGGGTAGGGGTTCTTTACTAGCAAAGTTGTCACGGATCGTGACAACTTTCTAAAGTTGTCAAGGTCAATGATCGTGACAACCAGTTGCCACGGCCTTGCCATGGTCATTGACCGTGAATAAAAATACGTATTTTTTTTGTCATGGTCAATGACCATGACAAGGATGGTCGGCTCAAAAGTGACAATTTGGCATTTTTGGTGTATTGAATGTCATTTGGATATTTGAATACCCCTTAAGTATTTAAAAGACATATGGATAATATTTTTAGACCTAATTTAGAATTTTGTCTTATTTACATAGATGATATTCTTGTAACGAGCAAGACTGAGATTGAACATGTAGACCATCGTAAGAAGATTATTTTAGAATTAGATAAACATGGAATTGTTATTTCTGAGAAGAAAATGCAATTATTTGAGATTGAAATAGAATTTGTGGGAATGCATATCAATAAAGAAAAAATATCTTTAGCAGAATACATAACCAAAAAGATTCCAGACCAACTCAAAGATAGAAAATTATTGTAATCATTTTTACGATTGATAAATTGTGCTGCAAACTTTATTAAGAACCTAGCTTCAAAAAGACAAACATTAACTTCCAAATTAAAAGGAACTAATAAAACTAATCCTTTGAAATGGACAAAATACGATTTTGAATTATAAAACAAATAAAAAAAGTAGCCTAGAATATTCTTTTACTTGAACTGCCTAATGTCGAAGACCAATTTATAGTAGAAACAAATGCCTCTGATAAATAATGGGGAGCAATGTACGTTGCCTTGATCATCAAAATAAAAAGAAAAAACTTTGTAGATATAGTTTTGGAATTTTTACTGATCCAAAAATAAGATATACGACCCATGAAAAAAAGTTCTAGTTATAGTAAGGGTTATAGAAAAATATATGCTTTTTCTTAGACCTAAACATTTTACTGTTTATACTGATTCTTCTTATCCAGTAAAATTCAGAGACTTAAATTTATCCAAATCAATAACTAATAGAATTTTTAAATGACAACAATTGCTTAATGGTTGTGACTTTTCTGTTATACATATTAAGGGAATCAAAAATACCATTTCAGACATCATATATAGAGAACCTACGTTTGCTAACACTAATATTATCTCTTGTTTTATGTTGCAAATAGAAGACTTAGACATTATGAGTTCCTCTAAAACAAATAGACTAAACAGAGAAGACGTTGCAGACTATCTTAGATGCATAAGACCAAATGTTGGTATAACGCAAAGACAGACTCATATTTAAGACTTGTAAGAAAGACCAATTCTGGAAAACCTTGATGATATTTTAATTCCGGCTAAAAAATCTAGAAATGATATTGTTGTTCAGAATAGACTGATCGAAAAATATATTTTTCCCAATATATACCAGACCAAAGATACCCAGACTTAATAAAATTTGGATGAGGATTTTCATATAACGAAAATACTCTTATAGACACCCTATGGTGGAATGTAAGGAACAAGCAATGGGTAGAATTCAAATAGAATTTGGTAGCCGTTGCCAGATTCATGAGAACTCAAAGACTCGCAGTTACTCAACTTAGTAGTACTTCTACTCCTAGACCACATACTTAAACATATGCTCAGACTCTTAGAGAATCCTCCAAAACTAGACTAGTTGATAATTTTTATTATCTGTAAAAGACTTTTAAGACTAAGATTGTTATACCATTTGGTAATAATAATCTTCCTTTTTCAGAAGACTGTAGAAAGAGGGTGATAGTATTATTGAATATTTTAATATGTTATTATCCAAGATTAATAGAGATGCCTTAATGATTATGGATTTCTTCAATGAAGTTTCATAAATTTATCTTTTTAAAAAAGCAAAGATGACACACATCACCCTTGCAGACTATGGGTTCATTGGACTCATCCAGATACGGACTGTAAAAGACTCTATTGCTCTTAGAAAAATAGTCCTTGAATATGCCAAAAATATAAAAGAATTTGTTTTCCCTATTTTCCAGAATTTACCAGATTGGTACAAGTTCCTGTAGAGGAGAAAGAGTTGACGGTTTTAGACTCATTAGATTCTCCACTTTCTCATTCCACTTTCTCATTTGAAGACATTGAAATTATTTCTGAAGATGAGACCAAAGACGTGATAGTTGACAAGACCAAACTCTAAATTGCCCATGCTATGGAAACAATGGAAATTATCGAGTTATTGACAAGTCAAGAAAGATGGTATACTATATACCATAAAGCAAACCTAATCATCCAAGTAGACGAGCCATTCAATGGAAGGCTCAAAAAGAAATCCAAAAAAGTGGTAGAGGTAGCTTTATCATCTAGCATTAGAGTGATGGGCCTCATTGATGAATACTTCAACAACAATAAGGCTCTACCAAACAAAGACAATGCAAAGAAACATACATATAAAGAAGGGTCCCACCATATTGAATGAATTATTAAAGACAAAGGATGCAATTATTTAGACATCCAATTATCAGACTGCCTTTTATAAAGCAAAAGATTCGTTCAAATAATTAGAAGATAACATATTCGTAGACTTGACCTACATGGGCCAACAGACAACCTCTTTTCAAAAGAATAAATAAACTCAGATAAAGATGGCCAGAATCGTTGAAAAATGACTCTTTTACCTTTAATAATTTATTTATCCAATTTTAGCAGCTGGTAGCCTATCATTGGTGTTGTCCCTTATGCTATAAAATTGATGTTTGTATGTTGTAATAGAGATAAAAAAAAATAAGAGAGAAAGAGAACACATTAGAGAGTATGAATAATACGTATATGAGTGAGTAAACATCTCATAGTTAGGGAAGAGAGGAGAGTCGTATCTACTAATGTTATGCAATAAAAGTATTTTTTTTCTTTAGAAATCTCTTTTGTTACGTTGTTATTATTCTCCAAAAGTCTCTAACTTTCTGTTCACAGAGGACTATTGTGTGGAACATCTGGTGTAGTATGTAGGTGTTGTACTGTTGAACCGCCGTCAGATGGGCATTAGGCTTGTTGGTGTACAAGCAGGATACGAGTCCAATGCCAAACTAGTGGATTGAGGTGCAACACATAAAGAGAGAGATGTAGGAGGCACATACCTGAGAAGCATAATAATAAACTGAAGAGAAAAAGGGAAGAAGACAAAGGAATTGCATACCAAAAGGAAGGTATAAACTCAAACCAAACCCCTAACTATTTCAAATATTATCGTTAAAATTAAAAAATACTTACATGAGCCTTCAGATAACTAAAGACTTTTTAGCATTTGTTAATCAAGAAAATCAAGATTTAACAAGAGAAATCCACGAGTGGACTCTCACAGACCCCTTAATAAACTACTTATAGAATCTGCGCTGACATACGCAGGTGGTACTTACAAATATATAGACCAAATTATTGAGTAATTAACACGTGAAGTACCTAGAATATAAATAACTAGAACAGGGATCCGTGATCTCTTCAAAAAAGAATTAAGAACTGAAGATTTCCCAGAAGAACTTTCAAGACCAGAAAAATATAAAGAATATAGTATAATACTTGAAGATACTATAGACATATTAAAAATATTAGATACAAAAGGTTAGTCGAAATAAAAACTACCTTAATTAGATCAGGGGGAATCCGTCCTCTTCTTAAATACGTAGAGACAACTGCCCCTAAAACATATCAAAGATTTTTATCATCCTATGGTGACAGCGAGTAGACGAATTCATAGAAGACACCATAATTTACATTGTTAATCAAATATATATAGAAACTAGACTGATAAAATTTCATATTTAAGGCTAGAGTATTTTCCTCCAAACCCTCTTGAAATCTCTAGACACCTTGAAGAAAATATTTATCTAGATATTTTTCACTATTCTGAATTATAGTATCATAGTGACGGAAGAACCTGAAGAAATAGCCCTGAAACTTCTACACTTTGACTTCCAGATTAATTAGACTTTAGAGACTTTATGAATTGTGGGGGTAAAACATTCTATTCCAAAAACCTTAGAAAAAGATAATAGTATTAAAAGATGAAGCAATCCTTAAAAGTAGTCCCTAAAAAGATAAAGGCGGCCCTAAAACTGTTTGGACGACAACTAATCCGCCATTTAAGCCCGTTAACTTAGTTCGTCGAAAAACTGGTATGTTATATATATATATATATATATATAGGATCCCTCTATCCCCACTTCAAAACAATCTAACCCCACTCCACTTTTACATTAAATGACTATAATACCCTCAAACCTCTTTCTTTCATTCAAAACACATTTTATCACCAATTAAAACAAATCCATTTGATAAAAATAAAAATATTATATTTTCAATAATAATTAAAAAAAAACTGATTTTTCATAAAAAAAATGTTCTGAATAAGATTCTATTTTAAAAATATTAATTTACACTTTTTATAACTGTTTAAAAAAACATTTCAATTGTTTTAAAAATGTAGATCTTATCTATTTTTTTTATTAAAAAACTGTTTATAAAACGTAAAATTTGTTCCCTTAAAAAACTGTTTTCTTAAAAATGTGTTTATTTTGTTTACAAATTTTATTTTTTGTTAAAAACTGTTTTTTTACTATTTAAAAAATAATTTTTTTCTATAAAACAACGGTCCGGGTCAGCGGATATGTATAGGTGGTCCGATTACCTATACATACCGCTGGCGCAGACCATTTTTTCGTATATGTTGGTCTGCTCCAGCGGTATCTATAAGTGGTCGGAGTGCCTATACATACCACTAGCGCGGACCATTTTATTTAAAAATGGTAAAAATATTATTTTGAAAATAGTACAAAAAAATATTATTTTTAAAATAGTACAAAAAAGTCTTTTTTTATTAAATAAAACTGTTTTTTTGTACTATTTTGAAAACAGTATTTTTGCTCTTTTAAAAAATATGGTCTGCGCCACCGGTATGTATAGGCGATCTAACCACCTATATATACCGTTGGCGAGGTCAAACATATACGAAAAAATGGTCCGCGCCAGCAGTATGTATAGGTGGTCGGACCGCCTATACACACCCGCTGACGTGGACTCTTTTTTTTTTAAAGGTAAAAAGATTATTTTTTAAATAGTATAAAAAACAGTTTTTAACCCAAAATAAAAAATGTAGACAAAATAAACGCATTTTTAAGATAACAGTTTTTTAAGGGAACAAATTTTACATTTTATAAACAGTTTTGTAATAAAAAAAATAGATAAGATTTACATTTTAAAACAATTGAAATGTTTTTTTTAACAGTTATAAGAAGTGTAAAAAACATTTTTAAAATAGAATCTTATTAAGAATATTTTTTTTAATATAAAAATATTTTTTTATTGAAATATAAATTTTTTATTTTTATCAAATGAATTTGTTTTAGTTGGTGGTAAAACGTGTTTTGAATGAAAGAAAAAAAAATAGCAAGGTTTGAGAGTATTATAGTCATTTGGTGTAAAGATGGAGTGGGGTTAAATTATTTTGGAGTGGGAATAGAGGGACCCTATATATATATATGGTGTCTTTAGTAAAAAAGATATAAAAAACTTTTTATGGATTAATAAATGGGGTGCCTTAGCAGCACCGTAATTTATTTATAGCCTATTTAATTGGGTTTTGCAAAAATGTTCCCTTTCTGAATGTCCAAGCCACGACCCCATTAGATTTTTGGCTATTATTTTGATGGTAGATAATAATAAGGGAGCTTGACAAATAATTCCCGTTGAGACATTTTCTAATAGGTCACATCACAACATTTTTTTCTTAATAGTGAATATTCACTGTATATTGGCAAATAAGATCGATTGGAACAAAAATATTTTTTCATAAAACGTGATGGAGCAAAAAAAATGTTAAACGAGACTAATTGGTAAAAAATGCTAATAATCTCTATCTCTATCTCTACTACCTAAAAAGAGGGAATTTCCTCTTCAATGGTTAGAAGATTAAACTACCCTCATTAAATTTAAAATTCCTATTATACCCTTAATAATAATCAACATATCTCTCCCCAATTCATTAGCTCCCATGAAATACCCAGGTTCATTGCATCCCATATTTTTCATATTCATTCACACATTCCAAGCAACCAAATACATTCATGTTCCAAATCTAGAAATCCAGATTCAGTTGCCTCAAATTTCATTCTTCAATTCGCTCACATTCATTCATCCTATCTCTCTCATATTTATTCACGCATATCAACCATCAAAATACATTCATCTTCCAACCCTAGAAATTCATCTTTACGAATGGAAGCTCAAACAACTATTTAATTGAAAGTCCATCATTTCTTTGCTTCGTTGCTGTCATTTCTTCAGCCATAATCAAGGTCACTACTCCTAATTCCGTTTATAATTTTTTATTATGTCAGCAAAATATGCATTTGTTAATTTGAAGATGAAGACAATTACATAAATTTTATAATTATATATATCTCATTGAAGAATTTTGTCTTTCATTTGAAGATGAAGACAATTACATAAATTTTATAATTATAATTATATAGACTAGGAAGAATTTTGTCTCCCATTTTTATTTTTCAAGTTTTTAGAGATGTGTACTTATTACATACTCTAAATTAAATGTTAATTTTAAAACAATTATATACATTCACATATGCCTACTGTTTTAAATGTTAATAATTTGAAAATTATGTATACTGATATAAACTTTTTCAGTACTAAAGATTGTGCTTATTTTTCGTGATTTTCTTCTAATTACGAAAATTTCACTCATGATAAAAAAATTTATTAGTTTCGTAAGGTGGAAGTTCGGTACTACAATAGTTGATGGCACTAAGACAAGTACTTAATTTATGGTTTATTGTCATTCTTATATAATTTCTAATTACGAAAATTTCACTCAAGGTAATAAATTTTTTTATTATTTTCACAAGGTGGAAGTTCAATATTTCGGTACTTTAGATGAGACAAGTACTTAAATTTATGGTATATTGTCAGTCTTATATAATTTCTAATTACGAAAATTTCACTCATGATAATAATTTTTTTTTTCGTAAGGTGAAAGTTCACTACTGCATACATTAGTTGATGGCACTAAGACAACTATTTACTTTTTGGGTTTATTGTCATTCTTATATAATTCGATGTTCTTAATCTTTACAAGTATGTTAACAGTAGTAGGAATATAATTTGATAGTTCGTAAGAAATTGTTATCATTTCACTCTTTCGTAAGTAATTGTTAATTGAAATCTTGTAAGATATTTTAACATTAGTGGTACACACTCGAATTGTGAATCTGAGAGTGAACGAATTTTACTTTTGTTTACGTGGTATGTGAAGTACTTAATACCATATTGAAACTGTTTCGTATAATTTATATTCGAGATGGTAATATATTTCGTTGGAATTTTTGTAGGATATTGTCAATATTTCTTGTAGAAGCTTGGACTTTCAATCTCATAGTGAAGGAATCTCAATTTTATTTACGAGGTACTTGCAACTGATTAATGTATGATTGCGAATTTACTTATCATTGTTTATTTAATTTACTGGCCATTATGAAACCAATTGAAGAAATATGTAGATGAGCTAAAAAATTTGCATACGTTTTACAATTTCTAATTTGTAGCTTTTTTTTCTTTGTCATGGAAAAGAAAAAAAATTAAAGAGTTAGGAAACAAATTACATCATATCAATTGAATTATATGAAACACAAACTACGCATGCATAACACATTATAGATTAGAACCAAGTAGATACCCAAATCTTTATAAACTAATGAATCACATAATTGTTTGGATAAACAAAATTAAGTCATTGCAATATACATATTTAACTTTTTGATATCATGATGAATGAAACAACCTATGAACCAAAAGAATCAAAGACTCTGATGATTCATTATCTGGTGAGCTTTTTTGGAGCAATTGGTACTCAGTGAGTGAAGTTTTGGGACCACTAATTTTAAAATGACTTTGATGCAAGAACTTACATATTCATTCATAATTTGTTTTTATATTAGCCGAATATATGTTTTTTAACCTAAATTTTTCAAAATATTTTCATTATATTTTTTTTAACCTAAACATACGTATTCATGTCTTTAATGCCATTCATTTGACATGCCATCAAGCTATAATTAGGTTTTATTGTTGTTGTCGTATTGATTTTGAAATGTGTATATGGTGATAGGAAAAAGAATAAAGATACTAATCTACTTGAAAATTTCAGAATAAAATTATAGACCTTCCCTAAATTAAATTCATTCTTCTTTGAGTCCTAATTTAAGATGGATTTTCCGCCTATAGGTGAACTATCAATATAGTAGTTGACTCCAAGGATATGTTACTGGTACTAGGGGACTGAAACGAAGTACAAATTTCTTGCATTCCCTATCCAATGGTATTTAGGACCAATTGGAAACCAGTTGACGAAAAACTGATCTATATAAGATTGTCTTATGTTCCCACAAACGAAAAAGAAAGGTCTACCAGTGTTGTTTTATGGGCTAGAATAGGCATTCACCTCCTTGGCCTAAGCCAAATAATTGAGAGAGTTTTTCTTATACAGGATTCGGTAAAACTATGTGTCATTGACTAGATGATAGTAGACAAAATCCATCACAGGTCATAAACAACTATTGTAACGTAAATGTGACGAATCATATTCATTAAAATTTTGTACTTTATCCGAAATGTTTAATGAGGTGAGCCTAAGCCATGCTTCAGCCTGCCGCCTACGCCCGCAAGGCATATGCCTTAATGAAGGAGCCTCGCCTGATTTGAGGCGAATCGTAACATATGAAGCTTTGTTAGACTTGGGTCTGGGCATACCTTGGACAAATTCAATACTGCATCAGTTTTCCCCTGGTTTGAGATCACTCTGTAATCTTATATACTCCACCTTTTATTTATTATATGGACAAATAAAGAAAGAAATGAAAGCTTGATCTTCTTAACCTTGGTTTTAAAAAATCCTTAAATGAAGAAATAAATCCCAACCAACATTCCATGACGTTTAGCTTGATTAGTATGAATTCAGTCTACAATTTTTGGCTGCAATTAATAATAACTTTACTAAATTAACTTAAGAACTATGCTATTATAGTTTTATATAAATCAATGTAACCTATAGTTTCCCATTGGTCATATCTGTACTTATTGTGTTGGGATACTCAACTGGTTTATAAGCGTTCAAAGTTGGGTTTATAGGGTCAATGTGGACTGCTTTATTCCCATTGTTTTTTTTTTTTTTTTTTATTGTATTCGATCAGATTTCGGTTCTATAACATTAGCCTCCAACTGTTTGAGGATGAGAGTGCTCAATATAAGCGAAATTTCTCCTTCTTCTATTAAAATGGAGATAACATCCACTGAATTTGGATCTGTAGTGGCTCCATTATGTCAATCAGTAGCTGTAGATGTTACTGCTTGGTTCATGGATGTCACTGCTACATTTAGTAACAATTATAGTAACAAATTTTCTCCACCTATCATATAACGGACATTTAGGACTACGTTCACTACCCATGCCTTTATTCTTTTACAATTTTATCCTCTCTGAAACTAATATTTAGAACTTGAAACAAATAAATCAACATACTTTGAACAGTAGGGTATGCTAATAGTAGTATACAAGAAAACAAAACAATTAAGAATATTGAAGAAACATAAGTTATCCTCTAGAGTTCCCTTGATCACTTCATTGGGGACTCAATTTCATTATTAAGATTTGGTAAAATAGTATCGGCTGAAGTGTTTGGGGGGAACTCCCAAACACATCTGATAAATATACATACTGCTAAGTATGATGAGATTCTTGGTAGCGATCTGCCTAATCAATCTGCCTACAATAAAGATTTTAAGTCTTATATTTATAGAGTAACTACATTTATTTACGTTAATATGTATAATGAATATTAAATTGTAATTTCAGTTCCATATAATTTTGTTAATGACAGCATATGTACATACAACATAATCATAATTTTATTTATGATCTTTCTTGCAATACACCAATTGTCACACGGATAATTTTTTTTTTTAAATTCTCCGGTGAGGCACCATGTTTTTCCCACAAAACCTTATCAGCCAACCAATACACGAGGTTCACTACAATAACCTGCTTTTAACACGATTATAGCAAGTAAAATAGCAAACTAAATCACAATATAAGAGGCACATGTACACAAGACACAAAATTAAACGAACTCAACTCCCAACCTTTTGTCACACGGATAATTTTTTTTTTTGAAATTCTCCAGTGAGGCACCAAGTTTTTCCCACAAAACCTGATCAGTCAACCAATACACGAGATTCACTTTTTTTGACTTTCTCTAGACCCTTTATGCTGGCCGTATTATCCTCATTGAATGAAAGGGCTTTTAAGGTGTTAACGGTTTGTCATTTCTCTTTAAGTTCCATGTACATGAATTTTCTCTTTCGTTGAATCTACTGGCTCAACTTATTTCAACACTGCCTTAATTTATCCTCGATTGCCCTGGAATTTACCCCTCCCCCCCCCCCCCCCCCCCACACACAAAAAACATATTGCTTCTACTATATTTTGACATTTTCCCTCTTTGGCGTACCATGTTTCATATCTAATAGGCTTGTGTACTCTCAGAACTGAACTGCAATAGGAATATGTTCTGAATCGTGTTTATTTATACGATACACAACATTCGAGAACATCAAACTCCATTCGTGATTTGCAAACATTCTATCAAGTCTTTCCTCCACCCAATCCCCATTTTTCATCCCTTTGTACCATGTAAATTCATAGCCTTAAAACCGAGTTCAATTAGTTTACATATGTCAATCACCTATCTAAAATTATGAACCTGTCAATTTGGTAGAATGGTTGTTCCTGTTTTTTCTGCGTTTGATAGAATTTCATTGACACTCCCCCCACCTACCCCCACCCCCACATACACACATACCACGACTAAGAAACGACCTCGGACTATCGTGACTTAAATTACTCAACAATTTTGTATTCCTCCTTGCATCGCTGAACCTTGAGTACCCCATAAAATCCTGTGACTATCCATAACTGCCATTACAGAGAATATTTTTAATACATATGTTTTGCTCGGACATTTATAAAACTAATTATTTTATCTTATTTCTAATTATTACCCATACAGATGTGTTAGCATCTGTGATAAATGTAAAACCAATGAGTACGTCATTATCGCTTAATTGTTTCACACAAATTATTTACTTAATTTTGTTACTTATGCATAAATTGTTATAGAATTTATGCTTTACATAAAAAATTTTAAAATTATCAAATTCATATTCATTTATTCAAAACCTTAAACCAAATATCTGCAATGAGTACAACTAGTAATAATAAATAAGTATGACTCGTAAACTTTATTTGGTTGTGTGATGTCCATGATAACGACATTCCAAAAAGCACCGTGCCATGGAATGGATGAACAAGGACCTCCAACAATGCTTCCGATTCATCTCATTTCTTCTCTCTCAATCCACAGGTACTTACCAACCCTTCATTCATTTTCATCAATCTTCCTATTAATTATTGTTATTTAAATTTTTATATGTTTATCCCTGTCACCTCTAACATTACACACTCAATATTCTAAGTATTTATAATCACAGAGATATGAATACTAAAAATTCATCGTAATGATATGTTTGTTTGAACCTGAAGATATTACAGTTACTAGAAATCAATCGTGTGGATGGATGAATAAATTACTATTCATCTCACTAATGGGGTTAGGGTCTAATTTTTAACTATTTTTTTTGAGGGAAGGAGAAGGACAAGAAGAAGACAAAATGGAAACTGACCTTCTGTTATTAAATTAATAGTCAATTTGGAAGCTTATAATAATATGGTTTTAGGACCTTTTAGTTTAGCTTTTGTATCTGGACAAACTTGTTGACTCGTGAGGTGGCATCAGTTCATCATTTGGTAGTCATATATACACATGCATCAGTTTATGTATTTATAATTTGAGTTTGCATTCTAATAGTGAGTGATATAACAATATTTTGTGACAATCATTAATTATTGAATAATAGAGGTATAAATTATCCATCATGGAATAAAATTAGTTCCTAGAAAAATAATTATGTATCCCTTCTCCCTTGCCCAGAGCCTAAATTTCCCTTTGTATTAATCAAATGCACTTGGTTCTGCTTTGACACTCAACCAACTCGCCTTGCTAAACATCGATGCAAAGGTTGATAGAGTTATTAAATTATTAATGGTCCTGATATCACGTGCCCTCACACACTAAGAATCTAAAATAGTAAGGGTAAAATTCGGACATACCCATCATACTTACTATTTTGAGGCTCAAAACATGTGCCCTTAGGCACATATTATTATTTACCAATTGTTATTTAGTTTCTAGATAGTCTACAGTATACTATATATGCAGGGGCGGACCTAGGTGGTTCCGAAGGTGGGCGTCCGCCCACCTAAATTTTTCGAAATTTTTTCCTAGGTATAGCCTATTTTGTTTGTGACCTTTGTGTAATGTTTCATAATAGAAGGCATTTACTTTTGGAGGCAGAAATATAAATAAACCATTCCCGTTTTTGCTTCTACACGCATGTTTTATAACGTTTCAAACCTAAACTAAACCTCAGTCCTCTCTTCCCTCTCAAACCTAAACTTTCCCTTCCTCACCTATTACCTAAATTTCCACCAGCAACAGGCCAGCAGGAGTAGCAGTGCTGCCTCCTCCGCCACAAACCAGTACCGTTCCCTCCTCTGCAGACTGTCGTAAAATGGCCCTGTTCCTCACGGGTCTCTCTCTCGATTTGGGGAAAGCAAACCAAAACTAAATATTCAAGACTTTCATCTCTCTCTCGACTGGACACTGAACCCAAGCAAAGCAAGTAAGTTTAACTTTCCATCTCTTTTTTATGTTTTTTTTTAATTCTATATTCAAGACTTACATAAAATGTTATGTTTAATTTTAGCAGTTATGTGAAATGTTATGTCAAATGGTTAGTTATGTTATGTTTTTTTTAAATTAAATGTTATGTTTAATTTTTTTTTGCAATTCAATGCTCAAATGATTAAATCTTATGTTAGTTTAATTTTCAAAAGTTAAATTAGTTAGTTGTTTGTTGGCAAAAAGTTCAATTCGTATGTTCATAAAATTTTTGTTGGCAAAATGTTGAAGTATTATAAAAAAAAATCCACGAATAAAGTAGGACCCAAATTTAGAGAATTAATGTCTCAATATTTTTAGGGTTAAAAAATGGGGCATATACCAAATTGTCCCTCAAACATTTTTTAATACACGTTTAGTCCGAGCTTTTTATTTTGTTCGGAGTTTTTGGAACAAAATAAAAATGCTTGGACTAAATGTGCATTAAAAAATGTTTGAGGTACTTTTTGGTAATTGATCCTTAAAAAATTGCAAAGAAAAATAAAAATAACCCCCAAAAAATTGCTTCAGGTGCTCCCGCCCTCAAATGCCCGGACTTCATCAGAACTTTTCGCACCCCCTGACTCGAAATCCTGGGTCTGCCATTGTATATATGTATGTATATATATGGGTTGTATGCTGGGTCAGCTTAACAATCGCAATGAAGATTCATTCCTCATTTTTAGTATGGGCTTTTTTGTAGTTCAGCACCATGTAAAAATGGTACACTATGATTGCACAGTAGAGTTGATATGTATGGTACACACACACACACACACACACACACATATATATATATATATATATATATATATATATTGCTTGTTGTGAGGATTTGATAGTTGAAATAGTGGTAGAATTTTATACTGTTCTCAGCATCATGGGTATATCCTAAGAGGTCAATAAGAGAGGGCAAATGCCCCCCGTGAACTTTGAATTTTTTTAAAATATCAATAACATCTGTCCGGGACAGGTCCTATATGCGGTTTGCAGTTTTTCTTTCTTTCTTTCTATCTATCTATCTATCTATCTATCTATCTATCTATCTAATTCGGTTAATCGCATCTTGAACAGCCCCGGGTCATCTCTAACTCTACCCTTGCCTCCCATGGGGAGGCAGCTGGTATCATTCCAAAAGACCCTCTCACCTTCTAAAACTTTTGCCTCCATCGTTGGGGGTAACTCCCACCTTTTTGCCAGACCTCGTAAAGAAGTAAATCCATTAAGAGGAGAACCCGCTATATTCTTCTCAGAAGAAGACATCAAAAAATTAGTTAAGCCATTCAAATTTATGCTGGTTGGAAAGTTCTCACATGGGCGCCCCTTAATAGATGAGATTAGAAGGATTTTTACCTCATTGTGATGTGAATCAAGAATGCGGAAGCGTTATTTTTACAACTACACACCAACTACTAACTACACAACACCAAAAACTAAACTAAGAAAAATAGTTTCTTTCTCTCTATATTCCTTTTGTCAATATTCAAATTGTGATTACAAATGATGGCGAAGGGCCTATTTATAGGAGAGGTTAGCTTGTTAACCAAGATAATACCCCAAAAGACAAAAAATGACAACTAATAACTAAAAATGACTCATTAGCCCAAACATGCTTGGATACTAATTAAAGACTAAAAAGAAAAGAAAATGACAATAAACCCTAAACTAAAAATGCTAAATAAAAGATAGTCTTTTCCCGGAAGCACAACCACGCCACGTGTCTCTATATATCACATACACATTATTCTCCCCATCTTCGAAAAAGCTCGTCGTCGAGCTTGGAGGGGGAATCATCAATGCCACATGATATGAACCAAGAAAAGCTTCGGACCTCAATCAAAGTCAACAAAAAGTGGGCAGCCCAACTAAAATTAGTCCCATGCGTATGAACCTCATCAATAATGAGTTTAATAAACCCAAATCCCAGCTATGTCCCTCTACAAAATCCGAGCAACAAAAAACTGACGACCATATCCGCCTTCTTGACACCACAAGTACATGGTTGCTACTTGGTGGGGTGGACTCTTGAATCTTCCCGGACGGTAACTCTAGCGACCGCACCTTTGCAAGTACGATGGCGAAACACGTGGACTTAAGACGGCGACATTCCAGAAAGCCGGATCCAAAATGGCAAATAGTTGGAAATGGGCCCGAAGTGGGACGCATTTTTTATAGAAGTCATAAGTTGTGTCACAAATAGGCTCTAGGACTAATTTTGACCGGATTTGAGGTCAAATAGGGGGTGGGGGATTGGATCGGAGTAGGGAAGCCCATTTTTGTTGGGTTTGATTGTGGGTGGGCATAAATGAGTGGGGAAAGGGTGGAAATAGGGTAAAAAAAGGGGTAGGGCAGATTATGGCTAAAAAGAGGAGGGGTAGAAATGGGCTTCTTGTCCGGAATTTTTTTTTTGGGAGGGGCTAGGGTTTTGGTCGGTGGGGGTTTTCGATGGTTCATGTTTTTTTGTTTTTTTTAGGGTTAGGGTTTGGTGGAAGGTAGGAGAGGGCGTTTCATATGACGAGGTGGTAGTTGTGTGGCGGTAGGAGGTGGAGGTGGAGGTGGAGGTGGAGATGGAGGAAGATGATGGTGGAGGGTAGGAGTGGAGGAGGCTAAAAGGGTTGGTATCCCCCCTTTTAGTGGTGATGGAATTTAGGGTTTCCATCCACCCGATTCTCATTGGGACATTTATCAATGTAAAGATTGAAGGGATGTCGGAGTTGGAATCACAACTCGATACCCACTTCACGCACCACGACGAACACCAAGAACAAACGCATCTTTGATACCAATTTGATGTGATTCAAGAATGCGGAAGCGTTATTTTTACAACTACACACCAACTACTAACTACACAACACCAAAAACTAAACTAAGAAATAGGGTTTCTTTTTCTCTCTATATTATTTTTGTCAATATTCAAGTTGTGATTACAAATGATGACCAAGTTGTGATTACAAATGATGGCCAAGGGCCTATTTATAGGAGAGGTTAGCTGTTAACCAAGCTAATACTCAAAAAGACAAAAAATGACAATTAATTACTAAAAATGACTTATTAGCCCCAAACATGCTTGGAGACTAATTAAAGACTTGAAATAAAAGAAAATGATAATAAACCTCAAACTAAAAATGCAAAATAAAAGATAGTCTTCTCCCGGGAGCACAACCACGTGCCACGTGTCGCTATATATCACATACGCATTACATTGGGTCTGAAAGCTGCCTTTAATATTGGGGTTATTGACTAAAAACACATTTTAATCCGTTTGTTTCGTGAGGAAGACTTTCATCGCATTTGGCTCAAAGAATCATGGTACATCAATCGGTTTCCTTTGTTTGATTGGATCCCCGACTGTCACTTATCAGTTGAATAATCTGCCGTAGCTCCTGTATGGATTTCCTTATCTTTACTGCCCATTCACTTGTACAACAAAGCAAGTATATATTCTCCATTGCTAAGGCAATTGGAGAACTGCTGTTACAACTTCTCTTGCTCGTCCGAGCCCAGCAAGGGATGTGTTGAAGTGGACTTAAATGGGGAAATTCCAAGACGATTGTAAATTGGGTATGAAAATAATGGAAGAGGCTTTTGGCAAATGTTTGCAAATGGAAAAATATACCAAAATACTGTTGAAATGTGGCAAACAAGGACATTCCGAATCTGATTGTAAAATTGGAGGGGTTCACAATCAAGAGAGAAGAAAGAACAATGGTCCAACTGAGCATATAGAGATTAAACGAAAATCAGCTGCCGAAGAAATACCGAAAGAGAAGAAGAATGAATCTACTAAAGAATGGGTGAAAAAGAGATTCACAACAAAGGTTAATGCAGACTCTGAATTTCTGACTGTGAAGGGGAATACGGAATCTAATAAGTTGATGGCACAAAGGAGCAGAATAACATAGAAGGTAATTGTATTAATGCCGCTGACATAGGTTGCAACAAAAATTTTGGAGGTGGATGCCTAAGTAATGATGATGGTTGCAATAATACCTCTGGAGATGCTAGCCTTAATACTATAGAGACAAATAAAGATGATACCTTAGTGCTTATGGAAAATCATCAAAATAGAGAAGAATATCTGCAGATAACCAAAAAAGACAATGACATAAACAGGGGAGACATCTAAAAAATAAGCGAAAGCATAGAAGTCCAAAACCAAAACCAAATTCAAACAGTGGAGGAAGTAGATAACGATACTGTAGAGGACAATAATTAAGACCAGATTACTAATCAAGGGGAAAAACAGCGTACCGTGAATGGTAATAATCCTCATAACGATAAGGAAAAGGAGAATACTCATCATTTAACATTTGTTGATTTTCTACCAAGAGAGGAGCACGAATTGAGCAAAGATCTGTTCAAGATGAGGAAGAGCAACAAAATTATGAAGTAGTTGTTACTCCAATTGTAGTCAAAGCTAACACGGTTCAAGAAGAAATTTCAGAGACGAGAGTGACAATTACTGAGTTGAACCGAAAAAGAATTATTCCTTTCTGGCTCTTAGCCCGGAGGAGAAATTCTCTCTAAAATATAATCTTAGGCCTCTATCCAGTAGATCCAGACCTCTCAGATTTAGGCAGTTTAGGTGGTTATCTTTTGCTTGTAAGCCCTCAGGGAAAGGCTCTTTTTCCCTCCTGCTCTTAATAAATTTAGCATTTTGATTAAAAAAAAAGCATTTTGGACTTATATTGTTTGTATCATGTTCATTTCTTCTATTCCCTTCATCAACTTTCACGTGTGATCGTTGAAGGATTCAACCTAAAGATTGAATTGTGGATTTTTTGTCTCAGAAATATTATTGGATCACTAGACTAGTCCTTAACCATTTTGCACTCAAGTTTATCAACTAGTTCTACAAGGAGGTGACCTTGGAGTCCTAATTATGGTAGTTGTGTTGAAGGTATCCCAAAATTGCTTCTTAGGAAGTACGACACATGTTATACATGATGTACATTTGCTCCTACCTCCTTGTGATTGTAGCTAGTAGTCAACATTTGCTACTTTTGCAATCCTTGAAATTGGCCCATAATTCCTTGTAGTTAACTTCATGTTTCTCCTTAAAGCCACTTAGATTTGTCTCGAAGGCTCTAGTCTTAAGTAGACTAAGTAGCCCTAAAGAAAACTATCTATTATAATGCCTTTTTCTCTTCCCATTTATTCACATGAAGTATACAGGCATTGACGCTTTCTGTCAGTCTATGGTGTTTTTTGCTCTTACGTTGCAATTAGGTTCTTAAGAAGTTCTCTCTAAAATATGATTTGAAATACCTTACCACTCTTAGGGGAAAAGGTGGATGGCAATTTTCACTTTTGACCTTGAGGAGTATTTTCATCTTTGAGACTGCCCCTATTTTTTTATTAGAATAATCTATTATTTTTTAATGTTTGTTATTTTGATTTTTTTTAATGTTTAGTTGATGATGTAAGCGCTATCTTATGAATGGCTAGTTTTAGATAATTTCAGTTGTTCCTTTTGGTCCTTTCTCCCTTTTATTGAGTTGTCCTAGGTGCACACTTCCCTGTGTTGTAAATAGAGATGTATTCACCCATTTGGGGATATCATATATTAGATAAAGAGAAGTCCTATTCATTATTGTGTGTCATTTTGTGTTAGTTATGTTAATTGATATCAGTGCTCGACTCACCCCAAGTTGTTGTATAGCGTGACAACATTCAACATGGCACCCAAGAAATTCAAACAAGGTGGAATGGATTGACGCATGGAACAACCATGAAGGATGCACTTTTGTGGTTTTACCACCAAAATCGTCGACCTTTTGCAACCTCTTATAGCCCTATGTGTATCACTAACACCACTCCTCACCACCATGGCCGACCCATCTCAGCCCAGATATAGGGCTTCACCTTACGCCAACCTTCCTGTTGCACACCAAAGGGGGTCTTAAACCTCTCTTTTGCCAGCTACTTCCATCATAGAGGCAGCCTCAACGGCTGTAAACCCTCAGCGAGGGACCCAGGCGGTGTGTGACAAGGGCAAAGCATCAATTCGGGGTGTTGCAATCCGAGGTGGGGGTGGGTTGGTGCACCTTATCTGCCATTTCGTCTCCATTGCAGTAGCCCCACCTCCTTAGGGGAGGCCCAAAGAATGGTCTGGCCAGTGCTCACACTTAAAGTTTCATATGCCCCCGAGCTCACCCTCCCCGTCCCGCTAGCCTTTCGACGTGATTTTTGTGGAGGGAAGGGCTCTTATCAAACTTCCCCGATGTACACACACTCCACCATTTCAACCCCGTCGAACCCTCGGTACTACAAGAGGGACGAATGAAGGAGGGTTAGAGAGTGGATTCAACAGTTCCCTCTGAGGAAGATTGTGTTCGGTGAGTGGAGATGAGATTTGAGTCTTTGACCACAAGTCGACCCCGTGCCACTTCATGGTTATCCCACGAGGATATCATATGCCCGGAGAGGGAGGAACGGTGGACTGAGCGGTCTCTGTTTGAGGAATTGAGCCCCAAGGTAAGTCTGAGGCAAACATCACCAATTGGATCAAACAAAGAGACAAAACACAAGCACAAGTCTGAAAATTATGCTTGAACGCCAAAGAATAATGCTCTCACTATTACATCATGCCTATTTATATTTAAAGTATTTCTTGGCCACCAAGAAAATATCAAATTGACTAAAAGGGCCTTCACTTATTCTAATATTTCCTAAAGATGACTAAACCTCATAAATTCAATTTAGTACTATCAACAATTCATATACTAAAAAAAAAAACAAAGAATCAATATAAAAAATGTATATATAATCTGAAACTCTGTAACAATGCTTTAAATCGCGATCGCGTAAGCGTTTGGCTCCTGGGTCGCATCGTGCAAGCAATTCGTGCATTCCATTTTTTTAATTAGAAAAACATATAAAAATATAAATAAATAAATAAGTTCAAACAATCATTCCAAATAACGTACTACATCACTCCAAGTTGCATTTTAAACTTACAATTAAAAGAAACATTTTAAACTGAAAATTATAAAAAAATTACATTTTAAACTGAAATTTGAAAAATAATTAACATTTAAAACTGAAAATTATAATTTAATAACATTTTATATTGAAATCTATAAAATAAGTATCATTTTAAACTGACAATTATAAAATTAAAAAAAAACATTTTAAACTGAGATTTGAAAAATGAGTAATATTTAAAATTGAAAATTATAAAATAATAATATTGTAAACTGAAATTTCTAAAACATTGTAAACTGAGAATTATAAAAAAAAAACATTTTTAACTGAGATTTAACGAAATAATTAATGCTGGAAGAATATCATTGTAAACTGAGAGTTATAAACATAGTTGTCAAAATCGTCCGATTCGCGATTCGAATCGGACGATTCGATTCGATTCACTACCAAAACGATTCGAATCAACCTTAGAATCGCAAATGTCTAAAGAATCGGACTGAATCGGCGATTCACGATTCGAATCTTCCGATTCACGATTCGGTCCGATTCACTTTTTTTTTTTTTTTTTTTTTTTTTTTTACATTAAATTAATATATAGGCTCTTTATGATATATATTTGTTCTATGTAAGGGTGTTTTAAATTAATATGTAGGCTGTTTTATGATATATTTTTGTTTTTAAGCTTAAAATGAATGAGAACATGTGCTATGGTTAATTTTTGTGATATATTTTGGTATATTATCATGTGCTACGATTAGTTTTTTGTCATATTACGCTTAATTACCAATTCTGTAGTGTTAAATTCCATTTACATATGTTTTACTACGTTTTTATCGTTTGGTTCCGATTCGACCGATACGATTCACGATTCGCGATTCGGGGGGTAAACGATTCACGATACGATTCGCGATTTGACAACTATGGTTATAAAATAATAACATTTTTAAAGCTAAAATAATAACATTGTAAACTGAGAGTTTTAAAAGCAATTTTAAAACTAAAATAATAACATTGTAAGTCGGCAGCTGAAATCTCTCAAACGCACCTTCGACTTCTAGGGTTTTTGCGATTAAAGCTGAAATCAACCTTTGACGACTTTGATTTCCAGCAACACTTGATCCGGCGACTTCGATCAGCAAACTCAGTGCCTTCGACTTCTAGGGTTTCTTTGGGTTACGGGTTTGTAAGACGCAACAGGTAATGAACATATATTTTTGGGGGTTATTTTTTTGTTTGATGTTTCTTCCCCTTCTATTTCAACAAAACAACACAGTTTTTTTTTTATCTAGTTAGTGTCCCAATAGCGCACAATTGTGCAAAATAGCTCGCAATTTTGCACGATTGCGTGTTACGTCACCCAATAGTGCGCACTATTTAGGACTTCCGCAAAAAAAAAAAAGTGCGCAACATAGCGTAATATAAAACATTGCTCTGCAAATTATCCCATTTTTTACATCACTTTCCCCTTCTGAAAAATAGTTTTACCACGAACTAAAGTGGTTTTTCTTCAGTATCGGGGCTAATAGGGTGAAGTGCATTAAGGATCTCTAGCGGCTCTTCGGTGGTATCTTCTTCATAGTCCTCCATTGCAACCAAAATTATCTTCTTCTTTTGCTTAGGACAATCTATCATCTTGTGGCCGAATTGGTCACATTCGTAACACTTGATCGGGGGAGAAGGGATGAGTTTTCACTGTTCTTGTGTGGGGCAGCCGTGATGGAAGTGGATTTGTCTACTCGGAGGGAAGCTTCCACTTGTATTGCATACTCCATGGCTTTCTAAGAAGTTGGAATCTCCCTCATAGTTAGTTCATGCTTAATTGAAGCTTGCTAACCATAAATATATCGCCCAATTTATTGCTCTTCGGTCTCTCTCAAAGCGGCCCAAGTGTATAACAAGCGATATGTCTCCGTGTACTAACTCTTACGAAAGTAGGATTATCGCAAAAATTGGATTCGGGAAAATAGGTCTTGCTCGTATAAATATGAAAAAAATTCAGCCATCATAAACCCTTTCATTCCTGGCCTATGTATGAATTGGAGGTTGATCATAAAAGGTTCTTTCTTTTACGAGATTATTCCAGCATACCTTCCCTTGGCGAGGCCTTATAATTTTGTCTGGACGTTGAATACATTTGTGGCCCAAGTAGTTCTTGAGGTAAAAAACATTCTGCTTGATATCTACCCAATCAACAAATGCACCCGCATCGATCTTTCCGTCGAAAGTAGGGCTTGACCCGCATATCCTCTTGAATGGTCTTCTATAAGTTTCAACACAAGCCCAAAATGGTCCAGATCATCTCCCTACGTGAGGCACTTTCTTCCCCATCATTGTCGTAGTCGACGTGTTCATTATATAGGCCCAAGCACATGGTCTCCCTCCCCGAGTTGAACTCGAGGCTGCTGAACTCAATCACTTGCTGCCGTTACTCTTCAAAGGCTAGAATAGTGAGGTGCGTCCGAGACATGGTTAAAAGTCAAGGCCGATACCGTGATGATACAACCGAGTTGAATAGGTATTGGTACCCACCGATCCAATTCTGAGTTACGAGTTGAGTTTTCGATTATTAGTGTGAATCGACCATATATCGGTAATTTCTCGGTAGTATTGGCTCATATCGGTGATATTGCGGTAGAATCGGCCCAAATCGGCGATATCACAGTAGTAGCGACCCATATCGGTTATATACGACCGAGATGGTATAAGTTACTAAGCATCGATCTCTCTATCTCAACTTCTAACTCCTCGATTTTGCATCCATGTCACGATCGAAGCAATCGCTTTCAATTCGGTATAGGGTATATGATGTTTTGTGTTTGCAAATCAGGTTTTTTTTGGTTAAATCTCTCATTCCTCATCTCCCATTTAACCTTCTTTTTTGTATTTACTTAATTTGTATTAAAATATATTATTATTTATCTATCCTTAAAAGTGTATGATTATTTACATTATATATATCTTTAATTAGTAATAGGTATTATTATAACATTCATGAAGAATATATTATTAAATATATACTGATTTAGACAATGTTATGCATATTAAATGATGATTCAATATAAACAATTACACTATGTAATGCATACTAAATGGTGGTTTTGTACTTGTCTAATTAAGCCATATTATTGTTCTTATTTTTCTAAACTTTTATGTATTTTTTTCAATTTTTTTTGAGTTCTCTAAATAATGTATAGTTGCGTATCGCCCGAGCCCGAGACCGAGACCGAGACCGATTCTGATACCGAGTAAAAAATTGAGCGTCCGAGTCATAGACCGATACCGCGACTTTAAACCATGATCCGAGAACATGTTGTCAATGTCAGAACATTGAAGAGGTATGTACTCGGACCGAAGTGCACCCGTCTGCTTAATTTAGCCTTCACTCCCTCACTTGGGAGACTGGATGGATTGCAAAAAAATTGAGAACCCACCAAAGGGGGTGAATGCTGAACCCAATCGTAAACGCGGTGTCCCTTTTCATGGACCCATTGATTTTGTGAGCGGAAATAGTTGAACGGTTGTCAGTTGGTACCTGTGGGAGCTTCAAAGCTGCCTTACCCTCCATCAAAGACACATCAATCTTGAATGTGGATGTGTCTTGTTTGTGGCGAAGCCGGTGAGACGAGTACTTTGATCATGGCGGTGGGCCCTTGTGGCGGTGTGGTATTTTATTAGTGGCTGTTTTAGTTTGTCACGGTAAGGGTCTGGTGCTGGAATGAAGTCGTAGCCAACAAGTGGGGTGGGGGTTTATGATTGAAAGGTAGTGGAGTGTCTTCTAGGTGTTGAGCACCTTGGGATATGGTGGCAGGCCCAATCGAAGGTTGTTGGGGCTGGTATAGGGCTGGTCAGGGTTTGGGTTTGTGGAAATTAGGCTTGCGACGACTTTAGCACGTTTGGAGGTTTAGGGTTTGCAGTGGATGGGTTCTGGGAGGTTTCTTGGTTGATTGTGACCCCACTTGAAGGCTAGTTAGGGTTTATGGGGTTATCTTATTGGGGTAGATAGAAACCCTAGAGTCTTGGTGGGCAAGGAATTGCGGTAGTTTTGCAAGTATCGTAGAGTTAGGGTTTGTTGCGGGTAGAAATTGGGTGGTTTCTTGGGTAGCAATTAGGGTTTGTGATAGTTTTTGGAGGTGGTGTGAAACTGGTGGGGTGGGGGGAGTGGTTGTGGGAGGTGCAAAGTTAAGGCTGTTTTGGTACGAAGTCATATTGGGGCTTGGGGTGGGAGAGAGCCCAAGGGAGTTATGGAATGGAGGATGGGAGTCTAGGCACTATGTCAAAGAGTTAGTGAGAGAAGGTAATCCAAGCACTAGGGTAGAGGATTGTGCGTGTATCGAAGGTGAGGTTATGACCAACTGTTGAAGTCAGTAGAGACTGGTCAGAGAAAGTTCGTGTGCCTTCTTTAATGAAGGATTTGATGTATGTTCTTTGGGAGTAGTAGAATACTAGGTTGGTGAGAGTCATAATCCGTATTAAATAATGAAGGGAAGTGGGGTATTTATAGTGTGTTTGTGGTGATTTGGATTATTGATCTTGAGGGTGCTATAGCTAGGTACATGTATTTAATGTCGGTGTTAGGTATAAAATTATAATGATCTTGCTTATTAGATAGAGGCTTGAGGTAGACTTGTTGGGGGCAAAGGTGACATAAAGTGAGGTACTTTGTAGAGGAATTTGATAATGATGTTTTGGGGAATGCAGGTGGCAGTATTCTAAAAGTCGCCTTCCTTGGTGCTAGATTGTCACCACCTGCTTCGCCTAGGCCTAATCGGTTGTAAAAATATGATTAGGCAGTGTGGCGGCACTAGGCGGGTTTAGAAGCTTTAGGCAGATCTAGGTAGGTTTTTAAGGGTTGAGCGGGATTTTTTGGATCGTTTCCTTTTTCTTTTTTCTACTCCCCTACAAAACAATGCCGTATACCTGATATATATATATATATATATATATATATATATATATATATATATATATATATATATATATATATATATATATATATATATATGTGTGTGTGTGTGTGTGTATGAACTTGGTCAATATTTTAAAAAAAAAATTGGCGATTTTTTCAATATAATAATGATTTATGTATACATGTGTGGTTTCAGGCAAAAGTCACTCAAATTACTTCGTTTTCAATTATTTAATGATTTATGTAAATTAAATCTCTAAATATTTCTAAAATATATGTATATATGTCTTTGGAGTATATGCATGTAACACTATAGTTCTGGTTTATTCCTGAAATATGTGTATATATCTAAAATATTTGCATATAATATATTGAATAAACAATATATTATCAAGACTAGGCACCGCATAATTGGAGATATATGGTTAGAAGGCCTTGGCTTAGCATAATCACCTAGGCGTTAGAAGGCCCTCGGTTGCCCGCTTACTGCCTAGCTTCTTTTGAAGTTGCGTCCTCTCATTTTGAGGTGGTTAACAATGTTAGGCTAGCGAGCCCCTACTCTCCATCCTCCAATCCACAACCTTCAAATCTCCCGAAGAGGGGAGACTAGACCCCTTAGGCTCCTTCAGTCATGCCTGATTTAGTTATCACAATATTAGTAATTGAGACGACAAACCCTTACAAGAGAAGTATAGGAAACATACTTGGCTTTGCATCTCGATTATGAAGTGTGTTGTTCTTAGCTCTTGATGTTCCTATGAACATAGGGAACATACCTGGTTTTGCTTCTGAATGATGTGTTGTTCTTGGCTGTTGACGCCCCCGTCTTCGAGGATAATGAAGTAGTAATGCACGGTGAGGTACTTCGGGTGATTTTAGGTTTAACTATAATTTATGTAACTAAGTAGGTAGGAGGGTGGGACCTGGTGCCCCCTAGGGTTTACATATATACCTACAGTGCTACACAGTGTGTATCCTTATTATAGGAATGATTTTCCATTGTTCTAGCACTGGTTATGGCTGAGACATCAAGTGGAGACTTTAACTATACTAGTTATAGCTTAATCAGCACGCATGCTTCTACAAACACGATGTATTCATCGGATACTGATACTCCTCTTATACAGATGAATACTAATACTCCTCTTATACATATGTATCAAATACTTCTTTTTACGTTTCTATTATTTATTTAATTAACTTTTAATTGGATTCTTCATGGATACTGTCAGATACTCTAAAATATCTGTTTGGTACATTTTGTTACAGCTGAATGCAAACATTGAATATCAAAGTAAAACTTTTAAAAGAAGTATTGATAAATCAAAGTAAAGATTATATTACAACAAAAGTAGAATAAAAGAAAATTATTTCTAAATATTAGTCATGTGAGATGAAGAACTCATCATATTATTATTATGAAATTTAATTGTTAAAATCTTATTTTCAGACACTTGATCAACATTCTTGCATTTCCTATTTTAACTTCTAGAGTTACTTCTGTCAAAAAGTGAATAATCAGTTCTTAGAATTCTTAGTTGACAAGTAATAGAAGTATATATCGAGCAAATTATGGGGTTATATATCAATCACATGATGTCCACTATCTCAAATCAAGGAATGCTTTGATTTGTGGGATATGGTTATGCATTCCTCTTGTACAAGTACTCTAATGGATTCAATTTAAACCTAAGCTTGTCCAGTAAAAAAAAAACTGCAAGCCGGAGCTTGCGCTGTAATGAGAGTCATCCTTTAGCTTTAGTGGAAGTAGGCTCACGTCAAAGCACATTAAACCTTGTGTTCTTCTATATCTTAATATGCATTTTTTTTAATTTCAAAATTATATTAGAGTGTCACCACCTTTCTTCTATCTGTTTTTCTTTTCCACTCATTTCTTTTCCTTTGCTCCAAGGTGAGATGGGCGTGGGGCGCGTGCAATTGGAGCCTAACTAATGAGTGATCTAATTGTATTTAATTCTACTTGTATATATTTATTTAGTAAAGAATAATAGAATATTTTGTAGAACTATTCTAAAGTAGCTTTCAGGGATGACTTGGTATACATATCTTTCTATGGTATTTTGGGTACCAAGTACCTTTAGGGCCTATATATTATACTCTCTCCATGGTGATCAATGTGAATACTTTATTATTGAGAATGAAATAGAAAGAGGAATCTTTTGATTGCTTGTGCGTGTTTGGTGTATGGTGTATGGAGTATTTAGTATAAGCTTACAATCAATTTAAATCATGAGTTTTTTCCTTCTCGTAGAGCTTTTGCTCCACCTTGTTATCCGGCCTTGTCAACTGGTGTTTCAGCCTAGCTCCACTCTCTAGCGTTGCTCCACTATACAACCTCTGCTGCTGCTGACTCATTGTCCACCTTCACTACCCATCCTCGATCGTCTATGATGAGTCACAGACAGTGTATGAGTATATAATTCTGTATTTGTTACAAATTATGATTATATAGCACTATATTTAAATCTATATCTATATATATCAATTGCATGCTTTATGGGATATCGAGGAATCCCTTGATTTATGGGTATGGTTATGCTTACCCTTGTAATACAGGGGTATTTATACAAGGCTTGTATAAATAATTTAATTGGTTCAATGTATACCTAAGCTTGCGCTACGATGAGAATTATCCTTTAGCTTCCCTAGACATAGGCTTATGGCAATTTTTGCATTATTCATTAATTTCTTCATGCATATATTTCTCATTGTTAAATTGAATCATATTTATTGGGAAATTTTAAAATCGGTCAAATTTGTGAATATTGTGCTATTCACCCACTGTCTAGGACATAAGCACACCTAGCTTATTCCACATTTTCATTGATTACGTTGAAGAAGGTAATACACTTATTTGTGGCCCCGACAATTTCAAAGAAAAACTTCGTCGGATTAAGGCTCATTTTATTCTTCTCGAGGACTCTGAAGTGACGCACAAGATCTAGAGCCTCTAGGCTTTTCACCTGCATATCATCGACATAAAGCTCCATGGTTTTTCCAATTTAATCTTGTAACATGGCATTCACCTTTGTCTTATGGGTGGGACCAAACATTTTTAAGGCCAAAGGGTATGCCTTTGTAATATTAAGTACCTTAATCAGTGATGAAGGAGGTTTTCTCTTTGTTAATGGGGTGCCATCTTGATCTAGTTGTACCTAAAATATGCATCCGTACAGGAGAGCAGATCATGCCCAACAGTGGAGTCAACAAAGGTATCAATCCCTGGTTTGGTTTGCAGCTAATAGATTTGAAACAAACTTACTAGGAAATGTATCTTCGTTTGTTAGCCTCATTTGTTTTCTGGCTAATGCATCTTCATCCTTGGTTGATCTCTCCTTTCACTAAATGCATTCAAAGGAGATTCTAATTTATCTATCCTGAAATAAATTTGAACAAATTTCCTGTTGATTGCATTATCTTGGTTCATTATCTCTTGAATCGTTGCACCTCACTTCAGTTTAGTACCTCTCAACCGTTGGAAAATGGCATTTAATTACGTATCCTGCTTTGGTACTAGTTTGGAATGCACTTGAAGTGTAAGCTCAACAGTTTCAGAACAAAGATATAATCCTACTTCCAGGTGGGCGCCTATTTTCTCTTATTCAACCAGATGATCTCAATTCAATGTTGCTATCTAAAGGAGGACCCCAGGACAGTTACCGATTTAGCTGCAAAACAAATCTACTTGCAGAGCCTCTGTAACAAACTTAACCACCTAACTTGTAACGCCCGCTGCCTTGCCCAATCAGGCCGAGTGGTTAGTTCACTTGATCTCATGCCATAGTAATTTTGAAAAGTCTTTATTAGGCCGCGGCCCCTAAATAGGCCTCGGCCTCTCCATCAGAGTTGGTATATATATTCTCGTTCGCCATAATTAGAAAAGTGCAAGATAACGAGTTTCATCCAACTAATATAATCACAGTCCTCAATACATGCATTTACATAATTACTTGAATTCATACAATGAGCTCCACAATTAGCATGTAAAAACAAAAGTACTGACTACAATTAGATATAGGACCTCAAAACAACAATTTCTCCGAACTTCAAAATAAATATATTCTCTTAAATCTCTTCTGGACCGCAACCTCTATTGCTCTCCACAGCCTCTCCTGCTCTCCGCGACCTCTCACATTGAGGAAGTCAAGGAATAAAAGGGATGAGCTCAAATAGCCCAGTAAGGGTAAAATCAAATGTCCTTAGCTTGCCAGTGTTTGTATTCACACGAGTATACATATACTAAGAGAACTACTATTTGCGAATTTAAACAATATGATATAAGTGAATGTTTAAATATGAAAGGAGAGAAAAGTATTTCCCAATACCATAGTTTTATCCCCAAAATAACAACAAAATATTGTTCAAGGACTCAATCCTCACCCGAAAGATATTTTCGATGTTTAAAGGCTCGATCTCCCCTGGTCCACCACTCCCCGCCTTTTCCCAAGACTCAATTTCCCTTGGTTCAACCAATTGTTCGCGGCCTTTAATTTGACCTTAGACCTCACAACTCCAGGGCCTTATCCTGAGTTCTTTTGACCTAGTCATGCCACAGGCCGCAGCCTCCTCTCCTGCCCATTTTCAGAATGCGTGATCCGCGGTCTGTTTTTAACTCCACAGGCGACTTCTGCTAAGGTGCAGGTCCCATAACTAGCTTAAGCCCAATCTACCTAGGACTAGTCGTTTTGACCTCAAGCACAAAGCAAGAGGCCTTCTCCAAACATAATGCCTCGGCCAGACGTATCAATTCCCCGGCCTCAACATCAGAATCCAACATGAATACGCAACAAGTTAGGCACAATAGTATACTGCCTAAGTCTGCAACCTCAATGGAGTTAGAACTCCTGATCTCCAAACAACAAGGGGTGTTTCAGTAAAAAGGAAAGTTTTATCCCGAAACGATCCATAACCTAGGTTTTCAAAGATTTAAGTGAAAAGATTTAATAAACCTCCTTAAAAGAATCATGTGCTGTGAGGGGTTTCTTGTAATAGTTTAATTATGTCATTTAATTATGTAGGGACCTATGTGTAAATATTGAAACTTTATGTTATAAATATAATGTGATGGGAGATGAATGACCTAATTCATTAATTTATTCATTCCTCTTTGCTGATTTCTTTCTTCTCCCTTTTCCTTTTCTTCTTCTTCGCCTACTCTTCTCTTCTTTTCCTTTTATTATGTAAATTGGTTATCTTATAAATCTAACAACATGAATGTCTCCAAAAACTATTTTTACCTGAAGGCACCAAAACTCAAAAAACTATCCAAGAGAAGAAGCTTCTAGGGGTGGTAAACGGACGGATACGGATCGAATACCATGTTTTCCATATCCGTATCCGCTATCTGGATGCACTATCTGTATCCGTATCCGCCCGGATAGTTAATATAACTATCCATATCCGTATCCGCTCGGATATCTCGGATTCGGATAATATCCGTATCTGTTTACATTGTTTAGCCATCGCAAAAAATAACTATTAAAATATCCAATCCAATGAAATCCATTCCAATCCAAATAAATATATAACAAAATTACTACCTCCTAACATCAACAATTATGGCTTCCATAATAATAGTAGCATTCCATAATGATAAAATGGCTTAAATCTATCCATACTTTACAACCATGTAAGCTTAAAGCCATAAAAAAAAAAAAAAATAACAGTAGCTCCGTGATAATATACCCAATAAAATAATAATACATGACATTTTATAATATACCCAATAAAATAATAATTTTAGAGTGTTTTTGTTTTGAGTGGAGTATGTGTTTGTTTTGTTTTAGGGAATAAACGATTAAGGTTTTATTTAATATTATTTTATTAGTAATACTAATACTAATATTATTAGTAATAGTTTAAACATTTGTTTGACGGATACGGATATCCGGTAAAATGGATACTCCGCATCGGATACGGATTATCCGTGTCGGATACTAGTACTATCCGTATCCATATCCGTTTTCTCGGATATTTTTATAGAGTATCCATATTCGTATCCGTTTCCATTTTTTCGGATAAATATCCGCAAATTCGGATTCGGATATCGGACGGATGCGGATTTTCGAATATCCGTTTACAACCCTAGAAGCTTCATAGTAAGAACATAAGATGAATAGTAAAAGTCCATGACCATTTTACCCAGAAACTCAGAATATCACATAACGAATCATCTCATCAAATAAATCATGGAAACTAGTGTTTATATAAGAAAAGAAGGTGAGGACTGAATCCCTTACCGAAGGACTTTGTCCGGCGATGAACACACTCCTCGGCCTTTTAATAGCATTCCTCTGCCGATGAACAGTGCACCTCCTCGGCCTTAATCTGACAGCACCTCCCTTACCCTCTCAAATTCTAACTTTCTCTCTTTAAAGTGTTGTTAAGGGTTTCTAGCAGCTTTGGGAATGGAGCCCAGGTGTTTCCAATCATGGGGAACCTTGGGTTTCCAATCATGATACTACTTTTTTCCAAAAGCCCCTTCAAAGAGGCTTCTAGAAGCTCCTAAACTTAATTTGCAAGAAATAAGCTGATTAGGCCACGTCATTAATCCACATGGGTTTTCTTGATGGCTCCGAGGTGTAAACTCCTCGGCCTCGCAACATAGGCCACAACCTAATGGTTGGTGACCTTAGTTAATGTCTGCGGCTTCAACTACAGCTACTGCCTTTTATGGTTTTGGGTCGTTACATAACCTATAAATTAACTTTGGAAACTGAAATAAGGATAATTGACATTGTAGTGAATATAAGCTGAGCTAAGCAAAACAACGTCGGTCGAGTAATTCTTTTTAAAGGCCCGATGCTCAAATACGATACAATTCAGCCGCATATTAAAATCCTTCAAAACTACACCGTATAGACAGTATAGTCATTCCTTATTTAAAAAATTCAGATGTTGTTCTCGGCTGTGCTCGACTCGCTTGTTAAGAAAACGAACCAATCTTGAACACGATTTTGAGCTTGTTTAAAAAAATGAGATCGTTGGGCTCGGCTCGAGCTCGTCTCGTGTTCGCATTTAGGCATAAACGAGCTCAATTAGGCCTTTTAAAATCGAGTTTTTCTGGTTTGGCTCGTTTAAAGCTCGTGTTTGGCTTGTTCGTTTAGTAAATGAACCGAGCTTGAACACAATTTTAAGCTCGTTTAATAAACGAGCTTTGCTAAGCTCGGCCTGCTCGGCTCGGTTTGTCAGCCCTATTGGCAGCTCGGTTTGTAACATATGGTTATGTTGTTTTGGGTTTTGAGCGTGTAATAAAAGAACTTCAGTTTGTATTGATGAATTGGTTTGGGCTACTTGTTGATATAGAACAATATGGATCATACAATCCCTTTTTAGTGACGGAAAGTACACTGTTGTGTTCACAGCTCTCAAATACGTGGTCACCCCAATTGAAAGAAACATAAATTCATTGCGATCTGAATAATTTGAAGTTCAGGATTTTCTGAAGTAGTAAAATTGGGGTAAAGCTAGAATGCCTTCAACTGATAATGGTGAAAGGAATAGTGGAAACGAGGAATCTGATGGTACTAAAGTCAAGAGTCAGATTCCTCTGCACATTACAACATCTCATGGAGGACATATAACCAATGAAAATCTTCAAGATCAGTTCAATGATAGCGCCGCTCTTCCCAAGAGAAATAAGTTCCTCAAATTTGGTTCTTTGGCTTCTCCATCTGCCAAATTTCAGAGGATTGCCCAGGAGAGGGATGATATATCTCGCACTGTACCCTCTTCCACTAATCACTCTTTTAGAGAGAATTTCAATCGGGTCTTTCATCAGAAAATTGACTGGGCTTCCCTTTGGAAGCTTTGCGAAGAATGGATAAGGAACCCAATGAACATGGTCCTTTTGGTCTGGATCACCTGTGTTACTGTTTCGGGTGCAATTTTATTCCTTGTCATGACCGGAATGTTAAACAGAGCTCTGCCGAAAAAGTCCCAGAGAGACGCTTGGTTTGAAGTCAACAATCAAATCCTCAATGCCCTTTTTACCCTTATGTGCCTGTACCAACACCCAAAGCGCCTGTACCACCTTGTACTTCTGTTGAGATGGAGACGAGAAGACATTTCCTGGCTCAGGAAAATTTACTGCAAGAACGGGGCTTATAAACCTCATGAATGGGCTCACATGATGGTGGTCATTGTTCTACTTAACTTAAACTGTTTTGCACAGTATGCTCTTTGCGGTCTTAATGTGGGGTATAGGAGATCAGAGCGACCCGCTATTGGCGTCGGAATATGTATTTCTGTTGCGATTGGCGCCCCCGCGTTTGCTGGTGTTTACTCCATTGTTAGTCCCCTGGGGAAGGATTACCATTCCAAATTGGATGAAGAGGCACAAGTTCAGATACCCACTACTGAAACTAGCAGGCCAGACCAGCTAAGATCGAAATCATTAGAAAAGAGATTCTCGTTTGCATCTAGAGATGATGGGAGGATCGCGGAGAATATTCCAAAGTGGAGTGGTGGGGTACTTGATTTTTGGGATGATATTTCCTTAGCGTATCTCTCTCTGTTTTTTAGCTTTTGTGTTTTAGGGTGGAACATGGAGAGACTCGGGTTCGGAAACATGTACGTACATATTGCAACGTTTCTCCTATTTTGCATGGCTCCCTTCTGGATCTTCAATTTGGCTGCCGTTAATATTGACAATGAGTCTGTCAGGGAGGCATTGGGGGTTACTGGGATTTTTCTTTGCATATTTGGTTTACTCTATGGAGGCTTCTGGAGGATTCAGATGAGGAAAAGATTCAATTTGCCTTCATATAACTTCTGTTGTGGGAAACCAGCTGTTAGTGATTGTGCACTATGGCTTTTCTGCTGTTGGTGTTCTCTTGCCCAGGAAGTGAGGACCGGGAATTCCTATGATATTGTGGAAGATAAGCTTTACAGAAAAGAAGCGGACGGATGTGAACAGTTGCCAATTTCACCTTTGTCTCACGAAGAGAGAGAATTCCATGTCAGGTCCTGCCCAATTTCTCCTCTTGCAAACAGCTTCTCTTCCTCCCAGGTTCTTAAATCTAGTTCTTCATGTCCCAGCAAATTCTTAAGGGATTATCATAGTCCAGGTAAGCAGTCTCCTCTCGTGGAAGAAGAATCTCATACGAGAGGTAAGGATGAAACTATGATACCACCTACTCCTTCTTTAATACAAAGAGAACATTAGCAAAAACTTGTATTCTGCATTATTTATATGAATTTTGAGTATTTCCTATCGAATGCCATTTTTCCATGTATATTCTTTAATGTCTCTCTGAGTCCACGTAATTTGCCCCGCTAGCTTCCCTGTGATCATAGTGGTTTTAATTTTGATTGGAATTCTTATTTGAAGAAATGCTCTCTAGTCAGTTAAAAATTGTATTTGCAGAAAGTTATCCATCTAAGTTCTGATGTTTGATTTCTATAAGAATGAAATATATGCGCCCCTTTACTTTTTTTGGTTTAACTTTTTTTTTTGAGTGGCAAGATCTGAAATGTTGGTTTACTGTTGTTTTTACTTGAATTCTTAGTGAAACATTTTGATAGATCTTATGAACAATTTCCACATGCCTTCAGAGATTCATAACACGATAGTTATGTGAAATGTTTTCTTGAGGATTAATATCTTACGTCTCAAAATGACCATACGAGTTGAGTTAGTTGGGATAACTGAAGGTCTGCCATGATTTTGACTAATGAGACTCAGTTTCTTAAAATTGAAAGAATTATATGTTTGACTATGACAAAGGTAGTCACAGCCCGCAGCATTCTGGCATCCGTCCTAACCCCGGCCTGGCACCTGAACCACAACAAAATTGCTTTTGACACATACTAAAGCATAACCCAGCAAATCCCAAATAAGTCAGCCATGATATTCCACAAACGAGCTGCACTATACTACAAAGAAGCAACTGATCTACCGTTTCCTCTGCAGACTGGCAAATCTAGCATCTTCTTGCCACACGCTTTCTCCTCCGATTCAAGTTATCCGATGTCAAAATGGCATTTCTGACTGCCGATAGAAATAACTCTCTAAGAATAAGAATCTATTTCAAAGACTCGCTGATGCAGGAGCATAAGACGCGGGTGATGTTTTTATTATTCTTTCTTTTTTTAGCCTTTCTAGTGTTTAGTATAAATAGCCTTAAGAGGCTCATTTGTAAACACTTTTGAAAATTTAGAATGAGAATCTGGAAAGGGAAATTGAGAAACTTCCATGACTCTTCTTTTAGTTGTTGTCGTTGTGTAGATTAATTTTACACTTTCGCATTTTTCATTTACATAAAATTGGTATCAGAGCTTCGTTTGTTCTTGGATCAAGGATGTTTGTAGACGATTGGGACTCGGGTTGGTTTCACTCCGATGAAGTGCAAAATACCATCAAGAATCCTTATGAAACCCTAACCCTAGAAAATCAAGAAATTAATAACCCCACCCTACCACCCGATTGCATCCCGAAAACAAAACCCTAATAACACCCGCCTTGCCCCGCCGTAAACCCCACCCTCCCGCCGATCCCGATTCCGTCCCGCCGATTGCAACTCCGCCTCGCTGTAAAACCCCACCCTTCACCGAACAACAACAAAAAAACAGCCCCGCCCCTGTTTATCACCAAAACAGCCCTACCCAACTCCGCTGTCGCACACCACCCAAATTCTATTCCGATGGTCCTTAAACCCCATTTTGTAACCTCCGAATCAAATCCTAACGCTAACAAACTCCAAGAGACCCTAATTCCTAACCCACCAAAAAAATTTCAGTCCTAACCCTAATTCTTCTATACCTAATTTGCCAAAGAACTCCTATTCTTTCCCTAATACCCAATTTCCTTTCGCAAACCCATTAGCTTTAACCAAACACACAAAGATTCAAACCCTAATGACCAAAACCTTAAACCCAACCCTATTTACAAAGGGTCTTCTTCATTGGGTATCCATCCTATACCATCCCATGTCACATTATCCACCGCCCAATATATTTGTAGATGGTGGGATTCATTTTGCCAAGCTCAGGCGGAGCTTGCGGGGGTTTCTACCGCCTATGTTTATACTCTGATGGTATCGACTTTTTTGGATTCACATTCGCCTTCATCTAGTGATGATGCGTGGGTCCGTACGAGCATTTTCTTTGCAAGTTGCACCGCCCAGAGGCAATTTTATACAATGATTATTGATGGGGGAGCCAACAACAATTTGGTGGCGCAAGAGATAGGGGATAGAATGAGACTCCCTACGGAGTCTTTGACCGCCCCATGTCGTATCAGATGGTTGGGCAGTTTGATTATCACAACATGCATGATGGGCGAAGCTAACTCCTATTCATTAGCCACAGAGACCGCGGAGTCAGGCTTGTGTTATTCCCTTATCAGTCTCATCACTACTCCAGAGACTGCTGTTTTCCCACAGGTTCAGAGCCTGTTGGATTCCTAATCTGATGTGTGTACCCCACCAGATGAGCTCCCCCCCTCAGAGATATACAACATGCGATTGATTTTGTCCCTGAAGCACAACTCCCAATCTATTCCATTACCGTATGTCACCTATAAAGCATGCAGAGCTTCAGAGTTAGGTCATCGAGCTATCTGACAAAGGGTACATACAGGAGAGTATGTCACCATGCGCAGTGCCGACCCTTATAGTGCCGAAGAAGGATGGGAGTTGGCGGATGTGTGTTGATAGCCGGACTATTAAAAAGATCACGGTGAAGTACCGATTTTCTATTCCTCGGTTAGAGGACACGTTAAAACCAACTCCACGGTGCTCGAGTTTTCTCCAAGTTGGACTTGAAAAGTGGATACCACCAGATCCGTATGAAACCTGGGGAAGAGTGGAAGACTGCCTTCAAGACGAAGGATGGCGTATATGAGTAGATAGTGATGCCTTTCGGCTTGTCCAATGCCCCGCTTACTTTCATGAGAGTGATGACTCAGATTCTACGTCCTTTCATGGGCAAGTTTGTGGTAGTGTACTTCGAATATATATTTATCTATAAACGATCTAAGGAAGAGCATCTTAATCACGTGGCTCAGGTTTTGGATATCCTACGAGCGGAGCACTTCTTCCTCACGTTGAAGAAGTGCACTTTCATGGTACCTTCAGTGACCTTTTTGGGGTATTTGGTTTCACGTCAGTATCCCAGGTTCGCAGTTTTCATAGTCTGATAGGGTTTTATCGGTGTTTTATAGCGGGGTTCAACATCGTCATGGCACCTATTACAGATTTGATGAGTACCTCTTCGTGTACCGAGTTTTGATGGACAAATGAGGCGGATAGGGCCTTCAGACGCATCAAGGAATTGCTAACCACGACACCTATCCCAGCTTTACAAGATTTTCACCAATTGTTCGAGTTGTCATGCGATGCTTGCAAGACAAGAGTGGGTGTCGTTTTGAGCTAAAACGGGAAGCCGATTGCATTTTTTAGTCAAAATTTGACGAGAGCCTCCCTTAACTATTCGACTTATGACTTGGAATTCTATGTGATATTGAAGGCAGTGAAGTTTAGGTCGTCTTATCTCCTGCACAAGGAGTTCCTCACCTAATCTGATCATGAGGCCCTTCGATAACTACATAGCCAAAGGCGTGTTAGTGATAGACACGCCAAGTGGATGACATACCTCTAGAGATAATCAGGGAAGGAGAACCAGGTGGCTGATGCTCTTAGCCTGAGGGCATATACTTTAGTGACTCTTCCAAATCAGGTTTTCGTATTTGACGAGGTCTGAGATCTCTATCCGACCGATGTGGAGTTTGGACCGATATTTGTAGCTTTGCCAGCAGGGCAACAGAGCATCGGGCGAATATTTGTTGCAGGATGGTTTTTTACATAGGGGTACAACTTTATGCATTCTTGCCTTTTCTCTTCGAGAGAAGATTATTTCGGTGGTCCACATAGGGGGATTATCAGGTCATTTGGGACAGCCCTGTACCCACGCGATGCTGAGGGGTCGATTTTATTAATCGACGATACGGAAGGATGCGAATGCCTTTATTTGACGTTGCTGTACTTGTCAGACGGCCAAGGGGTAGTACACCAACGCTGGTTTATATACCCCTTTACCGATTTTCGAGAGGCCGTGGCAGGATGACTCGATGGATGGATTTTATAGTGGGACTTCCTCCCAGATTTAGTGGGCATGATTCCATTTTCGTGGCGGTGGACAGATTTTCTAATATGTCCCATTTCATACCTTGTATTCGCACGACCGATGCTTCGTATGTCACCACATTGTATTTCCGCGAGTTAGTCTGTCTCCACGGGGTTCCCCGTAGTATTACGTCTGATAGGGACGTGCGTTTTATTAGGCATTTCTGGCGCACTTTGTGGCGGTTCTTACGGACAGAGTTACAGTTTTTCACAACCTTCCACCCCCAGATTGACAGACAGACCGAGGTGGTCAACCGGAGCGTTGGTGATCTTTTATGATGTCTTTCTTTCGAGCACTCACAACGATGGGATGTTATGATAGCGCAGGTCAAGTTTGCCTACAACAATGCTGTAAATCGCTCTACCGGTTTATCCCGATTTCTGATTGTATTGGGGATGTCACCCAATATACCCCTGGACCTTATTGAGCTTCCTTCGATGGTGCCTACTTGCCCTTCAACCGAGAAGTGTGCAGCCCGTTTGACTTCCATTCATGCAGATATTCATGCTCGTCTGGAGACCACTTACGCCTCCTATAAGGAGGCCACAGATGAGCATCGTCGTTTTGTATCCTATCATCCGGGTAAATTAGTTATGGTGTACCTTCATAAAGAGCGGCGACAGGGAAAGGGAAACAAACTTCTCATGTAGCGATTTTGTCCATTCCTTATTGTTCGGGCTTGCGGACCGAATGCTTATGAGGTGGATCTTTTCGAGGAGTTCCGTATGCATCGTATGTTCAATGTAGCGGATCTCTATCCTTTAAGAGGTGGTACCTATGTTCCTCTGATTCCCCTTCCTCCTGCCACAACCCATCCAGTTCGATCTCATGTTGATCGTGTCGAGGGGATCCTTCATTCAACACCAATCTCCTCATCCTCCGGTGCTTATACCTGCTATTTGGTTCGTTAGTTGGGCAGACCCGAGGCAAAAGACTCCTGGATTACCGAGGCGACACTGCAGCACATTGATTCAAATTGCTACCTCCAGTATACAAAGTATATGGCATCTTTCCATGGGGAGAAGAGTGATGCAGGGGACATTTTTATTGTTCTTTTTTTTTTTTTAGCATTTTTAGTCTTTAATATAAATAGCCTTAAGAGGCTTATTTGTAAACGCTTTTGAAAATTAAGCTTGAGAATCTAAAGAGAGAAATTGAGAAACTTCCATGATTTTTCTTTTAGCTGTTGTGTAGATTAATTTTACGCTTCTGCATCTTTTATTTACATCACTCACTATCTTTCTTGTTGATTGTTTCCTCATTATTGTGGTAGCTTGATGAAATATGTGAATTTCATTGAAATAACATAACAATTGATAGGTGTAAAACACTAAAACTTAGATTTAAGCCTTGTTTGGTTTTGGGGGAAATATTTTTACGTGCATGGAAAATTAACAGATGAAAAGATTTGAACTATTTAGAATTGAAATTTTGTTCCGTAAAAACTAGTAAAGAGAGGTATACACAATAATCACAAGATTTTGGACAAAATGGTGGAGAAAGCATGTGCCAAAGGTAAGTTCAAAATCAATTTTGATGGAGCGGTTTGTTAAGCAAAACGATTTGTTTTCCTTCGGGTGGTTGTTCGCGATTCTAAAGGCTGTTTTTTTGGCTAGGCTGGTTAAGAAAGTGAAGATGCCTTTTGATACACAGAATTTTTGGTTGCCCAAAGTGCAGTGATATTTACTTTGGAATGTGTATTCTTAGACGCGATATTGGAAGGAGATAATTAGACCTGACAAAATGAGGCACGACACGATAATACGGCACCAACCGACACGAAGTTATAAGTTAATGGGTGGACCTTTAATGATTTTGGATCAGTGCCAACCCGATAAGACGCAATAGTTAACGGGTCGGGTTAGTGTTGACCTCTTTTACCCGTTAATACCCGATAAGACTAAATAAGATATATTATTAGAACTAATAAAGAGTTTACGTAGCTTAATGTTAATTTAATCATAATGAATTTTACTAAATGAGAGTTAAATATGGTAATGGATTAATGGGTTTGATTGTGTTTAAAAATGAAAAATATGTCAACATTCATAAGATTTAAAATACTTCATTATCTTAATAGATAATAATGGGTGAACACGACCCGACATGTTAAGATAATGTGTCGGGTTTGAATATGATTTTTTCACACAATAAAAAAGTTATTCGTTTAGACAAGAGCCCGATAAGGTACGAACACGATAAAATTTGACACGAATACGACCCAACACGATCCATTGACATGTCTAGATAAATAGTGGAATCATGGCGGGCTTTTGCAACCAAGATGAAGATTTATGGGTCCTTTGCTTTTGTTTTAAGAAGAAGGGAACGCTCATGAATTGGCTCAATAAGCCAAATCTATAGATGATTAGTACTATGGTTGGTTTGAGGACCCCACCGGTTGGTTAGTGCCCGCTCTTCAAAATGATGTAATCAACTTTTGATGATATGTTAGTGAAGTGACTCTATTTTCCACAAAACAAAAAGAAAAAAAAGACTTGCCAGCACCAAATGGTTTATGGCACAATAGAGTAGTCATGTTTCCACTAAATCCTCCATTATTAACTTTTGGCAGGGAGTCGGGGACAGTGAGCGCTTAGTGACTTAGTGATGCATACCTCTATTACTAGCAATAACTGACAGGTTGGGTTTTGCTAGTTTTAGCTATGGGACAGCTTAGTTATTTCAGTAATGTAATGCGTTGTGTACCATTGTCACGGCCAAACTTCAAGCTGACTCTTGAGTGAGTGTACTCGGGCAGTACAGTACTAGTAGTAACTGGACAATTTAACCAATCAGTTTTGTGCGTTTTGATTTTACAGTGATATTTGCATGTTGGCCTATTGGACTTTATCAAAGGAGGAGCCCGTGTTTGAGAACTCCTACTGCAAGTTTTAGAAATAGTATTGGAGCATAATTAATTCATAATTGTTATCGTGACTACATATCCTTCGTCTTTTTAAGACAATCTGTTTTGCCGCCAGCGTCTCTGTCCCGCTGCAGTTGGAATGCTGCGGCAAGGTAAGTACAATTTTTTTTTTGGAGTTTTTTTGACTTTAAAATATTACTAATTTTCGATTTTAGACTTAAATACATTTTAAATTAAAAATTAGACCTTGTTCAAAATCGTTAAAAAAAACTGTCTATATTTAACAGACACGTGTCTTTTTCAATTAAAGGTAATTTGAAAAAACCTTATAAAAAGAAACAAAAAATCAAAATCTCAAGAAAAAAAAAGATAGAGAATTAAAATCACAAACATTCTGCCTCTCACCTGGAAAGTCCTCACCGCCTCTCCCCCAACGTTGGAGCCTACACCACCACCCACCCACCCACCACAGCGGCACAGCCTGCAACCACCATATCATCTCCCTGCCAGAAAATTGTTCGAGGATGAACTCAGCTCAAATCCATCTCATTAACATCCCAGCTAAAATGAATCAACAAGTGGATAAATCCAAACCCATCTGAAACCCATTTCATCAACAAATCCGTCATCGCTTTCTTTGTACACACACACACACAAATGGATGGATCCAACTCAAACCCAGATGAAATGAAGAATCAACAACCTTCGTCGTTTTAATGTGTATACATACATACATATACACACACATACACGCATGGATGGAGGATCAAATGGAACTGAACCTGTTTGATTCGAGGATGGAACCAACTGAAAAACCCATCCTCAATCCCCAAGCTTCATCAATTTGATTTCAAGTTGGTGTTTTGACTTGCAATTGGTAAAGACCTCGCAATGAGCCATGTGGAGTTGTGTTCGTGTTGATTTTTATTGTGTTCGGGTCTTAATGGATTCGTGTCTTAACGGGTGACTTTTTTATCGTCTGAAAAAAATCATATTCAAATTTGACCCGTTATCTTAACGTGTTGTATCGTGTACACCCGTTATTACCCATTAAAATAATGATTTATTTTGTATCATATACAAGTTAACATATTAGCTCATTTTGAAACACAATTAGACCAATTAATTCATTGTCATTACCAATTCTCCCATTTAGTATATTTTGCACTGTTCTAAAAAATCCGTCTAGGCACGCCTAGGGTTGAGACTTGGGAGAAACGCTCTGCCTTACGCTTTTTACGCCTTATTCTTGGTAAAACCCATAAGGCACACTTTTTTCTAAAAACAACAATGCTTTAGTGTAACGATATCACCTTTCAAAGAATTTTTTTACAAATCAGACCATTATCTCATCCAAAATAATTAAATAGTATTTTAATTTGCATATATTCAGACATATTTTTATGATATATACAATTTTAGTATTTTAATAGTCTTGTTATGGTTAAAAAATATTAAAATATATTAAGAAGGCCTAAACGCCTTTTCACGCCTAAGACCCGCCTAGGCTTCTAACGCTTAAGGCTTGACCTCCACGCCTCGATTACACTCCGCATTTTTTAGAACCTTGAAATTTTGTTATGATTAAATTAACATTAAGCTACATAAACTCTTTATAATTTTCAACAATATATCTTTATTACTTAAACTAATGGATCTTAACGGGTGAAGGGGGTCAATACTAACCCTACTTGTTAACTATCGTGTTTTATCGGGTTGACACTGATATGGCTCGAAATTATTAATGGTCCACCCATTAACTTATAACATGTCGGTTCGTGTCCTGTCTTATTTTGCCAGGTCTATCGGTAATAGGGGTGGTGTTTACGGTAGAGGGAGTTGGGTGGTTGGGTTATGGCGGTAGCATTGGCAATAGAGTGAGATGGATGGTTCGATGGAAGTGGTACACTGGGTGGGTGGAGAGAGGTGGTGTTGACAGCAGAGACAACTTGTATGTTTAAAATTCTGATAGTTACAACCTGAATCGACGTAAGACTTAATAAGAAGAATATATGTATGTAGAGAGAGAAAATGAATACATTGAACCATACAGTGTGAAAAAATTACAATACAAAGGAATTTCAAAAATAATCTTTTTACTATTTAAAAAAATGATCCGCGCTAGCGGTACGCATAGGCGGGGACCATTTTTTTAGTATCTTGGTACGCGCCAGCGGTAGGTATAGGCAATATTATAAAACATTTTAAATAAAATGTAAAAAAAAAAAACTGTTTTAAACAATTTTTTAAGTGCCCAAAGATTTTATTTAAAAAAAATTGTTTCAAGTAAAATCCAAGCATGTGAGTGTTTTAAGAAAATTGTTACAAAAATTCTAATAGTTACAAAAATTGTTTTATAAAAATAAAAAGTCAGTAGTTCCAAAATAGTAACTATTAGAATCTTAATTTTTTTAAATAAAATCTTTAGGCACTTAAAAAATTGTTTAAAACTGTTTATTTAAAACTGTTTTTTTTGTGCATTTTATTTAAAATGTTTTATAATACACGATCAAAATAAAATTAACACAATATGACACGACACACCTCAAAATCTTAATTTTACGTAAAATGAATATGACACATATGAAAGTGACATGGCACGATACAAAATTCATTTTTTTTTTATGAAATGCGAACACGACCCACTTGTCGTGTTGCATTTTAAGTGGGTTGTGTTAGTATTTGGTAAAAATTGAGATTTCGTGTTGTGTCATATTACTTTTATTGGTGAAAATAAGATTTTGAGGCGTGTCGTGTCATTTTTATTTTGGTTGGGTTTGTGTTTGGTTGAAAAAATAATATATATTATGGCGTGACACTTTTACTTGGATCGTGTCCTTGTTTTATAAAAAAATAATATTTCATGTTGTGTCGTGTCACTTTTCTTAGGATTGTGTTCATGTTTGGTTAAAAAAAAATTATCGTGTTGTGTTGTGTCGAGTTTGGTTTATTTGAGTCGTGTTCGGTTATAAAATAATTTTCAATTTAAAAAACAGTTTTTTATTTGTTAATTTTTTCCCAATTTTATGTAAAAAACATTTTTTTGAAAAAAAACAGTTTTTAAATCTATCTTAGAAAAAAATTTCTATAAAAGTATCATAACAGTTTTTTTAAATAAAAAAGGGTTCTTAAAACTATCATAATAGTTTTTATAAAAAACAGTTATTTTTTAATTTAAAAAATAAAAAAATGTTTTAAAAAACAGTTTAAAATACTGTTTTTTATCGAAAAAAATTAACAAATAAAAAAATATTTGTTTGATCTTTAGAGCAAAGGTGAAGTTTGTCTTTTAAAAAGTAATTGGAGTGTTTTAAGAATTTTTAGAATCTTTCAGAAATAAACATGAATACAAATATGTCCAACTGGGAAATACATATGACTACATAAAAAATAATAATATAATAAGGTATGAACTTGGTAATTCCTTAACTTAAAAAATATATATAATTATTCTGAAATTAACATTGAATTTAGAATTATTATAAAACATGAAAAGAACAACAATAAAATTGAAAATACAAAATCTTACCACAAAAGAGAGACAAAGTTTATGAATGAGATAGATATAATTACAAAAATTATGTATTTGCTTTCAAATTAACAAATGCATACTTTTGGTGGCAAATGAAAAAGGTGTAAAAAATCAGATAGGAAATTACGAGTATTGACCTTGTTTTTTGGACAAGAAACAACAACAATGAAGAAACTATGCAATATGAATCTGATGGGAAGATGAAGGAACTTGGGCAGCTGACTTTTGATTTCTTGAATTTCAAGATGAATGTATTTAAAAGTTTTGTTAGATGAATGTATTAGGAGACGAATGTATCAAGTTAAGATTCATGAAATGATTTTAATTTAATGAATGTGTGGGTTTCAAGATGAATGTATTTGAAAATTTTGTTAGATGAATGTATTAGGAGAGAGAATGTATCAAGTTAATAAATGTGTGAGCCTAATATTAAGGGTATGATAGAAAGTATTAATTTAATGAGGGTAGTTTAGTACTTTGAGAGTTGAAGAGAAATTTTCCTCTTTTTAAGTAGTAGAGATTTAAAATAATATATATGTTTATATGAAATATTTTAAGATGGAAATACTTTGAGATGAATTAATAACAAGCTGAGTTTGAATTCCACCAAATTAAAGTTCAAGATGTATTTTTTTTTTTGGTTTATACCAGGGTATCCACTAGCGACTTAGTGACTAATCCCTTCGCTGATTGTAGGCACCTCTATGGGTGGGACAGCTGGCCCAGAGATTTAAGGCTGCTCCATACCCAAGGCAGGAATCGAACCCCCGACACTTGGTTAAGGGAGGAAGAGCCCCTACCGCTCTACCACACCCCCTGGGTTAGTTCAAGATGTATTGAATAGCAACATTCAAAAACTTAGTACAATCAACCAGAAGAGATGGAATGGTGAGACAAATGATTAATCATAGTATGTATAGTCAGCACAACAAATGAAATCATAACGCATGAATGGGTTTGCATGGTCAATTGTGCACTAACAGTATTGGAGGTTATTAGAACATTGAACCTTTTTTTTCAAAAATCTGGTAGGGCACTTGCCCACCCCAGTTGTAGCATGGGTCCGCCATTGCTAACCGTGACATTTCAATTGTAGTGCGTGATCCCTCGGGTGGCGGTTGGTATGTCGTGCGAGCTTGTGGCTTAAGAAAAAGCATATGTGGGTTCATTTTTGTAATTTTCACAAATTTATCTATTTTATATGAATTTATGAAGATAATACTATATAGATAATGGATAAATCGATTCACTCTTAATAATAGATGTATGTCACATCCAATTAGAATAATGAGTAACCTCTTCATTTTAAATGATAGTTTCAAAAAATTATACTCATATCTCAAAATTTTATAAAAAATATACCTTTTTGCGTACAAGTCAAAGTTCTTGTCCAAGAAAGATCAAGGATATACTTTATTTGATACAAATTCTTTTTCTTGTGAGGATATGCTATACTAATGAGAATTTTCTATACATACATCCAAATCGTTCAAATAATATCATAAGTTTGTTCGTGAGTAGTTTATTACTTTGCGTTATCTATACTTGTGTAGAAAAAGAATAGTGAGGTCGGATCAAATTTTTTACATTCCAAAAATATTTTTGATCTACTTAGCATATTTAAAAATAAAAATATCGATTCTATTGACGGTTTTAAAAAGCAATTATCAAGTAAAAGTAAAACTGTCCATCAAAATAAAATTACTGAATAACCCGCATAGGGATGACAATTTAATCCGACCCGTAGGAGTCCTGTCTCGTCCCGCCCCTAATGAGGTGGGTCTTAAAACTTGATTAATGAATTATGAGCGGGTATGAGTTTTAGTAAAAAATCCGTTTATTAAATGGGGTGGGTTAGGATGTTTAAATAAATTCGTCCCGTCCCGCCCCGTTTAACTTATGCCTACATAAAAAGTTTTTATATGTATGTTAATTACAATTAAACCATATATATATACACACACACACACACACACTATAAAAACTTTTATATGTATGTTAATTTTGTAAAAAATCTATGTGAAAACATGAATTGATAATTGGAGGACTGTCTGACATATTGAAATATGAACTATTGTTGACTTCTAAGATTATAATATAATATTTCTAATTTGCTATTTTTAAAATCATTTCGATTCGTAGAAGTTCCGATCCGTCCCGTTTATTAAGTGAGACAGATTAGAAGTTAATATAAAAAAATATCGTCGTGCCTCGCCCCGTTTATTAAATGACCGTTTATTAAATGGGAGGTTAGAATATTTGAAAATCCGTTTCAAATCCGCCCTTTGCCATCCCAAAACCTGCACACGCATCCTAGAGGTGACAATTTTTGACACGACACGATAACCCGACACGAACTCGACACGAAGTTAGCGGATTAGGGTTGACGATTTCTTGACACGAACCCGAATATGACACGACCCGCCAACACGAATAATAAACGGGTTGGGTTAGTATCAAACACGTTTAACTCGAAAATGACACGAATAGACCCGTTTAACTCGTATTTTATGGAGATTATATTAGATAATTTATATATCATGATAGACATTCTATAAAATTCATGGAGAATTGGATGATAACATATTGATGTGTTGCAAGAAGTTGAAATTAATTAAATTTAAGTTATTGTAGGCCTATGAGTGCTATGATTGGTTAAGAGAGAAGAAAAAAATTATTTTATATTTTACTTAATGGGTTATGCGGGTCAACCCGAACACGACACGATAATAAATAGGTCAGGTTAGTGTTTTCTCATATGACACGATTAGTTAAATGGGTCAGGTTAGAATTGTCTAATACTTGACACAAACTCGACTTGACACGACGCACACGAATTATCACCCCTACGCGATCCCTCGAAGATGGTCTACTGTTGAAATTGAAAGGCGCCGCCTAACCTAGAATTGGGATTCACATTATTTGGTATATGTAGCAGTGAGATGACGGTTGAGTATGAAAATTATGGTGGTCCATATTGCGGACATCTTAAATTTTGGGTTTTTATGATTAGACTGACACATATTTATTGCAGAGTAGTTTATTATTAATTATTTTCTGTGTAACATTACCCGGCGGTTATACACTTTTTTTTGGATAGATGGTGTTGTTTGATTGAGTTTAGTGGTTTTCCAGGTGGATCAAAGTATCAATTTCAGCACCATACTTAAGAAGTGGATCCTCCACTTTCTCCCTCTCTCTGTGTGTCTGAGTTGGAGATGCAAAGGGCTTTGGTGGTAGTCCTAATGGTTCTCACTTGTTGACAAAGACTTCTTCAATACCATCGATATCACCACTACGTTTTATAGGTAATATTAATTGAATCAAAATGAATTTGATTGAAGACTGTGTGATTACGACAGGTTGAGGAAGTCAATAACAAATAACTGATTACAGATAATCAATGCTTAAGTACTGTTAAAAAAATCAATGCTCAAGTTCCAACCGTTTTAGAAGGAAGTTAGGTAACACCAAAATCATCATGCATACTAGGGCTAGCTAGTAGGTAAGAGTGAAAATGAGGCGAGCCGAGTCGAGTTGAGCTTAAGGTTACTCAAACTTGATTTGTAAATATGTAAACGAACGTAAATGTATGTTCAAACTTGATTCATTTATCTCACGAGTTGAGTTCGAACGAGATTCTAAGCAAACGAATACGAGCCGAGCTCGAGCAGCTTAGTTGTTTTACATTAGTTTATTATGAATATTGGTGATCGAGCCGAATACGAGCCGAACTCAATAATATAACGAGCTTAAACTTTTGTTCAAGCTTGGCTCATGTATTTTATGAGCATGTCTCGAACGAGCTTTTTTTCGAACGGACACGAGCCGAACTCGAGTAGCTTGGTTCATTTTACAACCCTAATAGTAGGTAGGGTTAGGCGCTGGACTAAAATCAATTTTAAGTTGATTGTGTGCTCGTTGATAAAACTTCCATTAATATAATTTCCGTTTTTATTTTTTCTTTTTGGTTAAATTACACTCAGAGTGAGTTTAATTGTAAAATTTAAACAATGAATTGAAAAAAATTGATTTCTATAAAAATTTATTTTATGAAAATATTTTTCATGAAAAACTATTTTAGTGGTTGTTTGATTGCTTTTATTTTCCAATTGAAAAATTAAGTATTTTTCAAGTTTTGGAAAAAATTTGTTGTTTGATTATCATTATTTTTCAACTAGAAAATAAGAGACATATGTGTGACACGCCTAATAAAATACCAGGTGATCAATCTTGTACCAAATTAAAACAGGAGTCTCATATGGTTCGTTCTTAGCATCACTGTCGAAAACCGATTTAATTACTAATAACCTATTACGCTAGCGTAAACATTTTAAATTAACTAATCTTTTTAAACAAACCATTCAAGTACAACATTCACAAAGTTTATAAATAAGACTAAAAATGAAAAAAAATAACCGAACACTCGGTTTAACAATAATACAACCCAATCGAATGCCGCATTTAAAAGGCGGTAAAAGAATGAGTAAATGTAGTTGGGTTATTAGCTCGAATGTTTATAAAATACCTCCTATCTAGATTACAAGGAAAGAAGTGTCTACAGTAAACCTGCATGCATCCACAGCTGCTGCAGCAGACGTCTGACTCGAAGGAATCGTCATCTAGGCGTCCCTGTGTCTGGACACCTAAGTATATATATATATATATATATAGCAAAAGAGAGGAAAAATAGATAAACGGGCCAGAGCTCGAGTTGTGAAAATATTTTGCAAGTGCATAAATGCTTTATTTTAAAATATAATTTATCTCATATTTAAATTGGTATCGTACTCTCATGAGATACCCCTCACCCCTCTTATAATGGTGCACACCTATCGCATCCCTCTAAACAACCTAGTTAAGCTACCTTGCCTAACTAAACTCGTTCCAACCATTCTAAAATCCTAATTAACCCGATTACTAAAGGTTAAACTTCTCTCCTGTAACAACACTACGCTACGTTTCTGTTTGTGGTGTCTCGCAAAGCAAAACCCAAACAAGGAACCCCTCGATACACTACTACTTGGCAATGTCAATCGTCGAGATCCATTAGGCCCTCATTACAATATATATATACATACTCATATAAATATATACATTTAATATTCACTTTAATATACAATCAAAATTTAAGTTCGGATAAAATCTCTCGGAATGAGAATAAATCCTTATTCATTTATCTCTTTACTCTAGTTAGATATATATATATATATATATATATATATATATATATATATACATATATATCTTGTTCTCATACACAAGTAATATACTATACACACAAGTATAATAACCATCCCAATGAGATATAACTCGAGGATGCAGTCTCTCAATGCTATCATCTTCCAAGGAATCACTCACATACCATCCTGGTACCAACGGTCGGACTCTCACACCGACTTGGTAAAAACCAAATCACAACGTATGGGAAGCGGTCATAGTTCCTCCTCGAAAATGAGACGAAACATACCCACCACGACTCACCCCTAATAAAAATCACACAATATAAAATGGACGTTATGACCCGGGGACTATACGCTCCTTGCTCCTCAAACCAGGGGCCTCACCCACATTGCACAACTTTCCATGATAGCATTAGAGGGGGTATGCTTCACATAAATATATATTATTCACACACAGATATATATTTATTTATAATATCAAATATATATACTGTAATCACATTGTGTGTATATATGTATCTATCTATCTATATTCTACATCACTTTAAAATACTAAATCCAAAAGTATTCTCCCACTTGATATATAACTTGCACCGTAATCACGTTTAAGGATTTATATAAATTCTCCAACTATACCAATTCATACTAAGTAAATAAGTATATTTCCAACTTATTTGAGTCTCATAGGTATCGCATTACCTATACTAACAATCGTCAATAGACGTATCGGATAACCGCTCAATCATCTTAAGCCTATATATCAAATTCATCCTAGTCGCCTCGTAGGATTTACTCAACCATAATCGATATAATTATGTTTTTTACACGCATAATTATATATGCCTAATTGCCCACTGAAACTATCCCAAGAAATATTCATCCCCAAACACCCTTAAATTAGATAAGTCGTGGATTCCTTCTTCCACGAACTCAAGATCTACATTTCCCTCAAATAATAATTTAGAGGTCCTCACTCTATTTTTGGGTACCCCAAATATCTAATTCCTCAATTTATTTATTTTCCTCGAAAATATACTTTTAGTGCCACACGATTATAGCACCCTCTTAGCCCCCATAAATTCCCTCAATTGGATAAATATTTATTCCTTAGTTATGTATTTATTTCCTCAAATAAATAGGCTAGAAATCCTTAATTTGGGAATTTATCCCATATAAATTGAACCAACAAAAATTTCCCAAAATTCTGTAGAATCGATCGATCGATCCTTGACCATCGATCGATCGAAAGGGTAGCCGACTCTGCTTCTTCTCCAAGGAGTCTATTTCGGCCATTAATAGCCCACCAAGCTTTTCACCTATTCTCCCACCAACATATAATCACACCCAACTATATATATACAGGGGAAATAGGTTCTAATCACCCTAGAATCAAGAATCAAGAACTAAATTCAATTAATTCCTAAGTTTCTCCAATTTGATATTTTCTGGGGTTTACCCGTTAAACTTCCCAAAAACCCATTTGATTCATGAAAACCCAATCCAAAAATCATATAGTTTGTTATTACCAATTATGATATGAGATTTATGCTCAAAATAAATAAAGCAAGTAAACACTTGCCTTGTGGATAAAATCCGACGACTTCGAGTCGAATCCCGCGGAGTTTGGTCGGAATCTCCCTTTTCTCCCTCTTTCTCCCTTCCTTTCTTCTCTTATTCTTTTCTATCATTTTTCTTTCCTTTCTCCCACTCTCTCGTGTCTTTTCTAGGAGAGAAAATGATTTATCCCTTATTAAACCCAAAAATGACTAGTTTACTCAATTACGAGTTTCTACTGTCCAAAATTTTTCGGAATCCAAACACTACTCCTGGATACTCTATTTTGACTGTCTCGGACATTCCGAGACCAATCGCACACTCGAAATCTCCATCTGAGTTAATTAACTACAATTCACTAATTAAACCCAATTCATTTCGATACGGATTTTTCAATTAAAATATTATCCTTTGTCCATGTAATTAAAATGGTCCAACTCATTTGCTTAATCCTGAAAGTAATTGCAACATCCATCGAAAATCATATAACCCTCTTAAACTCCAAAAATTATTTCTCAGAGAAATTCCTTAACTCTCCAAATTATACTCATTTATATAAATTAACTATACTTAAAAGTACGGGGTATTACAATATGACATCTATATATGTATTTTTTTTGTAGAACTTTCAAATTTAAAATTTAGCAAATAGATATCATTCAACATTTATAACTCAAGACACACGTCATTAAAACATTAGTAATATAAACTCAAACATTAAAATGCTTAGACGTTCATTGATAACCAAGAAAAACTTGAATGTCTATCTTATGTGCCTACTATAAGAATAATAATTAATCCAACAAAATAAAAAAGTCTTAAAACTATTAAAAGACGTTAATTTGATGACTCCTACCCAAACTTGTCAACAATTCAAGCACGTGCAAACTCATTATCATCTAAGTCAATAAATATCCAACCCAATTCTGTCTTGCTTGAAAACTTTCATGAGTTGCTTTATATCCGTTTTCTCTTTGTTCATGGCTTTGAACTTGTCTAAGATAACTTCCAATTGACGTGAGTTTGCATTGCTTGCTTTTCACGTTAAAAGTGGAAGATAATACATAAGTATGACCGGTTGAGTGGAACAAATTGTGTAGAATTTTGACTAGAATCCAATTCTTCGGGGTTAATGGGGAATTGGTTTCTAGCGTTTTAAGGGAAAATGGGTCACGCGAGCTCTTTTTCTCGAAAATTATTCTTTAGAATTTTTTGTAATCATCATAAAAAAAATAGAAAATATTTATTTTCCATGGAAAATATGAACAATCAAACACGCGCACAAAAATCTTGTGAACTAGAATTAAAACATAAGTAGTGACCCAACCCAAGTACGCAAGTCCCTAATATAGCAAAACGAGACTCCTTAATTTTTTATTTTTTGCAAAATTGTGAAATTAATGTTTGATTATTATAAAGTTAAGGAATGATCTTATCATATTAATTGGCTATTGCCAAACTTCTTCTGTTGTTACATTTCAATGGAGAATCAGAAAGCACAACAAATAATAAAGTTATTTCTCGAAAAATGACAATTTACAATTGAATCATTTTTGTTTAGTAATCAATTAGTTTTTTTTAATTTTATTTTATGCGATAGAATTATGGATGAAACCAACAAATTGGTGATGAATGTATATTATGTTGGCGGGAAAATAAATTTGATTTAAATGTTTTTTTACCCCCCTTTAATATTAAATCCTCGTTTCACCCCAGCTTTACTACCCTTGTAATAAAGCATATATACATATATAGCACTTGTAGTTTTGATAATTAAAGTTGAGGAACTACAATCTAGCTCTTTTAGAAGTGTTGGTGGATTGACTAAAAAAATACTTTAAGCTTAGTACATGACAAATTTTTTCTCTTTTCATATTATGTGTAATATAAATGATTTTGATTGCCTACACATCACATTTACGATAGGGCCTTTTTCCACGCTCAAACCAACGCCCCGCCTCCCCCCCCAATAGTGAAATATCAAAGAAAATTTGATAAACTGGAAAGCGGAGCATAAGGATAGAGAAACAAGGCTTTGAATGGGATTTTCATGTAAACTTTGTTAGATATTGCTCAATCTGTGCTGGTCGAGTACCCATACAATTTCAATATGTAGATAAACAAATTACAAAATTAGGTATAATATATTACAATCTCCTTACCTTATCATCTTGGACCGCAATAATGTTGACAAAGTGTGATTTATATTAGCTACCAAATGAAGGAAAATACTGTTGCGTGCCAATTGTGTGGGAATAGAGTGAGAAGTGAGAAAAAAATAGATTATTTTTGGGTTACTTGAGAGAGAAAATCTATGATAAGGGTAAAATGTTCATTTTCAGGGTCCTTTGGTTCGGATAAAATATTTTATGTATATATGTGAAGTTAAACATTTGTTCGTTTGAAATTGTAAATAAGTGCATACATTATTATTTTATAATTCAAAACAAATATAGTGAACACAATTTAACTTTAATAGGCGAAAACATATTTCACAATTTTACTTTTTAGTACATTGAAAATTATTTGTGCCACATCCAAACAAAATCCTAGTGATATTAACTAACAATCACAGGGGGATTTTTCTTTACCCAAATCACTCTTACAAGGAGGTAGCAATAATTATTTACATGATAAGGGAACAATGTCAAAATTTTGTATATGAATTTTTTTTCGTACTAATATCTTCTCTTTTGCGTTTATTTAGGCCTAAACACAAAAGATTTGTCGTGGAAATATTATATTTGGGGTAGGAAGAAAATAAAAGTTGTCAAGTGCATATTTTAATTCCTTACTAAGTTGTACATCGTTATTTATATAAAAAAAGTGTTGTACATTGTTGATTGAAAAAAATAGGACGTTTACACTTTTGGGCACATTAGTTCTCCTTAGTTTCTTATTAGGGTACATTAGTTGTACATTGTTACTTATAAAAAAAATTATTGTACTTGTTGATTGAAAAAAATAGGATGTTTACACTTTGGGGCATATTAGTTCTTATTTTCTTATTAGGGTACATTAGTTTGCGTATTTACCCATTATAGTCCATGTTAACATTTAGTGACGATTTTTTGTTTCAAAAAATCGTCGCTAAAAGTCTTATAAACCATCGCTAAAAGTAAAAATGGATCCCAATGAATAAACACGAAAACTAGTGTATCCTAATGATAAAATATAAAGAATTAATGTATCTCAATGAGTAAATGTCCCCTGAAAAATTCAATGTCAATTTGTGCAATCAAACACTCCCCAAATTGAAAAATATGGAATCTTCCACATTTTTCATGAAAATCCCCAATATTATTACTAGGTATTTTTTTATTTACACTATTTGAATGTTAAAAAGTATAATTTAATTCAACCTGAAGATATATTTTTTAAAAGTATAATTTAATTAAACTTGAAAATATTTTTTCTTATGAATAGTTCATTTCATTTGTTTCGATATATGGAACTTAAATAATATATAATATAGGTCCTAAATTTTTTTAAGGTGTTAGTCAAGTAGGTCACACATTATTTTTTCCCCAACATTTGGTCTCATTACAAAGTATTTTTGTTCGAATAGATCCCATTAAATAAAATTGTTATCATAACAAATAGTAATTATGAAACATAATAGGCTAAAATGTATTTAACATTGAAGTTTGGAGTGATTTTCAATTTTAGATCCGAAGTTTGAAAAGTTACAAAGTTTACCTTGAAATACAATTACTATTGCAATCTAACCCACCGTGTGTGCGTGTAAAGTGAGTAGGGGTGTTCGCGGTACGATAGAAATTCGTACCGTATCATTTTGTACCTAAAATTAGTGGTAATGATTTACATTTTTTACTTGCCGAAACCGAAACTATCGAAACCGAAATTACCGAATTTTTTGTAGTTGATTTTGGTTTTAACATTTTAAAAATCGATTTAACCACTGTACTGTATCGAAATGAAATACCGAAATTAGTGTACTGAAAATACCAAAATGATATTATTGAACTTACCAAATTGAAAATACCAAATTAAATCAAACAAGAATACCCAATGGCTAAAGCCAAACACAACCATACTTATTTTATAGGTTTTTTATTTTTCTTTAAGTGGTCAGCCTTTTACCGAATTATGTAGGTTATATTCTGTTTTTTTTTAAAATATGCATATAAAAAGGTTTAGGCAAATGGTACAAAAAATTACCATTATGTACCGAGTAGTACCAAATTTACTGTAAGAGAAATTTACCGAAATCTACCCTATTTTTTGGAAAACAGATTTTATCAATGTACTACACGGTTTGGTTTTGGTTTATGGGATGGTGTACCGGATGGTAAAACTGGTAATTTTGGTTTGATGATTTTAATGATAGTATGGTATTGGTATGCTCCATTTATCGACAAAACCGATCAAAAATAAACCTTAGAAGAGACCCAACTACGTTCCGCTGCCTATATCTCCTATCTGCGGATCTATTACCCGAGACCACTATTTTCTCATGGTTTGCTTCATGTCAGGTTGGTGGCAGTAAATCACCGGGGTTTGGTGTGTCTGGGCGAAGGGGTGATGCTGGTGAAGGTTCAGAGTGATTAAGCTTGGGTTATGGGTGCAAGATTAGTTTGGTTCAGAGCACTGTTTATGTGTTGGTAGGAGTGAGAAATTTTATTTTGTTTGGTTTCTTACTAGTGGACGGTGATGGGTTTGAGGATAGAATTTAATTGGTTTCGGTGCTTTCTTTTGTGTTAATCCGTCGTGCTTATGGTTGTTGAGTTTCTCACCTTAGTGGAGATATGTGGGTTTTGTCTTTCTCTGCCCAGTGGTTTGTATCAGCTTATTGTGGGATAGTTGTACCTAATGTGGATTTTTACTCACAACTTATTTCTGGTTGTTTGGTTGCACAGTTGGTGTTGATTATAACCTGTTTGGATATTCCAATTGGTGCTTGATTTTGTTTGGAGCGCATTTTATTTCGTTGTTACTTTGTCGCCAACCTTTCATTCCCTCCCCCCGAGTGTTTCCTCCACCCTCCATGAGATTGAACCTCTTTCTATTTCTTGCCGTCATTTTTGTTTGTGGGTTTCAGGTCAAATAAGGTTTAGGACGAGGCTCATCATTGTGGTGGTTGTGCCATTTCGAGATCTGGATGGTTCTCCCATTCTAGATTTCACCTTTGCTCTCGGTCGCCATCTTTTGGTTGAGCCTCATATCAGATCGAGCGGTGCTTTTCGATATTGGTGATTGTTTGGAATTTGTGTGGCCAGGGTTGTCTTCATCCCATTTTTGGAGGTCACGCTTGGTGTTAAAATCTATGGTGCGGCGTTTGGTAGTGTTTGGTGGGATTTCTTCATTTTATTGGAAAATCTTCTATGATGAGTGTTGCGGGTACTACGATTTTATATGGAATATTCAACTCGCAGTTGTGATTGTTTTGTGGCTTGCGTGCCTTGTTGCATTGGGATCGTTTTGATAGGTTTGTTGAGTTATTGTAGGTCTTTGTCCGGTTTGTTTTTGACTTATGTTGTTCGAGCCTTTGTGCTCTTGTTTTTGTGTTTTGTGCTTACTGTATATCTGTGGCGGTTCGCCTTTCGATTTAATATATTTATATTTTACCAAAAAAAATATATACAATAATGATATTTTTAAAAAAACTGGAGACAAATGAATCCTATCCAGAGCATTTCAAACATGGGATTGTATTATTATATCACATTCCGTCTTGGTATCCGGTATGGTTCCAAATGCAGTATTGAAATAAGTCTTATCCGGTGCATCTTTATCCCATCCAATCTGGCTCTTATCCTATCATATCCGACCTTTTTATACTACGCATCAAACGAGGTCTATATGTGTAAAATATGTTGTGACAACCCGAATATGATTATGATCAATTATGCTTAAATTATGTGACATCGGTAATGTGTTATTAATATATATAATGTTAAGTTATTATGTTTAGTCTAATCCTACCTTCAAAAAGCACGAAATATCGAAGTAGTCACAAATACAAAATTTTGAAGTTTCGGTAGGAATATTCAGGTTGGAGACTAGTTTTGACCCTTATAAAATAACAGTTGACTTAAGGTAAAAACTAGACAGTTGTAGATATATGAGTTGGATTTGTAACACAACAAACATTGTGTTAAACGGAGGTCCGAGCAAGAAGTTATGCTGGAATTACAAAGCAGGGGAAAATTTGTCCATTCGTTAAATGATATTTCGTCTTATTAGTATAACAAATGGTGGATTTTGATTGGTTAAAGAAGGGGGTGAGTTTGGCCAACTTTACACCCTTTATATTACCTCCTCCTTCAGCCCAAACTCAATCATTAAAGAGTTTTGCTTAAGAGGAAGAGAAGTGGGAAGTCGAAGAAGAAGAATTGAGGAGAAAAATTAGAGAAAAATCTATGGGAATTTACGAAAAAGTCCTTAAGGAAGGGAAGAAGAACTGGTTGAACAAGTGCGACAAAGGAAAAGGGAAAGCCTGTTAAATTACCAAGGTGAGTGTACTTATAATTGTTTCATATATATACAAATATATGAATGATATGAATATTGCCAATGGGCAGACATATTATTGCCAATGGGCAGATATATTATTGCCAATGGGCAGACTTATTATTACCAATGGGAAGACATATTATTGCCAACGGGAAGACTTATTATTGCCAATGGACAGACATATTATTGTTAATGGGCATACTTATTTTTGCCAGTGGGCATACTTATTATTGCCAATGTGCAGACTTATTATTGCTAATGGGTAGAATTACTATTGCCAATGGACAAAATTACTTTGGTCTTATAATCCAGGATTTGTTATTGCCAACGGGCAGGATTGTTTGGATTTTATATCCACAGATTTGATATATAGAATTGATATCTCATTGCAGGGAAAGACTACCTCACTAAGCTTGCTTACAGTTTATAATTTAACATTTTCATGTTTGTATCCTTCCAGCTAGGATACCATATGATCAGAAATATTGAGAGCTGCACTGTTAGAAACAGCTGGGGTTTAAGTATTGGGATTTTTTCATTGTCACACTGAATATTTTTCTACACTCACATTGTATATATTGAGTTAGCATGGGTTGAGTGGATGATTGTAATATTTAATCATAGATACTCATAGTATTGTATGCCTGCCTTATCATGACTCTGATGTTGATTATATTATATCACAAATAAAAGTATTATGTTCATTATGTACATTACATATGGAAATATTAATAAATGAATTACATTTCAAATGGACGAAGTTTATGATTTAATTATAACATAAATGAAATGATTAAAATGGAATTGGGTTTGGGGTGTGACAATTAGTGGTATCAGAGCATCTAGGTTATTAATTCTGGACGTTTGTGACAGTTAGATGACAGTTCTTGAGTTGATTTGATAATTATGAACTATTTATGCACTAACCAATATTTTAGTATTATGAACTGTTTATGTTGGTTGTTAGAACTTTATTGTATGATAGATAGTTACAGATGGAACTTGGGAACGAACAACATAGAGAAGAGGGAGTAGCTTTTCATACAGAGGATATCGAAATAAAGCAGAGTGTTGCAGGAAGGGCCAGAGATAATGAGTAACCTACAGAGATACAAATAATGGTGCAAGCAATGCTGAGGATGGCATAACAACAGGAAAATAATATGGTATTAATGGAAGAACAATAAACGAGATATCTAGAATCAAAGACTATGACCAGGATTGAGAAAGAGGCAATGAGGGAAATGAAAGATTCCATACATGAAAAGTTTTTGAAGTTGAATCCTCCAAAATATTTAGGTTCAGTTGAACCTACAAAAAGTGAGATGTGTCTTAGAGATATAGAGACTATCTTTGCAATGATGAAAGTTTCAGATAATCAGAAGGTGAATTTGGTTGTGTTTAGGCTGAAAGGAGACGCCAAATATTGGTGGGAAGCTAACAAACATTTAGTGCCCAGAATAAAAGGTACTGATGTTATTACTTGGGCTGAATTTATTAAAGCCTTGCATGTTAAGTATTTTCCTAAGGTTTATAAGAGGGAGAAGGTTAAGGAATTTATTAATTTGACCCAAGAGAAAATGTCTGTGAGGGAGTATAAGGCTAAATTCATAGCTTTGTCCAAATTTGCTACTAAATACGTGGAAGACGACGGAGAGAAATGTAGTAAGTTCCAAGATAGACTAATTTGTCCCATTCAAAATAGAGTGGCTACTTATGAGTTAGAAGATTATGCTTCTCTGATGAACAAAGCCACTATAGCAGAAAAGGCAAATGACGCAAGGGGTGGCGATTAGGGAGAGTTTTAACAAAAGTAGATTTAACTCATCTCTATTTAAAGGAGGTGAGGGTGGAAGTGTTAAAGTAGAACCTCATAAATTTCAAAGAGGTGGTGGTGATAGAGGTAAAGGTCAGGGGAGATTTGGTAGAGATACCATGGGTGGAGGATCTTCGAGTTCAGTTAGAAAGTCAGGAAGAGGTGTGGCCTCAATAGGAGGTGTTATGTGTTTCTTTTGTAAAGAACAAGGACATTATAAATCTGAGTGTCCCAAGTATAAGTGATTGGAATGCTACTATTGTCATCAAGTGGGGCATGCTAAGAAAAATTGTCTGCAGTTGGCAAAGACTCCAACAGTACCTAGTGAAGCAGCAAGCAGAATGTTACCTCTAAGGAGTGGAGCGAGGAGTGTGGGCAGAGGACAAGCTAGTGGTTCCAGGGTAGGTGGACGAGTCTTTACGATGAAAGAGGCTCATGTTACTCCAGATGTGGTGAGAGGTACACTTTTTGTTATTAGTAGAAGTGCTTATGTTTTGATTGATCCTGGTTCCACACATTCTTTTTTGTCCTATGATTTTGTTATATATCTAAATAGACCATATACTCGTTTAGATGGGGGGTTGGGTATTTATATGCCTATGGGGGATATGGTTGTAGTTGAATATGTTTTCCGTGGTTGTGTTTTGAGTGTGGGGGTTAAAAATACAGTTATAAACTTACTTCCATTGGGTATCTCTGATTTTGATATAATTTTGGGAATGGATTGGTTATCTAAATATCATGCCTCCATGGATTGTTTTCGTAAAGAAGTTATTTTTAAAATGCCCGGTGAGTCCGAATTTAAATTTGCGGGGAAAAGGAAAATTGTTCCTAGTTGCATTATTTCTGCTATTCTGACAAGGAAATTGTTAAGTAAGGGTTGTGAGGGTTTTATTGCATATGTTCTTGACACTAGGAAGGGGGCTTTACAATTAGTTGATGTTCCTATTATATGGGATTTTTCAGAAGTGTTTCCTAGTGAGTTGCCTGGGTTACCTCCAGAGAGAGAAGTTGAATTTAGTATTGAATTAGCACTGGGGACAACCCCTATTTCTATGGAACCATATAAAATGGCACCTGTTAAATTGAAAGAACTCAAGATTCAGTTACAGGATTTACTTGATAGGCGGTTCATACAGCCAAGTGTATCTTCATGGGGTGCACCAGTTTTATTTATGAAAAAGAAAGATGGTACTACGCGTTTGTGTATTGATTATAGGCAACTGAGTAAAGCTACCGTTAAGAACAAATATCGTTTACCTCGTATAGATGATTTGTTTCATCAGTTACAGGGTGCTAAAGTGTTTTCCAAAATAAACTTGCGATCGAGTTATCATCAGTTGAGGGTGAAGGAGAGTGATATTTCTAGAAACTGTTTTTCTCACTCGGTATGGTCATTTTGAATTTCTTGTGATGCCTTTTTGAGTGACTAATGCTCTAGTTGTACTTATGGAACTTATGAACCGGGTACTACATCCTTTTGTTGATTCATTTGTGATAGTTTTTATTGACGATATTGTGATTTATTCACGTGATATGGTTGAACATGAAAAGCATCTCAGAATAATTTTAAAGACGTTGAAAGATAAGCAATTGTATTCTAAGTTTAGCAAATGTGAATTTTGTCTATCACAAGTTGTATTTTTAGGCCACATTATTTCTGGAGATAGTATATGTGTTGATCCCAAGAAAGTAGAAGCTATTGTAAAGTGGAAGAGAGCCAATAATGTGACTGAGGTGAGGAGTTTTCTGGGTTTGGCTGGGTATTATAGAAGGTTTATAAAAGGATTTTCTTCGATTGTGCTGCCAATGACTAAATTAACCCGGAAGGATGTCAAGTTTGAATGGAATTCTAATTGTAAAAATAGTTTTGAAGAATTGAAAAAGAGGTTGGTAACTGCACTGTTCTTACTATTTCACACGGTGGAGATGGTTTTGTTATTTATACCGATGCTTCACATCAGGGGTTGGGTTGTGTTTTTATACAGCATGGTAAGGTTATTACTTATGCTTCAAGGCAATTACGTATACATGAACGTAATTATCCTACACATGATTTGGAACTTGCTGCTATTGTGTTTGGTTTGAAATTGGGGCGTCATTATTTATATGGTGAGGTATGTGAAATTTTTACCGACCATCAAAGCCTTAAGTATTTATTTACTTAGAAGGAATTGAATTTGAGTCATAAGCGGTGGATGGAGTTAATTAAAGATTATGACTATATAATTCACTACCATCCAGGGAAGGTAAATGTAGTTGTAGATACTCTGAGTAGAAAGGCTTCGAGCAGATTATCTTGTATTCAATGTGCTAGAGTTGCTCACATTATGAACTTGAGATTGATGGGAGTGGAGTTGCAGCTAGCATATAGGGACAAATTCTTTGTTCATATAAGCGTGAGGCCTTTGTTAGCTACCCGTATTTGTGATTTACAAAGTCAAGATTATTTTCTTGAGAAAAAGTGACAAGATGTCAGAGATGGTAAGTCTGTTGATTTTTGTATTGTTAATGATGGAACTTTATTATATAAACAACAATTATGTGTGCCTAATGTGGATGGATTGAAAGAGAAAATTTTAGATGAAGCTCATAATTCCATTTAAACTATGCATCTTAGTAGTACTAAAATTTATAGGGATTTGAATGAGCATTATTGGTGGAATAATATGAAGAAAGAAATAACTGATTTTGTTGCTATATGCCTTATATGTCAGCAAGTGAAAGTCGAACATCAGAAACCTGCGGGTTTTCTTCAATCATTGCCAATTCCGGAATGGAAATAGGATCATGTAATGATGTATTTCGTAGTTGGGCTTCCTTGATCTCAGAAGGGGCAAGATTCGATTTGGATAGTGCTAGACAGGTTGACCAAGTCAGCTCATTTTCTAGTAGTCAAGACTACGTATACAATTGATAGGTATGCTTGATTACATGTTAGTGAAATTATTCGATTGCATGGGGAACCTGTTTCTATTATTTCATATAGGGACCCTACTTTTATATCCAGATTTTGGGATAGTTTGCAGTATGTTATGGGTACTAACTTAAAAGTTTAGTACATTTTTTCATCCTTAGACAGATGGGAAGTCTGAAAGAACAATACAGATTTTAGAAGATATGCTTAGATCTTGTGTACTGGATTTCAAAGGTAATTAGGATGAATATTTGCCTTTAATAGAATTTGCATATAACAATAGTTTTCAATCCACTATTAGTATGGCTCCATATGAAGCATTGTATGGTAGACAGTGTCGCACACCCCTATATTGGACTGAAGTTGGTGAAAGGAAGATAGAAGGTCCATAATTAATTGAAGTCACCACTAAAAAGGTGAAGATTATTCGAGATAGAATGAAGACAACTCAAAGCAGACAGAAAAGTTATGCGGATAAACGACAAAAAGATTTGGAATTCCAGAAAGGGGATTATGTGTTTCTTCGAATATCATCATGGAAGGGAGTTATGAGGTTTGAAAAGAAAGGAAAGTTAAGTCCACGCTACATTGAACCCTATAAAATTCTTGAAAAAGTCGGGGTGGCTGCTTATAAGTTAGCATTACCCCCAGACTTATCCCGATTACATGATGTTTTCCATGTTTCTATGTTAAGAAAGTATGTAGAGGATCCTTCACATGTGTTGGTGGAACAACCTATTGAGTTGAAGGAAGATTTGAGTTTTGTGGAAGAACCACTTGCTACCGTGGATAGGAAGGAATAAATATTGAGATCCAAAGTGATCCCACTTGTGAAAGTTCTGCGGAGAGGACATTCCATAGAAGAAGCTATATGGGAGAACGAGGATATCATGAAGATGCATTATCCGTATTTTTTTTATTCAGACAACCAAGGTATGTCAATTTCGGGGATGAAATTTCCTAATGGGGGGAGAATTGTGACAACCCGAATATAATTATGATAAATTATGCTTAAATCATACTTAGCTTATGTGACATCAGTAATGTGTTATTAATATATATAATGTTAAGTTATTATGTTTAGTCGAATCCTACCTTCAGAAAGCACGAAATATCGAATTAGTCACAAATACAAAATTTTCAAGTTTCAGTAGGAATATTCAGATTGGAGACTAGTTTTGACCCTTATAAAATAACAATTGACTTAAGGTAAAAACTAGACAGTTGTAGATATATGAGTTAGGTTTGTCACACAATAAACGGGCAAAATTATTATTGCCAATGAGCAGATTTATTATTGCCAATGGGCAGAATTACTATTGCCATTGGGCAAAATTACTTTGGTCTTATGATCCAGGATTTGTTATTGCCAACAGCCAGAATTGTTTGGATTTTATATCCACAAATTTGATATATAGAATTGATATCTCATTGCAGGGAAAGAGTACCTCACTAAGATTAATGCTTATAGTTTATAATTTAATATTTTCAGGTTTGTATCATGCCAGCTAGGATACCATATGATCAAAAATGTTGAGAGTTGCACCGTTGGAAACAACTGGAGTTTAAGTATTGGGATTTTGTCATTGTCACACTGAAGATTTTTTTACACTCACATTGTATATATTGAGTTAGCATGGGTTGAGTGGATGATTGTAATATTTAATCATAGATACTTATAGTATTGTATGTCCGCCTAATAATGACTCTGATATTGATTATGTTATATCACAAATAATAGCATGATGTTCATTATGTACATTACACATGGAAATATTAATAAATGAATTACTTTTCAAATGGACTGAAGATTATGATTTAATTATAATAGAAATGAAATGATTAGAATGGAATTGATTTTGGGGTGTGACATATGTAGTAGAAGCTATTTGGGAAAAAATCTTTTAATGAGATCAATTAAGAAAGGGAGTCGCAATTCGAACTCCATGAAAATCCTAACGCACTCCACTTTGCTTCCTAATTTTTTAAAATGACTAATAACTCCATTCCAAACCAGTTCATCTTTTATCCATGAGTAGAACTACGGAATATCCCCTTAGCTGGATTGTCCAAATCAGCAAAAACTAAAGTGGACTAAGTAGGTATTTTAATTCCTTTGAATAAATTTGAGGTGGCACAGTCCCATTTGTCCAGTTGAATTTTCTTTTTTAATAAAAACTAAACAATTGTATTTTCAATAAAAACTGTTTTTATTTAAAAAAACACTTTTTTTTTACATAAATTGTTTTTTTAAACTGTTTTTTTTTTTACTTTTTATACCTGCTTTAAAAAACAAAAAAAATATTTTAACATTTTTAAAAAGATATTTATATAAAACTAAAAATTTGTATTTTCAATAAAAACCATTTAAAAAAAAAACTCATTAAATGGCGTGGGTTCGTGCCAATGGCACTAACCAATCACGATGATGATGTGGGTCCGCACCAACGGCACTAACCAATCGCGATGATGATCTGGGTCCGCGTCAGCTTTTGAAAAATAATTTTTCGTATTATTTTTTAAAAATATGAAGATTTATTTTTTAAAACCTGGCGCAGACCCACATTATCGTGATTGGTTAGTACCGCTTGCGCGGACCAACATTATCATCGCGATTGGTTAGTGCCACTGGTGCGGACCCACGCCATTTAATGATTTTTTTAAATGGCTTTTATTGAAAATCCAAATTTTTAGTTTTTGTAAATATCTTTTTAAAAACATTAAAATGTTTTTTTTTTTGTTTTTTAAACAGTTATAAAAAGTTAAAAAAACATTTAAAAAAAATCAGTTTAAAAAAAAAACAGTGTTTTTTTTAATAAAAACAGTTTTTATTGAAAATACATATGCTTAGTTTTTATTAAAAAAAATCCAGCTACCGTGCCACGTCAGATTTATTCAAAGCAAATAAAATATCCACTTTAGTTTTTGCTGATTTGGACAGTCCAGCTAAGGGGGTATGGGGTATCCGTAGTTCTACTTATGGATAAATGATAAAGTGATTTGGAAAGGAGTTATTAGTCATTTTAAAAATTAGGAATCAAAGTGAAGTGCCTTACTATTTTCATGGAGCGCGAATAGCGGCTCGCTTAAGAAATCTCGAAGATATGTCATACATATACATCATTAGTTGCTAACCCTCCTTAAATATTTGTTTGTTAACACTAGTGATCGTATGACCAAATTTGATATGATCCTATGGTATATATCAAGACTTGGATCTGAAAATCAATTCTATGGATTCCATTATAAAAATTCCGATTTCATTTTCTGTAAAACCAAGCCATTATCCCATGTGGAAAATCCCATTAAATTGGACAACATGTTTTTGGATCAGTTTTTCTGAATAAATTAAATTTAATATATAATTATAAATTTCAATTGAAACATTATTAAGTTATATGATAACATTTGTAATTGTTGTAGCAGCAATTAAACAATTAAATGCAGAATTAAAAACAGGAACGAAATTACCCAATTTTTGGAGCAAATAATTCTGGGGCAGAAAAATATAAGAATTCCTGAATAGGACAGTCAAGAACACGGCTGAGTCGCGGACAATGTCGCTCTCTTTAAGGTGTTTCGCGGCTCTGCCCAAAGTGTGCTGACAGTCGAAGCCCCGTCACCCCCAGGATAAAACAGCCTCCAAAATTAAATTACGGATTGATAAAGCACAAGAATCAATCCGGTCTGTATACACCCATTCTGTATTAATTGCTCGATTCTATAATTAATCTGTACACGAACGAGATTAATTATTCTGGAAAAAGTATTCTGGGAGAAGGAAATTTTTTCAGAACTGTAGAGGAAACTGTTTTGTAAAACTGTGTTTAGAAAACGGAGGCTACAACCTCTTTTATGGGGCAAAAAGAAAAGAGACGTTGGTAAACAACGTGGAGAAAAATCTGGACATAGTGGGCAACTCGGTTGAATAAAGCAACACGGAGTAAACCACGTTTTAATTTTTCGGAATTAATTACCGTTAAGAAATTAATTTTTAAAGCCCAAAAACGTTAATTTATTTGTCCAAAAAATTAATTCTTAATGAGCCCAAGCCCAAGCCCAGGACCCAAGACCCGGACCCGGACACGGGCACAGCCGGGCAGGACGGACGGCGGCGGCGCGCGCGCGCGTGTGTGACTTGGCCCATTGGGTCTGCCCCACATACCCACAAAAACTTGAATGCCCAAAGTGCTGAACCTTTGTTTCCAAAAAATTGTAAATATACACAACACAAAATTTCTTTCCCACCGATGTGGGACACAGCTCAAAGGCTGTTTCAAAGTTTTGCAACAGCTAACATCAGCTATTGACAGCTGTGTTCCAACAATCCCCCACTTGCAAAATTTGAAAGTATTTTATCGAGCAATAATTCATAGAATTGTGCATAAGCAAAGGTGTCTTTCGACTTGAACCTTTACGTAGTAAAGATGATTCAGAATATACTAGAGTAACCGTAGTTTTGAACTCTATCTCTGACAACATCCCACACACAACCCTACTTGGGTGTAAGTCTAATAGCTAGCACGTTCCGGCCATGTGCTTCTATCCCAGTATAGTGAACGCTTTAGGAATTTGCCCAAAATATCCATAGGAGGCGGCCACACTTCCACATTCACATAGGTGAGTCTATCAAGAATACTCCTGTAGCTAAGTACCCCACTCAAAATAGATCTATAGATCTCATTAAGAGTTATAATAACTCATCCTCAACTCTCTACAGGATATCATGCTCCATAGGGATGGACTCGGAGTAAAACCCCGTTCTATATTAATTAAAAATCGCATGATTCAACCCATATCACTTGTGACTTGTTATTACCCTTTGAACATATTTCTTGGGATCTCCAGTATATATGTTGGGTTACCATCACAAATGACTCATTTATCCAAGGGCTTTAGTCCCATCCCTTTCGTGGTGTTCCACACCTTCTCCCTAGCTAGTCCTTTCGTCAAAGGATCAGCTAAGTTCTGTTCAGACCGTATATGATCCACCCTCGCAGCACCCGTAGAGATAAATTCTCTAACAGTACTGTGCTTACGACGTATTTGTCGTTTCTTACCGTTATAATAACGGTTCTCAACTTTTGCAATAGCTGCGGTACTATCACAATGAATCAAAACGGCTGGAATCGGTCTTTCCCATAATGGGATATCTGACAGGAGGTTTCTTAACCAACCTGCCTCTTCACTAGCAGCAGCTAGCGCTATCATCTCAGACTCCATAGTGGATTGAGCCAAAATAGTTTGTTTCTTAGATTTCCAAGAAACTGCGCCACCAGCGATGCTAAATATATATCCACTAGTAGCCTTAGAATCATCAGATAGGGTGTTCCAATCAGCATCACTAAATCCTTCAAGGACAGCGGGATGCTTATTATAGTATAATCCGAGGTTCATCGTCCTTTTAAGGTACCGCATGACCCTCTCAATAGCATGTCAATGCTCCATACTAGGTCTACTAGTAAATCTATATAGTACTCCCACAGCATAAGCTATGTCAGGTCTAGTGCAATCTGTAGCATAACGTAAGCTACCAATAATGCTTGCATAAGCATTTTGGTTTACACTGTCGCCAATGTCCTTAAATAACTTTACACTAGGGTCAAATGGAGTACTAGCAGGTTTACAGTCAAAGTAATTATATTTCTTTATAACTTTCTCAATGTAATGAGATTGATCCAAAGAAAGTCTCTTTTCTGACCTAGTAATATTAATTCCTAATATTACACTAGCTTCACCCAAATCCTTCATATCAAAGTTGGCACATAATAATGATTTAACATTTTCTACGGCATGAATATTGGAACCAAATATAAGCAAGTCATCAACATATAGACATATGATAGAGCAAATGTTCTCAACATATTTATAATAAATGCATTTGTCACTTTCATTAATTTTAAACCCATTAGAGATGACTAGGCTATCAAATTTATCATGCATTGTTTAGGTGCCTGTTTGAGTCCATAAAGAGATTTATCTAATTTACACACTTTATTTTCTTGACCGTGTACAATAAAACCTTTAGGTTGATCCATATAAATCTCTTCTTCTAATTCTCCATTTAAAAATGCAGTTTTAACATCCATTTGGTGTACAATTAAATCATTTAAGGCAGCTATAGCAAATAGTACACGTATAGACGTTATTCTAGTCACGGGTGAAAATGTATCAAAAAAGTCTACATTTTCTCTTTGTCTAAAACCTTTAGCAACAAGACGTGCCTTATATTTTTCAACAGTGCCATCAGGTTTTAATTTCTTTTTAAGAATCCATTTACACCCAATTGTTTTACATCCAGGAGGAAGGTCCACTAAATGCCAAGTTTTATTTGTTTCCAAAGAATCCATTTCATCATTAATGGCCTCTTGCCATAAATCGGCATCTAAAGAAGATAAAGCTTCTTGAATAGTGTTAGGATCCTCCTCTAAAGTGTAAGCATAAAAGTCGGGACCAAAGTCTTTTTCTATACGAGCCCTTTTACGTTTTCGAATTTCTAAAATGGATTCATTATTTTCTTTATTTTTATTTAAAGAAATATTAGTGGATGACTCGCCCCCACTATTCTTCAATTTAAAAGGAAATTTATCTTCATAAAAATCGGCGTCATTTGATTCAATAATTACTTGATTTTTCAAGTCATAAAATCGGTATGCTTTGCTATTAATAGCATAACCTATAAAAACGCATTCATATGCTCTACTCGCCAATTTAGACCTTTTAGGGTCGGGTATATGTACATAGGCTAAGCACCCCCACGTTCTAAAGTATGACACGTTAGGCTTAATATTTTTCCAAATTTCATAAGGAGATATTTTCATTTTAGTCTTAGGAATTCTATTAAGCACGTGACACACAGTCAAAATAATTTCACCCCACCAATGTGAGGCAGCGCCGGAATTTAATAAAATAGCCACAACTAATTCAGTTAATGTCCTATTTTTTCTTTCGGCTTTACCGTTCATTTCGGGCGAATAAGGGGCAGTTTTTTCGTGAATAATACCGTGGGTTTTATAAAATTCAATAAATAGTCCAGAATCATATTCGGTGCCTCTATCACTACGTAACCTTTTTATTTTCCGATTAAATGGATTTTCACTTTCATTTAGGAAAATTTTAAACATGTCAAACGCTTCACTTTTATTTTTCATTAAATACACAAATGAATAATCGGAACAATCATCAATAAAAGTTATAAAATAACGTTTGCCATTTCTAGTTGTGACACCATCCAATTCACAAATATCCGAATGAATTAAATCAAGTGGTTCAGATTCTCTAAAAACAGATTTATGTGGTGTCTTAGTAATTTTTGCTTGACTACACCATTCACATTTTTCAAAATCATTTAATGATAATTCGGGAATTAATCCTATAGTGCTCATATTTTTAACAAGTCGTTTATTCACATGACAAAGCCTAGCATGCCAAATATTAAATGAACAAGCAATATAAGCAGAAGGAGAAATTTTATTCATTGCATCAACATTCAATTTAAACATCCCATCAGTGGCATAACCCTTGCCTACAAAAATTCCATTTTTGGTCAAAGTAAATAAATCAGCACCAATAGTTTGAGTAAAGCCAGCTTTGTTGAGAAGATAACCCGAAACCAAATTTTTCCTTATCTCGGGAGTGTGAAGAACATCTTTGAGGATAATAGTCTTTCCCGAAGTGAACTTCAATTCCACATTTCCAGTACCAGCAACCTCAGTGGAGTGAGAATCACCCAACAACACCTTCTTATCTGCAGTCTCAGAATAAGTCTTAAACAGACTACGGTCATAACAGATATGGCGGGAAGCACCAGTATCCAACCACCACCCTTCGGCACCGCTAACCATGTTGATTTATGAAATCATAGCACATAGGTCCTCTTCGGTCAAATTCGCTTGTGCTTGTGGCACATTGCGACATTTGCGAGCCATATGGCCAGGCTTGCCACACTTGAAACAGAGAAACTGTCCCGAGTTGCTAGACTGTCCATTTCCAGGGTTCTTATACTTATTCGGAGTCTGAGTCTGATTTTTAAAATTCTGGTTGTGACTCTTTTTCTGATTTTTCATATTTTTTCCGTTTGCCTTTAAAACAACTGGAGTGTGGTTCTTTTTCTGATTTTTGTTGTTAGACACAACAAGAATTTCATCTTTACAGTCCTGTTTTCGGGATTTCTCCTCAATTCTCAATTTAGTAATTAAAGACTCTAGTGAGAATTCTTTAGACTTATGCCTCAAATTATTTTTAAACTCTTTGAACAGTGGAGGCAATTTATCAATAATCACAGTCACCTGAAATTGCTCATCTAAGGCCATGCCCTCGGAAATAATTTCATGGGCAATCATTTGCAAATCATGGGTTTGAGCAACAACAGATTTGTCATCCGTCATTTGAAATTTCAAATAACGGCTGACGGCATATTTTTTAGCACCCGCCTCCTCCGTGTCATATTTTTTAAAAAGTGCGTCCCAAACATCTTTCGCAGTTTTATAATTGGCATAATAGTCAAAAAGTTCGTTACTTAGAGCATTCAGAATATAGTTCTTGCACAAAAAATCATTTTCCTCCCAATTTCTAATTGTTTTGCTTTCCTCAACAGTAGATGGATTACTTACTACGGGTTTGTCAAATTGAACAGATGATGCGACTTTTTTCGTAGTTAAATAAAATAGCAATTTTTTGCTCCAACGTTTAAAATGAGTGCCTTCATATTTGAAAGGCTTATTTAGGTTACTAGAGTAAATTTCGTCCATGGCAGAATAAGAACACCTTAAAATTGTTGTAGCAGCAATTAAACAATTAAATGCAGAATTAAAAACAGGAACGAAATTACCCAATTTTTGGAGCAAATAATTCTGGGGCAGAAAAATATAAGAATTCCCGAATAGGACAGTCAAGAACACGGCTGAGTCGCGGACAATGTCGATCTATTTAAGGTGTTTCGCGGCTCTGCCCAAAGTGTGCTGACAGTTGAAGCCCCGTCACCCCCAGTATAAAACAGCCTCCAAAATTAAATTACGGATTGATAAAGCACAAGAATCAATCCGGTCTGTATACACCCATTCTGTATTAATTGCTCGATTCTATAATTAATCTGTACACGAACGAGATTAATTATTCTGGAAAAAGTATTCTGGGAGAAGGAAATTTTTTCAGAACTGTAGAGGAAACTGTTTTGTAAAACTGTGTTTAGAAAACGGAGGCTACAACCTCTTTTGTGGGGCAAAAAGAAAAGAGACGTTGGTAAACAACGTGGAGAAAAATCTGGACATAGTGGGCAACTCGGTTGAATAAAGCAACACGGAGTAAACCACGTTTTAATTTTTCGAAATTAATTACCGTTAAGAAATTAATTTTTAAAGCCCAAAAACGTTAATTTATTTGTCCAAAAAATTAATTCTTAATGAGCCCAAGCCCAAGCCCAGGACCCAAGACCCGGACCCGGACACGGGCACGGGCCGGGCCGGCCGGACGGCAGCGGCGCGCGCGCGCGTGTGTGACTTGGCCCATTGGGTCTGCCCCACATACCCACAAAAACCTAAATGCCCAAAGGGCTGAACCTTTGTTTCCAAAAAATTGTAAATATACACAACACAAAATTTCTTTCCCACCGATGTGGGACACAGCTCAAAGGCTGTTTCAAAGTTTTGCAACAGCTAACATCAGCTATTGACAGCTGTGTTCCAACAATCCCCCACTTGCAAAATTTGAAAGTATTTTATCGAGCAATAATTCATAGAATTGTGCATAAGCAAAGGTGTCTTTCGACTTGAACCTTTACGTAGTAAAGATGATTCAGAATATACTAGAGTAACTGTAGTTTTGAACTCTATCTCTGACAACATCCCACACACAACCCTACTTGGGTGTAAGTCTAATAGCTAGCACGTTACGGCCATGTGCTTCTATCCCAGTATAGTGAACGCTTTAGGAATTTGCCCCAAATATCCATAGGAGGCGGCCACACTTCCACATTCACATAGGTGAGTCTATCAAGAATACTCCTGTAGCTAAGTACCCCACTCAAAATAGAGCTATAGATCTCATTAAGAGTTATAATAACTCATCCTCAACTCGCTTCAGGATATCATGCTCCATAGGGATGGACTCGGAGTAAAACCTCGTTCTATATTAATTAATAATCGCATGATTTAACCCATATCACTTGTGACTTGTTATTACCCTTTGAACATATTTCTTGGGATCTCCAGTCTATATGTTGGGTTACCATCACAAATGACTCATTTATCCAAGGGCTTTAGTCCCATCCCTTTCGTGGTGTTCCACACCTTCTCCCTAGCTAGTTCTTTCGTCAAAGGATCAGCTAAGTTCTGTTCAGACCGTATATAATCCACCCTCACAGCACCCGTAGAGATAAATTCTCTAACAGTACTGTGCTTACGACGTATTTGTCGTTTCTTACCGTTATAATAACGGTTCTCAACTTTTGCAATAGCCGCGGTACTATCACAATGAATCAAAACGGCTGGAATCGGTCTTTCCCATAATGGGATATCTGACAGGAGGTTTCTTAACCAACCTGCCTCTTCACTAGCAGCAGCTAGCGCTATCATCTCAGACTCCATAGTGGATTGAGCCAAAATAGTTTGTTTCTTAGATTTCCAAGAAACTGCGCCACCAACGATGCTAAATATATATCCACTAGTAGCCTTAGAATCATCAGATAGGGTGTTCCAATCAGCATCACTAAATCCTTCAAGGACAGCGGGATGCTTATTATAGTATAATCCGAGGTTCATCGTCCTTTTAAGGTACCGCATGACCCTCTCAATAGCATGCCAATGCTCCATACTAGGTCTACTAGTAAATCTATATAGTACTCCCACAGCATAAGCTATGTCAGGTCTAGTGCAATCTGTAGCATAACGTAAGCTACCAATAATGCTTGCATAAGCATTTTGGTTTACACTGTCGCCAGTGTTCTTAAATAACTTTACACTAGGGTCAAATGGAGTACTAGCAGGTTTACAGTCAAAGTAATTATATTTCTTTAGAACTTTCTCAATGTAATGAGATTGATCCAAAGAAAGTCTCTTTTCTGACCTAGTAATATTAATTCCTAATATTACACTAGCTTCACCCAAATCCTTCATATCAAAGTTGGCACATAATAATGATTTAACATTTTCTACGGCATGAATGTTGGAACCAAATATAAGCAAGTCATCAACATATAGACATATGATAGTGCAAATGTTCTCAACATATTTATAATAAATGCATTTGTCACTTTCATTAATTTTAAACCCATTAGAGATGACTAGGCTATCAAATTTATCATGCCATTGTTTAGGTGCCTGTTTGAGTCCATAAAGAGATTTATCTAATTTACACACTTTATTTTCTTGACCGTGTACAATAAAACCTTTAGGTTGATCCATATAAATCTCTTCTTCTAATTCTCCATTTAAAAATGCAGTTTTAACATCCATTTGGTGTACAATTAAATCATTTAAGGCAGCTATAGCAAATAGTACACGTATAGACGTTATTCTAGTCACGGGTGAAAATGTATCAAAAAAGTCTACATTTTCTCTTTGTCTAAAACCTTTAGCAACAAGACGTGCCTTATATTTTTCAACAGTGCCATCAGGTTTTAATTTCTTTTTAAGAATCCATTTACACCCAATTGTTTTACATCCAGGAGGAAGGTCCACTAAATGCCAAGTTTTATTTGTTTCCAAAGAATCCATTTCATCATTAATGGCCTCTTGCCATAAATTGGCATCTAAAGAAGATAAAGCTTCTTGAATAGTGTTAGGATCCTCCTCTAAAGTGTAAGCATAAAAGTCGGGACCAAAGTCTTTTTCTATACGAGCCCTTTTACGTTTTTGAATTTCTAAAATGGATTCATTATTTTCTTTATTTTTATTTAAAGAAATATTAGTGGATGACTCGCCCCCACTATTCCTCAATTTAAAAGGAAATTTATCTTCATAAAAATCGGCGTCATTTGATTCAATAATTACTTGATTTTTCAAGTCATAAAATCGGTATGCTTTGCTATTAATATCATAACCTATAAAAACGCATTCATATGCTCTACTCGCCAATTTAGACCTTTTAGGGTCGGGTATACGTACATAGGCTAAGCACCCCCACGTTCTAAAGTATGACACGTTAGGCTTAATATTTTTCCAAATTTCATAAGGAGATATTTTCATTTTAGTCTTAGGAATTCTATTAAGCACGTGACACACAATCAAAATAATTTCACCCCACCAATGTGAGGCAGCGCCGGAATTTAATAAAATAGCCACAACTAATTCAGTTAATGTCCTATTTTTTCTTTCGGCTTTACCGTTCATTTCGGGCGAATAAGGGGCAATTTTTTCGTGAATAATACCGTGGGTTTTATAAAATTCAATAAATAGTCCAGAATCATATTCGGTGCCTCTATCACTACGTAACCTTTTTATTTTCCGATTAAATTGATTTTCAATTTCATTTAAGAAAATTTTAAACATGTCAAACGCTTCACTTTTATTTTTCATTAAATACACAAATGAATAATCGGAACAATCATCAATAAAAGTTATAAAATAACGTTTGCCATTTCTATTTGTGACACCATCCAATTCACAAATATCCGAATGAATTAAATCAAGTGGTTCAGATTCTCTAAAAACAGATTTATGTGGTGTCTTAGTAATTTTTGCTTGACTACACCATTCACATTTTTCAAAATCATTTAATGATAATTCGGGAATTAATCCTAAAGTGCTCATATTTTTAACAAGTCGTTTATTCACATGACAAAGCCTAGCATGCCAAATATTAAATGAACAAGCAATATAAGCAGAAGGAGAAATTTTATTCATTGCATCAACATTCAATTTAAACATCCCATCAGTGGCATAACCCTTGCCTACAAAAATTCCATTTTTGGTCAAAGTAAATAAATCAGCACCAATAGTTTGAGTAAAGCCAGCTTTGTTGAGAAGATAACCCGAAACCAAATTTTTCCTTATCTCGGGAGTGTGAAGAACATCTTTGAGGATAATAGTCTTTCCCGAAGTGAACTTCAATTCCACATTTCCAGTACCAGCAACCTCAGTGGAGTGAGAATCACCCAACAACACCTTCTTATCTGCAGTCTCAGAATAAGTCTTAAACAGACTACGGTCATAACAGATATGGCGGGAAGCGCCAGTATCCAACCACCACCCTTCGGCACCGCTAACCATGTTGATTTATGAAATCATAGCACATAGGTCCTCTTCGGTCAAATTCGCTTGTGCTTGTGGCACATTGCGACATTTGCGAGCCATATGGCCAGGCTTGCCACACTTGAAACAGAGAAACTGTCCCGAGTTGCTAGACTGTCCATTTCCAGGGTTCTTATACTTATTCGGAGTCTGAGTCTGATTTTTAAAATTCTGGTTGTGACTCTTTTTCTGATTTTTCATATTTTTTCCGTTTGCCTTTAAAACAACTGGAGTGTGGTTCTTTTTCTGATTTTTGTTGTTAGACACAACAAGAATTTCATCTTTACAGTCCTGTTTTCGGGATTCCTCCTCAATTCTCAATTTAGTAATTAATGACTCTAGTGAGAATTCTTTAGACTTATGCCTCAAATTATTTTTAAACTCTTTGAACAGTGGAGGCAATTTATCAATAATCACAGCCACCTGAAATTGCTCATCTAAGGCCATGCCCTCGGAAATAATTTCATGGGCAATCATTTGCAAATCATGGGTTTGAGCAACAACAGATTTGTCATCCGTCATTTGAAATTTCAAATAACGGCTGACGGCATATTTTTTAGCACCCGCCTCCTCCGTGTCATATTTTTTAAAAAGTGCGTCCCAAACATCTTTCGCAGTTTTATAATTGGCATAATAGTCATAAAGTTCGTTACTTAGAGCATTCAGAATATAGTTCTTGCACAAAAAATCATTTTCCTCCCAATTTCTAATTGTTTTGCTTTCCTCAACAGTAAATGGATTACTTACTACGGGTTTGTCAAATTGAACAGATGATGCGACTTTTTTCGTAGTTAAATAAAATAGCAATTTTTTGCTCCAACGTTTAAAATGAGTGCCTTCATATTTGAAAGGCTTATTTAGGTTACTAGAGTTAATTTCGTCCATGGCAGAATAAGAACACCTTAAAATTGTTGTAGCAGCAATTAAACAATTAAATGCAGAATTAAAAACAGGAACGAAATTACCCAATTTTTGGAGCAAATAATTCTGGGGCAGAAAAATATAAGAATTCCCGAATAGGACAGTCAAGAACACGGCTGAGTCGCGGACAATGTCGCTCTATTTAAGGTGTTTCGCGGCTCTGTCCAAAGTGTGCTGACAGTCGAAGCCCCGTCACCCCCAGTATAAAACAGCCTCCAAAATTAAATTACGGATTGATAAAGCACAAGAATCACTCCGGTCTGTATACACCCATTCTGTATTAATTGCTCGATTCTATAATTAATCTGTACACGAACGAGATTAATTATTCTGGAAAAAGTATTATGGGAGAAGGAAATTTTTTCAGAACTGTAGAGGAAACTGTTTTGTAAAACCGTGTTTAGAAAACGGAGGCTACAACCTCTTTTATGGGGCAAAAAGAAAAGAGACGTTGGTAAACAACGTGGAGAAAAATCTGGACATAGTGGGCAACTCGGTTGAATAAAGCAACACGGAGTAAACCACATTTTAATTTTTCGGAATTAATTACCGTTAAGAAATTAATTTTTAAAGCCCAAAAACGTTAATTTATTTGTCCAAAAAATTAATTCTTAATGAGCCCAAGCCCAAGACCAGGACCCAAGAACCGGACCCGGACACGGGCACGGGCCGGGCCGGCCGGACGGCAGCGGCGCGCGCGCGCGTGTGTGACTTGGCCCATTGGGTCTGCCCCACATACCCACAAAAACTTGAATGCCCAAAGGGCTGAACCTTTGTTTCCAAAAAATTGTAAATATACACAACACAAAATTTCTTTCCCACCGATGTGGGACACAGCTCAAAGGCTGTTTCAAAGTTTTGCAACAGCTAACATCAGCTATTGACAGCTGTGTTCCAACAATCCCCCACTTGCAAAATTTGAAAGTATTTTATCGAGCAATAATTCATAGAATTGTGCATAAGCAAAGGTGTCTTTCGACTTGAACCTTTACGTAGTAAAGATGATTCAGAATATACTAGAGTAACTGTAGTTTTGAACTCTATCTCTGACAACATCCCACACACAACCCTACTTGGGTGTAAGTCTAATAGCTAGCACGTTACGGCCATGTGCTTCTATCCCATTATAGTGAACGCTTTAGGAATTTGCCCGAAATATCCATAGGAGGCGGCCACACTTCCACATTCACATAGGTGAGTCTATCAAGAATACTCCTGTAGCTAAGTACCCCACTCAAAATAGAGCTATAGATCTCATTAAGAGTTATAATAACTCATCCTCAACTCGCTTCAGGATATCATGCTCCATAGGGATGGACTCGGAGTAAAACCCCGTTCTATATTAATTAATAATCGCATGATTTAACCCATATCACTTGTGACTTGTTATTACCCTTTGAACATATTTCTTGGGATCTCCAGTCTATATGTTGGGTTACCATCACAAATGACTCATTTATCCAAGGGCTTTAGTCCCATCCCTTTCGTGGTGTTCCACACCTTCTCCCTAGCTAGTTCTTTCGTCAAAGGATCAGCTAAGTTCTGTTCAGACCGTATATAATCCACCCTCACAGCACCTGTAGAGATAAATTCTCTAACAGTACTGTGCTTACGACGTATTTGTCGTTTCTTACCGTTATAATAACGGTTCTCAACTTTTGCAATAGCCGCGGTACTATCACAATGAATCAAAACGGCTGGAATCGGTCTTTCCCATAATGGGATATCTGACAGGAGGTTTCTTAACCAACCTGCCTCTTCACTAGCAGCAGCTAGCGCTATCATCTCAGACTCCATAGTGGATTGAGCCAAAATAGTTTGTTTCTTAGATTTCCAAGAAACTGCGCCACCAACGATGCTAAATATATATCCACTAGTAGCCTTAGAATCATCAGATAGGGTGTTCCAATCAGCATCACTAAATCCTTCAAGGACAGCGGGATGCTTATTATAGTATAATCCGAGGTTCATCGTCCTTTTAAGGTACCGCATGACCCTCTCAATAACATGCCAATGCTCCATACTAGGTCTACTAGTAAATCTATATAGTACTCCCACAGCATAAGCTATGTCAGGTCAAGTGCAATCTGTAGCATAACGTAAGCTACCAATAATGCTTGCATAAGCATTTTGGTTTACACTGTCGCCAGTGTTCTTAAATAACTTTACACTAGGGTCAAATGGAGTACTAGCAGGTTTACAGTCAAAGTAATTATATTTCTTTATAACTTTCTCAATGTAATGAGATTGATCCAAAGAAAGTCTCTTTTCTGACCTAGTAATATTAATTCCTAATATTACACTAGCTTCACCCAAATCCTTCATTTCAAAGTTGGCACATAATAATGATTTAACATTTTCTACGGCATGAATGTTGGAACCAAATATAAGCAAGTCATCAACATATAGACATATGATAGTGCAAATGTTCTCAACATATTTATAATAAATGCATTTGTCACTTTCATTAATTTTAAACCCATTAGAGATGACTAGGCTATCAAATTTATCATGCCATTGTTTAGGTGCCTGTTTGAGTCCATAAAGAGATTTATCTAATTTACACACTTTATTTTCTTGACCGTGTACAATAAAACCTTTAGGTTGATCCATATAAATCTCTTCTTCTAATTCTCCATTTAAAAATGCAGTTTTAACATCCATTTGGTGTACAATTAAATCATTTAAGGCAGCTATAGCAAATAGTACACGTATAGACGTTATTCTAGTCACGGGTGAAAATGTATCAAAAAAGTCTACATTTTCTCTTTGTCTAAAACCTTTAGCAACAAGACGTGCCTTATATTTTTCAACAGTGCCATCAGGTTTTAATTTCTTTTTAAGAATCCATTTACACCCAATTGTTTTACATCTAGGAGGAAGGTCCACTAAATGCCAAGTTTTATTTGTTTCCAAAGAATCCATTTCATCATTAATGGCCTCTTGCCATAAATCGGCATCTAAAGAAGATAAAGCTTCTTGAATAGTGTTAGGATCCTCCTCTAAAGTGTAAGCATAAAAGTCGGGACCAAAGTCTTTTTCTATACGAGCCCTTTTACGTTTTTGAATTTCTAAAATGGATTCATTATTTTCTTTATTTTTATTTAAAGAAATATTAGTGGATGACTCGCCCCCACTATTCCTCAATTTAAAAGGAAATTTATCTTCATAAAAATCGGCGTCATTTGATTCAATAATTACTTGATTTTTCAAGTCATAAAATCGGTATGCTTTGCTATTAATATCATAACCTATAAAAACGCATTCATATGCTCTACTCGCCAATTTAGACCTTTTAGGGTCGGGTATACGTACATAGGCTAAGCACCCCCACGTTCTAAAGTATGACACGTTAGGCTTAATATTTTTCCAAATTTCATAAGGAGATATTTTCATTTTAGTCTTAGGAATTCTATTAAGCACGTGACACATAATCAAAATAATTTCACCCCACCAATGTGAGGCAGCGCCGGAATTTAATAAAATAGCCACAACTAATTCAGTTAATGTCCTATTTTTTCTTTCGGCTTTACCGTTCATTTCGGGCGAATAAGGGGCAATTTTTTCGTGAATAATACCGTGGGTTTTATAAAATTCAATAAATAGTCCAGAATCATATTCGGTGCCTCTATCACTACGTAACCTTTTTATTTTCCGATTAAATTGATTTTCAATTTCATTTAGGAAAATTTTAAACATGTCAAACGCTTCACTTTTATTTTTTATTAAATACACAAATGAATAATCGGAACAATCATCAATAAAAGTTATAAAATAACGTTTGCCATTTCTAGTTGTGACACCATCCAATTCACAAATATCCGAATGAATTAAATCAAGTGGTTCAGATTCTCTAAAAACAGATTTATGTGGTGTCTTAGTAATTTTTGCTTGACTACACCATTCACATTTTTCAAAATCATTTAATGATAATTCGGGAATTAATCCTAAAGTGCTCATATTTTTAACAAGTCGTTTATTCACATGACAAAGCCTAGCATGCCAAATATTAAATGAACAAGCAATATAAGCAGAAGGAGAAATTTTATTCATTGCATCAACATTCAATTTAAACATCCCATCAGTGGCATAACCCTTGCCTACAAAAATTCCATTTTTGGTCAAAGTAAATAAATCAGCACCAATAGTTTGAGTAAATCCAGCTTTGTTGAGAAGATAACCCGAAACCAAATTTTTCCTTATCTCGGGAGTGTGAAGAACATCTTTGAGGATAATAGTCTTTCCCGAAGTGAACTTCAATTCCACATTTCCAGTACCAGCAACCTCAGTGGAGTGAGAATCACCCAACAACACCTTCTTATCTGCAGTCTCAGAATAAGTCTTAAACAGACTACGGTCATAACAGATATGGCGGGAAGCGCCAGTATCCAACCACCACCCTTCGGCACCGCTAACCATGTTGATTTATGAAATCATAGCACATAGGTCCTCTTCGGTCAAATTCGCTTGTGCTTGTGGCACATTGCGACATTTGCGAGCCATATGGCCAGGCTTGCCACACTTGAAACAGAGAAACTGTCCCGAGTTGCTAGACTGTCCATTTCCAGGGTTCTTATACTTATTCGGAGTCTGAGTCTGATTTTTAAAATTCTGGTTGTGACTCTTTTTCTGATTTTTCATATTTTTTCCGTTTGCCTTTAAAACAACTGGAGTGTGGTTCTTTTTCTGATTTTTGTTGTTAGACACAACAAGAATTTCATCTTTACAGTCCTGTTTTCGGGATTCCTCCTCAATTCTCAATTTAGTAATTAATGACTCTAGTGAGAATTCTTTAGACTTATGCCTCAAATTATTTTTAAACTCTTTGAACAGTGGAGGCAATTTATCAATAATCACAGCCACCTGAAATTGCTCATCTAAGGCCATGCCCTCGGAAATAATTTCATGGGCAATCATTTGCAAATCATGGGTTTGAGCAACAACAGATTTGTCATCCGTCATTTGAAATTTCAAATAACGGCTGACGGCATATTTTTTAGCACCCGCCTCCTCCGTGTCATATTTTTTAAAAAGTGCGTCCCAAACATCTTTCGCAGTTTTATAATTGGCATAATAGTCATAAAGTTCGTTACTTAGAGCATTCAGAATATAGTTCTTGCACAAAAAATCATTTTCCTCCCAATTTCTAATTGTTTTGCTTTCCTCAACAGTAGATGGATTACTTACTACGGGTTTGTCAAATTGAACAGATGATGCGACTTTTTTCGTAGTTAAATAAAATAGCAATTTTTTGCTCCAACGTTTAAAATGAGTGCCTTCATATTTGAAAGGCTTATTTAGGTTACTAGAGTTAATTTCGTCCATGGCAGAATAAGAACACCTTAAAATTGTTTTAGCAGCAATTAAACAATTAAATGCAGAATTAAAAACAGGAACGAAATTACCCAATTTTTGGAGCAAATAATTCTGGGGCAGAAAAATATAAGAATTCCCGAATAGGACAGTCAAGAACACGAATGAGTCGCGGACAATGTCGCTCTCTTTAAGGTGTTTCGCGGCTCTGCCCAAAGTGTGCTGACAGTCGAAGCCCCGTCACCCCCAGTATAAAACAGCCTCCAAAATTAAATTACGGATTGATAAAGCACAAGAATCACTCCGGTCTGTATACACCCATTCTGTATTAATTGCTCGATTCTATAATTAATCTGTACACGAACGAGATTAATTATTCTGGAAAAAGTATTCTGGGAGAAGGAAATTTTTTCAGAACTGTAGAGGAAACTGTTTTGTAAAACTGTGTTTAGAAAACGGAGGCTACAACCTCTTTTATGGGGCACAAAGAAAAGAGACGTTGGTAAACAACGTGGAGAAAAATCTGGACATAGTGGGCAACTCGGTTGAATAAAGCAACACGGAGTAAACCACGTTTTAATTTTTCGGAATTAATTACCGTTAAGAAATTAATTTTTAAAGCCCAAAAACGTTAATTTATTTGTCCAAAAAATTAATTCTTAATGAGCCCAAGCCCAAGCCCAGGACCCAAGAACCGGACCCGGACACGGGCACGGGCCGGCCGGACGGCAGCGGCGCGCGCGCGCGTGTGTGACTTGGCCCATTTGGTCTGCCCCACATACCCACAAAAACTTGAATGCCCAAAGGGCTGAACCTTTGTTTCCAAAAAAATGTAAATATACACAACACAAAATTTCTTTCCCACCGATGTGGGACACAGCTCAAAGGCTGTTTCAAAGTTTTTCAACAGCTAACATCAGCTATTGACAGCTGTGTTCCAACAATCCCCCACTTGCAAAATTTGAAAGTATTTTATCGAGCAATAATTCATAGAATTGTGCATAAGCAAAGGTGTCTTTCGACTTGAACCTTTACGTAGTAAAGATGATTCAGAATATACTAGAGTAACTGTAGTTTTGAACTCTATCTCTGACAACATCCCACACACAACCCTACTTGGGTGTAAGTCTAATAGCTAGCACGTTACGGCCATGTGCTTCTATCCCAGTATAGTGAACGCTTTAGGAATTTGCCCAAAATATCCATAGGAGGCGGCCACACTTCCACATTCACATAGGTGAGTCTATCAAGAATACTCCTGTAGCTAAGTACCCCACTCAAAATAGAGCTATAGATCTCATTAAGAGTTATAATAACTCATCCTCAACTCGCTTCAGGATATCATGCTCCATAGGGATGGACTCGGAGTAAAACCCCGTTCTATATTAATTAATAATCGCATGATTTAACCCATATCACTTGTGACTTGTTATTACCATTTGAACATATTTCTTGGGATCTCCAGTCTATATGTTGGGTTACCATCACAAATGACTCATTTATCCAAGGGCTTTAGTCCCATCCCTTTCGTGGTGTTCCACACCTTCTCCCTAGCTAGTTCTTTCGTCAAAGGATCAGCTAAGTTCTGTTCAGACCGTATATAATCCACCCTCACAGCACCCGTAGAGATAAATTCTCTAACAGTACTGTGCTTACGACGTATTTGTCGTTTCTTACCGTTATAATAACGGTTCTCAACTTTTGCAATAGCCGCGGTACTATCACAATGAATCAAAACGGCTGGAATCGGTCTTTCCCATAATGGGATATCTGACAGGAGGTTTCTTAACCAACCTGCCTCTTCACTAGCAGCAGCTAGCGCTATCATCTTAGACTCCATAGTGGATTGAGCCAAAATAGTTTGTTTCTTAGATTTCCAAGAAACTGCGCCACCAGCGATGCTAAATATATATCCACTAGTAGCCTTAGAATCATCAGATAGGGTGTTCCAATCAGCATCACTAAATCCTTCAAGGACAGCGGGATGCTTATTATAGTATAATCCGAGGTTCATCGTCCTTTTAAGGTACCGCATGACCCTCTCAATAGCATGCCAATGCTCCATACTAGGTCTACTAGTAAATCTATATAGTACTCCCACAGCATAAGCTATGTCAGGTCTAGTGCAATCTGTAGCATAACGTAAGCTACCAATAATGCTTGCATAAGCATTTTGGTTTACACTGTCGCCAGTGTTCTTAAATAACTTTACACTAGGGTCAAATGGAGTACTAGCAGGTTTACAGTCAAAGTAATTATATTTCTTTAGAACTTTCTCAATGTAATGAGATTGATCCAAAGAAAGTCTCTTTTCTGACCTAGTAATATTAATTCCTAATATTACACTAGCTTCACCCAAATCCTTCATATCAAAGTTGGCACATAATAATGATTTAACATTTTCTACGGCATGAATGTTGGAACCAAATATAAGCAAGTCATCAACATATAGACATATGATAGTGCAAATGTTCTCAACATATTTATAATAAATGCATTTGTCACTTTCATTAATTTTAAACCCATTAGAGATGACTAGGCTATCAAATTTATCATGCCATTGTTTAGGTGCCTGTTTGAGTCCATAAAGAGATTTATCTAATTTACACACTTTATTTTCTTGACCGTGTACAATAAAACCTTTAGGTTGATCCATATAAATCTCTTCTTCTAATTCTCCATTTAAAAATGCAGTTTTAACATCCATTTGGTGTACAATTAAATCATTTAAGGCAGCTATAGCAAATAGTACACGTATAGACGTTATTCTAGTCACGGGTGAAAATGTATCAAAAAAGTCTACATTTTCTCTTTGTCTAAAACCTTTAGCAACAAGACGTGCCTTATATTTTTCAACAGTGCCATCAGGTTTTAATTTCTTTTTAAGAATCCATTTACACCCAATTGTTTTACATCCAGGAGGAAGGTCCACTAAATGCCAAGTTTTATTTGTTTCCAAAGAATCCATTTCATCATTAATGGCCTCTTGCCATAAATCGGCATCTAAAGAAGATAAAGCTTCTTGAATAGTGTTAGGATACTCCTCTAAAGTGTAAGCATAAAAGTCGGGACCAAAGTCTTTTTCTATACGAGCCCTTTTACGTTTTTGAATTTCTAAAATGGATTCATTATTTTCTTTATTTTTATTTAAAGAAATATTAGTGGATGACTCGCCCCCACTATTCCTCAATTTAAAAGGAAATTTATCTTCATAAAAATCGGCGTCATTTGATTCAATAATTACTTGATTTTTCAAGTCATAAAATCGGTATGCTTTGCTATTAATAGCATAACCTATAAAAACGCATTCATATGCTCTACTCGCCAATTTGGACCTTTTAGGGTCGGGTATACGTACATAGGCTAAGCACCCCCACGTTCTAAAGTATGACACGTTAGGCTTAATATTTTTCCAAATTTCATAAGGAGATATTTTCATTTTAGTCTTAGGAATTCTATTAAGCACGTGACACACAGTCAAAATAATTTCACCCCACCAATGTGAGGCAGCGCCGGAATTTAATAAAATAGCCACAACTAATTCAGTTAATGTCCTATTTTTTCTTTCGGCTTTACCGTTCATTTCGGGCGAATAAGTGGCAGTTTTTTCGTGAATAATACCGTGGGTTTTATAAAATTCAATAAATAGTCCAGAATCATATTCGGTGCCTCTATCACTACGTAACCTTTTTATTTTCTAATTAAATTGATTTTCAATTTCATTTAGGAAAATTTTAAACATGTCAAACGCTTCACTTTTATTTTTCATTAAATACACAAATGAATAATCGGAACAATCATCAATAAAAGTTATAAAATAACGTTTGCCATTTCTAGTTGTGACACCATCCAATTCACAAATATCCGAATGAATTAAATCAAGTGGTTCAGATTCTCTAAAAACAGATTTATGTGGTGTCTTAGTAATTTTTGCTTGACTACACCATTCACATTTTTCAAAATCATTTAATGATAATTCGGGAATTAATCCTAAAGTGCTCATATTTTTAACAAGTCGTTTATTCACATGACAAAGCCTAGCATGCCAAATATTAAATGAACAAACAATATAAGCAGAAGGAGAAATTTTATTCATTGCATCAACATTCAATTTAAACGTCCCATCAGTGGCATAACCCTTGCCTACAAAAATTCCATTTTTGGTCAAAGTAAATAAATCAGCACCAATAGTTTGAGTAAAGCCAGCTTTGTTGAGAAGATAACCCGAAACCAAATTTTTCCTTATCTCGGGAGTGTGAAGAACATCTTTGAGGATAATAGTCTTTCCCGAAGTGAACTTCAATTCCACATTTCCAGTACCGGCAACCTCAGTGGAGTGAGAATCACCCAACAACACCTTCTTATCTGCAGTCTCAGAATAAGTCTTAAACAGACTACGGTCATAACAGATATGGCGGGAAGCGCCAGTATCCAACCACCACCCTTCGGCACCGCTAACCATGTTGATTTCTGAAATCATAGCACATAGGTCGTCTTCGGTCAAATTCGCTTGTACTTGTGGCACATTGCGACATTTGCGAGCCATATGGCCAGGCTTGCCACACTTGAAACAGAGAAACTTTCCCGAGTTGCTAGACTGTCCATTTCCAGGGTTCTTATACTTATTCGGAGTCTGAGTCTGATTTTTAAAATTCTGGTTGTGGCTCTTTTTCTGATTTTTCATATTTTTTCCGTTTGCCTTTAAAACAACTGGAGTGTGGTTCTTTTTCTAGTTTTTGTTGTTAGACACAACAAGAATTTCATCTTTACAGTCCTGTTTTCGGGATTCCTCCTCAATTCTTAATTTAGTAATTAATGACTCTAGTGAGAATTCTTTAGACTTATGCCTCAAATTATTTTTAAACTCTTTGAACAGTGGAGGCAATTTATCAATAATCACAGCCACCTGAAATTGCTCATCTAAGGCTATGCCCTCGGAAATAATTTCATGGGCAATCATTTGCAAATCATGGGTTTGAGCAACAACAGATTTGTCATCCGCCATTTGAAATTTCAAATAACGGCTGACGGCATATTTTTTAGCACCCGCCTCCTCCGTGTCATATTTTTTAAAAAGTGCGTCCCAAACATCTTTCGCAGTTTTATAATTGGCATAATAGTCATAAAGTTCGTTACTTAGAGCATTCAGAATATAGTTCTTGCACAAAAAATCATTTTCCTCCCAATTTCTAATTGTTTTGCTTTCCTCAACAGTAGGTGGATTACTTACTACGGGTTTGTCAAATTGAACAGATGATGCGACTTTTTTCGTAGTTAAATAAAATCACAATTTTTTGCTCCAACGTTTAAAATGAGTGCCTTCATATTTGAAAGGCTTATTTAGGTTACTAGAGTTAATTTCGTCCATGGCAGAATAAGAACACCTTAAAATTGTTGTAGCAGCAATTAAACAATTAAATGCAGAATTAAAAACAGGAACGAAATTACCCAATTTTTGGAGCAAATAATTCTGGGGCAGAAAAATATAAGAATTCCCGAATAGGACAGTCAAGAACACGGCTGAGTCGCGGACAATGTCGCTCTCTTTAAGGTGTTTCGCGGCTCTGCCCAAAGTGTGCTGACAGTCGAAGCCCCGTCACCCCCAGGATAAAACAACCTCCAAAATTAAATTACGGATTGATAAAGCACAAGAATCAATCCAGTCTGTATACACCCATTCTGTATTAATTGCTCGATTCTATAACTAATCTGTACACGAACGAGATTAATTATTCTGGAAAAAGTATTCTGGGAGAAGGAAATTTTTCCAGAACTGTAGAGGAAACTGTTTTGTAAAACTGTGTTTAGAAAACGGACGCTACAACCTCTTTTATGGGGCAAAAAGAAAAGAGACGTTGGTAAACAACGTGGAGAAAAATCTGGACATAGTGGGCAACTCGGTTGAATAAAGCAACACGGAGTAAACCACGTTTTAATTTTTCGGAATTAATTACCGTTAAGAAATTAATTTTTAAAGCCCAAAAACGTTAATTTATTTGTCCAAAAAATTAATTCTTAATGAGCCCAAACCCAGGACCCGGACACCGGCCGGACGGCGGCGGCGCGCTCGCGTGTGACTTGGCCCATTGGGTTTTTCCCACATACCCACAAAAACTTGAATGCCCAAAGGACTGAACCTTTGTTCCCAAAAAATTATAAATATACACAACACAAAATTTCTTTCCCACCGATGTGGGACACAGCTCAAAGGCTGTTTCAAAGTTTTGCAACAGCTAACATCAGCTATTGACAGCTGTGTTCCAACAGTAATGTGGGTGGACTGAATTATTAATGTATGGATTAACTTGAATGTATATCTTAGTGTTAGTTATTAAGCTGTCAAGTTGTTAATTTATAAGATTGATTTTTTCAGTTCATATTCTAAATTCGGATTTACAATAAGAACAAAATGCGACCCATTGCCTACTTGCGCTCCCCTTTCAAACTCAAAGTCACTTTTGTCTTTTCAACTGTAGTACACCATTTTGGATTTCCAATTTTCGTTTGAATGTGGTGGCGAGCATTATCAATATTTTCGGTAAAATTTCTTGTCATCCAGTATTGAACAGGGACGCTTGATTAAATGCTCCTGCCAGGCTGGCACATAATAATAAAGGGCTGAGAAAATAAGGGCCTGTCCCACTATGCAGCACACAAATTTTCTCTGTCGATCAAGACAAAAACTGATTGTTTGTCCTTGTTCTTATTTATGTATATATACACATTTTGACCTCATAAATATTCGGTGTGATTAACGGTACTCTTTAGATGCTTAAAACATTTAAAAAAAAATTTAAAAGATAAAATTATTCTTCATCTTAATATCAAACAAATTTCAAACATTCTTAATAATTTTTTAATTAAATAACTATAAAAACTATTTTATTATAAAATTAAAAAAATAAACACTTTTTTATTAAATAAAATTGGAAATTTTTATAAAAATAAATTGTAAAAGAGCATTTTTTTTAAAAATCATTATTTTTTTAAATGGGCATATTTAAAAAAAAAACAGTTCGATATAACTTATTTAAAAAAATATTTTCATTATTTTAAAAAATGATAATTATATTTATTAATGAGTGTTGTATGTTCAACAATTAACCACGGTTACAATTCTTTCTCAAATTATATTTTTAAAATTATTTTTGTAATAACTAATTTGTGGTAAGATTTTCTTTGGTTAAAAAATATTTTATATATATATTTGATTAATGATTGGTTAGTGCCGCTGGCGGGGGCCCACGTTATTTAATGGATGTCCGCGCCAGCGGCACTAACCAATCATTAATCTAAGATATACATATTTTATTTTTTATATATCTTAGATTAATGGTTGGTTAGTGACGCTGGCGCGGACCCGCATCCATTAAATGACATGGGTCCGCGCCAGCGGCACTGACCAATCATTAATCGAAGATATATAAAAAATATTTTTTAACAAAAAAAAAATCTTACCACAAATTAGTTATTAAAAAAATAATTTCTAAAAATATAATTTGAGAAAGAATTGTAACCGTGGTTAATTGTTGAACATACAACACTCATTAATAAATATAATTATCATTTTCTTAAATAAGTTATATCCGACTGTTTTTTTAAAATATGTCCATTTTAAAAAAATAATGATTTAAAAAAAATGTTTTACAGTTTATTTTTTTTAAAAATGTCCAATTTTATTTAATAAAAAAACGTCTACTTTTATTTACCTTTATAATAAAACAGTTTTTATAATTATTTAATTAAAAAAATGTTGAGAATGTTTGGAATTTGTTTGATATTAGGGGGAAGGGTAATTTTGTCTTTTAATTTTTTTTTGGGGTGTTTTAAGAATTTAAGGAGTGCCATTAGCCACACCCATAAATATTTGTTGGACACTTAAATCGGCATTCAATTCTTTTTTTTTAGAGAGAGATGTGGTTCGTATGTGTATTTTTTTTTTGTCGATGGTTTATTCTTACACATTTGTTAATTTTGTGTGGTGTATGTATTCTTTTTTAATATAATGATGTAATTCTTATTTATTTCTTAATCTTCTTCTTTGTAAAAGATTTGTGTGTTTGTCACTATTGTACTGCGCTCGTGGTTTGTTTTTTAGGACAAAAAAATATGAATTTATGATAAAATATAGATTTCTGATTGGCATATATATTGACATTGGTCACTCAAAACCATTTTTTTTAAACTCTATATATTTCATAAATATATATAGTCAATAAATATGTAAATATATATATTTCGTATATTATATTTGAGCACATATATGTATATTGCGTATATTTCGTATATTTATATATATATATCATATATTTATATATTTCGTACATTTATACAATTTATATAATTCATATATTTTAATATATATTTATATTTCGTATATTTTGTATATTTTATATATTTAATATATTCCTTATATTTATATATTTCGTACATTTAATATATTCAGTATGCTCATATATTTCGTATGATTAATATATTTCATATATTTCATTTAGTTTTTTAAAAATAATTCATTTATTTCGTATATATAATATATATTATATATATACTGAATATATATTATTTACAGAATATATACACACACACGCACATATGTTATATATATACATAATATATATTATTTACAGAATATATACATATATATAGAATATATATTTACATATATATTCCGTATATAATGGAATATATATTCATATATTTCGTAAATAATATATTATATTTTCATAGATTTTGTACATACTAAATATATTATTATATATTATTTACGGAATATATATATATAATATATTATTATATATTATATACTATTATATATTTAGTATATATAATAATAATTATTATTATATATATATATATATATATATATATATATATATATATATATATATTTAGTATATATTTATATCTGAATATATATATTTACGAAATATATATATTTAGTATATATTTATATCCGAATATATATATTTCGTAAATATATATATTCAGATATAAATATATACTAAATATATACATATTTCGTTCGTATCTCCGAATATATATATATATATATATATATATATATTCTGTAAATAAAATTTTCACATTTATATCTATTTTTCAGATTTTGCGTTTGATAGAAAATGTGGAAAACTGATGATTTTCTAACTTGTATCAAATAGACACAAGTTGAAAAATATTCATTTGCCTTGGAATTATTTATCCTGGAATCAAATGTTCTGGAATCATTTGCATTTTTCCAGTTTTCTATCAAACGGACCCCCATTTGCAAATGAAGATTGTTCGATTACAGAAGGCCCTTAATTTAAATTGTGTTGCGTGATTGTGAATATATTGTTTCATTTTTCGAATTTGAGATCATTCGTTTATACTTTGATTCATAAGTTATTATTACTTTTTCTTCGTGAGGATTGACTTGTATATATAGATGTATTGAAGTTATACGTCGAGTTACTTTGCTTTTTTCAATTGAATGCAAATATGATTAAGGGTAAATTACGCCAAGCCTCCCTCAACTATCTCAAATTTATGGATCCACTTTTGCAAGAAAAATACCCAACAAACTCACCCCTTAACTACCAATTCGTTGCAATTAAACCTATAAATCGAGTTTCCTCCATTTTTAGGGATAAATGGACAAAAATACTCCTTACCCAATTTAAAAAACCTAAAATAAAAAAATAAATAAAAACGAACATCTTCTCCCAACATTTCAAAATTCAACCCCCATCTCTCCTCACGAACCTTCTCCCACCATCTTCACCCCACCTAAAGCCCATCAACACCACCCACCACCCAACCCCCCTAAAATCACGTTTCTCTCTCTCTCTAACCCCCTCCCGCCACCCACCATTGCTCCACACTGACAACAACCTAAATCTACCACTACCAACAATAATTAAATTTGAATCATGCCGACCATATCTAATGAAACCATCGTCGTTACACCTTTCATCACCCACCAGAAACCTCTGTTGACCACGCCAAAACTACCACCTTCATATTCAAACACCATCCACTCCAAAGCCACCACCTGTTAAAACTATTTACAAAATCCACTTGCTAGAACTAGTAGTGGCAAGATGTGGCCCAAATAATAAAACAACCCATATTAGCCCACTCATCTAAATATGGAGCCCATATTTAAAAGCTATGAGTTAAATATGGGCCCCATATTTTAAAGCTATGAGTTAAATATGAGCCCATATTTGAAATATAGAGCCCAATTTTAAAAGATACAAATGAAATATAATACTCATTTTTAAAAGTTGCGAGTAAAATATGAGTTTTTTTACATATACCTCGAATTGTAATACTTACTTTAGTAAAAAAATAATGGGTTGACCCAACCCATATTTGGTCCGTCCATATTTGGCCCAACCCAACCCATATTTGGACCAACCCACATTTAGCCCAACCCATATTTGACCCGCCCAAATTAGGCCCAACCCATAATTTTGCCAGTGCTAGTTAGAACCATCCACGTCAAAACCACCACTTGCTAGAAGCCGTGAACTCCGACGAAGAGAGAGTGTCGAGAGAATGAGAGGGAGAAACAGAGGGGAGAAAGGAGAGAGAAAGAGATTCGAAAGAAAGAAAACCACCGGAGGAATCCCCCCTTTTCTTATCCTCTGCGTAATAATGAAGAGTGAGAGAGAGAATAAATCCTTTTGGGTTTATATATATATATATATATATATATATATATATATATATATATATATATATATGGTTTTAGTTTTGGATTTTTAAAATTGGGCGAGGCATGTTTTTATCCATTTACCCCCCAAAATGTAGGGAACCCAATTTTTGAGTTTAATTGAACAAATTGATAATTAAGGGGGTGAGTTTGTCGGGTAATTTTCTTAAGGGGTGGACCCGTAAATCTGAGATAGTTGAAGGAGACTTGGTATAGTTTACCTTATGATTAATGTTAGGCCTTGTTTTGTGATGTATGTAAAATCAATCAATTATCATGGTGATTGGAGTTTTTTTTGTTACTTGGAGCTGTCTTTCTGTCTTGATCACATGTTTTGAACTTTGCAGTGATTTATATATGTTTATGTTTGATTGTGTGTGTAGTTGATTATTGTAAAATCATATTTGTGTCTATTTACAAGTTGTTCTTCTCAATACACGATGATTTAAATTTCATTTATTTTTTTATTTGAGTACACAATATTGTATTATTTGCATGTACTTTTGTTATACGCGGTGTTATCCTCATGTACATGTTTGATAGTGCACGAAGATTGTATTATTTCGCATATTATTTCTATTTCTTAATTAATTATGAATTTGGTTGGTTATGTATAGAGAAAATGGATGATATCATGCTCATTAATGGGAAATATGATTGGAATTAAGATATCTGGGGATAGTTCATATGATGTTATATGTGCAAGTTGTGCGATAGGTTTACTGGTTTGAAATATGACACTTTTCCTCTGAGATATTATTTTGGTGATGATGGCAATTGCTTTTTGTTATATGATAAAAACATTTGTTGTATGCTAAGATCGCTATTGATAGTGAAAGTTTCTTTTATATAAATTTTTGTGATCGATTTGGTAGTTCCAAGTGATGAATGTGTTATTAAATAGCTTCATAGTTCTCTTATACTTTTGTGTTTAGTGAAATCAATGGTGAAATTGATGAATAGTATGAGGGGGGAGTGGAGATAAGTAATGCAAACATGTCTTTCTAAAAATTGGAAGCATTATATAATCCACATTGATCAACGTTTTGAAAGTAGTGTTAATAAGTTTCACAATAAATTGGTGAAGTACTCTATTTAAGTTTGTTTATGCGAAGAATGACAAAATATGTGTAACTCCTAGGTATTTCAAAAGCGTGTATGAAGGTTGTACTTGGCGAGTTCATGCTTTGGTTTTTCCTCTAAGTGGATTTTTTTCACATCAACACCCTTAATAATGTGCACACATGTAAAGTTGTGATTCGTACTTCACATAGTAAAGTGATGAACACTGTACTCAGTTATACCATATTTGTATAACATCTCGTGACCCGAAGAGAACCGTATAAAATCATTCAATAGTGTGAAAAACCTTGGCATCGATCGAATAGATACCAAGAATGGACCTCAGCTCAGTAAAGAGGCTGACCTCCTTTTCACTTGGGCGAACTGGGTGGATGCCAGTAAGCCTAACTGACATACTACAATGTTAGTAATGTGGTTAAGGGTTGGCCAATAACATGTGCGTGGATGATAGATAACCAGCATGTGCAGAACCTTCCGTAATGGGAGTTGAAGCTGCAAAAAAAAACATGGATAGACTCAGTTAATAATTATCTTGCTATAAATTACATAAGCACGGAAAAAAGAAGGACAACCTAAGACTTGTGAAAATGTCTCATTTTTTCGACTTCCTGGTCGGCCTCTTCATAATCTCCTTTGACCTGGACAACCTCCACCTCATTTTCCTCCTCTTTCTAGGAACTTTCTTCATTATCATCAACTAGACTTGGTGGCGTATAGGTGTCAAGATCGATGATACTAATATTCAGATAGTTCGTCATGAACTCAAACTTCTTAGGGGAATATACACCCTCAAAATACTAGGGTTCCGAAGTATAGAGTCGTCTAATCAGCCTCACCAATCTTTTATCCAATGAGGGAACCTTTTAAGCAATAAAATATGAGGAGCACTAGTGCCTGGGAATGACGATCTCTCTCTTAGGGCCATTGGAAAAGAACTCCCATGCACCACAAATATAGAACAAATTGGTTTTTCGTTGTGAGTATTGGTTTGGGAAGCTTGGACTATTTTGGCATTGGACTTCCGGAGAGAAAAATAGTAATACCTTTGGATTTTGTGGTTATCCTTTAAACCATGCACAAACCTGAATATGTAATGTCAAACCCCCATAATTCTTCTAGTATATCATAGATCCAATTATACACATACAGGCATTTGGAGGAAGCTGGGTAAGGGTCACTCTCTATACCCATTTAACATAGATCTTATTGAGGAATGGATGGGAAGAAGAACTCCCCCTTAAAGTGCCCAAAGAGGAAAGAAAACCTCATTGACATTACTCTTAACATAATATCTCTCATATGGGTTAGGAATTCTAATGGTTACATCATCTAGTATGGAGTATAAAATTCATAGGCTAGCCAGATCCTCAGCTCGTACATCACTCCTATACCATCTAGCATCAGAAGTTGTATGATCATAATAGGTGGTAGGGAACTCTCCTAGTTCCACCTCTTCGGCTGTTACAGGAACCTCAACTAGTTTGGTGGAAGGCGAATGGTTAGCTATAAAAGATTTCTCCTAAAAATTCAAATGATTAGAGGAAGTGGTATTACTGGTATCTGAGTAATTTTTCCCCAACCCTAATGTTCACACTATCGAAGCTCTCCGAAGTATAAAATTCTTATGTATTATAGTCAACACTTGGGGTCTGATGGAGTGGAAAAAGTTAATTTTGGGATAAAATTAGGATTTGCTGGATCATCCTCAGGTATAAGAACCTAGAGTGGAGTGGGGAATCTCTCAGAAAAAGCACCAGGGTAAAGTTTGTTCAAATCGATAATGTGCTTCCAAATTCTCGATGAGTCACTCATACAGGGCATCGAAACCAACTCTCACTAAACCCTAGAAATGAAAAAACCCTAGACAAAAATCCCTTACCTCAATGCTAAAACCTAAAACGAAAGAGAAGTAAGTAATTAGAGGAAGATTATGCTACGAATACCTGATGATTCTAGATGAACTGGAAATCGAGTTGAAGAAATCCTCAAAAGCCCACATGTGGAGAAACTCGCTGGATTGCTGACATGTGTATACACTACACCAAAAACAACATTTTGACACACCCTGATATTAAAAATCTGGCACAGTTTAAAACTGTGCCAAATTTTGGCACGGTTTTATAGAGATTTGGCACACTTTAAAACAGTGCCAAATTTTGGTGCCTTATCTCTGCCTTATTCAGACTAGAACCTCTGCCTTCTTCATATGCCTTATCTCTGCCTTTTCCAGCTTATCAACCTTGGAGTTTTTAGTGGGAAGCTCTAGGTATTTCACCCTTATGTTAGTGTTTAAGTTTTTCACCTTTTGTTAGGAAGCCTCCAAATCCTTTGGATGTTTTATTGTATAAGAATACGGCTGAAGCAGCCATTTATCCACATGCCTCAAAAGTTGTATTTATAGTATATATTAACGGCAAAAGCTGGACCATGAGAGCATAACATGCCTCAAAATTGTACCAAATCAGATTCACAATTTTGCTGGCATCTTCCTCAACACATTAATTGGGTTGAGAATGGCACACTTGGGCTATAGATAGCAAGTCATGCATTCTATTACGTAGTCTTTAAGGATTAAAACACTGTTAGTTGTAAAAAATATAGACAGATTAGAGCAACTCGACGGTGACATTTATATGTTGGTCTGTTAGTGACGACTCCCCTACTTTACATTTTCCATGCTCTCTTAGTCTGATACCACTTTTGATTATCTATATATAGACAAGTAAACTAAATAACATGAAACAAAAATTGTTAATGTCAATGTGTACTCACTAACTCTGTGAATATGACGATAATTTGCAAAAATCAACACTTAGAGTTAAAAACGACCCCGTAGGAGGCACGGACACCTTGCACGGGACCAATGTAACTTGTAGGAACTGACCGCGTAGTCCTGAGTATCCCGGTTTGAGAGTATGATGATAATTTGCAAAAATCACACTTAGAGTTAAAAACATGCCGTTAAAGGGTGAAAACAAAAACCGGCCCCCAAACGACCCCGTAGGAGGCACCAACACCTCGCACGGGACCCATGTAACTTATAGGAACTGACAGCGTAGTCCCGGGTCTCCCGATTTATGAATAGGACGATAATTTGCAAAAATCACACTTAAACTTGAAAACATGCCGTTAAAGGGTGAAAACCCAAATCGGCCACCAAACAACCCCGTAGGAGGCATGAACACCTCGTACGGGACCAATGTAACTTGTAAGAACTGACCGCGTAGTCCCGGGTCTTCCAGTTTGTGAATAGGATGATAATTTACAAAAATCACACTTAGTTAAAAACATGCCGTTAAAGGGTGAAAATCCAAACCGCACCCCAAAACGACCCCGTAGGAGGCACGAACACCTCGCACGGGACCAATATAACTTGTAGGAACTGACCGCGTAGTCCCGGGTCTCTCGGTTTGAGAGTATGATGATAATTTGCAAAAATCACACTTAGACTTAAAAACAAGCCGTCAAGGGGTGAAAACCCAAACCGGCCCCCAAACGACCCCGTAGGAGGCACGAACACCTCGCACGGGGCCAATGTAACTTGTAGGAACTGATCGCGTAGTCTCGAGTCTCTCGGTTTGAGAGTATGACGATAATTTACAAAAATCACACTTAGAGTTAAAAACATGCCGTTAAAGGGTGAAAACCCAAACCGGCCCCCAAACGACCCCGTAGGAGGCACGAACACCTCGCACGGGACCCATGTAACTTGTAGGAACTGGCAGCGTAGTCCCGGATCTCTCGATTTGTAAGTATGATGATAATTTGCAAAAATCACACTTAAACTTAAAAACAGGCCGTTAAAGGGTGAAAACCCAAATCGGCCACCAAACGACCCCGTAGGAGGCACGAACACCTCGCACGGGACCAATGTAACTTGTAGGAACTGACCGCGTAGTCCCGGGTCTCCCGATTTGAGAGTATGACGATAATTTGCCAAAATCACACTTAGTTAAAAATATGCCGTTAAAGGGTGAAAACCCAAACCGGCCCCCAAACGACCCCGCAGGAGGCATGAACACCTCGCACGGGACCAATGTAACTTGTAGGAGCTGGCCGTGTAGTCCCGGATCTCCCGGTTTGTAAGTATGACGATAATTTCCACTCATATATGTTGTTTTTTTGTTTTGAGTATTTTTTTTTGTAAATTATTGGGTTACTGATATCTTAATTTTTTTGTATTATATTTTTTTTGGAGGATAACGGTGTATCGTTGGATTTTATTCACGTGGAACACACAAAGAACTCAATGGTTTATAACAAGGGGTTTATTAATGATTCCATTTTTTTGTGTCACGACCGTATGGTCTTTTGTTGTTTTATTATTGACTTTTATGGCCATGAGGGCTTTTGTAAGTTAATTGTTATATTTTGTGGCCGTGCGGGCTTTATGTTAGGCATGTTTTGTATTAACAGGTTTTGGAATGTCCAGAAAATAGGGAAAACTCTGCCCAATTTTTTTTGGACCTGTGAGCTGTTAAAGACTTGTAATATTTTGAAGTTTTTATGTACATTAGTTTATTAATAACGCACAATATAATTAATTTGTGAATTTTGTGCTTTCAAATATTTTTTTTTATTAAAAAAAATTGGCACAATTCAAAACCGTGGCAAAATTGTATCATATTTTGGCACGATTTTGAACTGTGTCAAATTTTTTTAAACTGTGCTGAATCTGGCACAATTAAAAACTGTGCCAAAAGTGTGCCAGAAATATCAAATTCTGGCACGGTTTAAAAGTGTGCCAGAAGTGTTTCTATTTTACTGAATCTGGCACAGTTAAAAACTATGCCAAAAGTGTGCCAGAAATATCAAATTCTGGTACGGTTTAAAAGTGTGCCAGAAGTGTTCCTGTTTGGCTGAATCTAGCACACTTTTGAGCTGTGCCAGAAAAAAAATCCCATTTTGGAACACCTGATTCTGGCACAGTTCAAAACCGTGCCAGATTTGATCTGGCACAGTTTTAAACCATGCCAGATTCCTATTTTTGGTGTAGTGATATCGAATGTGACTTAATGAAGACCCGCTGGATTATTTACATTTGGAAAAACTCAAGTCAACTGTAAATTTCATTAAGAAAATTTACAAGTCATTCTTCTCGGGGACTAAGCAGAATAACTGTCCACCTATGGACCAAGAGATGCCAACCAGAACCATTTTAAAAAACTTCACCCATTTCCTGGCAGTCGTAAGCAAAGTATTGGCGGGGTTTTATTATACCATATTTGTAGAGTATCCCATGACCCAAAGATAATCGTATAAAACCATTCAATAGTGTGAAGACCTCATTCCCGACCAAACATATACCAAAGAAGGAGCTTGGCTCAACAAAGAGGTCAACCTCTTTTCCACCTGGGCGGACTGGGCGGATGCCAATAAGGCTAACTAACAGACTGTAGTGTTAGTAAAGTTGTTAAAGGCCGACCAATAATATGTGCCTGGAATGACAGACAATTAGCATGGGCAGAACCTTGCCTAATGGCTAAGATATTAAACTATTACATGTCTTATGAGTTCTCCATTCATAAGATGCCCCAACCTGGGCAATACTGATCCCCCATTAGGATAAGGGAAAGCAATCAACCAACCATCCTATTGATAAGAAAGAGATATTCCGACATTCTCATGGTCTGAATGGAGAGATGATACAACTGCACTAATGCAATACTAGTGTAAAAAGACAACTTGTGGACGTAGGCTCATTCTTGGGAGTTAAACCACATAATTATTGGTATTAATATTCTTATACTCATCTCCATCTCTATTCATTCTCATAAATTGCTTATTTATTATTTGTTGTATCGTACCGGATGTTAATTAGCTAAGATCAAACCTTGAATCCATTTTAGACGATAATAGAATGGTGCCATCTGTGGGAATGACTAAAGCCTAGTTGTTTCTCATCCGATTCTAAATTTCTAAATTATGAACACTTTGGAATCTTCTGTAAAATCCTCAAAATTTTATTAACAATCATCTTCCTGATCAAATCAGTGAATTCGCTTGATTTATCACCTTAAATATTTGATTTACTGTTCCTTTAACGAATTCTGTGTAAACCATACCCTATACATTGACTTCTAGCCTGAAATAACTTTCAATTTTCATTTTCGTAAATATCCAGTCATATTCTATTTTTCTATTATCATATTCTATTTTTTTGCGAATTTTTATAACAGTGGCTGAACACCCAAAAGGTAGTAGGAAAAAAGATGTTGCGTCCCTCTCCACCCTTATTAGAATAGGGAATCAAAGAGGATTCTTGCACAACTTGGCTAAGTTCTAGGAAGCTACGTAAGAAAATATGAGATAACTCACCCAAAGTGTGATGGCCTCACAACTGACCAATCCACCCAGAACCATTTCCCTATCTTTGGAGAAAAATCTAGGCAGACACATGGAATCACCCCCTCATGCCTCCTACAGAGATAGGAGGCAAGAGAACCAAAGAAAAGCGATGAAAAATCCCAGGAGGCTAAATTGGTAATTTGATACTAGCATATATGTCTAGACACGTGGATCAGAGCATGAATAATCTTCTTACCAGCCAGGTAAAACCCCAACCATGAGGTCAACTAGGTATGATGATGACCAAACGTATTTGGATAAACACATAAGTGACTTTGATATGCTTAACAAAGTACCAGGCTTTGATAGGCTGGGAAAGAGAGGGGTGTGAGAGCATTCGTACCCTGAAGAAGGCATAAGATGAGAAGAATACATGAGGCAGGATCCAAGGAGAGAGAACAACTCAAGATGCAATACTAGGGTATCAAATAGATATGATCAAGTTGATCAAAGAAAAAAGAGATCGTTCGAGAGTCATGGACGAGCTAATAAGGTAGCAGTAGCCGAGGAAGCCAAACTATAGAGGGGATCAATCCAAAGGATAGAAGTTCGTCTGGACGACCTCATCAAAACAAAAAATCCACTCCCAAGAGGGTTTGTGCATGGATCCCCATTCATAACTTCCGTGATTAACTATCTCGAACCTGAAAAATTAAATCCATTTATGATTACTCCTAGGTAAAAGGGGAAATCATATCCAATTTTGCATGTCGAGCAATACTAGGCAGCAAGCAACACATTCTCAATAGTCGATGAGATGCATTGTAGATATTTTTCAAGAACTTTCACATGATCAACTCAAATACAATATAATGGGTTACTAAGAGGGGAAATCTTCGAGTTTAAATAATTGGCCGACCTCTTTGTTAATAATTTTTATTTCGAAGAAAAACCTGATAAGAGGATAGCTCACTTGTTAAATGTTCGTCAACGCGGGGATGAAATGACAAAAGAGTATATTATCATGTTCAATACTAAAAAAGGAACTACAACGATAAAGTAGCCATTATAATAATTATGAGTGGGCTGTTGCGTAGAATATTGTATTGGGCATTAGTCAAGGAGCCTCCAAACCACATGGCCAAGCTCCTAGCCAAAGTAAAAAAAATCATAAACATAGAGGAAGATATGGCTGCAAAAGAGTTCATTCATAAAAAGTTTTGAAGACGATAGCAACTCAGGAAGAAAGGGAAAACCCAGAGATGGACCCAAGATAAAGAGAGACATGAGGCCATACCAAAAGTTTTACAAATATACTCCCTTGATAGTGGGAGTACACCACATCCTCTATGAGATCCAAGGCAATTAAAGCCCTCATCAATAGAGGGAAGATTAATAAGTACGTGGAGAAGAATGACAGATCAACATAAGCCCATGATGATTGGAATCCAAGGAGAAGATCAAGATCACCTCAGGTAGGAAATAAAGACAAGAAAAGAGTTCGGGAGAACAAAGATGAGGAGGATCCCAAACTCCATGCAAGGCCCAAAGAGCCCGTAAAAGAGCTGAATATGATATCTCTGATGTGCAATTGCATAACAGGAGGATATATTGGTGGAGGTGATGGACCAACTGAAAGAGAGGCACATCTCAATGAAATAAGAGCTTGTGCCGATAATAGAGACATTAATATAGCAACAATAGCGGACATACGATCTCATAAGGTCGCTAAATATCGACGCTAATAATAGGATTCCATAGAGACGACCTTTAGGGCTCGTTTGGTTCGAGGTTTGGAAAGGGAATTTAGGATTCCTGGAATTTAGAATTCCCCTCATTTAGAATTACAATGTTTGGTTGGAGATTTAAGGGGGAACTTAGAATTCCTGGAATTTAGAATTCTCACGAAATTGGATTCTCCTTTCCCCTCTAAAATGGGGGTAATCCTATATTCCCGAACATATTACCTTACTTTTGTGGTGTGACAAAAATACCATTTCACATAAACTCATAAGTACACTTTCTCTCTCTCATACACACACACACATTCTCTCTCTCTCTCTCTCTCTCTCTCTCTCACACACACACACACACACACACACACACACACACACACACACACATACACACACACACACACACACTCTCACACACATACTCACTCTCTCTCGCACACACATACATATACACACTCTCTTTCTCTCTCACTCACACACATGCTCTCTCTATCTCTCTTACACACATAAACACTCTCTCTCACACACATACACATACACATACACACTCTCTCTTTCTCGAATTTTTTTTTGATGTGTTCAACGACATCAAGTTTTGATGTCGTCCAATCACATGATTTTTTAAGAAGTGTTCTCTCACTTCATTTAATGATTCATTATCTCATATTCAAGTGACGTTCTCTTGCTTCATTTAATAGGAAATAAAATAGTTTACACCATTTATATATAAAAAAAGAATGACATTTTTATACTATAACATTTTTTCTTTAATAACAGTTTTTATATATAAAAATATTACAAAAATGTTTAAATGTTTTTAAAACTCTTTTTTTTGTAAATAAAAAAGTTAAAAAATAATTTTTTATATAAACTATTAAAAATGTTTTAAATATGTACTATTTTTTAAAAAGTTAAAAACGTGTTTTTTAAAACTGTTTTTCATATATAAACATTTTTTTAATATATTAACAGTGTTTTATAGATTAAAACTATAAAAATATATTTTAAATGTTTCTTTAAACTGATTTTTTTTTAAATAAAATGTTAATATATATTTCTAATATACAAGGTTCTAAAAATCGCGGGGCGTGATTGAGGCGTGGAGGCCAAGCCTTAAGCCTTAGAAGCCTAGGCGGGCCTAGGCGTAAAAAGGCGTGAAAAGGCGTTTAGGCCTTCTTAATATAATTTAATATTTTTTAACCATAAAAAGGCTATTAAAATACAAAAAATGCACATATCATAAAAATATGTTTGAATATATGCAAATTAAAATACTATTTGATTATTTTGGATGAAATAATGGTTCGGTTTGTAAACAAATTCTTTAAAAGGCGACATCGTTTCACTGAAGCATTGTTGTTTTTAGAAAAAAGTGCGCCTTAAGGGTTTTACCAAGAATAAGGCGTGAAAAGCGTAAGGCGAGGCGTTTCTCCCAAGCCTTAAGCCTAGGCGTGCCTAGGCGGAGCCTAGGCGGGTTTTTTAGAACAGTGCTAATATATAAAAAACAGTTTTTAAATGTTTTTCGCCATTCAAAAACTGTTTTTGTACAACAACAAAAAAATGCAAAATAAAACTGTTTAATATGTTAATATATAAACACATTTATATTTATATAGACACATTTTTTAATGTTTAATAAACACATTTTTTAATATTTTAAATATGTGCTATTTGTTTAAAACATTAAAAAATGTGTTTTGTTAAACAGTTTTGATATATAAACAGTTTTATTTTTGCATTTTTTTTTGTTGTACAAAAATAGTTTTTTGAATGTTTTTATATTTCTAATAAAAACATTAAAAAAACTGTTCTTTATTTATTAGAGATATAAAAACATTCAAAAAACTGTATTTTTACAACAACAAAAAAATGTTTTTTTGCTTAAGGAAAAAACGGAAAAAAAACCATTTTTTACAACTTTATTTTTCAGGAAAGATTAATAAAAAAATTTATTAAAAAACGTTTTTTTTGTTTTTATTTAAAAACTGTTTTTTACAACTTTATTTTTTTGTAAAGAATTAAAAAAAATTACTAAAAACTTTTTATATTTAAATAAAAGTGTAACAAAACACGTTTTTTTAAACTTTTTCAAAAAATAGTATATATTTAATATCTTTTTAACAGTTTACATAGAAGGGATTTTAGATGGCGGAAAAAAAGAATTCCTGCTTGAACCAAACAATGGAAAGGAATTGAAGATTCCAGGAACTTAGAATTCCTGGAATTATGAATTCCCATTCCCTTGCCAAACCTCGAACCAAACGAGCCCTTAAGGATTATTCTATCCTCATGACGATCTACTGGTAATAACCATGCTGATCCATGATAGGAATATGAAAAGAATTTTGGTGGACAAAGGGAGTATAGTGGATTTATTATTCTATGATTATTTCAAGAGGTTGAAGTTATCCGATAGAAAATTGGAGGCATACCATTGTTCTCTGATCGGATTCTCATGTGAAAAGTATATCCACTAGGTATAATTGAGGTAGAAGTTATTATTGGAACTTGGCCGACCTACAGAGCAGAGATAATGAGATTCTTCGTCCTTGATAAGAATGTCTCATTAGCCTACAATATCATTTTTGAAAGAGTGGGTTTGAAAAAATTTGAGGGTGTAGCCTTAAATGTTCATCAATGTCTGAATTTCACCACCAATTTTAGTGTAGAAATGGTGAAAGGAAACCATGTAGAAGCATACAAATGCTACCACACTTCGACCGATGAGGAAAAGAGGAAGAAGTTAGTTCAAGCCTATTACATCGAGATGTTAGATCCTTGCGATGAAGATAAGTTGATAACTGGAGAAGCGATTGAAGAAAAAAATCCATTAATCCCGGACGAAGAGCATCTTGAAAGGACAACCTAGATCGGCTCGTCCCTGGATCCTATCCTCAAGAAGAAACCATCTTTCTTCCTATGAGCTAGGAAAAATGTATTTACTTGGAGCCATAAAGACATGCATGGAATTGACGCAACCATTATCCGTCATAAGCTCAATATAGTCAAGGAAGCTAAGACAGTTAAGTAAAAACGACAGGTATTCTCGAAGGATAAGAATATGGAAATTTAAAAAGAAGTGTCCAAGTTGAAGAAAGTCGACTTCCTTGAAGACGTGATGTATCCTAACTGGTGAGAAAACGTGGTGATGGTATTAAAGAAAAATGACAAATGGCGAATTTATGTGAACTTTATAGATTTAAATAAGGTATATCCCAAGGATTATTATCCTTTGCCTTGAATAGATCAATTAGTGGATGCAACGACTGGGCATGAGCTACTGAGATTCATGGATGCTTATTCTGGTTATAACCAGATTAAGATGAAACTAGAAGACAGAGAGAAGATCTCCTTTATCACCAGTCGAGGTACATTTTGTTATAATGTTATGCCATTCGGACTAAAAAATGTAGGTGCCACATACTAAAGGCTAGTAAACAAGGTATTTGTGTAGAAAATAGGAAAAATATGGAAGTTTATGTGGACGACATTCTGTGCAAGAGAGTAAACTAGACGACCACATCAAACACCTTCACCAGACCCTCAACGAGCTGGAGAAATATAAGATGAAGATGAATCCAACTAAGTGCGTGTTTGAAGTCAAGTTTGGAAAATTTTTAGGCTTTATCGCCCAATAAAGGGGAATAGATGCCAACCTTAACAAGATCCAGAAATTGATCAATATGCAACCTCTCAAAAGCAAGAAGAAAATCGAAAGCCTAACAAATTAATTGGCAACTTTGATAGATTTTTATCTAGAGCCACAGATAAGTGCCTCCCATTCTTCAAAGTAATTAAAAAATCTTTTGAATAGATGGAGGAATGCGAAGCTACTTTTCTAGCGCTGAAAGGATACTTAGGAACAACCCAATTTCCATCAAGGCCAATCTTAGGGGAAAATCTATACTTATCATTTTGCTGGTGCAAAAATAAAATATTCCAGAATGGAGAAATTGACCCTAACTTTGATAGTGGCATCTAGGAAGATGTGAACTTGAGAAATCTGGCAGGTTGATGTCATGGGAGATAGAGCTAGGTGGATTTGAAATTAAATATGAGCCAAAAACTACAATCAAAGGCTAAGACATATCATATTTCATTACAAAATTCACCTATGAGAAGAAAAGACCCATTAAAATAATAACTATTGTTCCATTTGAGCAGATTCAGAGACCATTCGTGCAACCTTTTACAGTTCCAGCGGAGCAGATTCAGAGCTTAGTGGAGTCCTCATCCGAAAAAGACAAGACTGGATGTAGGGGAGTGTTTACTACTAAATTATTTAAAAGAGGTTCTTTAGTACAGGCAGACTTTGAGCACGAGCTACAAATATGGAATATATTTATTGGTGGATCATTATGTGTAAGGGGTAAAGGAGATGGTTTGATAGTCAACACACCTAATGGGGCTAACACTGAATATGATCTGAAGAAGAATACAAGGCTTTAGTTTCTGGATTAGAGTTGGCTATATCACTTGGAGCCGAGCAGATAATGGCTTACGATGATTCATATCTAGTGGTAAATCGGGTGCCGGGAGAGTATGAAGAAAGAGAGGGAAACATGTTAAAATATCTTTCAAGGGTAAAATTGATACTTCCAAAGCTAGAATCACTCCAAATGATTAAAATCCTCAGAATTGAAAATACCATGGGTCATGAGTTAGCTCGTCTGGCACCGGCCACCAGGGCCAGCCTGAGGAGAACTATGCCTGTAAAATCATGTTGCAAAGGAGCATTGATATAGAAGAAGTAAGTTTTCTAGAGTTGACCATGGGCCCATCCTATATGGGTACAATTATTGGATACTTGAAATAAGGCATTCTGCTTATCGATCGAAAGAAGGAAAGAAGACTGCGCTATAAAGCTGCAAAATTCATCATGGATATGGGAGTGCTGTACAAAAGAGGTTCTATAATCTAAATGATAAGATGTGTTTACCCCATGGAAGTGTTAAACCTGGTCGAAGAAATATATGAAGTGTCACGTGGTGCCCAAGCAATAGTCGAATACTAGTAATAAGAAACCATCCAAAGATATTATTGACTTAAAATGAGGAAAGACAATGAAGAATATAGGCAAAAGTGAAACAAATTCCAGATATTCAGACTGATACACGAAAGACTAGGAGCCAAGCTAGTGCTACTCTGGGATGTGGATCTGGTCAGTCTACTGTCGAAGACCAAATAAAGGTTCAAGTATCTGGTGGTAGCGATAGATTAATATACAAAATGCGTGGAGGCCGAACCACTCATAGTGATTACTTATGGAAAGGTCTTCCATTTTATATAGAAAAACATGATATGAAGTTATGGGATCCCACATGATTTTATTCCCAACCATGAAACCCAATTTGATAATGATGAGTTTCAGAAGTATTGTGATAGAGACAAAATAAGAAAATAGCATTCATCACTAACTAATTCAATTTGTAACGGACAGACAAAGGTCACGAGCTGAACCTTGATAGGTGGAATGGAGAAGAGACTTGAGTCAACCAAGGGAAATTAGATAAATGAACTACAAAGTATGATATGGGCTTACAGGACAACACCACGAATGACAATAGGAGATACCCTCTAAATGTTGGCCTTTGGCACTAAAATCATGGTCCTAATTGAATTCGGCCTCCCAAGACATGGGGTCCTTAACTTTAATTCCCCCAGGAGTGATTTTGCTAGAAGATTTGATCTAGACCTGATAGATGAAGTCAGGGAGGTAAGATCACTCAGGGTATCAGCCTATCAACAATGCATAACAAAATTCTACAATAAAAGAGTAACACTCAAGGAAGGGGAATACTACGTGAATAAGGTAACAAAGAAGTCCAATAAGTTAGAACTAAACTAGCATGGTCCCTATCGCGTGGATAAAGTTTTATGACGTGAAACTTATCGAATTAAAATTCTAAAAGGGGAGTTATTAAAAAATCCTTCGAACTATGAGAACCTCAAGAGGTATTATCATTAAGAAGTCTTTTGGTTAAAGAATGCAGCGGGAAATTACAACACTTGTATGAGAAGAAGTCATTATATGAACATACCTACTATTCCAATTTCAGTTTTATATTTATCAAATTCTTGTCATCATTTATTTAAAGTTCGTTTAAAGAGATGGGAAAGAGGTTTCAACTAAGACATCTTAAGATACAAACTAGTGCTCGTCTTTGAATGCATAAAAAATTATAGATTAGGCCAGCTAAAGCCAAAATAATTGATCAATGTACGTCTTTGACTGCACCAAAATCTTAGTTCAGGTTGGCTCAAGACGACCTACTTGAACCAAAACACATCCTTTACTGCTAAAAAATGATAGATTGGGTCAGCTAAGGCCAACCCAATTGATCAATGCACATCTATGACTATAAAAAATGTTTGGAAGAAGGTGTGATGATAAGATCGGACCACATACGTTTCTTAATTGAAAAATTATAATATTTCGTCCCTTGGAAACTAGTAAGCCAATTATAAGAAACACTGGCAATATCTAAAATAAAACTTGGATTAAAATGCAAAATTGACTAAATCTCATGCAAATCCATGAACAAAGAATACTTGCAAAAGAAAATATAGTACATGTTGAATGATGTAAATTACTTTCATTGATACTAATTCATAAATTTTCACACATTGTTCTCAATTCATAGGATTTATAGATGACTAATGTTTATAAAAAAATACATAAAGACAAAAAGCAGAAGGCTAATTAACATCATCATTTGAAGCCAACTTTGGATTCCCATTAGCAGGAAGTTACTCTTCAATAATCTTTTCCTCCTCGATGACTTGGAGCTCATATTTTGAAGATAATCCTGCTTAAGATCTTCGGGCAGCCTCCTCTTCTTCGTCCAGGGTTTTTGCTTCATCAGTATCCCCCTCCCAAGCCATGATGACTTAAATAATATTAGTGTATTATTTAGCTACCCTCCTTTTCAGTTTGTCACATCCCTTAAGGAATGCCATGGTTGTATCAATGATGTATTCCTCAGAGTTTTTGAAGGCCTTCATAACTTTTTCTCTAGCCATGGAAGCGGTAACCAAGGCCTTGTAGAGTTGAAATTTTAAAGCATTAAGCTGGTCTTGGTAGATTTAAGATCTTATTGCACGAGCTTGATATCTTCTTCAACCTTACTGAGTTCTTCCACTTATCTCATCATCTAGTCATCACTTTCCTGAAGCTTTTTATGAGCCTTTGACTGATCAACCTCTAGACTTTTAATTTTCTCTTCAAGTTTATCTTTAGTACTCTTAAGTTCATCACAAGAATTAAGGGAAGACTGAGCTTTCCCCTTCAAAATTATGGTGGCCATGTTACCCTACAAATGAATAAATGAAATAAATTAGCTAAGGGAAAAAATATCGACTAGGCGAAGAATAATGAAAAATGAGCTGATTCAACTTACTGCAAATACCTTATGGGAAGAAAAATTATAAAGGTTGTCCAGATCCAAAGTTTGAATGAACTGAAAGTTAGGGCCATGGGCCACATAACCCAGAACTTCATGAGTATTAGTAGTATTCAGAAGAATGGAGTTTTAGTCTGCTACAATTTTTTCCTTAGTCATTAGAGAGTCAAGCTCATAAAGCTCAACATGGACATAAGGAGATGAAGAGTTCCCTCCCTTGAACAGCCTCCGAGCAGGTCGACCATTAATGGAAATCCTCTCTTTGGCATTATGCTTAATTAGTTTTGGATCCTTGATAGACGGGTCATCTAAGGGTCTTTTTTTGTTCTCCTCAAACACCTTGACCTTTCCTTTATCAGTAACTTTTTTCTTTATGGCCTCTTCAGTGGCCAATTTTGTTGCTTCAACTTTTGCAAGCTTAGATTTTTCATCATTTCTTTGTTTGGTGGGAGCCTCTTCCTTTAATTTTTTAAGCACTTGCTTGCTAATCCAATTTTTAGATCCGCTTAACTCTTATTTCTTTCACTTTGTCCTTAGAAACATTGGTTAGATCCATGATAAAAGGGTTGGAGTTTGGAGTTAAAGATGCACAAAAATATGGATAAATCGAGTTAGTAATGGAATTGCCATAAAATACTGAAGCACTCAAAAAAGGATGACCTAAGACGTGAAAATGTCTCACTTCTTTGACCTACTAGTTGGCCTCTTCATAATCACCTTCAACCTGGATGACCTCCACCTCATTTTACTCTCTTCATCATCATTACCTGGCCTTGGTGGCCTATAAGCGTCAAGATCGATGGAACTGATGCTCAAATAGTCCATCATGGCACGAAATTTTTTGGGGGCATATACATCCTCAAAGTGATTGGGGTCAAAAGTACAGACTCATCTTTTTGGTAATAAAATCTGAGGAGCACCAATCATTGGGAAAGAATTCCCACACACTAAAGATATAGAAAAACTTATTTTTCCAGTTGTGATTGCTGATTTGGGAAACTTGGACTGTGTTGGTATTGGACTTTTTGGGAGAAAAATAGTAATACCATGGGGTTTTGTGGTTATTCTTTAAACTATACGCAAACCTGAATATGTATCCATTAATATCAAACCCCCATAGTTCTTCTAGTATATCATGGATTATACGAAAGACTAGTAGGCACTTGGAGGAAGATGGGTAAGGTTCACTCCATACCCCTTTAAAATGGATCTTTTTAGGGGATAGAGGGGAAGATGAACTCCCACTTGAAGTGCCCAAAAAGGAAAACAAACCTCGTTGGCATTTATCCAACTATAAGATCTCTCCTATGGGTTAGTAATTCTAATGGTTACATCATCTGGTATGGAGTATAAAATTAACATGTCAGCAAGATCCTTAGCTCGTACGCCACTCCTATATCATCTAGCATCAGAAGTTGTAGGACCATAAGAGGTAGTGGGGACCTCTCCTAGTTCCACCTATTCGACTGTTAAAGGAAATTTAACTAGTTTAGTGGAAGGTGAATGGTTAGCCATAAAATATTTCTTAGAATTCAAATGATCCGAAGAAGTGGTATCAATGGTATCAGTGTAATTTCCCCCCCAGCCCTTACACTCAGACTATCGAAGCTCTCTGAAGTATGAATTTTCGATGTACTAAACTCAACACTTAAGGGATTAGGGGTTGATGTAGTGGAAGACGTTAATTTTGGTATAAAATTAGGTTTAGCTAGATCATCCTCAAGTTTAGGAACCTAGATTGGAGTGGGAGATCTCTCTGAAAAAATACCATGGTAAAGTTTATTCAAATTGATAGTGTACTTTCAAATTCTCGATGATCCACTCATGCATGACACCCAAATAACCCTAGAAATGAAAAAAACCTTGACGGAAATACCTTAAATCAATGCAAAAACCCAAAATAAAAGAGCAGTATATGATTAGAGAAAGATTGCGCAAAGAACACTTGATGATTCTAGATGAACTGGAAGCCGAGTCGAAGAAATCCTTAAAAGCCCATAATTGGTCTTTTTCTCTCTCTAAGAAGATTGAACACATATTTTGAAATGACAAAATTAATTCCCTCCACTTTTATAAGGGTGAAAATGCGTATATCGAACGAGCCTTAAAGAAGACCTACTGGATTACCAACACGTGAAAAAACTTAGGTCCGCAGTAAATTTCATCAAGAAAATTTACAAGTCATTATGCTCGACTAGCCGAAAAGAATAACCGTCCACCTCTGGACCAAGAGATGCCAATTCAGGATCATTTCAAAAACTTCACCCACTTTTTAGTGATCGTGAGCAAAGTCTTGGGATCTTTAGTTATACCATATTTGTAGAGCATCTCACGATCCCATGAGAACTGTATAAAACTATTCAATAGTGTGAAAGTCCTCAATCTCGATCGAACAAATATCAAGAAAGGACCTCGGCTCACTAAAGAGGTTAACCTGCTTTCCACCTGGGCGGACTGGGTGGATGCTAGAAAGGCTAACTTACAGACTATAGTGTTAGTAATATTGTTAAGGGTCATCCAACAATATGTGCGTGGTATGACAGACACCCAGCATATGCAGAATCTTCCCTGATGGGTCAGATATTAAACTATTACATTTCTTATAAGTGATCCATTCACAAGATACCCCAACCTAGACCATACTGATCTAGTAGACATTCCTTCATATATATTTGCTATAAAAGCCGAGATCCATTAGGATCAGGGCTATCGATCAATCAACTATCCTATTCATAAGAAAGTGATACTCTAATATTTTGACTATCTAAACATAGAGACGATACAATTGTACTGATACAATATTAGTTCAAAAAGACAATATGTGGACGTAAGCTTATTCTTGAGTGCTGAACCAACCACATAATTCTTAGTGTCAATCTTCTTATTCTCATATCCATCTCTATTTTCTTAAAATACAAATCTTATTTATTGTTTGTTATCTCGAATTTGATTTTAAATAGATAAGATCAAACCTTGAATCCACTTTTAGATGATAATATACTCATTGCTTCTTTATTGGTTGATCAAGTCCAAGAGTAACTGTTAATTAATACCAGTGATGTGGTGAAATATACTGATAATAATTATGATATTAAAATCGATTATCAACGAGCACAGAGATGGATAAAATTTAGTTGCACGGTAATGAGTTAACATCCTACAAGCCAATTATAAAAGGATTATATGTTGAAAAATAATCCTAAATGTTTTTACATTCTCCAAAATCATCGCAAGGCTTGAGTTTTTGATACATTTTTCATTTTCTTCTAAGTATGTACTGCAAAATTTGCCTTTTGTAGGCTTGGGGTGTTTTTTGATGGTTTATTTCTTAAGGGAAGATATTGAGGTTATATTTTGGTGGCACGAGGGAAGAACGATAATAATAATAATATTTTCTTTTCCTCACATGTACTTTATGGAGTCATACATGTACTTTATGTTATTTTCATGTGTTGTGTTGTATGCCCCGAATAGTGGTGCATTAAGGGGGAAAGAACTTGTGTAACGACGAATGCGAGAGTACTTGTCTCCCATTCTTCCACTCCCTCTCGAGGTCGGTTTATCGGTTTGATGTGGATTATATATTTTTCCCCAGATGCTGTTTGACACCATATGCAATTTTTGGTGCATGCCACTGGTCTTTTAAGCTTAGGCCCTAAGTGTAGTTTTATTGGGATAAGGGGGTTTGTTGGTTGTTCAGAGTCACTAGTTAGTTTTATATAAAAACAAACAAATGGTTTGGGTTATCCCTTTTAGGATAATCCTAAGACAGGTTTAGATATGCTATTGTTGCAAAGATTCTTGTTGCGGGGTTCGAGAATCGGGTTATGAGTGGGGAATGTGTTAGTAACCCCACTTGTTTTGTATTCTTTTAGGCACCCAGCTTGTTCTTTATGCTTCCTTAATTATATGCTTATGATTAATCTTTACATCATGTGATTACTTTTTAGTTTATTTTAGAACATGTTTAGAGACCTTAGTTTGAGAATCCTTTAAAATGTAAATAGGTGCTTGGGTAGGGAAATAATACCGGTGAGACGTGTAGGAACATCGCTTAATCGATATAGGTATACAAGAGTGATTGTGTATGAATCGATGCTTGTATAATGAGTGGCTGTTAATATGCATATATATGTGTGCGATAAAGCTCGGTCGGGTAACGGGTAACCGTTATTATGTATGTGAAAGTGCGTACGAGAAGTCACAACTTGATATAGTTTGATATCTCATTCGAGGTTTGAGGAAAGATAAAAGGGTAGTGTGAAAGATGGGTGCATCTTGGTTGTGACAACATATCAAGAAATATATTTTTGTGGATTGTAATCATGAGAAGGACTCGATATTTCACAAACGTACTTGTGTATTCACAAGATCAAATCCTATGTAGTTCAGTTATGATAAGTGTATACGTGTCTTCACGTTTGTATGGGGGTGCATGAGAGATTGCGACTTTTAGATAGCTTGTTATCTCAGTAGTAAATAATATATAATGGGTGGATGAGATATGTATGCATCTCGATGGGGGACAATATACTATTAGACATATTGTCGAGGCTTTTGATCAAGAGAAGGACTCGGTATTGTGCCTATGTACTTGTATTGCCATGAGATCAAAACCTACGTAGTTCGATTGTTCATGTATTCAAACGCAATATGTGTGAAAGTGCAGGACTTTGCTTAAAGAGGGGGATAAGATATTTGTAGGACATGGGATAGCTTCGATGGTGGTTTAAAATGTGGGTGGACCCAAACGCACCGCCAAAAGCATAATTTGTTATGATTGTCGGACAATCACTAGTCATAATGTATTGTCCTTCAGACTAGTTTGGAGGTGTATGAGGGTATCTATGTCAAAGTTGTAATGTTTTACAATTAAGAAACTGAGTAAATCACCACAACTCGAGGTTGTAGTGGACCATAATTAGAAGGGTATTTTTGAAAAAAACTTTCTATGTTATTTAACACAAGTTAAAATAGTTAAGTAAGTTTCGAACAACTTTTTGAGGAAAATCTTTTATAAAACAGAACAGTAACACTAGATGTGTTTCAAAATTATGAAAAAGTTATTTCACTTTCTTGGAAATAGGTTTTAAAATTAAACCCAAGTCTAATTTGTAGCGGTAGTAGTGACAAAGTAAAAATCAAACGCAAGAGACAATATTTTTAGGTGGTAAAACCTCAAATTAGGGGAAACATTCACAGCGACCTATATGCCACAAAATGAAAAATACACTAAAATCAAACAATAGTTACAAGATTACAAGCACTAAGCATGCATCTAAGATCCTAAGACTAAGATAGAAATGTACCTACACGAGTTCCCCTCTCAAAAGTAATCCTGATTTGACCTCTTTGACCCTCCTAGCAGCTTCTTTGCCTTCCTCCCTATTATTTGTTTGCAGTGGATCAAGCAACTCAAGATCTCTCAAATAAACTGCACTACCTATGTGATCGTGTGAGAGTGATAGTGATAGTGATAGTGATGTGACTATAACTACATGCAAATATGAAAATCACACTTCTCAAGATTTATACAAATAAATCATATCAAATTATAGTAAGTCTATGTGAGATGCAAATATTTCAAATCTTCTTGAAAATCAGACTTCCTTAAAATCAATATTTCAGATCTTAAAAATCTTTCTGAAAAACAGATTTGAGTGTTTAAAGATGCTTATTTATGTACCAAAAGATTTCATAAAGTGTGAACCTTATATTTTCGATACACAAATGATAGATTTGAAATAAACACAATATTTTGAAGTATCTTTTTCAAAATATTTTAATCAGAGAGTGGATTTAGAAAAATACAAACATACAACCCAAGATCCAACAGATAAGAGATATCAGAAACCCTAAAATATATCGTGTGATATATCTCTTAGCAAATCTTGCAATTTCTAGAAAGAAATGTAAGATCCACTATGAGATGTGGTTCCTAAGAAAGATAATGAGTGGATCGGGTCTTCGAACTCAACCAAATACCAAACTCATAAAACCTAACTAATTCTAACTCTCAAAAGGTAGGTTTTGTGGTGTAAATGATACTTTAAGAGCGTGTTTGTTTTTTTGGAAGAAAACCTGAGGGTTTTATTATGGACACAGGTTTTATATTTCTCTCTCTCTCTCTCTCTCTCTCTCTCTCTATATATATATATATATATATATATATATATATATATATATATATATATATATATATATATTCTCTTTTCTCTCTCTAAACTCTCTCTTTTCTCTTTTTTCACTCAAGTTAGACAAATGACCAAAGTCCTCAAATGGCTGACCCAAAGACCCTATTTTATACTGGTCTGAGAAGGATTTGGAACATCGAACAATTTGGACGCCTCGGATTAGATTTGAATTTTTTTCTTCTAATCTAACAGATACGAATGCACTGCAAAAAGTCTTTCTCTCATTGGTTCTTTTAACCCTCATTTGGATTAACTTAGGGGACATGCAGATCGTAGATTAAAATGATCCAAAGGCTAATATTGTATCTCTCATCTAAGACACAGAAAACACAAATCTAACCAACATAAGGTCAACATGTGTAAGGAAGTGAATGACTGAAAAACGCGTGTTTTTGATCTTTTAAAAATCCAATTTGCACCCACAAATGTCTCTATCGATTTTATATTCTACCCTGGCATATTTTTAAGGGATAATAATAATTCTAATTAAGCCCATAACATTTTAAAACATAATTTTAATTGTTTAAAATTTTTTAAAAATGCTTAAAAAATGTTTTAAAAAATTCTAAAAATATGTAAACACTTGTGCACACACACAAAGACCTATATACATGAATTGTGTCCACTAATGTGTTCAGGAGATAACATTACTTATGTTTTGGTAGATGCAATGTTCTTGGACTGGATGATGTTTAATGATGAAGTTTGTGTATACCTTGGAGGGGATGCTCTTGAAATCTAATCATATTTTGTCACCATATCCAAACTAGTTGGAACTCCTATATGGTGCAAACTCAAGTGAATCAACCATATAGTGTGTTATGAATCTCCCCCTTTGGATATTGGAGAAAAAGTTCCTTTGAGTAACCTGCACTCGTGGATAAGAATAAAAACCCTAGATTTCCTATACAAAAGAGATATCTACCCATTCCCATATTATAACCAAAAATAAGAGAAAGAAAATGCATAACTCAACTATCATATACACCCTTACACTAAATCTGATATATTTGCACAAATAATTTCTGAAATGCCCTGAAATAAAACACTTAAGTAGGCACATTAGTTGAGTCAAGAGATATGAAAATATAGTAAGTTACTAAATTATTTCTCCCCTAATTTTTCTCAAATGTACAAAGGGTGAAAAATAATAAAGAATCATGATAAGCAATCTAACAACCTATAATAATCAACGGGTCACATCAAGTGTCTCCTACATAAAACATAGATAGGAGGCATCTTTGTCGTTTTTCAAAGGCCGTGCCCTATATCCTCGAAGATTAATTATCAACAATTATCAGCATGAATGTAACCAGAGGATATATTTAATAGGTGATAGACAATTGTTCAGGACTAGACATAACAATAGATTTTCTTTAGGATTCAAATCTCAAGTTATCTAACGGTTTAGTAAATAAGTCAGCTAAATGAAGTTCTGTAGGTAAATAGTTTATCTCTAATTCTTTATATTCAACTAATTCATGAATAAAATGGTGTCTGATATTGATGTGTTTAGTATGCGAATATTTAATAGGATTCTTAGAGACATTTATCGCACTTTGATTATCGCAATATAGATGTATCTTTTCTTCATTAATGCCATAGTCACTAAGCATTTGCTTAATCCACAATAATTGCGCACAACAGCTTCCTGCAGCTATATATTCAGATTCTGTTGTGGAAAGTGAAGTGAAATTTCTCTTTTAACTACTCCATCCTATTAAGTTATTACCTATATAATAATAAGCGCCTAAAGTGCTTTTATTGTCAGTAGAACAACCAACCCAATCTGTTTCGGTGTAGTCTACAATTGTGCTAGATGTATCGTTTGTGTACCATATCCCTAGGTTTATTATACCGTTAACATATTTGATAATTCGTTTAACACATATCAAGTGACTTTTCTTAGGTGCACTTTGGTAACGGTCACAAACACACACAACATATAAGATATCCGGACGCGAGGCTGTGAGGTATAAGAGGCTACCTATCATACTTCTATATAGAGTAGGATTTATATGTTTGCCATGTTCATCTTTAGAAAGTTTTATTGAAGTACTCATGGGATTCCTAGTAACCTTGGCATTCTCTGATCCAAACTTTTTCACTAACTCTATCGCATATTTTGATTGTGAAATGAATAACCCATCCGATTTTTGCTTAACTTGAAGTCCTAAGAGATACTGATTCTCCCCCATAAGTGACATTTGGAATTCCCCGTGCATAATTTTAGAAAATTCTTTAACTTCAGATGGGGAAGTGGAACCAAACATTATGTCATCAACATAAACCTAAGCTATTGAGACCTTTTTGTTAAAGTATTTAACAATTAATGTCTAGTCAATTCCACCTCGTCGAAACCCTTTATTGATAAAAAAAGGTTCACATGCGTTCGTACAAGGCCCGAGGTTCTTGCTTTAAACGATATAGATCCTTTTTCAATATATAAACATGGTTTGGGTAATGAGGTTCAATAAAGCCTTTCGTTTGTTCAACATAAGTCTCCTATGTTAAAATACCATTCAAAAAGGCGAATTTCACATCCATTTGGTAAAGTGTGAATTATAAGTGACAAGCTATAGCCAAGAGTAAGCGAACATAATCAAGGCATGTGACCGGGGCAAAGGTCTCCTCGAAATCTATTCCTTAAACTTGAGAGTAACCTTGGGAAACAAATCTAGCTTTATTTCTAACTATAATCCCAGATTCATCTGTTTTATTTTTAAAAATCCAACGAGTGCCAATAAGCCTTTTACTTTCTGGCCTTGGCACAAGATACCACACGTCATGAATTTTAAATTTGGACGAGCTCTTCTTGCATAAAACCTATCCAAAATGAGTCATTAAGTGCTTCATTTACATTCTTTGGTTCTATTAAAGAAATAAAGCATGCAAAATGAGCAATATTACGAAATTGAGATCTTGTACGCACAAGCTCTTTAGGGTTACCAATAATATTATCTATGGGATGATCTTTAGACACCCAGTTAGGTACTTCAGGGGTATCAGTTGGTAAAGGATCAACTATCTCTGGAGAGTCATAAGTAAAATTTTTTTTAGACTCATCCACTATAGGTGGCCCTTGTTCTTTACTCTCAACATTAGTGTCACTCACTATCACATTTATTGATTCCATTATTACTTTGATACGCAAATTATAAATGTGATAAGCTGGACTATTAGCGGAGTAACCCAAAAATATGTCTTTGTCACCACGGGTTTCAAATTTAGACATGTGTTCTCTGTCTTTGCAAACATAACAAGTACTCCCAAAAGTTAAAAAATATATTAAGTTGGGCTTTTTGCCATACCAAAGTTCATAGGACGTTTGTTTGGTATTTTTCGAAGGTAAACTCTGTTGATAATATGACATCTTTTTTGAATTTCCTCAATCCAAAAGTATTTGGGCAAGTTCTTAGCATGTATCATTACCCTGGCCATTTCCTGGATTATGCGATTTTTATGCTCGGCAACACTATTCTGCTGAGGTGTTTTAGGTTCACTAAACTCGTGTTGGTAACCATTACAGCTATAATATTTTGTTATGCGTTAGTCTTTAAATTCACTACCTCTAAGGCTATGGATTCGATTGACTTGGGTAACTTTTTCATTCTTGATTCTTAAAAGAATTTTGAATTTTTTCCGGAATGTATCAGATTTTTGTCTTAAAAATTCTACCCAAGTGAATTGTGTAAAATCATCCACTATAACTAAAATATAACTGTTACCACAAAGCCTCACAGTTAGGGAAGGACCCATAAGATCCACGTGGATTAGCTCTAAAGGTTTTGTTGTTAAAGTGTCTTTAACTTTCTTATGATCTGATTTAACTATTTTTCCTTCCTGACACGACCCACAAACAACGTTTGAAATAGGTTTTATTTTTGAAAAACCTCAAACTATATCCTGGGAGCTTAATGTGCTAAGATTATCATAATTTATGTGACCCAAAAGATTATGCCAAATTTCTTTGTCATCAACCTCGGCTAATCTACAAGTCTCATTACTCGAATTTACAGTGTAACAGTTATCTGGGGTTCTGTGACCAATAAGGATGCAATCACTATTCTCATTTAAGATTTTACAATTAGTTTTTGAAAATTTGACTGTATGGTTGGAGTCGCAAAATTATGAAATACTTAAAAAAATAGCTTTAAGACCTTTCATTAATAGGACATCTTTAAGAGTAGGGAGTCCTTTTTCTTAGAGTGTTCCTTTGCCTATGATCTGAGCTGACACTCCGGCCCCAAACAAAACATTTCCTCCTAAGAAGTCAGTTTCTCCGGTCATATGTTTGGAACATCCACAGTCGAAATACCAACCAAAAGTAGTGTGTTCAGATTTTAAAGCACTAAAAATAATGTTACACTTTAATTGGGGTATTAGATCATCCTTTCTAACCCATATAGCTCTAGTTTTAAAAGGTTTGTGAGCTTTTGGTTTATTAATATATCTAGAACTCCTTCTCTTAGATTTCTTCTTAGCGTGAGATCTTTTCCTCCTATTACTATAGTTAGGGTTTTTATTGGGTTGTTTAGAAAGTACATAATTATTTCTTCTCTGTCTAGAATAGTTAAAGTTTTTGTAAACTGGTGAATTATAGACAGACTTATATAGTAATTTTTGAAAGCATTCATCGAGACAGTGTCCATAAACATCACAGTATGAATAATATTGGTGGCTAGACGGTTGTTTTTTATTTTTAAAATATTTGAAAAGAGGTTTATCCATTTGTTGGATATTGACATTAGGTCTAGTTGCAATAGTTTTCCATTCAGGTTCAAATCTCCTAACGGGGGGGGGGGGGGGAATATATTTCGCCTTAGATTCAGTAGTAGGCTTTGGACAATTTTTCATCAACTCAAAGTCAATTTTTAAGGTTTGAAAATCAGGACATAGATCAATATGTGATTTTTTAGAAGACATAAATTTTATATTTTGCGAAGGCTTGGTTTGTGCCTTAGTTTTTTGATCAAAACCTATGCCTGTTTTATCTGCAAAATTAGTTTTACTAGAGGTAACACAATCTTCAAAACAATTAGAATTGTTTTCAAACCTGGAATTTTTTTAAAGGCAGTTGAAACCTTTTCTTTAGATTCTTCCAATTCTATCAAAGATGCCTTGTATTTCTTTTCCAAAACTTCATTTGATCCAGAAAGTTGTTTAATTTTTTCAATAAAAACTTTAGTTTTGGTTTCATAGGCCAAACACTGATTAGTATAGTTCTCAGTGTTCTGCTTTACCATTAGTCTTAATGCTTCTATTTTCTCAGTTAACTCCTTGACAGTCCTTTCTAGTCTACTGCTCTTCCTAAGGGTCTTAGTGTAAAGTGTGTGAATGTCATGTAGATCATCATTTTTGGTCTCTTCTAGTGCAGTGTGTGAGTTGTCCCCTAGTGTTTCATTTGTCAGACTCATACACCCATTTAATTCATCATTAGAGAGATCACTTTGACTCATACACAATGTCAAAGAATTATTATTAGCAACATCAACAACTTTGTTTTCTAATCAAAGAGCAGATAAACTAGTAGTTTGTACAACATTATCATTCATAATAAATCTAGGCATAATATCATCACAATCAGTCTCAGGCATATCATCAACATAAATAATTTTAGCTAAGAAAGCCATACAGGGATCAAAATAATTGGAAGACTCAGGCTCATCTTCTTCAGAGTCACTTGAGTCATCCCAAGTCTGACATATATTGGACTTAACATTGTTATTGTTAAGTCTAACTTTACACTTACTGGCAAAATGACCTAATTTCCCACAACGATGGCATTTAACATTCTTTATGTCAGTCCTTGGTATATTATTATCACCAGTGTTGTGTTTGTCTTGATTTCTCTCATGAGGTCTGTTATTAGAATAATTTGAATAAGCAGCCTTCCCTTGTTTGGAAGCAACATTGTTTCTAAACTTCAAAATTTTCTTAATTTTTTTAGACATGAGGGCTATCTGATTATCCAAATTATCTAAGTCATAGTTTTCATTAGAGTCCAAATCAATGTTAGGTAACACAAACCATGGTGTAGTCATTTTAGATTAAAATACTACATTGGGACCAGTGTGCCCCTTTTTATTATAAGAAACATGTTTCTTAAATTCCAGTTCCATTTCTACAGTCCTAAGCTTGCTATTAAGGAGTTCAGGGGTCAAATATTGGTAATCTATCTCCTCAATTGAATAACGTTTGTTATCAAACTTACGGGGAAGGCATCTAAAAATTTTAGAGACTATTTCTTTCCTTTCATACATAATTCCATTAGCATTTAATTTAGTCATAACATCAGTCAGTCTAATGTAGAATTCATCAAAAGTCTCAGTTTCAGCCATAAGGAGAGTATTATACTGTTGTATTAACATCTGAGTTTGGGCTGCCTTGACACGGTCATCACCTTCATGTGCAGTGACTAACATGTCCCAGGATTCCTTAGATTTTGAACTTATAGATATGCATTTAAATTCATGTTCATTAACAGACATAAATATGACATTTTCACCTTTATTATAGCTTAAAGAGGCCAGTTTTTCTTTCTTGGTAAACTCATTGAGGAGTTTTTTTAATTCTTACATTACTACCTTCTGCAACAGGCTTAGTTGAATCAGTATATCCATTTTCAATGGCATCCCAGGCATCATCTCCCAATGTTCCTTAGATAAAGGAAATCATCTTTACTTTGCAATAAGGAAAATTGGTTCCATCAAAGAGGGTAGGCCTGGACAAATTTCCAAGACGCTCAAATTTCTCGTCCATTGAGATTAGTTTTTTAAAGCTGTTTCAAAGCATGGGATCTAACATATTTTGAAAAATAAGTACTCTTCTTTGATACCAATTGAAAAAAACTTTACTATGTTGTTTAACACAAGTTAAAACAGTTAAGTAGGTTCCGAACAACTTTTTGAGGAAACTCTTTTATAAAACAGAACAGTAATACAAGATGTGTTTCAAAATTATGAAAAAGTTATTTCACTTTCTTGAAAATAGGTTTTAAAATCAAACCAAAGTCTAGTTTGCAGCAGTAGTGGGGAAGAAGTGAAAATCACACATAAGAGACAATATTTTACGTGGTAAAACCTCAAATTAGGGGAAACATCAAATAATGGTTACAAGATTACAAGCACTAAGTATGCATCTAAGATCCTAAGACTAAGAGAGAGATGTACCCACACGATTTTCCCCCTCAAAGGTTATTCTGATCTGACCTCTTTGACCTTCCTAGCAACTTCTTTGCCTTCCTCCTTGTTCTTTGTTTGTAGTGGCTCAAACAACTCAAGATCTCTCAAATAAACTACACCACCTATGTGATCGTGTGAGAGTGATAGCGATAATGATGTGACTATAACTACATGCAAATATGCAACACACACCTCTCAAGATTTATACAAATAAATCCTATTAAATTACAGTAAGTCTATATAAGATGCAAATATTTCAAATCTTCTTGAAAATCAGACTTCTGCAAACTTAATATTTTAGATCTTAAAAAACCTTTCTGGAAAACAGATTTGAGTGTTTCAAGATGCTAATTTATGTACCAAAAGATTTCACAAAGTGTGAACCTTATATTTTCAAAGAACAAATAACAGATCTGAAATAAAAAAAAATATTTTGAAGTCTTTTTTTCAAAATATTTGAATTAGAGAGTGGATCTAGCCAAATACAAACATACAACCCAATATCCAACAAATAAGATATATCCGAAACCCTAAAATATATTGTGTGATATATCTCTTAGAAAACCTTGCAATTTCTAGAAAGAAATGTAAGATCCAATATGAGACATGGTTCCTAAGAGAGACAATGAGTGAAGAGGGTCTTCAAACTCAACCAAATACCAAACTCACAAAAACCTAACTAATTCTAACTCTCAAAAGGTAGGTTTTCTGGTGTAAATGAAACTTTAAGAACGTGTTTGTTTTTTTGGAAGAAAACCTAAGGGTTTATATTACGAACACTAGTTTTCTCTTTCTCTCTCTTTGTATATATTCTCTCTTCTCTCTCTAACCTCACTCTTCTCTTTTTTTTTTTGCTCAAGTTAGGCGAATGATCAAAGTCCTCCAATGGCTGACCTAAGGAGCCTATTTATACTGGTCTGAGAAGGATCTGGAACATCGAATGATTTGGATGGTTGGGATTAGATTTGACCTTTTGACTTCTAATATAACGTATACGAATGCACAACACAAAGACTTGCTCTCATTATTTCTTTTAACCCTCATTTGGATTAAATCAAGAGACATGTAGATCGTAGATTAAAATGATCTAAAGGCTAATATTGTACCTCTCTTCTAAGACACAGAAAACACAAATCTAACCAACATAAGGTCAACATGTGTAGGGATGTGACTGAAAAACGCGTGTTTTTTATCTTTGAAAAATCGAGTTTGCACCCACAAATGTCTCTGCTAGTTTTACATTCTACCCTAGCATATTTTTAAGGAATAATAATGATAATTCTAATTAAGCCCATTACATTTCAAAACATAATTTTAAATGTTTAAAAATCTTTTAACAATGCTTAAAAAAATATTTTAAAAATGTTTTGAAAAATCCTACAAATATGTAAACACTTGTGCACACACATAACCACCTATATGCATGAATTATTTTCTATAGTGTGTGCAAGATATGAGATTACTTATCTTTTGGTAGATGCAATGTTCTTGGACTGGATGATGTTTCATGATGAAAATTGTGTATACCTTGGAGGGGATGCTCATGAAATATAATCCTATTTTGTCACTGTAGACACCTCATTCTAATCCCCTTTAACCTCTCCTTAGGTCCCTAGCACTTCCCTTCATCATTGCAAACCCAAGTCATACCCTGAGTACTGACCTAGAGATCATCGGACACTCCCAGGGTCCATTTGAGAAAAATGTCAAACTCTTCAACTCTACCAAGACTAAATGAATCTACGAAGGGCACTGAATTCCCTTTCTCACGGTCCATCCTGTGCGCAATTATGACTTACCATGCGGACGAACAAACCATTTTCCCTCGAAACCCGATCAAGAGGCCACCGGGCGCTCTCGGGCTCCGTTTGATCAAATTCAACTCTTCAGCTCGACCAAGAATGAATGAATATTTAAAGGTCACTGAAACCCCTTACCAACGATCCACCCCGTGCGTGATTCTGACTTACGGTACGGATGAACGATCCGTTTTATTTTGAGAGGTCATAGAATGCTTCCAGGGCCCGATTGACCAAATTCAACTCCCCAAACCGGGTGAAACTTTTTGGAATGTCAAAGTACATCTCCTAACCTTTCCAATGGTCTGCCTCATGCGCGGTTCTGACTTACCATACGGACGAACGATTCGTTTGTGTCTGAAGTTTCCCCGTTTAAAGGACCGGTGAGCGCTTCAGAGCCACATTTGACCTAAAGTCAACTCCCAAACCCAGTCGCGGTCCAAGGACTTTCGAAGGTCTCTGAATTAACTTTCTAATTATTTCCCCGTGCATGATTCGGATCAACGATTTTCACTCTACGACCTATTTTCTGAAGGTGCCTGAAAGAGACTGCCAAATGGCATATCCCAGACCCTGCCTACCGGCAGTGTGCCTAAACGAACCTACCGATTGGCAGGACCAGGGCTATACCGATCGACATTGTACTGGGCCTATAAAAAGGTGGGCTTTATCTCATTGCGAAGGGAGCCCAGATCTGAAATACCTCACTCTCAGCGAATCCAAAATACCTCTCTCGAAGTCAGCGTGATTTCTACATCCAAATCCCTTTCCAACCTTTGCTTTTCATCATCCTTTTCATCAAACTTGGTGAATTAAGTACCCTCCATCATCATCCAAGTTCAAGGGTTGCTCTCCAACATCCAAGATCAAGCTCAAGATCTCCAAGAAGGTCCAACTCTTCCAACTCCCTCCTTAAATTCTCATATATTCGCATTAACTTATTTTATTACTTAGCACTTTTATTCCCTCATCTCACATATCCTAATATACTTTTTATTTAGTATTATTGCACATCTCTTATTTTCATATAAATAAAAACTCAAAAAAAGCGGATTTGCTCACAAATTCCAAATAGGAATTCTCACACTTTTCTCACAACTAAAACACTTTTTTACACACACACACACACACACACACACACACATACAAGAGAAGTCCCCGGTTGGATTTATGGTATAAATACCACCCCTCGTTTTGCATAAGAACTATATGGACTTTGATGCCTCTATAGGCTACGGTTGCATCTTGGGGTAAAACCCGAGACTCGAGTCCTTTTTCTACTCTTTTCCCATTTTTCTATATTTTTTAGACTTAATTATCTCAAATTCTATGTAATTACATATATATTTGTTCTCAATGGCATATTATTCCACATGCGTTATCATTCCCCTATAATGATCAACGCTAGTATAATCGCATAAATCCTATTTTCTAATATTATTTTTAGGAACATTCCTATGGATGACTCACTTTATCGCTTCCATGATACAAGTCGATGATTCCTATCTCCACTACGTATACACATGTACACATATCGCGGGGAAATAAAGGAAACAACAACAACCCATGAGAGACCATAAGGGTGGAATGGGTGCCTAACACCTTCCCATTTTGTAACTTAGCCTCTGGACCCTTTTTGAATCATTTTGGTTTCGTATGTATCAGTATGTCTTTAGATGCTGTCCTTCGGGATGGCTCCCTTTTCTTTTGTGTGTTTTGAGTAAAATAGACTGGAGACTCTATCTTTTTACATTTTTCACCTCATTCACCGACGCCGGCAGAAGCGCTCCCAAGAGGGATGCACAAGACCTAAAGGAATCCTCTGCCGCCGAGCCGCGAGGGGATATATCTGGGGATGGCCACAGTGGCGACTCTGCTGGGGATTTTTCATTTTGACGGCTAAACTCTATTTACGTGGGTGTTTTATTTTCTTATATATTCCCCTATTTTCATGTTCCCCTTTTACTACTCATGTGTACCTTATGCTTATGCTTATATTCACACACTTGTAGAAAATTCTCCATGTACACTTCACACCACGTGCACCTAGGATCACATATGTCCCCATGTTGCACGCATCACCCATACTTGGTATACAATTGACACTCATACTTTTCTCCCTGTTGGGCATGATCAAGAAAGACACTCTCATCATAAGATACTAATAAAATAATCATGCATGATTCACACAATATCACCAAAGAGTATTGTGATTGAACAAATTTTGTCCTGTAACTAGAGGGCACCTCGTGATGGGCGCCGGTCCGTTAGGGCGCAGTTAGGCTAAGCGATATGACTCTCACCTTTATTTGGCCACGTACCTTCGACGTATATCGAATGGTTTCCCTGCATCGTACCGCTTGACCGAAGTCATAACGGGAGGTATATTGCAGGGAACTCATTCACGTACACCGAGTATATCGAATTCGCTCTCACACGTACCGTCCCCAAAAGGTATATGGTGAGGCAATTCACGTACACTCAGGTATATTAAATGGCTTGTCCACATGTATCGATTACTCGTAAGAGCAAGATGTAAATCATGGAAGTCATGCCAAAGGGAAGTACCTTTTCGATTCACCTAACCAACTGCATACCTGCATATAGGTGTCAAGCCTAGGACACACATATAAGATTTTCGATTTCAACCCGAAACTCTGCCGAAATTCTGGGTCGGCCTGCGACCAAAATTTATGTGGATTTTTAAAACGGGACCCTGCCCGTAAGCCTGGTTACAAGTCCAGCCATAGCTTTGCATATATTACAAACCCAACTTTTCCAGGCTCGGGTCCCCTCCAGTATTTCATTTTGCATTAAGGATAATTTAATACAAGTGAGAACATAATAATCATAATAATCCTGCTGAGACCGTCTCCCAAAAAATCCAAAAACATTCCTCCTTTCTTTATAAAAAATCCCAAAACATTTCTCCCTTCTTTATCAAAAATCCAAAAATATTTTGTCTTTAAATCTCAAAAAGAAAAAAATGTCAGAAATATTTTCATTGTTTTTCTCAAAAATAAATCCCATTTTACGCCTTCTCTGGTCGATCGCACACCCTTGGATTGGATCCTTTTTGGCTTCGGTCTTCAGTCAAATCACCCCGAAATTCTATCCGTTACCCTGCTACTTCTTTCGAGTCCGGTATCCATCCGCTTTCTATGGAGAACACAGTCCTAGCTCAGCTCGTGTCCAAGATTGACAACCTCTAGACTCAGGTCCGAGAGATGCGACGAAACCAGGTTCCCGTTCCTCAAGATCCCTAGGAGCTATTCCCTCGCGCTATGGGTCCGCCTGAGCTTATCTAGATTCTTGAAGAATATTATCACGCTCCACGTGCCCCTCCTGCTAATGGGCTGCCGCCCGTCGAGCTTCTGATGTTGAACCGTGCCCATCATGGGGCTAACTTGCTTGTGATCGTTGATCCGAAAGAGAAAGAATTGAAAAAAGTCAAAGAAGATCTCAAGATGCTAGCTAAGAAGTTCGACCAAGTCCGAATCTCCAAAAATTACATGGATTACACCCACACATCTCCTTATCCTAAAGCAAGGTTACCTGAGAAGTTCAAGATGCCAAATATTGAGAAATTCAGAGGAAGTGGACCCCCGATCGTCCATCTTCCCAATTATCATCGTGCCATGACTCTCCTAGGAGCTTCTGAAGAAGTGATGGCCCAATTGTTTCGGCAAACTTTGAAGGATAGCACCCTCTGATGGTTTTTGTCCCTCGAGGAATCTCGAATCCGTAACTAGGAGGATGTAGCCCGTGAATTCATGTCACAGTACAAATACAACGAAGGACTTGAGGTCACCCACCGTGATTTAGAACTAATCAAACATAACTCTGGGGAATCAGTCAGTAACTTCATAGCCCCATGGAGGGAAAAGGCAACCACTATGACCAATCGACCATCCGAGGAAGAACAAGTCAACATAGTAAGGAATAACTTCTTACCTCACGTCCAAGAAATAATGGGAGGATAATACTATCCCCACTTCTGAGCTCTCAGAGAGGGAGGAGTGAAAATCGAGGAAGGTCTTGCTAAAACAAAGGTTGAACCAAAGAAAGTGTTCGGACAGTTCATTCCCAGAAAATATGACAAACCTGCCAGTACTGCAGTCTCAACCATCAACAATATCTCTCAACCGACCACTTTATAGAAACTAGAAATTCACCCTGTCCCAGTCCTAAAGGAATACACTGAGATCCATACTCCCCTCTCCAAATTTTATTAAGCCCCGCTAAGCCGAAACCTCATGAAACCCTTGGATCCCCGTCCATTGCAAAATCCACTTCTATAAAACTTCAAGGTAGATGCCCATTGCGCCTTTAACCAAACCGCTGGTCATACCACCGACTAATGCTTTCACCTTCGAAACGTAATCCAAGGTCTAATTGACCGGGGTAACATTGCCCCACCAGCTAATCCTAAGACAAACACTACTCACAACCAACTCCCAAATCATACCAATGCTATCTTCCTAAAATGAACCCATAATTTGATCACTTAACTCAAATCACACCCATATACTCTCCTAAACCTATCCAAACTTGCCCATATTTCCTCCTACACCCTACTAGCCTCGCATATCAGTCGCTGTCACTCCATACTAGAGAATGCATTACCGTCCGTACCCATTCTAAAAATAGAAGTATGGAATTATAAAAGTGTTAAACCAACTCTTGGAGTTAGGGCTGAAATTTCCCTCAAAGATGACCATTGATTGCCAGAGGTTCAGTACGCTGTTCTTGGAAGCATGAAAATGGGCCCGAGAGTCAGACCGTTGGGTAATACCGACCGATGAAGTCAGCCTAGATGATGTTGTCTAGACCATGACAAAATTATTTAGGCAAACCAACGACATCTGCAGTATGACCGAGTTACTTGATACTTTGAAATTGCAAGGGAGCCTAGTCCCCTAACCCTTACATATCCCCACAGAATGGGAAGACCTGTATGAAGAAGCCATTGATGTTGTGGAATCCATCGACTTTACATGGAAGGTTAGAATTGTTGCCACCGGATGTGGGGAAGAATTCAGAGATTCGAATGGAGAATAAGTTTGTGAGAAAACTGGCCCAACAGATGACATATGTGGGATGATATCATTTGAGGAGCTCCTAGAATAAATAAACAAGGTGGCAGAACAACCCGAGATTGATGAGGAAATAGGATTCTTGTTCTTCCCTTCTTTAGTAAATCACATGAACAGATCAGGGAGGTATTACCAGATCCCAAGCTCATTATCGACGAATGACAAAGGGAAGGGCATTGAAAACCTTCCTATGCTAGAGATGATCCTTGAGGGGAGAAAGATCCTCGATCAACTAAAGAAAACTCAAGCTAACATCACTCTATGGGGGCTTTTCATGTCTTTTCAGCTGCACAAAAATGCCTTGATCAAGTTTCTCACTGGACCCACAGTTCCTCCTTCTACCACACCAGAAGAGGTGATAAATTTGGTCGAATCCTTGACATATACCCGAATGCTATCCTTCTCCGAAGAAGAAATCCCCGGAATTGGGCCAAACCACAATCAACATCTCCATAGCAGTTATGGGGAGGGTCGTACCACTCTCTCTTATCGATAATAGATCGGTCTTGAATGTCTGCCCATTAAGAACCTTTAAATGCTTAGGACTGAAAGAAAGTGACCTCGCTCTAACTTTCACTACTTTACATGCCTATGATAATACCCGTCGGGAGGTGATGGGATCCATAAAACTTGTAATAGGGGCTGGCCCTATAAACCCTATCATTGAATTCCAAGTTATTGATATCCCATCTTGTTTCAATCTATTACTCGGACGACCTTGGGTCCACAGTATCAAGGGTGTGTCTTCATCACTCCATCATAAATTGAAGTTCTTCACCGATGGACGGGTAATCACCATCTTGGGCGACGATTATAATACCGATGGTGCAAGTACCAGCAGTCCAATCCTTGAGAAACAACATGGGTCAAATGATATGCTCCTATCAGGATTCTAAGTTGAGCCACTCCTAGTCCCGGCAGGGGATGTTTTCAAAGAAAGGTTTTGTCCAGAATATGACCCTCATGGCAACATTAATGTGATTCAGATGTTCAAAAACATGCACTTCATTCCCGGATTGGGATAAGACAAAGACAGCAAGGGCTTGAGCCCATTGAACTAAAGAAATCTTTCTATCCTTGTGGTTTGGGGTATCAACCATCAGAACAAAAGATCAAAATGATCCGCCAGTCTAGACCAAAGAGGAGACTAGACTGCGTCCAAACCATCCCAGGTGACTCCTTGAATGGACGATTCATCAAAGAGGGTGAAGACTTCCCCTTTTACGGCTTTTCGAAACCATTGTATGACCATACAGACAAGAAGATGAAATCCGAAATGGAGATCTTTTTCCAAGATAGCTACCCATGGGATAAAAGTTCCCAACACCGTGTATAATCGCTCATAAAAGATATCGAAGATTCTGAGGAAAATGACTCCGAGGACTCATGCAACTTACAAACACCGGGGCTGACACTCTGCATGGTTCACTCAGGCACTACATCACTAGATCCATCCCACCTGATTAAAGCTGCTGATACACCTCTTCTCAACTGGCATGCTGAGCCTGTTCTACCTGTTGAAATCCTCCCTAATCCCAATGTTTACTCTATTTTCTATCTTTGCTAAAATGTAATCGAGTCCTCCTTTGATTAGGTTCTCAATGTTGTTTTTCCTATCAATGAAATAAACGAAGATTTTGATGAAATAGTGTTGCTAAAGCCGTTTATTGAAAATAAACTATTTAAGCAACTCCGAAAAGTTTGTTGAAGAAACTATTTACTTAAATCAAACTGATTTTGAACACAAGATGTGTTAACAAAATTATGTACGAGATTAGGACAAGATTTGATAACAAGTTTTAGTAAACAGTTTAAAATATTTTAAACTCAGCACACATCAGAATGGGATGAGAAGATGTAGAAATATCAATACTCAGGATTTTTAACGTGGTAAAACCTCACCCTTGAGGAAACATCCACGACTCCCTCTACGGAGTAACACAAAAAAATTCACTAAAACAAATATGTGAGTTACAATCTATTTAACTAACATGCACACAATAACAAATCTATACAAGTTCAGGATTGTACCCTCTGGCGTCCTTAAACTTTTCTGCAGATCTTGATTGTTGATGTAGTCTTCTCAGTTTGTCAACTCTTCCTTTGTTTCAGCACGTAACGTCGACTTATGTTCACCAAATCTTATAGCCAACACTTTCAGTGTATGTAGTGTGTTAAGTGTTTGTGTAGTGAATCCTATTCACATGCATGAACTCACACACACTTAGATTTTCAAACAGTCCTATACAAATTACATATAAAGTCTATATGCAGTGAGTTTGTTATTTTTCTTTCTTACAAAACCAAAAACCTTTTGACCTTTCAATATAACCCAGATTCCACGGAGATCTTGCTTAAGAAATCGGTCAAGACCTTTCTCAATCTCTTTTGAAAATATTTAGGAGATTGAAAACCCTCCAAGTGCGAATCCAACTAGGTCAGGTTAAGTTTTGTAAAAACAGAAACTATAAAACATTTATTGTTGATTCTGAAGTAATAAAATGTTTTAACGGAAAACAATCAACAATGTACTTCTCAAGATGAGAAATAAAATGCAACTAAGTGTATTATGACATGAAAAACTTCAGATCTATGATTTCTATTGAATCAGAAACAAGATCTGAGTAGGTGTCTAAGTTGGAAATAAGATTTTATGAACACAAGGTTACAGCAACCCAAGATCACTCAACTCGAACTCTCATAAACTCAAGAAACACTAAAGATGGTGTTTATTTGGTTATGGTGTTTTTTGGAGAGGTAAGTGGTTTAGGTTGGAGAAGTTTTAGACGAAGTTAGGGTTTCTAACTTGACTCTCTGGTTTCTCTCTCTCTCTTCTCTTTCTTCTCTCTCTCTCTATTCTTTCTCTGAGAATTTTCAAAATGACAAAAGCTTTTGAAGGCTGAGATGAGAGTCCTTTAAATAGCAAGAGGAGAAGGTTCCAGACGTTCAATCAAAATAGACGACTGTGATTGAGTCAAGCTTCTTTGACTTCAATCCAAGGGCTCACAACAGGCGGTGGTGTGATTGGCTTAGGGGATTACACGGGGATTCACCAAAACAACATGCAGGGCATCGATGACATTTGATCCAAGGGCTGATAACATTCTCAACTAATGTCTCTGTAAAGAAACACAAGTCAGGCGAATCAGGGAGCAGCAAGTGTTGGCCATAGAATGAATACAAACGCGCGTCCAAAACTAATTACAAAGCCAACCCTGGAGTCTCTGGCGCTTTTGGTTTCTACCCAGAGTAACTTAAGGCCAAAAACCACAACAAAACATATTTGGATATTAACCCCAAAACTTTTTAAATCAAGTTTTAGTTTAATAAAACCTTAATTAAAAGATGTTTAAAATTCCCAAAAAATTAATAAAAATCAAATTGAGGGATTTAAACACACTCACCACATTAATACACATAAAGGTACAATATGATATGCAAAAAATAAGTTCTAAGTGTGTGAGTGATGGCTATAGTCTCATGATCATTACAAGATGAATAGGAGAAGAAGCAAAACAATCTCTGAGGCTCTTTGGTTTCTAGGATGGACACAATTTTGTCACAATTTCCAAACTAGATGAGCTCTTATACAGTCTAGACTCAAATGAGTCAAAAGTATAAGGGTTCAATCTCCCCCTTTGGAAATATGAGACAAAATCTCCTTTGAGTCATCTAGAACTCGTAGGGTGACAACAAATAAGAAAAACCTATTCCTATAAAAGTTCTATCTACCCAAATCCTAGAAAGCAAAAATTACATAACTCAACTATATACAGTTTAACATCCTATTATTACAATAGAGAATGACTGTACAAGAAGAATACCTGCAAAGAATTACTAAGATCAAGCTGTTTAGTATATGCAGAGATAGACTCAAATTTCTCCCCCATTTTGTCTCAAATGGACAAAGGGAAGGAACTTGGAAAATATAACAGGTATTTACTCGACACAAACCATACCAATAGATTTACGTAAAGAAATGAATCTATTATAATCAAGAGGTTTGGTAAACAAATCTGCAAGTTGTAGATCAGTAGGAAGATAATTGATTTCTAATTCCTTGGTTTCAACTAATTCACGAATAAAGTGATGTCTTATTTTAATGTGCTTAGTTCGCGAGTGTTGAACCGGGTTCTTAGAAATATTAATCGCGCTTTGATTATCACATTAGAGATGAAGTGTGGGTTCTAGAATGCCATAATCACTTAGCATTTGTTTAAGCCACAATAATTGGGCACAACAGCTACCAGCGGCTATGTATTCAGATTCAGCAGTCGAGAGAGATGTGCAGTTCTGTTTTTTACTACTCCATCCTACCAAGTTATTACCAATATAACAACATGCGCCTGAAGTGCTTTTACTATCATCAGTACAACCAGCCCAATCAGCATCAGTGTACCCAATAATAGTGCTCGGTGTGCCATTCGTGTACCAAATTCCTAAATTTAGAGTGCCTTTAACATATTTAATTATCCGTTTAACAGAGTTTAAATGGCTCTCTTTGGGGTTGTTTTGATAACGCGCACAAACACACACAGCATACATGATATCAGGACGCGAGGCAGTCAGATAGAGTAATGTTCCAATCATACTACGATATAAAGTAGGATCTACAGATTTTCCATTTTCATCTTTTGACAATTTTTCTGTAGTACTCATAGGCGTTTTAGCACTTTTAGCACTCTCGAGGCCAAATTTCTTAACTATCTCTAATGCGTACTTAGTCTACGAAAAAAACAATCCATCTGGTTGTTGTTTGACTTGGAGACCTAGGAAGAACTGTAACTCCCCCATAAGGGACATCTGAAATTCCTTACTCATAATTTCAGCAAAAGATTTTACTTCTGAGGTAGAAGTGGATCCAAATATGATATCGTCTACATAGACTTGAGCGATAGTAATGTGTTTGTCAAAATGTTTGACAAATAAGGTTTGGCCATTTCCACCTCTTTTGAAACCTTTATCCAGTAGAAAACTGGACAGGCGCTCATACCAAGCTCTAGGAGCTTGCTTAAGACCATATAAAGCCTTTTTCAACCGAAATACATGATTAGGATAATTAGGGTCAATGAACCCTTTAGGTTGTTCTACATAGGTTTCCTCGGCAAGTATTCCATTAAGGAACGCAGATTTAACATCCATTTGATATAATGTAAAATGCATGTGACAAGCTATAGCAAGAAGCAGACGAACTGATTCTAAACGAGTAACAGGAGCAAACGTCTCGTTAAAATCAATTCCTTCTATTTGGGAATAACCTTGAGCAACTAGTCTAGCTTTATTTCTAATTATCATCCCATTTTCATTAGTTTTATTTTTGAAAATCCAACGAGTACCAATAACCTTTTTGTGATCAGGACGTGGAACAAGATACCATACATCATGAATGACAAATTGTAAAAGTTCATCCTGCATTGCAGAAATCCAGTAAGAGTCATTCAATGCCTCATTTACATTCTTTGGTTCCACAAGAGAAACAAAGCATGCATAAAGTGCATAATTTCTAAGTTGGGATCTTGTACGTACTGGCTCACTAGGGTTACCAACTATGTTGTGTATGGGATGATCTTTAGAAACCCAGTTAGGTACTTCAGGTGACTCAATAGGTAATGAATTATCTATTTCAGAAGAGTCATTTTCTAAAATATTTGACGATTCTTCTTCTATAGTTAATTCACTAGTCTTGCTTTCTATAGTAGTGTCACTAACAATTACATTTATGGATTCCATTAAGGTTTTAGTGCAAAGATTATACACCCGATAAGCTCTACTATTAGGTGAATATCCTAAGAATATGGCTTTATCTCCCCTGCTCTCAAATTTAGATAAGTGTTCCCTATCTTTGCACACATAGCAGGTACTACCAAAGGTTCTAAGGTACTTAAGATTAGGCTTTTTATTGTACCAAAGTTCATAAGGAGTTTGTTTGGAATTCTTTCTAAGATAGACCATATTAATAAGATGGCATGCTGTACGAATAGATTCTACCCAAACATACTTATGTAAGTTCTTGGCATGGAGCATGACACGTGCCATCTCTTGAAGGGTTCGATTCTTTCTCTCAGCTATACCATTTTGTTGAGGAGTCTTAGGAGCACTGAGCTCATGTTTGTAACCATTATAGTCACAGTATTCTATAATACCAGTGTCTTTGAATTCACCACCTCTATCTCTTCGGATTCTATTTACTTGAGTGTCTTTCTCATTTTCAATTCGTAAAAGAATCTTTAAAAAAGTTTGAAAAGTATCGGATTTCTGTTTTAAGAAATCTACCCAAGTGAATCTGGTGAAGTCATCAACCATAACTAGAATATAACTGTGTCCACAGAGACTAACAGTTTGAGAAGGACCCATTAGGTCCATATGGATGAGTTCTAAGGGATTAGAGGTAAGGATATCTTTAACCCTTTTATGAGGTGCTTTAACAATTTTTCCTTCTTGACAGGGACCACAGACAATGTTATGAATAGGTTTAATTTTTGGTATTCCTCTAAATATTTGTTGGGAGGACAATTTACTCAAATTTTCGTAATTAATGTGACCCATTCTGTTATGACATATCTCGTTGTCATCCATTCTGGCAACATTACAGATTTCAGAACTAGTCATGACAGTATAACAATTGTCAGGAGTCCTTAATCCTGTAATTACGCATTCTCCCTTTTCATTTAAAATCTTGCAATTGTTCTTTGAAAAGGTAAAAGTATGGTTTGAGACACAAAATTGTGATATGCTAAGTAAATTAGCCTTAAGACCTTTAACTAAGAGAACATTTTCAAGAACAGGAAGTCCTTTTTCTTTAAGAGTTCCTTTGCCTATGATCTGGGATGATACTCCATCACCAAAACAACTTTTCCACCATCAAAGTGGGTTTTATTTAAAAGTTTTGTATCATCACCTGTCATATGCTTGGAACATCCAGAATCCAAATACCAACCAGAAGATGTAAGTTCACCTTTTAAGGAAGAAATAACAATATTACACTTTATCTGGGGTAATAGATCATCTTTTCTAACCCAAATTGCTCTGGTTTTCTGTTTGCGCTTGTTTGCTCTCATTTGATAAAATTTGCGAGCCTTAGATTTTTGTTGAAAAACATTTTGCGCATGCTTTTGAGTAAATTTAAACACCTGAGCATTTGATTTAGAAAAGTTTCTGGGATTCCTTTTAGTAAATGTCCTTTTAGGTTTAGTCTTTCTATTCCTATAGTTGGAGTTTTTGTCTGGTGGCCTGGGAAGGACATAATTGTTACGACTCCTCCTAGAATAGTTAAAGTTTTGATACATGGAAGTATTATAGATAGGCTTAATCAGTCTCCTAGCATAGCAATCATCGAAAGAATGTCCGTATATATCACAATAGGAGCAATAAAGATTGCTCAGAATGGGGTTTACCTTAGGAAAGTCTCTAAACAAAGGTTTTGAGAAATTTTGAGGCTGAATTTTATTCCTAGGTAGCACAGGTTTGAAAGCAGGTTCACTTTTCCTAATTGGGGGGCAGACATATTTTTCTTTTGGTAAACTTTCATGCTTAGAGCAACTTGCATCTCCAGTGTTAGTGTTTTGATGATCAAACTCAGTTTTTAGTGAATGAAAGTCTGGACATGTTTCAATAGGTCTTTTGCCTCCTGACACAAATTTGATAGGTTCAACATGTTTTGTTTGTGTCTTCAAATTGGGGCAAAACCCTATACCAGTTCGATCATCAGAATTGGTTTTAGATTCAACAACGAATTCCTCAAAACATTTAGAATTGTTTTCAAATTTTGTAAATTTTTTGAACACAGTTGCTGTCTTTTCTTTGGTTTGTTCCAATTCTAATAATGTCCCTTTGTATTTTTTCTCCAGAATTTCATTAGCTTCAGTCAAAGTTTTCAGTTTTTCATCAAACACTTTGATTTCACTTTCATGAGACATGCATTGAGTAGTATACTCTTCAGCATTCAGTTTTACCATCAGGCTTAGATCCTCTAGCTTTTTGGTAAGATCTTTCACAATCTTTTCTAGTCTAGTGCTTTTCTTTAGAGTTTTAGAATATAGAGTGTGTATATCTGGGATATCTTCATTGTCCGAGTCACTAAGTGAGGTGTGTGAAGTGACCCCTAAGGTTTCATTTCTTAAACTCACGCACCCATTGACATCAGCAGTATCGATTCCCCTTTGACTCACACACCCCGAGGAAGAAGTATTAATGTTCTCAGTAAGTAAAGCATCTAAACCAGTTAAAGTATGATTCAAGGCAACAGAGCTATAATTACTAGACTCATCCTCACTATCAAGCACAAGCATATCATCATTATATATGATTTTGGCAAAGAAGGATAAATAAGGATCAAAACCATTAGATGTCTCAGGTTCCTCATTTTCAGAGTCACTTGAGTCATCCCATGTTTTGCAGATGTTGGCTCTAGAGTGTTTGTTTTGGGTATTTAAATTAACTCTACAGTCTTGAGCAATGTGTCCTAGTTTACCACATCTATAGCATTCAGTCTTCTTGAGGTCTCTGTGAGGTCTTGTGTTGTCCTTGTTCTGTTTGTCATGAGGTTTCTCATGGGACTTGTGATTTGAAGGAGTTGAATAATTAGACTTTCCCTGCCTATTTGCAATACTGTTTCTAAATTTAACAATTTTCTTAAATTGTTTTGACATTAGGGCAATCTGATTATCTAGACTTTCTAAGTCACAGTCCTCATCAGAATCATTACTAGGAGTGTTTAACTCAGGCTTAATCATCTTAGAAGTAAAGCTAAGATTGGAATTGGTATGTTTCCTATGAGTGTGGGTCAATTGTTTCTTAAACTCTAATTCCATTTCCACAGTTCTTAATTTACTACTGAGTAATTCAGGAGTGAGATTTATATCACACATTTCCTCAATAGCATATCTTTTATTGTCAAATTTCTGTGGTAATGATCTCAGAATTTTAGACACAATTTTTTGTCTATCATAAGTTATACCATTAGCATGCAGTTTAGTGACAATATCAGTCAGGTTCATATAGAAGTCATCAAAAGACTCAGATTCAGACATGATTAAAGAATTATACTGTTGAATTAACATCTGAGTTTTAGTAGCCTTAACCCTAGAGTCTCCTTCATGGGCAGTAATCAAGGTATCCCATGCTTCCTTAGAAGTGGTACAAGATGAGATTCTCTATAACTCATGTTCATTTATAGACATAAATATGGCATTCTTTCCTTTATTATTATTGCGAGAAACTTGTTTCTCTTCTTGAGTAAACTCACTTAATATTTTCTTAACCCTCTCATTACTTCCTTCAGTGGCTGGTTTAGTAGGATAAGAGTATCAATTTTCAATAATGTCCCAGACATCATCTCCCAAAGTTCCTTGAATGAAAGCAATCATCCTTACTTTCCAGTAAGAAAAATTGGTTCCATCAAAGACTGGAGGTCTGGTCAAGTTACCATATCTTTCATTTTTCTCGTCCATGATTGATTTTGAGAAAACAGTTTCAGAAACTCAGGATCTTTTTGAAATAAGTTCACCAATAGCTCTGATACCAATTGAAATAGCGTTGCTAAAGCCGTTTATTGAAAATAAACTATTTAAGCAACTCCGAAAAGTTTGTTGAAGAAACTATTTACTTAAATCAAACTGATTTTGAACACAAGGTGTGTTAACAAAATTATGTACGAGATTTGGACAAGATTTGATAACAAGTTTTAGTAAACAGTTTAAAATATTTTAAACTCAGCACACATCAGAATGGGATGAGAAGATGTAGAAATATCAATACTCAGGATTTTTAACGTGGTAAAACCTCACCCTTGAGGAAACATCCACGACTCCCTCTACGGAGTAACACAAAAAAATTCACTAAAACAAATATGTGAGTTACAATCTATTTAACTAACATGCACACAATAACAAATCTATACAAGTTCAGGATTGTACCCTCTGGCGTCCTTAAACTTTTCTGCAGATCTTGATTGTTGATGTAGTCTTCTCAGTTTGTCAACTCTTCCTTTGTTTCAGCACGTAACGTCGACTTATGTTCACCAAATCTTATAGCCAACACTTTCAGTGTATGTAGTGTGTTAAGTGTTTGTGTAGTGAATCCTATTCACATGCATGAACTCACACACACTTAGATTTACAAACAGTCCTATACAAATTACATATAAAGTCTATATGTAGTGAGTTTGTTATTTTTCTTTCTTACAAAACCAAAAACCTTTTGACCTTTCAATATAACCCAGATTCCACGGAGATCTTTCTTAAGAAATCGGTCAAGACCTTTCTCAATCTCTTTTGAAAATATTTAGGATATTGAAAACCCTCCAAGTGCGAATCCAACTAGGTCAGGTTAAGTTTTGTAAAAACAGAAACTATAAAACATTTATTGTTGATTCTGAAGTAATAAAATGTTTTAACGGAAAACAATCAACAATGTACTTCTCAAGATGAGAAATAAAATGCAACTAAGTGTATTATGACATGAAAAACTTCAGATCTATGATTTCTATTGAATCAGAAACAAGATCTGAGTAGGTGTCTAAGTTGGAAATAAGATTTTATGAACACAAGGTTACAGCAACCCAAGATCACTCAACTCGAACTCTCATAAACTCAAGAAACACTAAAGATGGTGTTTATTTGGTTATGATGTTTTTTGGAGAGGTAAGTGGTTTAGGTTGGAGAAGTTTTAGACGAAGTAAGGGTTTCTCACTTGACTCTCTGGTTTCTCTCTCTCTCTTCTCTTTCTTCTCTCTCTCTCTCTCTCTCTCTCTCTCTCTCTCTCTCTCTCTCTATTCTTTCTCTGAGAATTTTCAAAATGACAAAAGCTTTTGAAGGCTGAGATGAGAGTCCTTTAAATAGCAAGAGGAGAAGGTTCCAGACGTTCAATCAAAATAGACGACTGTGATTGAGTCAAGCTTCTTTGACTTCAATCCAAGGGCTCACAACAGGCGGTGGTGTGATTGGCTTAGGGGATTACACGGGGATTCACCAAAACAACATGCAGGCCATCGATGACATTTGATCCAAGGGCTGATAACATTCTCAACTAATGTCTCTGTAAAGAAACACAAGCCAGGCCAATCAGGGAGCAACAAGTGTTGGCCATAGAATGAATACAAACGCGCGTCCAAAACTAATTACAAAGCCAACCCTGGAGTCTCTGGCGCTTTTGGTTTCTACCCAGAGTAACTTAAGGCCAAAAACCACAACAAAACATATTTGGATATTAACCCCAAAACTTTTTAAATCAAGTTTTAGTTTAATAAAACCTTAATTAAAAGATGCTTAAAATTCCCAAAAAATTAATAAAAATCAAATTGAGGGATTTAAACACACTCACCACATTAATACACATAAAGGTGCAATATGATATGCAAAAAATAAGTTCTAAGTGTGTGAGTGATGGCTATAGTCTCAGGATCATTACAAGATGAATAGGAGAATAAGCAAAACAATCTCTGAGGCTCTTTGGTTTCTAGGATGGACACAATTTTGTCACAATTTCCAAACTAGATGAGCTCTTATACAATCTAGACTCAAATGAGTCAAAAGTATAAGGGCTTCATTTGAGTATCTTGTTGTGCCTTACATTAACTATTTAGATTTTAATCAAACTTTTAATGATGATGATTTTGCAAATGACCAATTCTTAACTAATCTAGATAAGGTTAATAATAAACAACATAACTGCGTTCAAGTTAATGAAGAAGAGACTGTTATTATTAACCTCGGTTCTAGTAGCCAACATCGCGAGATTATGATAGGGGCTACTCTCGATGAGCATGAGCGCGCACAACTCGAAGAATTATTGAAGGAATTCGTAGATGTCTTCGCTTGGTCTTATAATGATATGCCCGACATTGATTCTGAAATTGCTCAGCATGAGATCCCCACTCTTCCAGATTATAAGCTGGTTAAACAGAAGTTGAGAAAGCTCCGCACCAAATGGTCGCTCAAGGTCAAGAAGAGGTGGTCAAATAGCTGAACGTGGGTTTCATTCGTGTGATCAAATATCCCACCTGGCTAGCCAACATAGTGACTGTGCCAAAATTAGGAGGGAAAGTTCAGATGTGTGTAGACTACTGGGACTTGAACAAAGCCTCTCCAAAGGATGATTACCCGCTACCCAATATCGACTTGATCATGGAAAACACGACCAGTCATGCTCTTAAGTCATTCGTCGATGGGTTTTTTGGATATAACCAATTCAAAATGCACCCAGATCATCAAGAAAAAACAACATTCATCACCCCATGGGAAACCTTTTGCTACACTATTATGCCATTTTGCCTCAAGAATGCTGGGGCTACCTATCAGAGGGCTTCCACGACCATCCTGCATGATCTGATTCACAAAGAAGTCAAGGTCTATGTGGATGATATGATTATCAAATCCAAAACAAGAGAAGGTCATGTCCTCGCTCTTCGAAAGATCTTCGAACGATTACGATGATATCAAATGAGACTTAATCCATAGAAAGGTGTCTTCGACGTTACAAAGGGAAAAATCTTGGGATTCATGGTCAGTGAAAAAGGGATGGAAGCATATCCTGCCAAGCTGAAAGACATACTTGAGATGCCACCTCACCGAATGGAGAAAGAAGTCTGAGGTACCCTTGGGAAATTGCAATACATCAGTCGGTTCATCAACTAGTTAACCTCCATCTGCGAACCCTTTTTTAAACTACTCCGAAAGGATTCAACCAAGGTTTGGAACGAGGCCTGCCAAGAAGCTTTTGACCGAATCAAGCAATATCTGACCCAAACCCTAGTACTCATGCCATCAGAGCCTGGTCTCCCTTTGCTCCTATACCTAACCATAACCGACACTGCAGCTGGGGCCTTGATAGCCCAATACCTTGAAGATTCTCGCAAAGAAAGAGCCATTTATTATGCCAGTCATAAATTGGACGGATACGAAGTCAATTACACAAATTTGGAAAAGGCATGTGTCGCGCTCATCTGGGTCACCCAAAAGTTGCGACACTACATACTCGCCTTCCCCATCAAACTTGTATCTTGAATGGACCCCATCAAATACCTGCTTAAGAAACTCGCCTTATCCAGCCAAATGGTCCGGTCGTTGATGCTCCTAGCCGAGTTCGATATCGTGTATGTCAAGTTGAAAGCCATGAAAAGAAGAACCATATCTGACTACCTCGTTGATTAACCCATGGATGAAGATGATGTCTAGATCTCCGAATTCCTAGATGAAAACATCCTCTCCATTGCCCAGGAAAATCTTCGATGGCAAATGTTCTTTGACCGGGCTACCAATAAAAAGGGATATGGCATTAGGATACTTCTGATTGCCCTAGATGACTCCCACACTCCCATCGCCATCAAATTGGATTTCCCTTGCACCACCAACATGACTGACTACGAGGCATTCGCTATAGGACTCAAAGTTGATCTCAAAAAGGGTATTCAATATATAGATGTCTATGAGGATTCCTCCCTCATCATCGATTAAGTGATCATAAAGTGGAGAGTCAAGGACGAGAAACTTGTAATACCCCGTAATTTTAAATGACTTTTAAAATGTGTTATATTTTAAATTAATGGATTAATTAGATTTTATTATTAATTAATTCATTTGGGTTTTATCCGAACTATGGATATGGATGATTTTTAATATTACTTAAAGATATTTAGGTAATATATGAATGTGATGTCATTGAGATGACCGTATGATATAAATTCGGTAATTTATATTTTTAGTCAGACGCGGTATGGGACGTGTCGGGACTAGTTTAGTAAATTAAAAAGGGAATTTTATTTTCTATCGATCTAATAGTCATTTCGACTGCGTAGTTGCGTCTGGAAGGTTCGAAATAGTCAGAAAAGTCTATTTGGATGTCAATTTTGAGTCTCGGGTCATTTGGGAATGAATAGACAACCCGAAAGGGCATTTTGGTCATTTTTCTAGGGGGATGAATAGTGTTTCGAATTTGGCACTATTATAAGAATAGGTAGATTAAGTGAATGGGAGTTATTCATCTCCTCTTCACAAATAAGAGCAGCCACCTTCTTAGAGTAAGAGTAAGAGTGCTTGGGAAGGGAAAAGTCACTTGGGAAGGTGTAGAACAAGAGTCAAGGTTCACCACCACCAACCACCACCAACCACCACCGGAGTTTGATCGGAGAAGGGACAACCAACTGAGATAAACTACACCAAAGGATCAGACCTACACTAAAGGCAAGTGTTTAATAATAGCAATTGAAGTTTGTATATTGTCCATGTTAAAATATATGAAAAGAGAAGATTATTCATGTTTGGAAGAGATAATGGATCATTAAATGGATTTCTGGAAAACTGAAATGATATAGGAATTTAACTCATGTGTTAGGATGATAATAATCCACGAATTAGTCATGAATCTGTTGAAGAAATGATAGAAACCATTGATGTGTTCTTGAAGAAGTTATGTTAATAAATTTCTGGGAATAAGGAGAATAACATGCTTTTTAATCCAATCCTTTGATGATTCTAGGATGTTTAGAGTAATGGAAATCGTTCATCTATGTTGTTATAACATGTAGTAAAGTTTATAAGACATTTGGGATGTTTAGATGAAGGTTTAAATGATCAAAAGTTGTTAAACCCGTAGTTGCAGAAAATGCAGAAAATGCAGGCCTGGACCTGAGGGATCGATCGATCGACCCCCACCTTCGATCGATCGACCTCCCCAGTTTAAGTAATGTTGTTTCTTTTTAAATGTTGATTCTTATCCCGAAACTTTTATGGATCTTTGGTGATTATTATGTGCATATTTTGGGACTTAGAAAATATCAGTAAACCCTTGTTAAGATTTGAATTAATTGGATTTAGATTCAAATGATTTTAAATGATGAAAATTATATCGAATGAAATTTCGGTTTCTAAATTCGTTTGTTAATCTCCGAATGGTGATGTATGAGGATTTAAGATAGGACCAGTAGGGGTGATTTTATATATTATCTGGGTATCCTTAAGTTTACAAGAAGGTTTAATCCTAAGTGAAAGAATACGTGTTTATAAGAGATTTGAAACTATCGGTTTTAACCTTAATTAAAAGGAGAACTCAACTCGTAGTAGTTCGGGAGAAATAATGTCATGGACCAGTAGGATATTAGTAATTTCTTACTGAATATAAGATGAGGAAAAACCTATTTGGATCTTATGAGATGGGAGCTTAGAATACATTTGGTTGAAAGAGGTTATGAGATTATCCCGATCGCATAGTTTAAGTTTTCGGACCTCCTCGATCGACGAAGTTAAGTAGTAGTGTATTGGAGGGGTTCCTTGTTTGGATTTCGCTTTGCGAGATGTTCCGCGCATGAACCTTAACGACGTCGGTAGTGGAGAGATGTTATAGGATGCGAGGATAATTAATTTATGAAGTAAAGATTTGATATTTTAAAAGAGAGTTAATGCTACGTATGGGAAATATCTTAGGGTAGTAATAATTACCTTATTGTTATTATATTATAGGTATGATAATACCTATTTGATTGATTGATAAGTTATGTGTATGACATACCTAGCTTACTTGCTATCGGTGGGAGGTTTGCGCGTGAGGGCATTCATATCCTGATGAATCCATGGGATCTTTGATTTGTCGCTCGAGAACATAGGTCTATGAAAGACTTATCAGGGAGTTGATAAGTCCGCTGACTGTGGGTGCGTAGGTATGTGCGTGACCCATGGATACGAGAACTATGTTCGCCTCCAATTTGTTTGTTGTTTGTGGTTCGTGGAATCTTACCGAACCTGTAGTCCCCTATTCAGCGACATGCGATGACGGGACATGATAGCAGAGTAATGCATTGCACCACAGCTGTGACTCGGGGTGCTGTATTATATATGAATATATATATATATATAATGGATTAAATGGTTACATAATTATTTATCTATCTACGGTGATAATTGTAGATAACGGTGAATAGAGAAAGATAATGGAATTAAGTTAATAGATGTTTATTCTTTAAGAATTGAAAAGCTTAACTCATATTAATGAGTAATGATTCATGTTAATGAGAAACTAATAAAGGAGAAATGTAAATGGATAATAATGGGACGTATGGTATGGGACATACGGGGATTATGATATGGGAATGGAACTGTAATATGAAGATTAGAAAAGAGGAACCATTAACTAGGAGGTTAGTAGGAAACGTTAAGTGTGCACTCTAGTTGAGAGGCGAGAATTGCAAGTGAGTGTTGGATTTAACATGTACATAATAAATGCTTTATTGCACTTGTTAAATACTTGCTGTTTTAAAAATACTCTACACATTCGGGCTCTGACCCATTTCCTTGCATATTTTTCTCTTCTATTGTATCTCTATATCAGGTGTCCAGCAACAGGGACGCCAACCATAGTTGATTTTGACGAGCTATGGAGCTATGGATGTTTTGCTTAGACGCTTATCATCGTTTTGATTCACAGTATTCTTAGTTAGGGCATGTCGCCCAAAAGGATTTCAGTTATCATTCTTTGTTGGAGTTAAATATTGTTGTAATCAGGTTTCTTTATACATTTTACATTGTTGGGATTATTGTAAAGGATTTATACTACTTGGGAATGTTTATTCCAGTTTCATTTAAATTATTTTGTGATACTTATTGTGTTACCAAATTTGTAGAATAAATGTGTTGTGTTATTCTTAAAAATGAAAAATGGTTTTGTTGAAAATTAAATTGGAAAGTTTTAACACCTGCTTAATTGAGTATTGGGTGAGTTGTAAATGTTTTCGACAGTGATGCTAAGAATGAGCCAACTGTATATTCTGTTTTAATTTGGTATGGGACTGGCCACCCGGTATTTAATTTGGCGGGGTGTTACAGGTGGTATCAGAGCATCAGGTTCTAGTGTCCTTTAGGATCTGTACGGCTTATTGTGTCTTCAGCTTAGCGTTCTTTGATGTAGAGCCCTATGGGTAGGATTATTGCTTTTCTGTTTACGCTTACGATCTTCAGCTATTTTGTGTTATCAAATACTGATAGTGTTCTCTCGTTTCAGATGCCTCCTCGACGTGCACCTCAGCCCGCCCCAGCTCAGGGAATAATGACTGCAGCCGAAGTTGCTGCAATCGTCGCTCAGGCAGTCAATGCTGCCGTGGCTGCTGTTCAACAGGCTCCCGCGCCGGCACCGGTTGTGCCACCCGCGCAAGGGCAAGTGTTTCCTACTGCATGGGAACGAGCAAGGGATGCCTTTCAGAAAGCACACCCACCCGAGTTTCAGGGAGGATCAGATGTTGTGACTGCTAGCCAATGGAAGAAAGATATCCAACGGCACTTGAGGATGATCGAATGCACTGAGGTTCAACGTCAGATACTAGCCACATTCAAGCTAGTAGGGGCAGCTTTGCAATGGTGGGAAGCTACGACCACTATGGAGGAGAGGGACACAATGACTATCCAAGACTTTTGGATACGGTTTGATGGGAAGTATTTTCCTTCCGCCATCCAGACAGAGATGAGGCGGAAACTACTTGATTTGAGGCAGGGTGAGAAAACTGTGGCGGAATATGAGGAAGAGTTTACGCGATTAACTAATTTGGTACCAGCTGAAGTACCTACTGAGGAGAGGAGAGTCCTAATGTTCACTGATGGGTTGAACTATAAAATTCGCCAACATTTATTGGGAAATCTTTCACTACGTATGTATGCAGATGTTCTTAATGCTGCAATGCTCCACTGTCAAGATAACCGCTTCCATAATCAGGGTGTCAAGCGGGGGTTTGGGACAGGCCTGCAAGGCAAGACTATTGGGGGCAGTTCTAGTAGGACTCAGCTAGGGCAGAGTCATCAGCGTCAGAGTGAGCAGGGTTCCCAGGCAGGGGACTATGCTAAGCGTTTGCGATCTGGAGATTCTCGATTTGAGGATAGAGGTGTGGGGCAAGGACAACAGGGCCACCAGGGCCAAAGACAGGCTCATCAGGGCCAAGGGAAGGGAGGTAATGGCCAGCAGGTTCGGGGTCAACAAGGGCAAAGTAGTGGAAAGTTTGTGGGAAAATGTTTCGTGTGTGGCAAGTATGGCCATAAACGTCAAGATTGTCCCGAGAAAGACAAATTCCCTCAGCAACAACATGCTCGACAGGAGCCACAGGTACCAGCATTTCCACCAGATGCTCTTCCAGCTCCAGCTCCAGTGTTAGCACTACCTCCCATCCCAGCAGCAACCGCGCAGCAGGGTCAGTCCGGGCGTGTATACAACATTCATCAGGCAGTGAATCAACAGCCACCACCCGCGAATGAGGGTATGTTTTTTATCTAAGGATAATAAAGCATATATTGATTTTGTTACAATTAATGTTGTGTGGGAAATAGGGTTGCTAAACTTAGTCTATAGCACTGTGATTTATGTAGACTCACTGAGGGGTGTGGGACACCTTTATATTACATGTTATCACGTGGGTTTGATTTTTTATCATGGGATTACTTACCTTGAGCATGTCCGAGTGTGATTTGACTAGCGGCGTGCATTGACTTGTGGTATATGAGAGCTTATGTCTGCATCTTGTCTTCTAAGAGAGTAAATGCGTAGAATCTATTTGAAATCGAAGGAAAACCAAATTTTTGATTAAATCATAACCTGATATTTTTATAATTTTTTTTTATACATTATTGACTAAGGACCTTAGGAGTTTCGATGACCGACTACTTTAGGAAGTAGTGTATCGGGGTGGTTCCTTGTTTGGATTTCGCTTGCGAGACACCCCACGCACGAAACTATTAACCGTTGGGAGTCGAAATAAGTTAGGTCTTTAGTATATGAGTTTAAAACCTTTGCGAAACTTTTAATATTAAAAGAGGTACGACAGGGTGTATGGGCGCCCTGGATAATTGGATTGTAGTAATTTTCAAAATTGTGAAAAGGTAAGTAATTGAGACTTCAGGATTTATTTGTTCACTACGAGAGGATCGTTTTTTTTCCCAAAGTTTGTCACGAGGACGGTATAGGGAAGATTAGGAATAATCTAAATTTGATTCAGTTGCGACTATATGGTGAGGCTTGGCGTATAACATCGATAGGGACTTTGTTAATGTATTGTATGGGCGGTACATCTTGGGTTTCTTGCGATGTGGGATTTATACTCGGAGTTGACCTTACCGTTATAACTTATATTCCTGAATTTCGGGACGAAATTCTGTTATAAGGGGGGGAGTATGTAATACCCCGTAATTTTAAATGACTTTTAAAATGTGTTATATTTTAAATTAATGGATTAATTAGATTTTATTATTAATTAATTCATTTGGGTTTTATCCGGACTATGGATATGGATGATTTTTAATATTACTTAAAGATATTTAGGTAATATATGAATGTGATGTCATTGAGATGACCGTATGATATAAATTCGGTAATTTATATTTTTAGTCAGACGCGGTATGGGACGTGTCGGGACTAGTTTAGTAAATTAAAAAGGGAATTTTATTTTCTATCGATCTAATAGTCATTTCGACTGCGTAGTTGCGTCTGGAAGGTTCGAAATAGTCAGAAAAGTCTATTTGGATGTCAATTTTGAGTCTCGGGTCATTTGGGAATGAATAGACAACCCGAAAGGGCATTTTGGTCATTTTTCTAGGGGGGATGAATAGTGTTTCGGATTTGGCACTATTATAAGAATAGGTAGATTAAGTGAATGGGAGTTATTCATCTCCTCTTCACAAATAAGAGCAGCCACCTTCTTAGAGTAAGAGTAAGAGTGCTTGGGAAGGGAAAAGTCACTTGGGAAGGTGTAGAACAAGAGTCAAGGTTCACCACCACCAACCACCACCGGAGTTTGATCGGAGAAGGGACAACCAACTGAGATAAACTACACCAAAGGATCAGACCTACACTAAAGGCAAGTGTTTAATAATAGCAATTGAAGTTTGTATATTGTCCATGTTAAAATATATGAAAAGAGAAGATTATTCATGTTTGGAAGAGATAATGGATCATTAAATGGATTTCTGGAAAACTGAAATGATATAGGAATTTAACTCATGTGTTAGGATGATAATAATCCACGAATTAGTCATGAATCTGTTGAAGAAATGATAGAAACCATTGATGTGTTCTTGAAGAAGTTATGTTAATAAATTTCTGGGAATAAGGAGAATAACATGCTTTTTAATCCAATCCTTTGATGATTCTAGGATGTTTAGAGTAATGGAAATCGTTCATCTATGTTGTTATAACATGTAGTAAAGTTTATAAGACATTTGGGATGTTTAGATGAAGGTTTAAATGATCAAAAGTTGTTAAACCCGTAGTTGCAGAAAATGCAGAAAATGCAGGCCTGGACCTGAGGGATCGATCGATCGACCCCCACCTTCGATCGATCGACCTCCCCAGTTTAAGTAATGTTGTTTCTTTTTAAATGTTGATTCTTATCCCGAAACTTTTATGGATCTTTGGTGATTATTATGTGCATATTTTGGGACTTAGAAAATATCAGTAAACCCTTGTTAAGATTTGAATTAATTGGATTTAGATTCAAATGATTTTAAATGATGAAAATTATATCGAATGAAATTTCGGTTTCTAAATTCGTTTGTTAATCTCCGAATGGTGATGTATGAGGATTTAAGATAGGACCAGTAGGGGTGATTTTATATATTATCTGGGTATCCTTAAGTTTACAAGAAGGTTTAATCCTAAGTGAAAGAATACGTGTTTATAAGATATTTGAAACTATCGGTTTTAACCTTAATTAAAAGGAGAACTCAACTCGTAGTAGTTCGGGAGAAATAATGTCATGGACCAGTAGGATATTAGTAATTTCTTACTGAATATAAGATGAGGAAAAACCTATTTGGATCTTATGAGATGGGAGCTTAGAATACATTTGGTTGAAAGAGGTTATGAGATTATCCCGATCGCATAGTTTAAGTTTTCGGACCTCCTCGATCGACGAAGTTAAGTAGTAGTGTATTGGAGGGGTTCCTTGTTTGGATTTCGCTTTGCGAGACGTTCCGCGCATGAACCTTAACGACGTCGGTAGTGGAGAGATGTTATAGGATGCGAGGATAATTAATTTATGAAGTAAAGATTTGATATTTTAAAAGAGAGTTAATGCTACGTATGGGAAATATCTTAGGGTAGTAATAATTACCTTATTGTTATTATATTATAGGTATGATAATACCTATTTGATTGATTGATAAGTTATGTGTATGACATACCTAGCTTACTTGCTATCGGTGGGAGGTTTGAGCGTGAGGGAATTCATATCCTGATGAATCCATGGGATCTTTGATTTGTCGCTCGAGAACATAGGTCTATGAAAGACTTATCAGGGAGTTGATAAGTCCGCTGACTGTGGGTGCGTAGGTATGTGCGTGACCCATGGATACGAGAACTATGTTCGCCTCCAATTTGTTTGTTGTTTGTGGTTCGTGGAATCTTACCGAACCTGTAGTCCCCTATTCAGCGACATGCGATGACGGGACATGATAGCAGAGTAATGCATTGCACCACAGCTGTGACTCGGGGTGCTGTATTATATATGAATATATATATATAATGGATTAAATGGTTACATAATTATTTATCTATCTACGGTGATAATTGTAGATAACGGTGAATAGAGAAAGATAATGGAATTAAGTTAATAGATGTTTATTCTTTAAGAATTGAAAAGCTTAACTCATATTAATGAGTAATGATTCATGTTAATGAGAAACTAATAAAGGAGAAATGTAAATGGATAATAATGGGACGTATGGTATGGGACATACGGGGATTATGATATGGGAATGGAACTGTAATATGAAGATTAGAAAAGAGGAACCATTAACTAGGAGGTTAGTAGGAAACGTTAAGTGTGCACTCTAGTTGAGAGGCGAGAACTGCAAGTGAGTGTTGGATTTAACATGTACATAATAAATGCTTTATTGCACTTGTTAAATACTTGCTGTTTTAAAAATACTCTACACATTCGGGCTCTGACCCATTTCCTTGCATATTTTTCTCTTCTATTGTATCTCTATATCAGGTGTCCAGCAACAGGGACGCCAACCATAGTTGATTTTGACGAGCTATGGAGCTATGGATGTTTTGCTTAGACGCTTATCATCGTTTTGATTCACAGTATTCTTAGTTAGGGCATGTCGCCCAAAAGGATTTCAGTTATCATTCTTTGTTGGAGTTAAATATTGTTGTAATCAGGTTTCTTTATACATTTTACATTGTTGGGATTATTGTAAAGGATTTATACTACTTGGGAATGTTTATTCCAGTTTCATTTAAATTATTTTGTGATACTTATTGTGTTACCAAATTTGTAGAATAAATGTGTTGTGTTATTCTTAAAAATGAAAAATGGTTTTGTTGAAAATTAAATTGGAAAGTTTTAACACCTGCTTAATTGAGTATTGGGTGAGTTGTAAATGTTTTCGACAGTGATGCTAAGAATGAGCCAACTGTATATTCTGTTTTAATTTGGTATGGGACTGGCCACCCGGTATTTAATTTGGCGGGGTGTTACAGGTGGTATCAGAGCATCAGGTTCTAGTGTCCTTTAGGATCTGTACGGCTTATTGTGTCTTCAGCTTAGCGTTCTTTGATGTAGAGCCCTATGGGTAGGATTATTGCTTTTCTGTTTACGCTTACGATCTTCAGCTATTTTGTGTTATCAAATACTGATAGTGTTCTCTCGTTTCAGATGCCTCCTCGACGTGCACCTCAGCCCGCCCCAGCTCAGGGAATAATGACTGCAGCCGAAGTTGCTGCAATCGTCGCTCAGGCAGTCAATGCTGCCGTGGCTGCTGTTCAACATAATAACTCATTTAAATATCGGGTGATCAGTCCTTTATAAAATTTAAAATAGAATGTTCGGTTGGTTCATTCTTAGCATCACTGTCGAAAACATAATAACTCATTTAATCACCTAATATAATTAAGCTAAGTGTCAAAACATTTTTTTCCTTTTTAATTGAAACCATTTAAATACCAATCCAAGAAGTTTAATATATAACATCCACGCATAATTAATTAATACAATACTGAATCAAAATCACATGCAGAGATAACTAAGACTGGATAAAACCTTCCAGTTTCAAAACTCCAAACCAAACCATAGAAACCATAAATCCAAATGAAAATGAACAGAAAGTAAACTGAACATAATCTTTGAAAAACTGTCTAAGGAATGGGCGACACTTGCCCTAAACAGAAAGTCTATAAATAATGGAAATGAAATGATGGAGGCGTCTAATACGAAGACCTACAGCTTCCACAATAACTGTAGCACGCCAAGCAATCCAATCTCTAAGCCTGGTGTCCCTGTGGTTGAGCACCTGATGTAATACATATATATAGCAAGAGAGAGAAGAGATGCAAGAAACGGGTTAGATCCCGATGTGTAAAAATATTTGTTTTAGCAAGTATTTAAAATTTTCAATAAATCAAGTATCAATTGCATGTTAGTTCGAACTCTCACATGAGATTCTCACCTCTAGTCTATTGTGCACGCCTAACGTACATCTATCCCAACCTAGACATTTTCAAAATTTCTAACTAGATTAAGACTTACGCTTCTTATTATAACTCGTGGTAGCATTTCAAATTTCCCAATTTCCCACAGTATTATTATCAGCATTTATTAATAAATTCGGTTAAGTGTTATCACACTAAGTTAAATATTCACAACTTACATCACTTAAGATGGTACTAACCCAATATCCTACAATTATCTCTCACTAGGAATAACACAAGTATACATATACATATATTGACCACTATAATATACATAAACTAATACAACACCCCCAAGGATAAACCTGTAGTGCATTACATACTCTGCTATCATGTCCCGGTACATCTCGTACTCAAATAAGGACTATCGGTTCAGAATTCCCTACGAACCATATATACAAAACACACATAATGGAGGGGAACATAGTTTACATATCTATGGATCACGCACATACCTACGCTCCCATAGTCAGCTGGCTTATCAACTCACTGATAAGCCTTCACAGTCCTATGTTCTGAGATACAAGTCAATAATCCCTTCAGGATAAGACTGTCTCTACACCACCTCCCGTGATAGTAAGCATCTAGGTATGTCATTCACATAATAATAGTAAGTAATAGGTATTCACACATCCTATTAATAATTATTGGTATTCTCCCAACCTTCTTATATATTTTCCATACGTATTTCATTCTCATTATTACGTATATTAGAGTATTACTAAATTACTACCGTTCCTTAGTAATTTCCAAAGTAACTCTTCTTTCCGGATTAATTAAAGTATAAACTCACATACTTCCTCATAGACCTACCTCGTTTTAAATCTATTAAATGATAAATTTCTCTCATTCGTAAAGACTGGAAAATTCCTAAACTACCCCTAAGAAATTTCCCGAAAATTCACCCTGTCACTCGAACCAAATGGCATGTCATTCGAATGACTGCCACGTGTCACTCGAAAAAACTTTGCGCGAGATGTAATCTCGCTTGAACGCTTGAATGACTTCGCACGAGATACAATCTTGTTTGAACGACTTCGCGCGAGATCACGCGAGATTGCACTGTTTGTCTTCTACCCAGAATTTCAGCGTTTTTTCCACCATTTTTAACCCTAAAACCTCTAAATCAACATCCCAATATCCAAATAAACAGTTCCAATTCGAATCCTATCAATTATATATGGCTTCTAACATCCTAGAATCATCAATTCATTACGAATCATCAATAAAACATGGAATCACCAAATTAATTTACCAAAACCCTAGTTCTTCAAATTCATATTCAATAACACAAAATTTCCAGATTCATTCTACACATGAGTTCATAAAAATGTGATTTCTAGTCTGCATACATGATGGGTTTCAATTTAATAATTCTCAGATTCAATCTACATATCCTAATTCCTCAATTTTCATCACTTTTATGCACTAAAACATGATTATAACATCCCTACACTAACATGAATATAATAATTGCTAGGGTACAATAAGTTATAAACACTTGCCTTGAATTTGTCGTTTGATTTCTCGACGTTGTTGGTATGGTTGTGTTCCCCTTGTCCTGATCTACACGCTGGTGGTGGTGGTTGTTGTGTAAGGTGGTGCTATCTTGGCCATTTTCTCTTGGAAATAGCTCTCCCTCACACCTTTTATGGCCGTTCTTAATTTCCTGACACTTTTTAACCCTAATTGGAATTTCTTAGGCTGATAAATAACTCTTAATTTTCGTCCATTAATTATGACCAAAAATATAATTTACCGTAATGCCCTCACGGGGTGCCCGTTTGGCCTAAAATTGCTCCGGAACCCAAACTAAGCACCCGGGTATACTATTTTGACTATCTTGACCCTTCCTAACTCAACGGTGCACTCGAAATGACCATACGAGTTACTAAAAATAATCAATATATTTATTCCATTAAATTAGCCCCAACACGACCCACACGCGCGTCTGACTTAATTTACTAAACTCCCATATTTCTTACTCTTGACAATTTACCGAAGTGTATAGTTCCATATTACATATCACACAGTAATATTCAATCAATAAGTATTAACTCTGGCACATTAGTTAATATTTATTTTAAATCCGGATTAATCAATAATTAAATTCTCACATTTTAATTCAATTAATCCTACAATAATAATTAATCCTTTAATTATTTAAATCATAAAAATATGGGGTATTACAATTTAAAGATTTATACCACATACAAGGGTACCATCGCCAAATAGCCCGATCATTCAATAAGAGAGTCAAGGACCACGGTGTCCGAGAGGGGGATTTATCCCTCAAAGAAATAATAGAACCCATCTAGGACCCCAGAGGGAAATTCAAGCCCAATTGGAGCGGCCCATACATTGTCAAGAAGATCTTGTCCGGCGGTGCCTCTATGCTCATCGACCTAGATAGAGAAGATATGGCTCGTCCAGTCAACCTGGATCGTCTCAAGAAATTCTACTCCTAGTCCGAAATCTCAGCGTGCTATGACTTTTCTCATCTCCTTTCTATTCTAAAAAAAATCTTCATTTCCCTCTACCCAGAACTGCATGGGCCTGGTCCTATGCAAGGACCATTTTCAAGAAAATTAATTTTTTTCAAAACCCTAGAGGTACGTAGGCAGCTCACACATTTTACATGAGCACGACCCTTTTTTTCACAAAAAACTATTGTTTTCTTGTCCCCGAGAATGACAGTTCATTTCTAACATATACTTGAACAAAAGGATTATGTATGCCTTAGCGATCGGTATAGATAGTTCAAAATACAAAACTCATAAAAAAGGCATAGCTGGATGATCAAAAACTTATTTATTTCACTAATAAGAAATTATGGTACAATTACATAAGAAAAGGAACTGATAATTCCCTCCCCCTACCTTCAAAGCCAAATAAATTCCCAGGTACAAAATAAACTCTCCAAGAGTCCTATCCACAGCTACCAGAGGAGCCTGCTCCATCATCATCATCATCATCATCATCATCATCATCATCATCATCCTGGGGCCCCCAAGCTTCCCCTGCCTGAATAGAGTGCCGCAGACGCTCCATGGACCGGTAAGCTCGAACTAGCTTTGGAAAAACCACAACACCTCCTTTCATGGTATTAAATAAGGAAAACCATCTTTGTCCAGTATCCACTTCCAACATCTTGCTAACTATTTTCCTCCACAAACACTTCATATAATCCCCAGGGATGTGACAAACTCTCCCAACAGACTGAGTGGGACGGGTCGACGAACGCCGACTCTCCCATAAAGAGCCAAGCCGCATGCGTAGACTCTCAGTCAAATCTTCTACCGAAAAGATATCTAGTTTTCGAAGTGGCACGACTTGCTCCCAGCCAAATTAGCGCAGAAGCCGCGAAGAGAAATAGAAAGAGGTCTGTCTGAGACCAACCAGCCGAACGTACGAATATTCTCCCAGCTCCAGAATAGGTAGCAGCTATCCCCACCAAGGCACTAACCATTACAAATTTAGAGCCCCATGCTCCAAAAACCAGTTCTCCCAGCTCTCAATATCCAAGCCAATGCTGATGAAATGACGCGAGAAGAAGTTGGGTACAACCGACAAATAATATTCTGTAGGAGTCACCAGGAGAAGTCTATTAGACAACCATATGAATAGCATCACGGGGCTACCCCTCAGAAAGTCAGAACAACCTTCTTGCCAGGCATCCAGGCCATTTAAAGTCTTCGCCAGTATCACCGCCGTAGGATTACGACAGTATGACATCCATGAAGTAACAGATGCAAGTTGTGGGTCCACCAACCGTTCACCAGTCACCAGCACCAATTTTGAAACCAAGCCCAGAATAATGGCTGCGACGTATCCAGCATCACCAACCTCCAGCAAATGCATGGATTGTAACACCGCCAAAAGGGAGATCATTCCTTGAATGAACAGTGGCTTAGTCAACGAAGGCGAAATACGAAGAAGCCCAGCCAACAAATCCCTGGGAGAATGGGAAAATTCAGGTAAAGCCGCAGTAATTCTGGGATTTATCCCCAGCATGGTAGAAAACTCTTCGTAGGTAAGAAAAACCTCATCCAACCCAAAGAGGAATACATGGTCTTTGGGGTACCAAAATTGTACCGCCGCCATCAGCATGTTCCACTCAATGGTCCGATCACGCCACAAAGAGACTCGACGCATGTTGAAAGCATCGTAATCCACATTATAAGAGCACGTTGCTTCCAGGGCTTCGATATAGTTAGAAAACTCAATGCTACTAGGGAAAGACATCTTGCAAGATTAAAAAATAGTAATCAAGTGAGAATGTGGGAAAATAAAAGTGTGAAGGTGTGATGGAAATACTCCACCCGTACCCCTTTTTTATACTTGCAAACCCTCACAAAAGACATAACCCCTGCAGAAATCGAAGGGAATCCTGTCCCACAAGGTACCAAAGACTGAAGAGGTTACTAATCAAGGTTTTGAATTAATGGGACTGGACTTAACTGCCGATAGGCAGGACAAGGGGCTCGCCGATCGGTAACCCCCTACTTTTGGAAATTTTCCTTTTTTATCAAAATAAAAAAAAATTGATATTCTCAACAGAATTTCAAAAATCCCCTTTTCATGTTATATAGTTTCTCACCTTTAAAACTTTCCTTCAAAATCCCAAAAATATCTATTTTTACGGTCTCAATAGCAAAGTAAAAAGCACATGTGCATGCATTCGTTCATTATTAACAAAAGATAATAAAAAAACCCCATTCCATTGCATATATATGTTTTTTTGTGTTACATCAAATTTTGCAAAAATAACTGGACACAGGCCGAACCCACACTTTATCTCTCTTCCTCTAACCTAAACTGAACTCCTACGACGCGCTCTCTTCCCCCTATGATGAGATGACACACCACCGCTACCCGAGCCAAAATCTTCCCCGGACGAAGCAAACGACACCAAGTAAGAAGGAACGGGGACCGCATCCCGAATATGGATAGTAGCCGAAGATATCCAATCCCTAATATCCCTCAGCCAAGTGGTGGACACCCGGACGTGCTGCAAGAAAAGGCAGAATCAGTGTCAAGCAGAAAAGATCAAAAGAAATCAAAAAAAAGAAAGAAACATAAAGGTATACCTCAGGACGAAGGACCTGCTCAATCTATCCCAACTCCTCCGGATCCATCGTATGAGGACGATGCAGCATAGGCATCATCCCTCCATCAGCCCGTCGAATGTTGCACGAAGGGGTGTGCAATCGCACGAAGGGAACCTCCGAAGTCGCCGCCATCACAAACGTCGATGGACCACCACCGCTGTGGGAGGACCCCACCGGTCAACTCGAACCCGCTGGAGGGAAAGGAAAGTAATCATATATGCTGGGCGCTATTACCCAGCTCGTCACAAAGTCCATGTAATCATACGGCGCAGCCATATTAGTGTACAACAGGTAGGACTCGCCGATCATCACCGCGATCCTCGCATCCTCCGACAACAGCCACTCCCGCCTCATAAACATAGGAGGTCACGCAGGTGGCACCACCACCTACTCCTCAGCGATCTGTCGAACCACCCTCTCCTCGAAATACCAAGAGTGGTCAAACTCATGCGCCAGTAAGCACCGCATCTGTGCATTCACCCCAGTCAACCCCGTTTCCTAAATAGCAATCCCTCAAGGGTAAAAGGTCACCTGAAAATCCCAAGAAAGTATAAGCTAATAAAAAATCAGAGCATATAAAGAATAGAACTAAGGAAGGACAATTCTTACCCTATCACTAGTTAGACCATTCAAGACCTGATGCACCGCGTTCAGAGAAAGAGATCCCCTTGACTGCCGATTGGCCTCGTGCCATCGATACAATCAGCTGGGTATTACACCCAATCACCTCATAGAACCATGTCTGCCAAAGGCAAGAACTTGCAATAAAAAAAATGAGATGCATAAGGAACGTACAAATGCATGAAAGGAAAAAGCGCAAATTAAAGAATACCTAAAGAAGATACATGGCTCCCGTAAAAGTCTACCGACAGCACCGACTGAATGTATCAAGAGAAAAATAGAGGGTCATCAAAGTCAAGATCCTCCAATCATAGAAAGGGATGTTTCAAAAACACCCTCAAGTACGGAAAGAACCACAAGTGCACGACGTCGCCGCTCGACGCCACCATAAAGCCCCCCGGCGCTAGCAAGATAAATAATTGGGCCATATGCCTCACCTGCAGCCCGTCCTCCACGTCAACCACCCTACCCAACAAAACATCCTTTAACAGGGACAGCCGAATGGAATCCCTAGATACTATCCTCCCCACGCCACCGAGCACCGCCCGCACCGCCTACGGTCTCACCCATAGGGAGCCATCCACCTCTATCTTCTCCCCATCACAATCCAGCCCCAGTAGCTGCTGCACATCTATGGGCGTCACAGTCATATCCCCGAAGCCAAAATGGAAGGTGTGGGTAGTGTCCCACCATCTCTCCCCCAGACCGCACAAGAACGTTGTCGAACGAGGCATCTCATCCAGCGCAGACGCCAACCTCCCAAAACCCGCTGATGATACCACCCAACGCACCAGAGGTGGAAGATGCTCCCAGACATCCTTAAGACCCATTGTCCCGCGGGCACGCATGTTCTTTAAAGAAACATCAGACTGCCAAAAGAGAAAAACCTTGTCAAAATCTAAGAAAAGAGGAAAACATAAAAAAGGAATGCCAAAGGTCATTTTTACTTACATAACCTCCAGGGTTCACCGCCCTCGAAGAGTGATGATGCGATGGCTCCCGCAACCGGGTCCGCTCATCCGCAACCGAATTGAACGCGTCAAAGGAGTTCTCGCTCCCTAAAGTAAGAGGTGCCTTGGACCTCCATTCCACATTCGCCCAATCATCAACAGTTAACCACTCCCTTTGTACAGCAGTGATCATAAAAGCAGTCATTTTTCAGTTTACAGAATGCTAAAATGATTCGCAGAGGAAATTACAGAAAGAGAGAAGGAAAGAAGCTATGAAAAATGAAGGGATTTCTCCCCCTTTATATAGGATGGCAAGGGTCATACGGATCGGCACTGGCCCCCCACCTACCGATCAACACTGCCCTTTTATCTTCTAGAGGTAGCCTAAAAGTCCATGCCACTCTCGAATGGCACCCTCTACACTATGCCGACCGACACCCCCTTAAAATTTCGTACAAAAATTCCCCAAAAATATCAGAAGACCCTGAAAAATCCTCTGAAAATTCCTAATAACCCCAGGAAAGATTTAGAACATCTTCACCAATGAAATTTCGCACTCCCTCAAGAGAAACCTCTATTTCACCAGCGAAAATCTCAAAGGCCAAGAGAATCTTCTCCCAGGATTACCTCCTATACCCCAAAGGTCTCAAACCTCCCTGAGCAATACGTCGAATACCTGGACCACCTAATCACTTCCCTAGTGGAGTTTACAGCATCAAATTTTCCTTTCCTCCACAAAGTATCCAAAAGACACAAGGATTTCCCCAACAATCGGCTCCCTAGCTCAAAATAAAATTACGAGGTAATTTCCCCAGCGGAATTCCAGGGAATCATTCTGCCCGTCAATGTCTTCAAAGGATGCTCTAAATTTTCCCCAGCGGAACCCAAAATCCAATCTTTATCCCCAGCAAAATCCTTGATTATCTCGAAGGAAATGTATACCTATTTTAGGTCCGAATTGACCTCGGTCTTGGATTATCACCTTAGGTAGGTCAGAATTGACCTCGGTCCTCGGTCGTCACCTCTCTTTAGGTCAGAATTGACCTCGATATTGGATCGTCACCTTAGTTAGGTCAGAATTGACCTCGGTCCCCAATCGTCACCTCTCTTTGGTCAGAATTGACCTCGATTATGGATTGTCACATTAGTTAGGTCATAATTGACCTTGGTCCTCGGTCGTCACCTCTCTTTAGGTCAGAATTGACCTCGATCTTGGATCGTCACCTCTCTTAGGTTAGAATTGACCTCGGTCCTCTATCGTCACCTCTCTTTAGATCATAATTGACCTCGGTCTTGGATCGTCACCTTCTTTAGGTCAGAATTGACCTCGGTCCTTATTCGTCACCTCTCTTTAGGCCAGAATTGACTTCGGTCTTGGGTTGTCACCTTATTTAGGTTAGAATTAACCTTGGTACTCGGTCGTCACCTCTCTTAGGTCAAAATTGACCTCGATCTTCATTCGTCACCTTTCTAGGTTCGAATCGTCAACTCTCTTTAGGTTAGAATTGACATTGGTCTTGGATCATCACCTTAGTTAGGTCAGAATTAACCTCGGTCCTCGGTCGTCACCTCTCTTAGGTCAAAATTGACCTCGATCTTGGATCATCACCTTAATCCTACAGAATTGGATTCAACCTGTAGAATTGCTCATCTCAACTTAAGCCCATAGAATTAGCTTCGGCCTGCAGAATTGATCATCTCACCTAAAGCCCGCAGAATTGGCTTCGACTCGCAGAATTAGTCATCTCTCCTTAAGCTCGCAGAATTGGCTTCGACTCGCAGAGTTGGTCACCCCATCATTGCTTTGGTCATTGCTTCCTTTAAGACCATCCCCAGTATGTTACTTTAAGACCGAAGAATTGGCTTTGACCCGCAGAATCGATCGCCCTCATCTTTAATCCCTCAGAATTGGCTTTAACTCGCAGAATTGATCATACTCATCCTTAGGTCCTCAGAATCCACCTCGACCCTCTAGTCATCCTCTTTCAAAGGCATCATGTGGTGTCTATTAGATGGCTATCATTTGTTCCAAACTCACTCGTCGAGGGGCTCTATAGACACGCCATTCTAATAACCCCTAACCTCTCCTTAGGTCCCTAGCACCTCCCTTTGTCATTGAAAACCCAAGTCATGCCCCGAGTACTGACCTAGAGGTCATCGGACACTCCCAGGCTCCGTTTGACCAAAAAGTCAAACTCTTTATCTTGACTAAAACTGAATGAATCTTCGAAGGTCACTGAATCCCCTTTCCAACGGTCTACCCCGTACATGATTCTAACTTACCATGTGGACGAATAACCCGTTTTCCTTCGAAACCGATCAGGAGGCCATCGGGTGCTCTCGGGATCCGTTTAACCAAAGTCAACTCTTCATCTCAATCGAGACTGAATGAATCTTCAAAGGTCATTGAAACCCCTTCCCAACGATCCACCCCATGCACGATTCTGACTTACGGTACGGACGAACGATCCGTTTTATTCCGAGAGGTCATCGAATGCTTCCAGGCCCCGATTGACCAAAGTCAACTCCACAAACCTGGTCAAACTCTTTGGAATGTCAAAGTACATCTCCTAAACTTTCCAACGGCCTGCCCCATGTGCGATTCTGACTTACCATACGAACGAACGATCCGTTTGCGTCCGAAGTTTCCCCGTCTAAAGGACCGATGAGCGCTTTAGAGCCACAATTGATCCAAAGTCAACACCCGAACCTGGGAGAGATCCAAAGGACTTTCAAAGATATCTGAATTACCTTTCCAACTGTTTGACCCTTGTGCGATTCGGATCAATAGTTTCCACTTTATGACCAATTTTCCGAAGGAGCCTGAAAGAGACTGCCAAACGGCAGGTCCCAGACCCTGCCTATCGACAGTGTGCCTAAACACACTTGTCGATTAGCAGGACCGGGGCTATTCCGATTGGAAATTACCTGGTCCTATAAAAAGGTGGGCTTGACCTCATTGCAAAGGGATCCCAAATCTGAAATACCTCACTCTCAGCGAATCCAGAAAACCTCTCTCGAAGTCAGCGTGATTTCCACATCCAAATCCCTTTCCAACCTTCGCTTCTCATCATCCTTTTCATCATACATGGTGAATTAAGTACCCTCCATCATCATCCAAGTAAAAGGGATGCTCTCCATAATCCAAGATCAAGCTCAAGATCTCCAAGAAGGCCCAACTCTTCCAACTATGTCCTTAAATTCTCATAAATTCGCATTAACTTGTTTTATTACTTAGCACTTTTATTCTCTCATCTCACATATCCTAATATACTTTTTATTTAGTATTATTTCACATCTCTTACTTTTATATAAATAAAAACTAAAAAAAACAAGGAAAAAAAAGGATTTGCTCACAATTTTCAAACGGGAATTCTCAAACTTTTCTCACAACTAAAATTTTTTTTTACACACACACACACACACACACACACACAAGAGAAGTCCCCAATTGGATTTATGGGATAAATCCCACCCCTCATTTTGCGTACGAACTACGTGGACTTTGATGCCTCTATAGGCTACGTAGGCGTCTCGGGGTAAAACCCGAGACTCAAGTCCTTTTTCTACTCTTTTCCCATTTTTCTATATTCTTTAGACTTAATTCTCTCAAATTCTATGTATTTACACACACACACACACACACACACACACACACATATATATATATATATATATTTGTTCTCAATGGCGTATTATTCCACACGCGTTATCATTCCCCTATAATGATCGACGCTAGGATAATCGCGTAAATCCTATTTTCTAATATTACTTTTTGGAACATTCCTATGGATGACTCGCTTTATATCTTCCATGATACAAGTTGATGATTACTATCTCCACTATGTATACACATGCACACATATCACGGGGAAATAAAGGAAACAACAACAACCCATGAGAGACCGCAAGGGCGGAATGGGTGCCTAACACCTTCCAATTTTATAACTTAGCCTCCGGACCCTTTTTGAATCATTTTGGTTTCGTATGTATCAGTATGTCTTTAGATGCTGTCCTTGGGGATGAATCCCTTTTCTTTTGTCTATTTTGAGTAAAATAGACTAGCAACTCTCTCTCTATATATTTTTCACCTCATTCACCGTCGCACCGCGAGGGGATATATCCGGGGATGGCCACAATCACCATATCCAAACTAATTGGAACTCCTACATGGTATAGAATCAAGTGAGTCAACCATATAGCATGTTCTCATATTTGTCCTAGATATGGAGGCATTCCTAAGAAATAATGCACTGAGAGACGTATTATAAGGCTTGGGCTTCATGAGTTTAATTTAGTATAGCGTCAATGTACCCAAGGGGGCTTGGGATCAAATCCAATGTAGTTATAACTGACAAAACATATTTATAGTGTTGGCACTGGGATACCTGGTATACAATTTACATCATTATGGTATTTATGGAGCCTAGTCCTTAATATAACATTTTCGTGTATTGGATCGATATATTCATATGTTAAAAAAATACATTAATCAAAGGCCGATGCCTAGGGTCTCACAGGTATGAACGTATATAGTTTATGAGTCCTTGGAAAGTTTTAATACGGGTGTTTTGTTTTCAAAACTGTTTGGAACTTAATTTTGTTCGAAAATATGTTTTCTGGGTTTACTGTAGGCTGAGTATTAAATTTCGTTTAACTCATTCAAACGACATCTCCATGTCATTCAAATGATATTATTAGGTCGTTCAAAGCATGTGATTAAACGTGCATCAAATGAAACCTTTTGTTTTGGTTTTTATAGGTTGGTTAGAAGCGAGATGAAATTTCATTCAAATGAGATCCCTATCTCATTCGAACGATATCCTTATATCATTCGAACAACGCGCTGCCTTGATTTTTCTTTAAAAGGATTTTTAGACTAGTTTTTTATTTGAGAGACGGACTTTTGATGAAGAAGATACGCAGACATGTTATCAAAAGTTCCAACTCTAAAGTTTCACCCTTTTATTTACAAGATCTAAGATTCATAAATCCTATACTTTGAGATCTTGTTTGGGCACCTTGTTTGTTTCCTCCATCACAAGAACTTATTTTTGTGCGGTGGACTCCATACGTGCTATTTGGGTTGAAGAACTAGTCGACTCCGTATTCATAATCGTAGATGATTGCTGAGCTGTATTGGTGGATACTGAGGTACGTGTAAACTCGTGAGATATGGACCTTACGTAGGTGGACTCCTACGTTGCACTATGGACGAGCGATTGAAGAGAAGAAGAGGCGTCAAGGCTTGTGGAGGATCGAGTCATTGAGTAAGACTGTATTCTTCCTTTGTAACTTCCGTATCATTGTGATTATCTGGCTGGGCATCCAAGGTTTTTTGCCCTTTGTAGTTTCCTCATACATTGGCATCTTGTGGTTTGATTTATTTAATTTATCTGCTATCACCTAGATGCATGTTAAGGGAAAAAGATAAAATTGGTAAATCGGTTTTCATAAGAATGGTTTAATTTGAGCTAAGTTTAATTGGGTGAATTTAGTTCAATCTTTAAAATTAGAAAAACTTAAAAATATTCAACTTGTGTTTATTTGAACCATTCAAGCATTCTTAAATTGGTATTAGAGCTTTTAGCTTTTTTAGATCTACACCATTAAAGGGAGGAAGGACATAATTGTTAAATAGCAAAAAAGTCTAATTCATAGAGGTATGCATTGTGGGAGGGGATACGAGGGAATCTTTTGCTAACAAGTTAGATCTAAAGGGCCTCCGAATAATGAGCGTTGGGGTGGATCTGATAGAAATCCAGTTGTTGAGTACTGCATCTCCTGCGATGTTGGTGATGAGGTGTGCCAGATTCTATCGGGGAAACTTTAGAGTGGTCTTAGAGGGATTTAAGACCCTTGCAAAGACTCCAGGGCTAGGGTAGTTGGCAGAGAAGTGCCTTTTAGAGGGCTTATCGCAAGACTTATGGGTTTTATTCATTCCACTGATAGCCCCAGGAGGGATGGTAGTTACATCTCGTGGCTCGACCAGAGGCAGTGGGTTAAGGGGTGGGGCTATTGTGTTTAGTATACAGAGGTAGATCTTGAGTGTAGGGATGCTGACTAACAGTTCCTTTTTAGTAGAGAACCTCAAGCGATGTACCAATCGTGAAATCATTTAAAGAAGGTCAAATCTAAGGACCCCAACATGGCTATCAAGGCAACTTCATCGGGAAATAATACTGGTAATCCCCACTATGATTCGGGCTCATAGATTTTGTTGTCTTTCTCGGTAACCCATGATACATTTAGCTCACTCTGAATGACCTTATGGATCTTTTTGTAGTTCACGTACAGTCCTTTCTTGTAGAGGTTCTCCATCCCGAATTGTAATGATCTCTTTGTTTTATCCCACCATGGTTCGGGAAGCTCTTGATATGGTAAGCCTTTTCCTTGGAGTCATAAGTGCCCATTCCACCCCTGATGAGATTCTATTGTACCTAAGCCTAGAATTTTACTCTTAGGGGTGTACTCGAGATCGGTCTTTCGCTTGTGTTCAATGGAAGTGATGGATTCAAGGGTTCCTTATTCATTCTTTATAAGTATAAACCTTGGCATGTATACCATTTTATGAGTGATTCGTATATCTACACTAAGAATAACTAACTCCTCCTCTCTTATATGAGCAAGTGGGATGACTCAAAATCCATTGAGGCAGAGGTCGCTACTGTCATGGTGGGTATCTAGGAGGGGGTGGTACTATTACTGGCAATCATGTCCCATTCATCATCCCCTTATATTGTGATGACCTACGTATCGAATGATAACTGAATTTAAGGTGAAATGATGAGGGTAGTTCCCCCATAATGTGTATCCAGACTTTCTTGAGCAAGAGGTTGAAGATGGAAGGGACAACGAGAACCCTAAACTCCACATCGCATTTGATTGGCCACACTATGAGACTGAGGATAATTTCTCCAAGGATCTCTCAGATAGTATTATCATAGGCCCTAATGGCCATAGAATATGGCATAAACTCCAAGGTAGTGTATCCTATATCAGTGGCATTACGAAGGGGGCACACATTGATGGTGGATCCATTGTCTATCAGTTATAAGGGAACAATATATTTATAAGTCTCCGCGGTGATGGGTAAAGAGAATCAGTGACTAAGGTCTTGTATGTGGTGTTTCTCATTGGATAATATGATGTGATGTTGCATGGCGATAGACCCAATGGTAGCCAACATATCAGGAGGAGTCAGGTCCGTTGACACAGAAGTTTGAGACAACAGATGAACGATGGCAACTCAGTGCTCCCGGGATATGGTCAACAGTTCCTGTATGGTGATGTTGGTTGACGTCCGTTAGATTTGTCATTAGATTTTATTATTTTCTTGAGGAGGAGGTGTGATAGCCTTTTTGGGAGGGCCTTTCTCCTTACTAGCTGCTTCAGAGGAGTGGAGTGCCGACCTTACCTAGTTATAAAGTTGACCTCTTTGTTTGGGGAGTGTAAGGGTTTAACTTGGGTTTCCTGTTTGTTTTTTCCTATATGGAGTATAAAGTCAATAAATGATGTGGGGTTGAAGGCAGGAGGTGCCGTCTCTAGGGCCATCACCTTGGTCCAATCAAGGGTAGGGGTTGGATTCGATCTTTAAGGAGCTTTGTTTTTCATTTTTCTGGGGGGGGGGGGGGAGTTATGTACATGAAATCATCTATCCACTGTATGGATACGTCAGAGTCCTTAACAAGGGTGGGGATTTTTGCTCCCATGGCTATACTTATCCGTTTCTCTAGTCAGGTCTATCAGGTGATGATTCCATGAACATGGATGATCCTAACCAAATGGAATTATTGAAGGCTATTTCCAGGTGTTGTTCATTATTGGAAGAGGCTTTAAGATATTTTGGGTTCATTTTTCTCATAATATTGGTTGCTTCACAAACGATGTCCCCATAGTAGTACCGATATTAAGTGTATTCGCTCCCCAGGGTGAGGTCTTATTGATAAATATGGCATGGGTCAATGCTAACACTACATATCACAGGCTGTTGAAATTTTCATGCGCGTGGTCAGGGAGAATATGGTTGACTAATTCTATCTCGTTAGTATATGAATACCTCCAAGAGGGGGACCTTCTGGCTGGGGATGGTCTCAGTGGGACATCTCATCCCGAAGTTCGATTATGTCGACTATGTGGGTTGTATCTAGGTAAGTATTCCCATGGATGCATCCTACATTAGTGTAGTAGTGGGTTTAGGGTGATACCCCAAGTAGGAAGAGGTCGAATGCTAGCTATAGAATGAGATGATCGAGTTCACTATAAAGATCGATGAGACCTTCTCTGGGCAAAGTGATTTCGAGTGGATTAGGGTCGGCCTCTATAGTATCATATATGTTATTTTTTATTTCCATGGGAAAATTATCCCATACAATAGATTGAATACGTTGGTATATGACCACAATGGGGTGTCTTAGTTCTCCATTGTTGTTTATGAATTGGAGGGGTGGTCCTTCATATGACTTGGATGTAAACTGTTTAAAGTGTAGCCTTTTTTTCATACGACAGATCCAGTATTCACGCTATTCAAGTCGATAAAGCTCTTCGATGATAGCTTTAATGTCGATTTGAAGTAGCATGTGAGTGCAGATTATTGTCGGTTCCTTAATTAGAGAGGACAAATAGGTTCGACTCAGAGGTTGGACCTTACCAGTTAGAGGATTGGATTGGTACTACGGTAGTGTTATTCTTAATTTCTTGGATGACCTCATTTTACATCTTCTTCCACTTGTCCCAATGACCTTTTTCTTCCAAGGAGGAGTAAGAATTCTTGGCTCTTATGAGAGAATGAACTCTATGACCCAGAGTAAGTTCGGTCAATAGTGGTTAGTTTGTTGGAAATGTATGGCCATGATGAAGAATGACATATGGTTAATGGTGTGCTTAAATTCAACGATGTTTCTTAGGGTGGGTGATGATGCTCCCAAGGGTTGGCATTTTGGAAGTGTGAGTGTGTCCTTATACTAGATTCATGATGAATGGGGATCATCAGGGTGGAGTTATCGGTGTTTAGGATGTGAGTGTTCGATAAGGCATTGGTGCGGGTATTGGGATGATATGGTAAGGCTTTGTTGGCGACATTGGGATTTGGTGGGATGAGGCTACTTCCATCAATGAGGTATTGGATGGCGTATCTCAAGTCCCAATAATTATTTGAATATGACTAGTAGCCTAATTGAACTCATAATGTGAGTTGGACTGCTAGTTCTATACATGATGCGGGGGGTGGCCCGAGGTTGAGTGGTTTTAGGTGACCATCCAACTTTAATGTGGCAAAGTCTTGACTGAAGGGGACTCGTAGATCTATAAATTGTCTTTGTTGTGCGCAAAACTCTTTAGGAGAAGGCATAAGTTGATAATGTTTTAGAGAGGGTCCCGGTTGGAAGGGTACAAAAGTGGCTACCATATCTTGGGAAGTGTTGTAACCTGGCATGGTTCCAGTTATGGACTAACCAGGATACAAGTGGGACCGAGTTAATTTTTCACGTCCCTCCAGAGGTTCCTGATCACAGTTTCTATCTAATCATTTTCCAAAGGGCGATTTACCATCTGACCAACTTTTTCACTCCACTGAGTGCTATAAGGGCCAACTGACTCTCCCTCTTCTTGCTTCAGCATTTCCAAATCTTTATGTGTGATGCCAATTTCCTCATTGTATTTTTACTACTCTAGGGAAGCACGACATACATCATCCCCTGTTTTGGCAGTCCCCTCACATTTCAGACCCCAATACTAGGTGAGGTCTCCTCTAAACAAATCGAAGGAGAACATTCTATATAGAATTCCTAGGCGTACATCTCGAACCTATATATAGAGGTGGTAGATGGATAAATGAGTAGACGAGGATTCTCTTCCTTTGTACTTTTTAAAGGCTGGCATCTTGAACTTGTCCGATAATTGGGTTTCAGGATAAAGAGCCATCTTTTTTATGTTTGTGAGCTCATTTGTAGTTTTCATCTTGTTGATGGTTTTCTAGAGGAGATGCATTTCAGATTGCACTAGTGTTATCTCCTGGTTCGGAGGTGGAGGAGAAACCTTATCCATCGGTGGAGAAGTTACAAACTCATCTTATGGGGGGCCTTGGAAGGAGGTATTTGCGTACTCAGAGTACTGATGGTAGGTCTCAAAGTATCCATGAGGGGAATATGGTATTTAATAGTGGGGGGTGCCGATATTAGTGGGGGGAGCCAATTTTGGAACTAGTACATGCGGATCCTAGGAATTAGTCGGTGTTTCCTTAACATACACCGCAGTGGTGTACCAGTGTTGGGTATGGAAGGAGGAATTACGCTATCTCTAATTTTGATCATAGCAGTGGCCTCTTAAAGGTGGACTTGTGCTCAATCCAGTGCCCTAATTTCGAACTGCATGGTATTCTACGATGTCGCGATATTTTTAATCTATCTTAAGATCTAATACATCGTGAATGGAGCTTGGTCTTCTTAAATAGTCATCGAGCATACTACGACTTGACAATCATGGGTGGGGAGATCGCTGATGAAAACTAGATCACCGTACAGAGTGCGAACTCGGGTTTCGAGGGTAAGAATTTAGTGGGAATTCTATATTTTGATCATATGTGGATTTTTTTGGGGTAGTATCTTGAAATGTGAAGAACTTAACAACGTTCCATTGCATTCGGATAAACATGGATGAGCATTCATTTTTTTTATGAGGAGAGAGGAAGTAATAGGCTATGCTCTATTATTACCTCAAAATAAAATGTAGGGTAGGGGAATCCAATGTAAAGTAGTTCTTATTCGGCGATGACTTAGGGTTTCATATTTTTTATCTTCCATTAAAAAGGGGGAGACATTAAGCCTAGAATCTAGGTGTTTGGGGCTAGCCTCCGGCCATTTGACAAATTTCATTTTTTTTTGTCAAAACGATTATCCGTAAGTATTCGTTATTTTTAACCAATAAGTTGTATTCCTAGAGATTTTTATTATGTTAAAGGTCAATGTGACTAGATTATCGGTGTATCGCTTTTCATTGCCATGGATCACGATATACCGGGCTGCTTAGACTGAGTAACCTTTAAGTTATGTGTGAAACAACTTTAACCTAATACTGAATAACAGTGAAACCTTATACGATATACCCTAGTACTGAATGAACTTCAAACGTTCCCTATTATCGAGACTTTGGGATCGAGAGAGAAGTTTCCTGATATACTAGACGGGTGGGCAAAAAGAGGTAGAATATTCATCGGTGACTACCCTTTAACAGCGTTTGGCCTCGAGGGTATAGGGTTTAAACAATATGAAAATCAAGACTATGCAATGTGTGATGCAAACATGTAATCTTTATTTTGACATACTTTGATGTTTATTTTATCGCGAGGTCCTTCATTCGTACCTATACGTTTGGGGAAAATGTACAATACTGTACAAAGGGACCGACGCACGTATTCATGTTTTGAGGGAACCTAAAACTAAGGTCGCTAAACAGTTCTAAGATTTTCATAAAGCAGTCATGCGGGGGAGAGATATTAAATATATTAGGAATAAAGAATAAATATCATTCGGTTCTCTTGATTAATCCCTAGTAGAATAGCTACTATGGTGTTGCGAGCCCCGAGCGGTGGTTCGCCCCGGGGGGGGGGGGGGGGCGGCAGATGCGGGAGTGATTGTCTCTCTTTACTCCGCTCCATTATGAGGTTGGGTTATCTGTTCGACATGGGTTAGTGATTTTCCCCTAGAAGTTGTTTTACACCATATCCAGTTTTTGATGAATGCCATTGGTGTTTTAGGCTTAGGTCCTAAGTGTAGTTTTCATGGGTTATTCAGAGTCGCCAATTTGTTCTATACAAAAGCAAACAAAAGATTTAGGTTAGAACTTTCGAGCTAATCCTATGGCAGCTTTAGATCTACAATTTTTCCAGCGATTCTTATTATGGGGTTCAAGAACCCAGTTGCGAGTGGGGAAGGTGTTAGGAACCCCACTTATTTTTTATGCTTCCTTAATTTTATACTTTTTATCACTGTTTACATTAAGTGGATACTTTTTAGTTTATTTCAGAATATGATTAGAGACCTTAGTTTTATAATCCCTTAAAACATAGATAGGTTCTTAGGTAGGAAAATGATACCAGTGACAGGTGTAGGAACGTCACTAAAAAGATGCGAATGCACAAGTGTGCTTGTGTATAACTCCCTGCTTGTATAATGGGCGGACATTAGTATGTATATATAAATGTGTGAAGAAATCTCATCTTGGTAACAAGTGGTCGTTAATATGTTTATGAAATTGTGTGAGAGAAGTCGCTGTTTGAGATAGTTTGATATCTTATACGAGGTTTGAGGAGAGATAGAAAGGAAGTGTGAGAAATGGGTGCCTCTAGGTTGTGACAACATATTGAGAGGTATATTTCCAAGTCTTGTGCTCATGAGAAGGAATCGTTATTGTGCCTATGAACTCGTTTAGCTACGATATCTAAGCCTATATAGTTCGATTGTGATTTGTGTATACATGTCAGCACATTTGTATTGGGTGCATGGGAGATTGCGACTTTTAGATGGATTGTTATATTGTTAGTAGATAAGAGGTAATGGGTGGAGATGAGATATGGATGCATCTCAATGGGGGAAAATATATCATGATATATACTATCGAGGCTTATGCTCATGAGAAGGACTCGGTATGGCACCTATGTAATTGTATAGACATGAGATCAAAGGCAACATAGTTTGGTCGTTCACATGTTCCAACATGATGTATGTGCAAGTACATGCCTTATATTGGACAGAGGGAGAAGCTATCTGTAGGAAAAAGGGTAGTTTCGATGGATGTTCATAATGGGGATGGACTCGAATGCACCGACACATGCATACTTTGTTGTGATTGTTAGACGATCACTATCCAGAAGGTATTGCCCTTCGAACTAGTTTGGAGGTGTAGAGGGGTAGGTGTGTATAAGATGTAATATTTTATGATTAAGAAACTGAGTAAAACCCCACACCCTAGGGTTAGAGTGGACAAGAAGGATAAAGGGGTTTGGAATAGATATGGAGCATACATAAGAAATAATATGCCGAGAGACGTATTATGAGGCTTGAGCTTCATAAGTTTAGTTCGGTATAGAGCCTACATACCCAAGGGGACTTGTGATAAAAGCCAACGTACTTCTAACTAATGAGACCTATTGATAGGTGTAGGCACTGTTCTAAAAAACCCGCCTAGGCTTCGCCTAGGCACGCCTAGGCTCCGCCTAGGCACGCCTAGGCTTGAGGCTTGGGGAAACGCCCCGCCTTAAGATTTTGACGCATTATGCTTGGTAAAACCCTTAAGGAGTATTTTTTTCTCTAAAAACAACAATGCTTTAGTGAAACAATATCGCCTTTTAAAGATTTTTTTACAAACTGGACCATTATCTCATTCAAAATAATCAAATAGTATTTTTATTTGCAAATATTCAAACATATAATTATGATATGTACAATTTTAGTATTTTAATAGCCTTGTTATGGTTAAAAAATATTAAAATATATTAAAAATACCTAAACGCCTTTTCACGCCTAGGCCCGCCTAGGCTTCTAAGGCTTAAGGCTTGGCCTCCACGCCTCGATCACGCCCCACATTTTTTAGAACCTTGGGTGTAGGCAATGGGATATCGGGTATAAAATATACAACATTACAGTATTTATGTAGCCTAGTCCTTACTGTAGCATTTTTGTTGTGTTGGATTGATTTATTTATATGTTAAAATAATACGTTAATCAAAGGACGATGCTTGACAAGCATTGCTATGAAAACACATATTAGAGGGTGACATTGTATCGGTGGGATTCTCTCGCTCGAAAAATAAGTGAGAGTAGTCGAGTTTTAGACTTTGGCTTCACAAAGTTTTCGTTTGACTCGGCTAACTGACACTTTACCGAGAACGGTTTTGAAAAGTATTTTTTTACTATTTGTATTTAGTCATTCTGGCATATGATTAGCATTTATTTAACATATGAGAATGTCAAATCAATATAAAAATAGAGGTGCTGGGTTAGAAACTGGACTTTAGAATATAAACATTGTAAAGTGCATACCCGGTCCCCTAAACGGGGGTCAGGCTAAATGACATAAATAAATATGGATAATTTATCCCCATATTTATATGTTGGTTATGAACCCGAGATTCGTGTAGAGTTTCTTCACCCTTGTAGCAAGAGGATATTTTTTCTTGGGGGAGTGTCCCCACTTGAGCTACCTGATATAGGAAGAGCTCCGTTTAGTAGGGCAGAGCTTCGTTTAGAAACGCCAAATTTCGTCGAATTTGTGCAGAGGTTTTCATATGTTTTTCTCTAGGTGACTTTTTAGAAGTATGAACCTCCTTCGGGGGGAAGTGACTCCGTGGAAGTACGAGCTTTCCTTGAGGGGAAAGAAATTTTTATGAAGTACAAACTTCTTTGGTACTTTTCAGTATGGGCTCGAGTATCTCGGGCTCTCAAGATTAAAGAAATTTAGAAAGACAAATCAATTTTGGGTTTTGGGGTACTTTTAGACGTTAATGGGGACCTTTATTTCTAGGGTATGATTCAGGGCCTTTGACCGATCAGTCATCCTTAGGCTTTTACGAATCGGTTATCCCGAGTGACACATGTAGGGCTGAGAAAAATTTGGTAATCATTATAAATGGGATAGCCGATCGGACAAAGCCTATTTGGGACCTTTAATCTATCGATTAAAGGACCTTTATAAAGTTTGACCTTTTCAATTTTTCTCTAATTTGTATTTTAGTCCTTAGAGTTTTGATCTTTGGGTTCTTTAGGTCTTTCAGGTTTTTGTTTCAAGGGTATTTTTATGGATAGGATAAACAAGACCCACACACCGATTGCAAATCGGGGTGTCCACAACGTGTACATGTTGTATATATGTGAGACTTTGTTTATGTTTATTATATAATTGGTATATACCATACATTACTTTATGTGCACATTATCAAGTCTCATGTATACATTGTGTAATTTGTGTGTACTTAACACTCTAGAATTTGAGTTCATTTAATGTAATGCAAATTATTTTGTGATACATATTGATTTTGTTTTGATGTTTGTTTCCCTTGGCATTAGTTGTTATTGATTAAAAAACAGATGACAATTACGAATGATTATTTCCTATTTTATATTAGTCTTTATGTGTTTAAGGAAAGAATATAACATTTACAAAAGTTTTTCATCATTTGCACGCTCATAACGTGTTCTTTATTTAGAGAGGAATATCGAAACAAAGGTTAATAAGAAAATGGTAATAATTTTATCAAACGGGTTGTAGTTTTTTTTTTGAAAATTGATGAATTCCATAGTGACTTGAAAAATTGAGGAATAAAGGGGAGAGGCTATTACACAGTTTCTGGATGACTTGCCAACAGTTGGTCTTGTTAACTTTTCTCGGGAAGCTTTATGGTGACATGACGTTAAATATTGTCGAGTCTTTTAATTCCAGAATTTGAAAGAAAGGTATATCCCTATTTATCATCTTGTTGATGCCATTAGGATGAAGGTTATGGAGAAAAGACTGGAAGATGAACAATGGAAGTCAGAGTTATGTCTAACTTTTGATAAATTTTTAAAGAAATTTTGGTACAAGGGGCGACATTGGACAATTAGATGATTATGAAAATTTATTTTTAAGCTGCATGGTATAGTGAAATATATAATGGTGTAGAGGGGGGTTCACTAATTTGACTAAATAAATGGTCTAGAAGGCCCATATGGTGAGGGGGCTCATCACGAGTAGCCCCCTTTTAATGATGTTTTGAAAAAAGTCAAAATCTATATGGACAAGGAGGTCACCATAAGGGGCCCCTCATTCCAAAGCTCAAATTCACAGATAATTGTCCTGGATGAGGAGGGCTCACCATGAGGAACCCCTTGCCCCAAAAGCTCAAGTCACAGAAAGAATAAAGGCGAGGAGGGCCAATAAGTAGCAACCCCTCATCCAAGCTTAATGCCATAGATAATTGGCCTAGACGAGGAGGGCTCACGACGAGCATCCTCTCGTCCCAATGCTCAATAAAAAAAGATGATAAAGGTGAGGAGGTCCCCTATCGAGCAGTCCCTCACCCCAAACTTAAAGCCACAGAAAAAGGAAAGTTTGAAAAGGTTCACCACGAGTAACCCCTCCACACTAGTTGGAGTCATAGAAAAAGGCCAAGAAAAAGGGGATCATTACGAGCAACCTTTCTTGCCCCAATTCACATACTATAGAAATGATACTGGGCAAGGATGTCCACCTAGAGTGGCCCCGTTGCACCAAGTGATCCATTACAAATGACACTTCACGAGGAGGTCCCTCTAGAAGGTCCTCCTCCTCAATATTTGTTACCCATAAAATATTAAAGTACTAATATTTTACTTTCTTGTACAGGTAGCCTAGTTGAGCAAGCATGGCTCAAAAAGTTCAGTTGGGATCTCTTGGGAGTTTTAGCTTGGTGGTTGAGGAAAAAGGTTTATTGAGAAAGCTCAACCACTTAGAACTTTAAGATTAAGAGAATACTAGTAGAAAGTCCCTAGGGATTACTCAAAGTCCTTACACATTTCTCACCCAGTCATAGCTGAAGTGATCAACAAAGAGGTTTCTCCTAAGAAATAAAGTTTTTATAAAATGGTTTTAGAGAAGGGGGTCCTCATGGCCCCACTCAAGTTTAATGATTTTAGAGAAGGGGGTCCTCAAGGCCCCTCTCAAGTTTGATGGTTTTAGAGGAGGTGTTACTCAAGGCCCCTATAAATTTTACAAAGTTTGTATCACTAATTACCATTTAAAATATATTTACCAAGTCAAATATTTTGTCTCTATTAGGAGACACATTTACTTTTTGACCTTTGTTTACACCAGGTGTCGTCTGTCAAAAGGGACAAGTGGCTGCAGACCTATTAGGGATAAAAATTACGTTGCATATCTTGTCCCTCTAAGTTTTTACTCTTTATTTTGGCACCCCAAAAGCTCAAACTATCCTCATGTTTAACTATAAATAGGACCATTGGTGAGGTCAAATTAGATTTTACAAACTCAAGTCATACTGTTACTCAGTCAAAATCAAACTAGACCACTTAGTATTCTCTCCCTGCTTTCATTGTGAGTGATGAGTACCTGTTTCTTCACTCCCACACTAACAACCATTATTCTCAAGAGACATTTTGGGAAAATTTACTATTATTGTTGTGAAGTTCATCTTCTTGGAGGGGTGATTCTAGCTTTGGTTCCGTTTTTCACCAGATGGAGAAGGTTTTATTAGGTACTGTTCTAGAAATTCTTGAAAACCTTAGAGGGAGAGTTCATTGAAGTGGGTCATGCCTCACCCGTTCAAGTATATTACCAGACCCAGTCACACTAATCTCCTATATTTGGCGACTCCATTGGGGAGGTATCTTCACTTTCATGGATAAAGAAGGTTTTGATATTTCTAAGCAGCTGATTTTGGAAGACACTCCACCTAGGAATGGAGATAAAAGTGTTTAGACCTCCCAAGATGTGGTGGTGATGATCGAATCTAGAGTGCCTGCTCCTCAAGGAAGGCAGACTAGTACTGTAGCAGTAGCTCCATTGGTAGGTCTGAACTTGATGAACATGTTTTTTGAGATTATGAAACAAAATAACGTGGATTTGGCAAAATTGACCCAAAGTTGTGTAACACCAGCATCAACCCCCTCTGTAGGGGCAGCCGCTACAACAACAACAAAAGTGATGGTGGTTCCACCATAAAAGGTGGTGCCAGAGCAAGTTGTGACACCGTTGAATTCACTGGTAGCAAAGAATGTGGGTTTGGAGGGTTCTCCCTCCAAGGTTGTTACCATTGAGGAAGTGAAGAAGCTACTCTCTTCCTCTTAGAGGGAAACTTCTCATCTATATGAGGAGCTATAGAACCCCTACCTAGAAAGTGTAAATGAGAAGACATACACAGAGGGATCCCTCGCTAAACTGGCAGGGACCCATTAGACGGTTAATTAAAAGACACACTTCTGAAGTGGTCTTCTCTGAGTCAGTTAGGGTAACTACCATATATTCACAACTGAACGCTCTACTTGACAAGCATGATTAATGGAATTTCTTTCCCAAGGGAATTGATTAATGAAGGAGCGTCCATCAACATCATTCCAATCAACACATTGTATGAGACGGTGATTTATGAAGAAAAAAATAGTGCTTGTACCATTGGTAATTTCAGGATTTAATAGAGTATGAATGCAGTCACTTGGATACGTGAACGTGGGTATCAAGCTGGGGAACCTCACTTTCCATATTAAGTTTCATGTCATCAATGCCAACACAAGCTACCGGCTGCTCATAGGGCGAGTATGTATGCACACTCATGGCATAGTGCCCTACACATATCATCAATGTGCCAAAGCCAATATTAAAGGTATTGAGATTATAATCGAAGCAACAAAAAATCCATTTCCAGTTGAGGAGGCCCACCTAGTAGATGCAACATTTTATACTGATCTTGATGAAGAGAGAAATAACTCAGCAAGGAAGCTAGAAGGGCTTTAGGTGGTGGAAGGAGGTGCCCAACCAAGGGTGTCTATGCATGATCACTTGGGGGAGAGAATGATTCCCCAGATAGCAAAAGGAAAGAGAAAAGTAGAGGAGGTAGCCAAGCCCCCCGCACATGTAAGAAGGTGGCCGTGTCGAACGAAAAGGTCATATACCGCTTATAATGGTCTGCGCAGGCGGAGTTCTAGTATGAGAGTGTCGACCCAGCACCCGAGTGTTTTGTGGTGGCCGAATACCACATTATCTGACACATTGAGGATCCTGAAGAATCCCCCGGGTGTATGCAAGACATACCAAAGGAACAAATGCATGAGTTGGAGGAAATTAATGTAGGAATATAAGGGGGGTGAGAGTAGACCCATTATAATTTCCAAAAGTTTGAACTCAAAGCGGTAGGAGGAGCTCATCAACCTACTCAAGGAATTCACTGATGTGTTTGCTTGGAAGTACACAGAGATGTCAAGTATAGACCCAGAGGTGAGTTCCCATAAACTAAATGTTCTTCCTAATGCTCTTCCCCTTAGACAAGCAACCCATACATACAAAGCTTAGCTAGAACTTAAGATAAAAGGAGAAATGGAAAAATTATTGGTTGCAGGGTTCATCAAACCCATTATGCAACCTGTGTGTCTCTCTATCATTGTGCCAGTGGCGAAGAAGGATAAAATTAAAATACAAATTTTCATAGATTTTTGTGACTTAAACCGGGCATGTCCCAAAGATGAGTTTCCTTTGCAGAGTATAGAGAAATTATTAGATGCTATCGCGGATCATGAAATGTATAGTTTCATGGACGGGTACATCGGCTATAATCAAATCAATATGGATTTTCCTCTCGCACGCCAATGTGAAACTTTGATTACACACTCATGGCATTTGGGTTAAAGAACGCCAGGGCCACATACCATCGAACCATGATGGCCATCTTCCAAGACTTATTCCATGACATATTGGAATTCTACGTGGATGATCTGGTGGTGAAGTCAAAGAAAGAATTCAAGCATATCCAGGACCTCAGGAGATGTTTGAATGGTGTCGCAATTACAAGATGAGAATGAACCCCTCGAAGTGTTGCTTCAGATCACTGCAGGAAATTTTTTGGGATTTGTAGTAAATCGTAAGCGGGTGGAGGTCAACGAGGAAAATTAGAAAGACATTCTGATGATGCCACCACCAAAGAGTTAACGACAACTCAAGAGTTTCTTAAGAAAGCTGTCCTACTTAAGAAGATTCATACTCGCACTGGTGGAGGTGACCCACCCATTTACCCCCTACTGAAGGAAAAAGCTAAGTGGATTTAAGGAGAGGAGAAGAAGAAGGCCTTCGAGAAGATTAAAGAAATATTTCCCTCTTCATCTACGATGATACCACTGGAAGTTGGGGCACTGCTGCTGCTTTACCTCACTTCAATAGAAAAATCTATAGGATCACTGCTCGATCAAGAGAATGAGAGGGTAGAGAGGCCCGTGTAATACTTGTCAAGCGTCATTTCAGGTAAATATACCAATGTTGAAAGGCACTGCCTCGCCCTAGTCTTCGTGGCCCAGAAGTTGAGACACTACTTGTTGGCCTTTACAATCCACATAATTACTATGTGTGACCCAATCAAGTAGCTCTTGGCACGGACGATCATGGTGGGGGGAGAAGTAAGATGGTTATTAATTCTATCAGAATATGATCTAAAATGCGTGGTCCCAAGAGACATAAAAAGTCAAGCTGTAGCAGACCTATTGGTATATTTCTTGAGTCAAAACTTTGAGCCTACCAGTGAAGAGCTATATGGAGAGAATTTTGAAGCATGTTTAGCAGAAGAGATAGAAGAGCGGAAGATGGAGTTTGATGGCTCTAGTGCACAAGGAACAGGGGGTGCAGGCTCTTAAACAATAAGGAGAACGCCACTCTCTCCTTCAAGCTAGATTTCAAATGCTCAAAAAATGAGGGTGAGTACGAGGACCTCGTTCTAGGGTCATTGGAGGCGCTTCGAAAAGGCATCAAAGTATTTTTCATATGAGTGGACTCTAACCTAGTGAGAAAATAGGTTAATGGGGAGTTATCCCTTAAGCATACCAACCTAGTACCGTATAGATCCATCATACAAAAGTTACTAGGACAGTTCCTGAAAGTGACTGTTGAAAGGCATGCGCAAACATTGAACAAGCATCCTCACGCGCTAGATACAATAGCCCATAAATTAGACATGGATGAGTCAAAAGCAACCATCATGGTATGATGGAGAACAGTGCCTACCATAGTGAGGTACCTGTTCCCAAGTGATGAGCTGAAAGACTAGAGGTACCTAGTTGTGAGGCAACTAGAAATAAGGGAAGGAATAATAAAGATGTTAGAATTGGCTAACTACCACCTGTTTCAGGGAACACTTAATTATAAGAACCCTGGGGGTTCTTGGCAAGGCGTGTTGGGGAATATAAAGCTATAGAGAGGTTGTAGCAGTGCATGAGAAGCATTACGGAGCCTTTATCGTCAATTACAGCGGGGGCTATTACTAGCCAACCATGAGCACATATGCTGCTCGTTTGTAAAAGGGCTATTTAAAGTGCTAAACCCAATTTAACCAGCCAATAGAAGATAAATTCGTAGAGTATTTTAATGATTGTAGGCTACCGTACATAGCTTATCTGAAAGATGGTGAACTACTTGCAGAAAGAGCCGATGATATTTATCTGCGGAAGAGAGTAGCCCACTTCTACCTAATAGAAGGGGAGATCTATAAGAAAGGCTATAATGAGAAAGCTCTGAAATGTGTAGCCAGAAAACAATATGGGAAGAGTGCTGAAGGAGGCCCACGAGCCCTCCAACATGGGAGGTGCCAAACTGTGTGACTAGCTAATGATACTAGGGTAGTAGTGGCTTACCATGAACGCTAATTCCATTGGTTAGGTAAAAAAGTGCAGAGCTTGCCAAGTACATGGAAACATGGTACATGCCCCTTCTGTCAATCTGCAAAGACTAATATCTCCCTACCCCTTACACACATGCGTGTTTGATTTGGTTGGAAAGATAAGCCCAATGTTTTATGGCAAAGCTTTTATTATCGTGGCTACCGAATTGATACCATAAGGGGAGAGGTTAGTGCCTTAAGAAGAGTAACTTCCCAAGTGGTAACCCAGTTTATCAAGCAGTATATCATATGCAGGCTTGGTATACCCAAGGTGATTCTAACAGATAATGGGAAACAATACATATGTAAAGAGATGGCACTTCTCACCGATAAGTATAAAATTATGTACAACAGCTTAACTATCTCCTTCCCAAAGGGAAATGGACAAGAAAAGTCCATAAACAAAACTTTGATCAATATACTAAAGAAGGTGCTTGAACATTTGCTCGTAGACTGCAACCTCTCCCTCTTCACCCTCAAAAACCCTCTCAGTCTCTGAGGGAACCCTCATAGTTACCCCAGAGGGCACTCCGTAAGTATGCCTCCATTTCAGAAGGTCCCTATCCCTAACGGAGGAGATAAAAGACGAGGCGTGGGAAGTGTCAACCTCATCATCTGTATCATCATCTTCGTACTCATCCCCCTCCATCTCATCACCTGCAGGAGGACCCTGAGGGAAAGCCACTTGGAAGGCATTGGGGGACAGGGTTGTCACAGGGACAGCCTCAGAGGGGATCGTACCCTCGGACTCTCGGGGAGGGCTAAGGTCAGACGTGTCCCTTCTACCAGACGTTCCAGTACCAGTTGGAGAGGAGGTTCTCTCGTCCATTTCACTGGGTTTGGGAGTGTCGGCAGGACGAGACGACGACCCACAAGACTCAGAGGGTTCAGATGGTCTTATGGTGGCAAGAGGAATGGGAAAGATGGATCGTACCCAATTAGGGTCGGCCCCTCGTCTCTTCTCTTCCTCCTCCTCTATTCGTCTGATCTCGGTAAAGAGTTTCTCTCTCAGAGATGGGAATTCAGACACTAAGTTGTAAAGCCTCCTAAGCATTAAGGGGAAGACCCTACACTTGGAGAAATTATACTAAACTTGGCTAATTCAACTTCAAACACTTGGGGGATCGACCAGGTTTAACTTTTGGATCAAACCAAAGAACTAAAACGTTTTTCGTCAAGAATTTTCAAGAACTACCAATCGGAGAAGACACCGAAAAAAGGCAATAGGGGAACTCTAAGAAACTGCCGACCTACGACCCTAAAAAATATACAGAAATGAAGAGAAAAGAAGGCAAGGGGAGAAAAAGGTTACCTGATGACGAGAGAACAAGAGCGCAGTGAGGCCTGAAAGATTGAAGGCTGCAAATGGCGACTGGTTCTAGAGAGAGAAAATGGTTAGGCACGAAGAGGAAGAAGTTGGAAAGAGAGTTTAAAAATTGCTTATATACATTGGCAATAAATGGGCACATTTGCCAACAAGGGAATAGTCAGGGCACAAAGCCCCAGGAAAGTGTGCAGCCGCCCTGCCTTGGGAAGTTAAATAGCAATGAGTACCTGCCCATGTGTCACTCATCTAACTGGTCATACACGCATCTCAATTTTAGCAATATCCCTCAGCCATCTCAATGGCACCTATGGCTAAGGGCTGGGGGGTGATTGATATACCCGTTTATATCCTCAGCTCGGATGAGGATTACCTCCAATACGGACGACCCTACGAGGGGACGACCCTTCACCAGGCCTCAGCTGACCACCACCGGGCCCAGACGACCCTACGAGGGGACGACCCTCCACCAGGCTCTAGCCGACCCTATGAGGGGCCGACCCTCCACCAGGCTCCAGACGACCCTACGAGGGGCCGACCCTTCCTCAGGCTCCAGACGACCCTACGAGGGTACGACAGTACGAGGCCATAATCAAGCCAGGCTCCCTACCGGAAGAAACTTTGCCCTCGGCCTCGGCTCATAGGCTGAGGGTGACATCATGACAGCGCGTGGTCCGGGACACGCGTGGAATAGTACGCGTCAGGCTCATATGGCACGCGGCAGACCGTTATAACCGAATCACACCCTCACGTGAGGGAATATTATGTCATCATTTGGCATCTACAGGTGTCAACAGGGGATTGGTTAGATCATTATTCACATGCACCATGCTTACTTGGGGGGTACACTGCACCCCCCAAGACCTATATATACTTGTCACCTACAACCCTACAGGGGATCGATCCATGAACAGCAGCCCTAGCTAAAACTCTGCTTGTACACACATAGTGGAGCGAGAGAGAGGGTTATGTGCGTTGTATCCAAGGCCATTAGTGCCCATACTTAGTGGATCACACACTCACAGTGGATGTAGGCCAATTTGGCTGAACCACTATACATCATTGTCTAATTTCCTCTTATACTCATCCCCTTCTACACACTTACATACTTATATACTTACATCTCTATGGCTGCCATAACTACTACTGTTTGAGCTCACTATCACTTACCTGGTGGTGCTAAATCTCAGCATCATCAGTTTGGCGCCGTCTGTGGGAAACTCGAAGACATCTCTTCCTTTGTACAGCTTGACCTCACTGGGCACTCTGGTGGTGAACCAACGCTCCCCCTGAGAGGAGGTGTTTCACCATTGAAAGAGACCCACTAAGGTTCCCAAGCTCACCAGTATTTTCTTCAGTTCAACTTTTCATAGCTCAAGCACATGGCACCTGAGATGCCACCGCCACCACTTCCCTTGCCGGATGAGGGGGGAAGACCCGGTTCCAGTCAGCCGCCGCCTCAGTCTGAGATGGCTGATGTCGCAGCAGCCCTAAAGTCTCTGGCAGCAAGCCAGCGGATGATGCAGGAACAGTTCACAGCTCTGAGCCAGAACATACTGAGACCACCAGGGGTCTCACCTGAGATGATTACTCCGGCAGCAGCCCCAGGACAGCATGAGGCCAGGGGACCACCCCAGGCACCATGCAAAGACCTGCCACTCCCTCAGCGGCGTAGGGATGTTGCTGACCCCAGGCGTTTGCGCCTGGGGAGGCAAGGAAACCCTTGCCCTGAAGACAGGTATGACGATCTGGAGGGGGAGGAAGCCCCAATAGAATGCTGGGAACCATACGAGGTCTCCAACAATACTGTGCGACCTCTCCAGGATAGTAGAGGAAAGTGCGGGAGACCAAACCCTGATGATCGTCCGAGAGGCTCTGCTTTTGACCGCCTGAGCAGGGGGTCAGCCTTCGAGAGGCTGGGCCCAGTAAATGACCTGCGGGATAAGCTGTCCAAGTCGAGAAGTGCTGCGAGATCTAGGAGAGAGGCAGCAGAGGGCCGACCCCAAAGACGGGATGACGGTCAAAGGGAAGTAAACAGCCGACACATGCCTGCTGCAGTGGAACCCCCCATCCACCTCCAAGAGGCAGCGGGGGATAACATCGGCCATGCAGACCCTGTGAGGCCCTGGAATGACTCAATCCAGCGGTTAGAGGATAAGATTGGCGACATACTGAAGAACCGAGACCCTCTTCAGAGGGGATACACCATAGGCTCACCCTTTGTGGCAAAGATAGTCAACTTCCCCACGCCATCAAAGTTCAAGCCTCCTGTGGTCACCCCAAGATACGATGGGAGCACCAACCCTGTCCACCACGTGGAGATGTATCAATCGGCGGAAGACATATACTCTATCTCAGATGAGATGAGGTGTCGTGCCTTCTCTGGTACCCTGACAGGGGCTGCACATGTCTGGTACACGTCTCTTCCAAAAAATTCCATTGAAAACTTCAAGTAGTTGGCAGACCGGTTCATCCACAACTTTTGCTTCGGGGTGAGACCACAGAAGAAGACCACACACCTGCTCTATGTTAAGCAGGGAAAGAATGAGACTCTGAGAGACTACATAGCCAGATTCAATAAAGAGAAGCTGGAGGTGGAAGACTATGAGGAGAGCATAGCTATGACAGCCCTGATTGGAGGGCTCCAAAAGGGGAAGCTATTATGGAAGCTCGCCGAAGACCCTCCGAGGATGATGGCTGAGCTGTTGTCAACAGCAGGGAAGGTGATGAACGCCGAAGAGGCGATGGCCGCAAAACATGAAGACGAAAAAGGAGGTTCAAGCGGGGGCAAATACACTAAGAAGAACAAAGAAGGGAAGAAGAGGTCCACGGATGATAAGTTCGTTGGTTACACCCCTCTAACGGTCAGCTGTGAACAGATCCTTAATGAGATAAAGAGTGACCGATCCCTGAAGTGGCCTGAGAAGCTGAGGGCAGCCCCCGGCAAGAGGAACAGGAACCTGTGGTGTGAATTTCACCAAGACCATGGTCACGTAACAGACAAATGCTTTGCTCTGAAAGATGAGATTGAGAAGATGCTGAAAGAAGGGAAGCTCAGAAAATACGTGGACCGAGAGGCCTTCAAGAGGGTCCGAGGGGACGACCCCAGAAAAAAGCGAGTTGATGCATGTAAAGAAGGTCCTCAAAAAAGAGGGGACGACCCCTATGATGATGAGGACGACCCTGACCTCCCGCCGAGAGACGACCACGGTCCTGTTAAGAGGCTCAATATGATCTCGCTCGGTGTAGGAATGATCTCCGGGGGATTAGCAGGAGGAGGGTCTGAGGTCGCTGACAGGAAGGCCCATGTTGCTGAGGTTAAGGCGGTGACGAAGGTGGTGCACTCAACCTCCCTAGAGGTCAAGTCAGGAAAAAGGAAGAAGGTTGACATGGACACTTTGATAGTGGGATTTTCAAGGATGGACTTCAAAGGCCTCTTGGCCCCGCATGATGACCCTCTCGTCATCACTACCAGGGTGCACGGGTGTGAAGTGCCGAGGATCCTGGTAGATGGGGGCTCATCCGCAGATGTGATGTTTTGGCCATGCTTCAAGGCCTTGGGCCTCAGTCGTGCCAGACTTGTCCCATACCATCATCCGTTGATCGGGTTCAGTGGGGAGAAGGTTCACCCCCTAGGAATATATGAGGCTGATGTCAGGATGGGGGACGAATGACCGAGATGGCTCACCAAGAGGGTCAGTTTCTTTGTGCTAGATGAGTAAGTGTTTTCGGCATACAACATCATATTGGGATGTGTGGCCCTCAAGGGGTTTGAAGCTGTGCCATCCACAGTCCACCAGATGGTTAAGTTCCCTACCCCTTACGGGGTGGGAGAAGTTCAGGGAGACTAGACGACAGCGAGAGAGTGCTACTACAACTCCACTGAAGAAAGGGAGGCACACAAGAGGGCTACAACCACTTACAACATTGATACCCTAGACCCCAGGGACGAGACGAAGCTCAAAAAAGGAGAGGCCGCTGAGGAGGTAGAACCCATCATCCTCGATGAGGATGACCCGGGAAAAACCGTCCAAGTTGGCAAGTCTCTGGAACCCAGTATCAAGGAAGACCTCATCGAACTGTTAAGGAGAAGGCGAAGCGTCTTCGCGTGGAGTCATGTAGATATGCCAGGGATCGACCCCGAAATCATGTGCCACCAACTCAATGTGGTAGAGGGAGTGACGCCGGTAAAGCAGAAGAGGAGGATTTACTCTAGAGAAAAGTATGAGGTCATCAGGGATGAGGTTAAAAAAATTAGAAGACGCTGAATTTATCAGAGAGGTCATCTACCCTGAGTGGCTGTCCAATGCAGTCATCGTCCCAAAGGCCAACGGCAAGTGGAGAATGTGCGTGGACTTCACAGACCTCAACAAGCATTGTCCCAAAGACAGCTTCCCTCTCCCCCGCATCGACCAGATGGTAGACGCTACCGCAGGCCATGAGCTCATGAGTTTCATGGATGCCTACTCAGGGTATAACCATATTTTTATGAACCCTGAGGACTCGGAGAGGGCCGCCTTCATCACTGACAAGGGGACATACTGTTATAGGGTCATGCCCTTTGGCCTAAAAAATGCGGGGGCAACGTACCAGCGCCTCGTAAACAAAATGTTCGAAGACCAAATTGGGAAGTCTATGGAGGTTTACGTAGATGACATGCTGACTAAGAGTCTGAAGGCAGAGGATCATGTGGCAGACCTGGAAAGGACCTTTAATACAATGGACAAATACAAAATGAAGCTCAATCCGGCCAAGTGTGTCTTCGGGGTCGGAGCGGGAAAGTTCTTGGGGTTCATTGTCAATCAAAGAGGCATCGAGGCCAATCCAGAAAAGATAAAGGCCCTTATTGAGATGAAGACCCCCAAGTCCATTAAAGACGTTCAGAGGCTCACAGGGAGAGTGGCTGCCTTGAACAGATTTGTGTCAAGGGCTACAGACAGGTGTCTACCATTCTTCAAGATCCTCAGGAAGGCCTTCGAGTGGAGTAAAGAGTGTGATGAGGCTTTCAGGGAGCTAAAATCATACTTAGGGTCTCCCTTGCTGCTGTCACGACCCGTGCAGGGTGAACGACATTACGTGTACCTTGCTGTCTCAGAGTCCGCTATCAGTGCAGCAATCGTAAGAGACGAAGACGGGATACAGAAGCCCGTATATTTCAACAGCAAGGCACTCCAAGGGGCAGAGCAAAGATACCCGAGGATGGAGAAGTTGGCCTATGCCTAAAGGAAGATGAAACTGTACTTCCAATCCCATACTATGGTCATCCTTACTGACTCTCCTCTTAGGCAGGTCCTACACAAGCCTGAAAAGTCAGGAAGGCTAATGACCTGGGCTATAGAGCTGGGGGAGTTCGACATTGTGTATCAGCCTAAGACAGCCATTAAGGGGCAGGCCTTGGCAGATTTCGTGGCTGAATTTACTTGGGAGAGTGACGTGGCCGAGGGTGAGGGTCTAAGCCAGACAGATACCCAGCAAGGTAGGCTCACCGACCCTCCTGCAGATACGGCTGAGACAAGCACCGCTAGAAGAAAGGTGGCTGAAAATGAAGAGGGAGGATACCTTTTTAGACAAGGGTCACTCATCGAGGGAAATTTCTCGGAGGAACATGCTGTGTGGAGTCTTTTCGTCGACGGGTCCTCTTGCGAAAGCGGGAGCGGAGCTGGATTGATAGTGTCAACACCCGACGGCACAGACATCGAGTACGCCCTGAGGTTCAATTTCAAAGCCTCCAATAATGAGGCTGAGTATGAGGCCTTGATAACTGGCCTTTCCTTGGCTAAGTCCCTTAGTGTCGGCCAAATTTTGGTTCACAGTGATTCAAGGCTGGTGGTGAATCAGATACTAGGAGCCTACGAGGCCAAAGACGAGAGGATGGCTAGGTATCTTGAGAGGGTGAGGTCATTGCTGAAAAACTTTAAAGAAGTGAAATTCAAAAGGATACCTAGGCTCGACAATGGCCGTGCTGACGCCCTTGCAAGGTTGGCCTCAGCTACTAGGACAGACACAAGGAGGACAGTCCCGGTAGAAATCCTGCTTCGACCAACTATCGAAGACGACGAGGGAACACTTGGCATTTGCATGAATGTTTCTCAAGAACCTTCATGGATGGATCCTCTGATCAGATACATTAAAGGGGGAGAGATGCCAGAAGCAAGCCAAGAGAGGAAGAAGCTGAGATACAGGGCTGCAAAGTTCACTGTCATCGGAGACGCGCTGTACAAAAAGGGGTTTCTGCTCCCCTTACTTAGGTGTGTGCATCCTTCAGAAGTCCCTTCCATTTTGCAAGATGTGCATGAAGGGTCGTGCTCAAGCCACATTGGGGGTAGATCCTTGGCAAAGAGGGTGATCACCCAAGGTTACTGGTGGCCGACCTTAGGGAAAGATGCTGCCGCATATGTTAAAAAGTGTGATAAATGCCAAAGATTTGATACCATCCCTCACCAACCTCATCAGCCCCTCACCTCCATTACATCCCCATGGCCGTTTGCAGTGTGGGGGATTGACCTGGTAGGACCCTTACCGAGGGCCGTCAATAACTATCGGTTCCTCATCGTAGCAATTGACTACTTTTCAAAGTGGGTAGAGGCCGAACCGATGGTCATGATTACAGAGTAGAAGACCTTCCAGTTCATCTGGAAGAATGTGATATGCAGATATGGTCTACCCAACACCCTCATCTCGGATAACGGGACCCAGTTCAAGAATGCCTCTCTACAGAAGTACTGTGAGAGGGTAAGTATCAAACAATTTTTCTCCACCCCAGGCCGACCTCAGGCCAATGGGCAAACCGAAGTAACGAACAGGACAATCCTAGATGGGATTAAGAAGAGGCTTGAGGAGGCAAAAGGAAGATGGGTCGAGGAGTTATATGCAGTGTTGTGGGCGTACAGGACGACAGTAAGGACCTCCACTGGGGAGACCCCATTCATGTTAGCTTATGGATCAGAAGCAGTCATCCCCACCGAAGTCGAGTTTCCCACTCATAGGGTCCAAGTGTATGACCCCCAGGGACATACGGAAGAGAGGAGACTTGACCTGGACTTGATTGAGGAAAGAAGGGAGGATGCTGAGATAAGGCAGGCTTCCTACCAGCAGAGGACCGCAAGGTTTTACAATCAGAGGGTGAAACAGAGGCCTATCGCAGTAGGAGACTTGGTCCTCAAGAAGACTTGGCAGAAGCCCAATAAACTCCATCCTAATTGGCACGGCCCCTATAGGGTCACCGACGAAGTTGTCCCTGGGACCTATAAACTAGAAAACCTAGAGGGGGAACCTTTTTCCAACCCCTGGAATGCGGATCATTTGAAAAAATACTACCAGTAGTGTTGTAAGGTCTTGATAGGCCATGGTTGTAATAAGCATTGTTTCGACAGAACACATGGAAAATTAATGAGAAATATCAGTGTTTCCCTCATCCAGCGGTTATCAGTTCTAGTATGCATGCAAAGAAGTTGAACCCTCGGCTATAATGAGGATCAGTGGAGGTGACGACCCCACCACTGTCCTCAAGAAAGACGAGGGTAGACTTTGTTAAAAACCATTAATTTGGTAAGTTGAACCCTCGGCTATAATGAGGATCAGTGGAGGGGACGACCCCACCACTGTCCTCAAGAAAGACGAGGGTAGACTTTTTTAAAAACCATTAATTTGGTAAGTTGAACCCTCGGCTATAATGAGGATCAGTGGAGGGGACGACCCCACCGCTGTCCTCAAGAAAGACGAGGGTAGACTTTGTTAAAAACCATTAATTTGGTAAGTTGAACCCTCGGCTATAATGAGGATCAGTGGAGGGGACGACCCCACCACTGTCCTCAAGAAAGACGAGGGTAGACTTTGTTAAAAACCATTAATTTGGTAAGTTGAACCCTCGGCTATAATGAGGATCAGCGGAGGGGGCGACCCCACCACTGTCCTCAAGAAAGACGAGGGTAGACTTTGTTAAAAACCATTAATTTGGTAAGTTGAACCCTCGGCTATAATGAGGATCAGTGGTGGGGACGACCCCACCACTGTCCTCAAGAAAGACGAGGGTAGACTTTGTTAAAAACCATTAATTTGGTAAGTTGAACCCTCGGCTATAATGAGGATCAGTGGTGGGGACGACCCCACCGCTGTCCTCAAGAAAGACGAGGGTAGACTTTGTTAAAAACCATTAATTTGGTAAGTTGAACCCTCGGCTATAATGAGGATCAGCGGAGGGGACGACCCCACCGCTGTCCTCAAGAAAGACGAGGGTAGACTTTGTTAAAAAACCATTAATTTGGTAAGTTGAACCCTCGGCTATAATGAGGATCAGTGGAGGGGGCGACCCCACCACTATCCTCAAGAAAGACGAGGGTGGACTTTGTTAAAAACCATTAATTTGGTAAGTTGAACCCTCGGCTATAATGAGGACCAGTGGAGGGGACGACCCCACCACTGTCCTCAAGAAAGACGAGGGTGGACTTTGTTAAAAACCATTAATTTGGTAAGTTGAACCCTCGGCTATAATGAGGATCAGCGGAGGGGGCGACCCCACCACTGTCCTCAAGAAAGACGAGGGTAGACTTTGTTAAAAACCATTAATTTGGTTATTTGAACCCTCGGCTATAATGAGGACCAGTGGAGGGGACGACCCCACCACTATCCTCAAGAAAGACGAGGGTGGACTTTGTTAAAAACCATTAATTTGGTAAGTTGAACCCTCGGCTATAATGAGGATCAGCGGAGGGGGCGACCCCACCACTGTCCTCAAGAAAGACGAGGGTAGACTTTGTTAAAAACCATTAATTTGGTAAGTTGAACCCTCGGCTATAATGAGGACCAGTGGAGGGGACGACCCCACCACTGTCCTCAAGAAAGACGAGGGTAGACTGATAAAAATCATTAATTTGGTTATTTGAACCCTCGGCTACAATGAGAACCAGTGGAGGGGACGACCCCACCACTGTTCTCAAGAAAGACGAGGGTGGACTTTGTTAAAAACCATTAATTTGGTTATTTGAACCCTCGGCTATAATGAGGACAGATGAGGAGACGAGCCCACATTGGCCCTCAAAAAAGATGAGGGAGGGGTTAGTAGCATCAACAGAGCAAACCATAAAAGAGTCAAATATGGAAAACAACAATTATGGAAAGGAAGAGACTATGGTATTAATAAAGCATAAAATATCAAGTGTTTTACAAGGCGAATGAGCAAAAATACAAAATGAGGGTATGGGCTACAGGCAGCCACCCTATGGGATGACATCAGAGGGCAAGGCCTCCACATCTATGGGAATGGTTTCCTCTGTTGCCAGCACTGGATGATCTTCAGTACCGACCCCTTCAACCTGAACTTGGGACTCCACTTATGACAGGGCCTCAGCAATCAAGGGGTCATCCAGCTGAACCACCTCAAGAGAAGGGCGGATGGATGATACTGTGTCGGCAAACTTTAGGACGACCCACCGACAGGCCGTCCTAATTCCCCTCTCTAGATATTCAAGACCGAAGCCTTGGAATTCATCAGAGACCTTGTAAGCCTCAACAGCATCAGCCTCGGCCTTCTGGACAGCTACTTCAAGGTCAGTCTTGTACCTGGCCTCCATATTGGTTAAAACCTTGTCCTTTCCCTTGATCAACAAGTCCCTGTCCTTGATCAACAAGTCCTTAGCCTGCATATCGGCATCATGCTGCCTCGTCAGCTCATCAAGGACTCTAGCATGCTCAGTTCTTGTGCTCTCCAGCTCGGCCCTCGCAGTGTGCAGCTCTGTCCGTAGGTCAGCCTCTTGTTGAATGGCCCTCTCAGCTTCATGGAATTTCTGTTGGTTCTCAGCCATCCACTTGGTGGTTGAGGTAAAGGCACAGACAGACTGCAAGTAAAATGAACAAATGTCAAGAGGGGCCGAGGGAACAGTTAGTGAGAATGAAATTAAAGGTCAAGACCAATACCTGAGCAAGGGAGTGCAGACCGAAGTCGTACACTTTGGCTGGAGGCATCTTTGCCAAGAACTCGAAGTCAGAGGCCGATGGTGTAGAGAACATCGAGCCCTTGGCCGCCCTCAAGTTGGCAATAAGGGATGAGGGGTCGGCCCTCAGATGGGACAGATTCTGAGACCAGAAGGCCCCCATGCTGGACGAAGAGGTCGTCCCCTCAGAGGCTTCGACTCTGGCCCTCGTCCGAGAATCAGGCCGATGCTCAACAGGAGTCTCAGGCTCCTTCCTCTTGTGGCTATCAGATGTCGGCTTAACAACCGTCGGCCCTGAGGCCCTTGTCTTCTTTGGAGCTTGCTGAGGCTCCTTCCCCTTCTTCTTTGACAAACCAGCGAGTAGGCTTAGAGCAGTCATTTCCCAGAGGTAGTCTGGTGTACCTGCAGGACGATCTGATAAGAGGACGACATGTCAGAAAAGTTCAGAGATAAAGAGAGAACACTTCAAAAATAAGTAAAGAAGAGAAAATGTTCAGTATAACTCACATAGTTCTGTCAGAGGGCCGACCCTCAGACCAGCTTCTTTAAGGAAGCGAGGGGTCATCAGATCTTCGAACTTTGGGATCTCACCCTCTCTCCCTCGTCCCCTCAGATACATAACAATATCCCTTTCCTCCAGGCTAAGTCCGGGGTCTGACTTAGCTTTCATTGAGGGATTAGACCATTTGGTAGGGACCCTCGGACCATCGGCAGAAGGGGACGCCTCGGCGGAGCGCTCCCACGCCCCAGATATGAAGAAGAATCTCTTTTTCCAATCATGATTGGAAATTTGAGACACGTGAAGAAGTTTCTTCTCAGACCTTCTCGCCCCAAGATGATAATATCCGGGCTGTTTAGATGAAGAGGTGATATTATAGCAAGCCAAGAATACGTCGGACGAGGGCTCATCAGTAAAAGAGTTTTTCCACAAGGAAATGTAACCCAGAATCGTCCTCCAAGAGTTGGGTGGAAGTTGAGAGGGGGAGACGCCCAGAGCCGACAGAATATCTACAATGGCAGGGTGGAAGGGAAGTCTGACACCTACCTTGAACATTTGCTCGTAGACTGTAACCTCTCCCTCTTCACCCTCAAAAACCCTCTCAGTCTCAGAGGGAACCCTCATAGTTACCCCAGAGGGCACTTCGTAAGTATGCCTCCATATCAGAAGGTCCCTATCCCTAACGGAGGAGATAAAAGACGAGGCGTGGTAAGTGTCAACCTCATCATCTGTATCATCGTCTTCGTACTCATACCCCTCCATCTCATCACCTGCAGGAGGACCCTGAGGGAAAGCCACTTGGAAGGCATTGGGGGACAGGGTTGTCACAGGGACAGCCTCAGAGGGGATCGTACCCTCGGCCTCTCGGGGAGGGCTAAGGTCAGACGTGTCCCTTCTACCAGACATTCCAGTACCAGTTGGAGAGGAGGTTCTCTCGTCCATTTCACTGGGTTTGGGAGTGTCGGCAGGACGAGACGACGACCCACAAGACTCAGAGGGTTCAGATGGTCTTATGGTGGCAAGAGGAATGGGAAAGATGGGTCGTACCTAATTAGGGTCGGCCCCTCGTCTCCTCTCTTCCTCCTCCTCTATTCGTCTGATCTCGGTAAAGAGTTTCTCTCTCAGAGATGGGAATTCAGACACTAAGTTGTAAAGCCTCCTAAGAATTAAGGAGAAGACCCTACACTTGGAGAAATTATACTAAACTTGGCTAATTCAACTTCAAACACTTGGGGGATCGACCAGGTTTGACTTTTGGATCAAACCAAAGAACTAAAACGTTTTTCGTCAAGAATTTTCAAGAACTACCAATCGGAGAAGACACCGGAAAAAGGCAATAGGGGAACTCTAAGAAACTGCCGACCTACGACCCTAAAAAATATACAGAAATGAAGAGAAAAGAAGGCAAGGGGAGAAAAAGGTTACCTGATGACGAGAGAACAAGAGCGCAGTGAGGCCTGAAAGATTGAAGGCTGCAAATGGCGACTGGTTCTAGAGAGAGAAAATGGTTAGGCACGAAGAGGAAGAAGTTGGAAAGAGAGTTTAAAAATTGCTTATATACATTGGCAATAAATGGGCACATTTGCCAACAAGGGAATAGTCAGGGCACAAAGCCCCAGGAAAGTGTGCAGCCGCCCTGCCTTGGGAAGTTAAATAGCAATGAGTACCTGCCCATGTGTCACTCATCTAACTGGTCATACACGCATCTCAATTTTAGCAATATCCCTCAGCCATCTCAATGGCACCTATGGCTAAGGGCTGGGGGGTGATTGATATACCCGTTTATATCCTCAGCTCGGATGAGGATTACCTCCAATACGGACGACCCTACGAGGGGACGACCCTTCACCAGGCCCCAGCTGACCACCACCGGGCCCAGACGACCCTACGAGGGGCCGACCCTCCACCAGGCTCTAGCCGACCCTATGAGGGGCCGACCCTCCACCAGGCTCCAGACGACCCTACGAGGGGCCGACCCTTCCTCAGGCTCCAGACGACCCTACGAGGGTACGACAGTACGAGGCCATAATCAAGCCAGGCTCCCTACCGGAAGAAACTTTGCCCTCGGCCTCGGCTCATAGGCCGAGGGTGACATCATGACAGCGCGTGGTCCGGGACACGCGTGGAATAGTACGCGTCAGGCTCATATGGCACGTGGCAGACCGTTATAACCGAATCACACCCTCACGTGAGGGAATATTATGTCATCATTTGGCATCTACAGGTGTCAACAGGGGATTGGTTAGATCATTATTCACATGCACCATGCTTACTTGGGGGGTACAGTGCACCCTCCAAGACCTATATATACTTGTCACCTACAACCCTACAGGGGATCGATCCATGAACAGTAGCCCTAGCTAAAACTCTGCTTGTACACACACAGTGGAGCGAGAGAGAGGGTTATGTGCATTGTATCCAAGGCCATTAGTGCCCATACTTAGTGGATCACACACTCACAGTGGATGTAGGCCAATTTGGCTGAACCACTATACATCATTGTCTAATTTCCTCTTATACTCATCCCCTTCTACACACTTACATACTTATATACTTGCATCTCTATGGCTGCCATAACTACTACTGTTTGAGCTCACTATCACTTACCTGGTGGTGCTAAATCTCAGCATCATCAAGAAGCTACCCATGGTGCTATGGGCTTACCACACTTTAAAGAGAAAACCGATCAGGTTTAACCCATTGTCACTCGTATATAGGATCAAAGTTTTCCTACTGGTGAAATTAGTAGTACCCTCGGCTAGGGTCACACTAAGCAATAGACTCATCGCGGACCGATGACATCTACAGCTAGAGGCACTAGACGAGAGACAAGGCAAAAGAGAACTTTAAAGTCTACACCCTACAACTGTCTAAAGCCTATGAAAAGAAATGAATAGCACCTTTTTTTATCATTGCATGATGATTCTTATTTTTTTTACTTACCTGGCATCATCATAGGAAAGAGTTCTTCTATAATCAACCAGCTCCTCTTTAAATAAAAGAGAAGGGGAACCAACATATGTAACCCGAGGAAAACCACTTTCACTAAGTAAAGAGGAGTCAAGTATAGTACCATTACCAATTGAAATGAAAGTGGTAGGAGGCTCCTCAGAAGATAATCCCAGGGCTTCATAAACCTGTTCATGAATGGTCCTGTAAGTCTCATCCACACCTAGGTTATCAGTATCAGATCCCCAGTCTAGAGAAAAAGAGGTAATAATAACCTTAATAGTATCTCTCTTCTTTTTCTTCCTCACCATTGTCATTATCGGTGAGGGAGGAGAAGTATGGGCAGTAGTGGTAGTGGTAACAACAGTGGGTGAAGCAGCAGTGGATGGGATAAAGTTAAAAACATCCACATTAGGCGTTTCCTTTTGGAAGCAGGGGGATTTAGCTTTCCCTTTCCCTTTCCCTTTGGATTTGGCAGGCTGAGGCTCAGGCTATTTGCAATAAATAGACTCTTTGAGCAAGGGCCTCACTAAGATAGAGGTGACATGCTCGAGAGGGTCCTTGGCAACAGTGCTGCGATGCCATAGTGCCTTATGGGTCCTCTTACCTAGATAATATTCACTATTGAGGAGTTTAGTTAAAATTATCTCGTAGGGGACATCCTTCACACAATTCTGAATAATGAGAACTTGCCTCTTCTAAAGTGTGAATCAAGAATGAGTGAAGGAAGGTAGATAATCTCGAGAAGGAACAAACAAACCTCCAAAATGACCAACTTTAGAAACCACCCCCTCAAAAGTATAATTTGTGAAGGCCTCTAAGTATAGCTTAGAGGGGGAGGTGCTTTAAAGATAGGTAGGGGTGTGAACACCCTGGTCATAACCAAACTGCATCCTCACCCTCTCAAAATGATAAAATTCCACACCTTGGCCCAAATCAGTCAAGGAAGGCAAAGTGCATGGCAGAAGCATAACGGATACTTGGATGTGGGGTCAAGTGGAAAAAAACTTAATATAAGCAGGGCAATAAAACGTGCCCCTAGTGGTAGAGAATGAACCTCAAGTGAAAGTGCGATCTACTGTCTTACAATAAGGCCTAAAAGAAAAATCATCAACATTATCTATTAAAGGACCTAGGGAGGCCTTGTGGGTCTTTTTATGCCACTTTGGTGCTCGAGCATGATTAGGCATAAATTCTTCCGATTTATCCCTTTAACTTAGAGGCTTTTATCACCTCAGGTGATGTAAAATGCTTTTATTTACCTCATATCTTTGATACTGACATCTTCTAATAAGTAACCCGAGTTTTGTATATTTCTCATAAATTGTATAGGTATTTAATGCATGAGATATAGAAGGAAATCGAAAGAAAAGAAAAGAAGAAAAGTCAAAAGGGAAAAAGAGTACTTTGCAGCTAGAATCCGGATAAGGACCCAAATGAAAAATGAAGACCTCGAGTCTACAAGAATGTAGGAAGAAACGATGTCCAAATTTGAATCACGAAGAAAAAATTATGAGCCTTGAAAGATGCAAAAAAATCATGAGAAATTGAGTAGAAAATGAAGATAAATTGACCAAGAACCCGGATGATTTGGATTTCTCCATAAACGAATCGATATGGGCTTTTAAACTCACTGTATAACCTACGTGAAGCGGATCGATCCAATTTAAGGAGAAAATGAATCGGCCCGGTATACACGGGACTGAACCAAAATATTAGGCCGGACCAGTCCGGAGGCTAAATTCTATAATTATCCTATTTTCTAGCCAGTGTCTTGCATGGCTAAAACTCTTGTAATTTCGTAGGTTATTTATTCAAACTAATCCTAAAACATGGGAGAACTTCTTTTTACTTAATTTTAGAGAGAGAAAGTTAAGAAGAATTCTAGAAGCTCACAAATTTTAGTTTTCAATTCCCAAGTACAAGTTATTCAGTAAAGTTGATTTCTTTCTGTTCTCTATTATTTGATTTCAATAATTGTTTCATAATTAGGTATTCCTAGTAGATATTTCATCTTTATTCTTATTTCGAAAAAAAATCATTATGAGTTCAGTTGCATGCACCGTAGAAACTGTAGTTTTTATTAATTGCATCATGCTAGGCTAGATTTTTAGGGGTTGGGATGCATGAACCCAACCCGATGTGGTTTGCATGTGTGTAAAATTAGTTCCCTGAATTAAGTAAATGATTGAATCGCATTGTGTGGTGATCACAACCATTGTAGGACTTTTGATCTCATTTGCCCTAAGTAACCGGGATGCTTAAGAGTGCAACGCGTGTAGTTACTACGATAACGCTTTATTAATACTTTTGATTATGTAAGATGTGGGATAGTACCCTCATATATCTAATGCTTAAGATTAATAAAGACTGAATTTAATTAATTATTTAATTCATAAATAGTGTTATAGCCGGTAAACGTACTAGGGTCGGTGGATTGCATTCTAACCTATTTTTCCCATTCATATTTAATAAAGCACAATTAGCTTACTATTGCATGTTTAGCTTTGTAATTAGTTTAATTAACTTGTATTTAGTTACACGACAGGCTTGCACTTGAGCCTATATAAGCACGCACTTTGGACACATTTGTAGTCGCGTAAAGTTTTTGTCGCCATTACCGGGGATTTAGGTAGACTATAGGTTAAATCGAGTTATTCTAAAACTTTGACAAGAAAATTCATAAAACAAATTCAAAAATTATACAAAATCCAAAAAGATACAACATTTCTCATAGTCCTTTCATGCAAAATTCGCAACAAACTCCTCAATGAACTCCAAATCGCATTTATAAGAATCCGTTAGTTGTGTACGATCCTGATAGCCCACATACTCCTAACGTACCTTAATTTTGGGTTCCACATCCTATACCGCCAAACTCCATAGCAAGTCATACTTTGAGTGATCCTTCGAATGACCCTTCGAGTTACCCTTGTGGTTACACTTTAGGGTACACTCCGAGCACACCGAGTGAGGATACTGAGTCACTTGAAGAGAGAGACATGTCTGACCAAGCTAGTCGTGCTACGGGTGAGGGAGAGGCACTATATAACCCTTTGAGAGAATTCTTATATCCCGAGCGATCAGTCACTCCGGGATGCATTCTACTCCCGTACAATGCAGGGAAATTTTACGTTCTGAATGGGATGATAGAAATACTTCCCACTTGTCATGGAATGGAGTCGTAGAAACCATATCTCCACGTTATTTACTTTGACAAGGCGTGTGAGACTTTCAGTGATCAAACATGCACAAAAGATGTGATCCGCCTAAATCTTTTTCCTTTCTCTCTAAAGGATAAGGCTAAGACCTGGATATGGTCTTTATTTTCGAACTTGATAACATCGTGGAATGAGTTATAATCCAAGTTTCTAAAAAATTTCCTCCCTCCACATCGAACGAACTCCATTAAGGCTCAAATTCAAACTTTTCGACAACTAGAAAATGAGCCATTCGATTGATTTCATGAGCTTCTTAATGAGTTAGTCACTTCATGCCCTCATCATGGTCTTGATAAACATCAACTTGTTTCATTCTTTCATAATAGGCTGAATATAAACTCCAAGAATCTTGTGGAAAGTAGGTGTGATGGAACATTTTATGAGCTAGATGCTAATGATGCTGAGATCCACCTTAAGTATGTCACCGAGACTACTCAAGCATGGGACACATCTGATCCTAATGATTCAAATCATCCTCATCAAGCGTCAACCACTCCTTCAGTGTTTGTTCTGTACCACGTAGACAAATATACTTTGTTAGACAGTTGAATTAACCAATTTTAGAGGAGCATGAGAGAGATGTTGGATGTACAGGTAAAAGAAGTAACCAACTCCATCCATGCCCCCCCATATAAAAGGTGTGTGCTATTTGTGAGGTTTAATATTAAAAAGAGGAATTCCTGACGATACCTGTCTACAAAGTTATGCTTCAGGAGCAAGTGAGTGGAGTAGGAGGATTTAAGGGTAATTTCGATGCCCCGCACGGGAATTCTTACAACCCTTCATGGAAAAAGCATCCTGGTTTTTTCTACGGGCAACACCATGCTGCGTTGAATCCTAATTCACACATTTCCCCGCCTCCACGCCCACACTTTCAACAAGCACTACATTTGCAAGCACCATCTTTGGACCGTATATTATTCCACCGCATAGAAGTCTCGAGGATATGATACACCAATTCATCATTGACCAGAATGCAAGCAATGATAAGTATGATCGCATGTTCACCAACATAATTGTGAACATCTTTAAATTGCAAGAATCATTGAGTATCCGAGAGAAGGGTAAGTTTCCATCTCGAGGCTAAAGACCTCCCCAAGGTCAAACTAGTGTTAGCTCTACATCCATAGGGAATTAAGAGAAATGTCAAGACATCACCACTCTACGTAGTGGGAGGGTTGCTGATTTATCACCTCCCCCACATGACACACCTAAGGACAAGGAGGTTTCTTCTGGCACGAAAGAGGCCGAAGATGCCCCCTTGAAGGAGAGTGAAAATGACGACACTAGTGAGCCTAAAATGGTAGTGAAACCACCCACCGTCGTGACATTTTCTCAACGATTGGTTCCTCCCTAAAAAGGAAATCCCCATGATGATGTGCTAGAGGTCTTTAAGCAATTCAAGCTGAATTGACCTTTCCTCGATGCCATAAAGAAAATTCTCTCCTACGCTAAAGTTCTCAAGGACTTATTAACGGTGAAAATAAGGCTAAAGGTAAAGAAGAACGTGTTCCTAGCACAAAACGTGAGCTCCATTTTACTCAATAATCTCCAACCAAAGTTCAAAGATCCGGGTGCACCTACCATTTCGTGCATCATAGGAGAGCACCGAATTGAAAAGGCCTTACTCGATTTAGGGGCGAGTGTCAATATCCTCCCCTAGTCCATTTATAGGAAACTTTATTTGGGTGACCTCAAGCCCATAAAGATCACTCTCTAACTTGCGGATTCTACCGTGAAGATACCAAGAGGTAAAATCGAGGATGTGATAGTCCAAGTTGACACCTTCTACTTCTCGATAGATTTTGTCATTTGGGACGCGGATCCCTCCTTCACCTCAAGTAACCATGTTCCCATTATTCTTGGATGCCCATTCTTAGCTACGTCTAATTCCTTGATTAACACTCGAAATGGGAAAATTCATCTCACTTTCGAGAATATGACCTTAGAGACAAATATCTTTAACATCACCCAACATGTGAGTGATGAGGACTATTTAAACGCAGTGGATATTATCAAGGAGATCGTAGAGGAGCACATAGGGGTGGAGATTCTTTAAGAGTGTGTCTTATATCGAGTAGTGAGAGTGAGGGGACATACACCGACTTTGAGGAGGAGATAGAGGAGTTGAGAGAGTTATTATATGAGAGAGCGTCGGATGAGAATGTGAGAGATGTAAATTGGATTTCTAGATTCGAGGAACTACCACCGAGGGAGTCGCGCCCCGTTCCCTCTACTGAAAAATTTCATCCCCTCGAATTAAAGCAACTACCCTCCAATGTCAAATATGGTTATTTAGGAGAAGATGGGACATTTCATGTTGTTGTATCCTCTAGCCTAGATAAAGAGCAAGAGGGTAAATTGCTAGAAATTTTAAGGAAACACCAAAGTCCTTTTAGTTGGTGCATAGAAGATTTGAAAGGTATAAGTCATTTGATTTGTACCCATAAAATCCACCTTGAGGAGGATGTGAAGCCCTCAAGGGAAATTCAAAGAAGATTTAACCCTACTATGAAAGAGGTAGTGCGAGCTGAAATAATTAAGCTTTTGGATGCCAGGATCATCTACCCAATATCGAATAGCCAATGGGTAAGTCCTATATAAGTTGTCCCGAAGAAGTCGAGTATGACTGTGGTTAAGAATTCCAAGGTTGAGCTAATTCCCCAATGCACCACCACCAAGTGGAGCATTTTCATTGAGTACCAGAGACTCAATGCGGGCATAAGGAAAGACCATTTCCCCTTACCGTTCATCGACCAAATTTTAGAGAGAGTAGTGAGACACCCATACTATTGCATCCTCGATGGTTATTCCAGATATGACCAAATAGATGTAGATGTACTTGACCAAGAGAATATGACTTTCACATTTTCTTTTGGAACGTTTGCCTACAAACGTATGCCATTTGTATTATGCAATGCACCAGAGACTTTTCAAAGCTGTATGTTGAGTCTTTTTAGCGACATGATTGAAAGAGGAGTTGAAGTTTTTTGGATGAATTAAGCATTTTTGGCACCTCTTTTGATCTTTGCTTAGAGAATCTAGAGAAAGTACTCACCCGATGTGTGGAAAAGAACTTGGTGCTAAATTAGGAGAAGTGCCATTTTATGATCACCGAAGGAATAGTTCTTGGCCACATCATATCGTCCAAAGGATTTGAAGTAGATAGAGAAAAAGTTGATGTTATAGCTAAGTTACACCCACTAAAATTACTAAAATATGTGTGCTCTTTATCGATCCATACGGGGTTTTATAGAAGGTTTTTCAAAGGGCCCTTGAGTAACCTTCTTATGAAGGACACCACATTTGAGTGGCATGAAGCATGCCAATGTTCTTTTGATAAATTGAAAAGCATGCTTGTTTCCACCCCCATCATGAAAGCTCCGAATTGGTCCTTACCATTCGAGCTTATGTGTGATACAAGTGATTTTACGATAGGGGTTGTTTTAGGCCAAAGGAAAGACAAGAAATCTCATGTCATCTACTAGACTAGCCGGACTCTAATCGAAACACAACTCAATTACTCCACCACGGAGAAGGAATTGCTAGTGGCAATGTTTATCCTAGATAAATTTCGCTTGTACCTCATTGGTTCTCCCATTACATGCTTCACCAACCACGCGAATCTAAAATATCTCCTTGCTAAGAAAGATGCGAAGCCGCGCCTCATAAGGTGGATCCTACTCCTACAAGAGTTTAATATCTCTATTAAAGACAAGAAAGGAGTAAAAAACATCGTTATTGATCATTTGTCCCGACTTTCGTTCGACGTACCTAGTGATCACTTACCCATAGACGAATACTTTCAGGAATAACAGTTATTTGCTACCTCTTCTCTCCCTTGGTTTGCGGACATAGTTAACTATCTTGTCACGAGAGCCGTTCCTCCCGATTGGACACCGCAAGAGAAGAAGAGGTTTATTACTTGGTCATGCACATTTTTCTATGACAATGCATGCCTCTTTATATATTGTGCAGACCGAATTATCTGAGGATGTGTACTGAATGATGAGATACTAAAAGTTATCCAATTTTTGTCATTCAGAAGCTTATGGAGGTCATTTTTTGACCAAAAATATGGCCGTTAAAATCCTTCAAAGCGGCCCCTATTGGCCCATAATGTTCCGGGATATTAGCATTTGTTGCAAATCTTACGATAGGTATCAACGGATGGGAGACATCACACGACTAGACATGATGCCACTAACCTTCATACTCATTATTAAGATTTTTGATTGCTGGGGTATTGACTTCATGAGCCCTTTTCCCCCGTCCTTTGGATTCCTATAAATCCTAGTTGCGGTAGACTACATTTTTAAATGGGTGGTAGCTATAGCTACTAAAATGAATGATAACAAAGTGGTGGTAAAGTTCCTATAAGAACACATACTCTCTCGTTTCGGTGCTCTAAAAGCGATAATTAGTGACAACGATAAGAATTTTTACAACAAGCCTTTTGAGAAGCTTATGAGAAAGTATGGGGTCATCCACAAGATTGAAACGAATTATCACCCACAAACGAATGGGCAAGTTGAGTTGGCGAATCGTGAAATCAAGAACATCCTAAAGAAGACCGTTAATCCTAACAAAAAATATTGGACTCTTCGATTGAACGATTCCTTATGGGATTATCCTACCGCATAAAAGAACCCCCTCGGGATGTATCCTTTTCGCTTTGTGTATGGCAAGCCTTGCCGTCTCCCCGTGGAGCTAAAACACAAGGCTTATTGGGCCATTAAGAGATTGGACTACAACTTGTATAAAGCCGGTGAAGCTCGCAAGCTTTAATTGAATGGGTTGGAAGAGATACGCAATGATGTGTACGAGAACGCTAAGATATCCAAGGAATGGATGAAACTTGCACATGATAAGATTATCCGACACAAGGAGTTTCATTCAGGGAAAAAAGGGATTCTCTTAAACTCTAGGCTTCATTTGTTTTTGAGTAAATTACGGTCTAAATGGAGTGCCCCATTTGTCATGAACCTGGTATTCCCCCACGGAGCTGTAGAATTGGAAGATCCAAAGGGGGAAAGACACATTCAAAGTTAACGAGCAACGCCTAAAACCATATTTAGAGGCGTGTGTGGATGAAGTTGACACCATTTGGCTATCAGACTCCATTTACGAGGTCGAGTGAGCTGTAACAGAGAGGTCGTCGCATCCCCGACGCATATGGGGTGAATTATTATGTATAGTAGCTGTGAGTTGGTTAGGGTAGTCTGAGTCCGTAGGTTAAGTTATGAGAAGTTTGGGATAGGAACACTAGCACACATCCCGAGAAAGTGTATGAGGTTCGGAGTAAACGTTGGGAGATATAAGGTCAAAATAGTGTAGGAATAGTTGTGGAAAGTTCAAAAGTTGAGAAAGAGAGAGCATTTATAAGTTAAGGAGGACTCTGATTTTCTGAGCACTGGATCGGTCCGTTCCTGGGGACCCGAATAGGTTCATTTTTAGGGAATTCAAAAATAAAAAAGTCACAAATCGATCCGATCCTGGGAACCCGGATCGATTTGGTTCCTCCAACTATTTATTTCCCTAGGTACATCCCCCCAAACTCCCCAATCCATCTTACTCCCTCCTAATTCGTCCCCTACCCATTTTCCCTCTGAATTCACCCCTCCCTTCCCTCCAAAATCCGTTCCCTCCCAAACCAACCACTCAACTACCTCCTCTAACTATAAGTACACCCCCTTTCACCCTCTTCCACCACCACTCTCTCATCACTCTCTTACTCTGTCACTTTCAATATCCCATACACCCAATTTTTCTTCTGTCCAAATAGCCAACCAAGCTCTGCCCCAAAAATAAGACTTTGTCAAAATTCTGAACGATGACGGGGCCGCACACCGTTCCCTTCAAGAACGACTTTGGTGTGAGCGTTTCTTCAGCACATCTAGTGAAATACACATGGAATGCGCATTTATGTGGCCCGAGATTCCCAATTCCGGAACCAACCTCTTCATGGCAAAGGGTTGGTGTCATTTTCTTGCTGAGCCATGCGGGGAGGTGTGGTCATCCCAAGTCCAGGCTTTTTATGTCTCCCTAGTGTGAATCGAGCATAACATCTCCAAGGCTTATGTGGGCAGTATTCGCGTCCCATTCTCCTTGGACGTTCTCATCCAGAAATTCACAACCAAATACGTCCCAAGCCCTTTCCCATACACATATCCCAACCACCTCCCTCCCATTGATAATGAAGTATGTATGTCCCGTATTTCTCCCAGCACACCATGGGCTACCGAGACAATTCCCGGTGGGCCGAATAAGTGACAAAGCGCGTCTTGCTTTTCAAATTGTCTGAGCGAACATACTCCAAACTGTGACAACCCGCACTCCGAAATAAGGGGTGTCTAGCTCGATACTCCGACATATACAGTACTCATGGACGGAAATCATTCTCAGCACCACAAATATAGTAAGAGTAACCGAGAAAACCACCCAATAATTCAGAAAACGGGTTGTCAAAACAATTTATGTGATAAAAAAAATTAAGTTAAGAAAACAATTTAAACAACCCATTCTAGAACAATAGTGGAATTCAAAGAAACATAATTAACATACGTCTAAAACCACTATATACAAAGCGAAGAAACGAATATGCTGTCGGTTCACAGCTACACAAAAGTAATCACAACAGTTAGATGTTATGTTTCATTCATAATACAATTACAAGTTTGGGCCACTCGCCCGAGTGACAGACCCGATCATAACTAGACATCAAAAGAATGACGGCGTCTAACAAAACATCCTGTAATATCCATAATTTCATACATCTCCTTAAAAGCAAAAGAGTAGGAATATCAACACGGGCGTCCTTGTGGAGGAGCACCTGGGCGGATACAATAACAAGCACAACATAGAGGAAAATGAACGGGTCAGGACCCGGTTTATATATAGTTCCCAGATGAACAAAAAGCATGCTAGATATGAATAGCAAAACATGGGTATAGAAATCAACACTCTAACAACCTAAGCATGAATCATAAGAAAACAAGTGAAAATAACATGACTAAAAGAGACTATGCATGAAGATGAAATTATGCAATAATTAAATTAAAACTAAATTAAAAGCTTGTATTCACCAATTTCTACTTTAATCCAGTCACAATTCCTTAACAGGAATATACTAACATTATCTTCTCATTTCATTCCAATTCCCATTCCTTAGCAGGAATATAATTGTCATAATATCATTTAGTGGAATTATACAACCCTCAAGTCCCACTTGAGTTTTAGAAAAGCTATATTCTTATACATATAACGATTCTAAGACCCCCCCTCCGAGCTTCCCCACTGGGCGCGCCCCTAAATGACTATCATCTTCCAGGGGCCCATCAAACAAGGCAGCCTGGGTACCTAACGCACGTCGGGAAGTGGCCATATGCCTGCGAGTGAGTCATAACCACACCCGGAATTACTTCACTAGCGCAGAAAAAAATACATATAATAAACCCGCATATGGCCGAGGACTATAGTCTCCCTGCATTCACTAGTCAAGGAACATCACCTCATGCGCGAGCTTCCCTTATGATTGCATTTAGAGAGGTGTGTTTAAGTAAATTAGCATTTACTATAAAAACCATGCTTTTCATTTTCATTAGCATTTATGTTTCGTTTGTTTGAAACTATATTCATAGGATATTTCATTACTTTTCATCCTAGGTTATGCCTCGAATAAATCTCCAAGGAGGTTATTTTCGTTTCCCAAGCTTAAGGTCTTATGCCTCATTTCAATCCCCTAAAGTCTCCAAGTATGGGCCTACAATTCCCATCCATATTTATAGGATGCACCAAGAAAAGTGATGCCTTAGCATCACTTAGGACAACCCTTCCCCCGGACTTAACCCCAAATGAAACCCATTCAACACTAGGGTGACAACCAACTCAACTAGGACTCTAAAAGCCAAGGTTTACTTCATTCAAGAAGAGTCCTAAGTTCCTAGGGGAAGAAAAGGATTAAAACGAAAGTAGGAAATTGGGTAAGAAAATAGGGGACCGGTCGACCTGTCCCAAGACCGCGGTCGACCGCGTCTCAAATTTTAGCTTTTGAAAGAAAGCAGAAAGTTCATTTCGGACCGACCGGTCGACCTGTGGTAGAACCGCGGTCGATCGCGCCCTTATTTTCATGCCTTTGAAAGAAAACAGTGTGCCTTCCTCCGAAGGCCCGGTCGACCGGTCTGAGATACGCGGTCGACCGGCCATTGCAGACCTAGACCCATTTCTCCTATTTCCTTCTAAACCCACAATCCATAACCAACCAAAATCATCCAACCACATTTAATGATACTAAAAGATCATAAATGCTCCCAACAACATGTTTCTACCTCAATCAACAATCTATCTATATCTAAGATGTTGATACACATAAATCCAACCAAAAACCACAATTATATTACATCAAAACTATACATATCTACCCATACTAATTATTCATCTTAAACCATA